>OY776133.1:66420733-67045733 GCA_963675135.1 Galeopsis tetrahit
ACACGGTTATTTATGGAGGAATTGAGAGGTGTAAGAGAATGTTTTGTTATAACCTTACCACCAATGTGGTTGCTCTTATGAAGAACTCACCTCATATCCTGATAGGAAGAAACTCAACGTATGTGGAGAACTCACCTGATATGAAGAAACTCAACTTATGAAGAACTCACCTGATATGAAGAACTCACCTGATATAAATAACTCACCTGATATGAACTGCATACGAAGAACTCAAATGATTACTTAATAGTTCTCAGTAGATTATCTGAACAAGTTACCACATTTAAAGAAGTTAAAATTTGCATATACAAGTACATTCTCCTCCAATTGTGTCATACTCCTTTAAGACTAACCCATTGTATTTGAATCACCTTCTAAGAAAAATTAGGGCAGATATAATTTCTGTAAAATCCATTGTATTTGAATCACCTTCTAAGAAAAATGAGGGCAGATAGAATTTCTGTAAAAGAAGGTATAGTAATGGTCTACCACCCTCCAGGGGCGGAACATGCCTAGCTTGGGGTAGCCATGGCCCCTCAACTTTTTCCAATTTTTACTATATATATATATATATATATATATATATATATATATATATATATATATATATATATGCAGTATGTAGGAGAATTTAATTATATAACCAGTAATTTTATTATTATTACATAATGGGCCAGGTGACAAAAACTAAAATTAAAATGGACTGCCGTCCAAACTAAAACATGTATTTTAATTTGATTAATTTATGAGTAATCATATAAATAAGCCTAATTGAGTGCAATATTTTTTAGTCTTAATTTATTCATTTTAATTACATAAAATATTAAAAAAATAAATTAAGGGATACAAAATGAAAATTTAGAAGTAAAAAAGTTTTTAAGTCTAATATTGTCTACGGTACAATTTTAATTTAAAAAATATTTACCTTTAGACTTAATTTTAATATTAAAAAAAATGTTCAATATTAACCTCTGAATTTTTTTTAAAAAAAAATTTAACCTCAATTTTGTCTCAATATTCTATACAGTCTATTGTAGTACTGAGAAACAAATAACAAAAAAAAATGTATAAATTATCAATTGTTGACGAGTTTTGTGATAGATATGATAAAGTTCTTGATTTTGACATATTAAGGACATAATTGTGTATTTAAGGATATTTAACTATATATACTGACTTCAAAAAAAAAAAAAAAAACTATGTATACTAATACATCTAGATTTTTAAATATAAAATACAAAATTTATTTTGTCGCCCCCCCTAACTCACAATCCTGGTCCGCCCCTGTCACCCTCACTTGTGCCTCATAACACTATGCTTAGGTTCTTAATTGGACCTCAAAACTAAATGAAAAATGCTTTGGAAATTTTAAAAAAAAAAATTGACCGTGATGGGTGGTCGACATGCTTATGGTGAGGAGGGGCCAAAAAGGTTGCGCTTCTTGAGAAACTCAACAGTGCATTTCGAGAATTTCATTGTGAAATCATCACAACCTAGATGTATTGTCAAGCAGAAATTAATTCTGCAACCTTTTGCTGCAGAGGTTTGTGAGTTGCAATGGAATCTTTGCATTAAGACCTGTTATGGAATTGTATCAATAAAGCAACTCCTCACAAATGATAAATCAAGATCACTACCGCAAAGAATTGAAACGAATAAAGAAAAAAAAAATAAGACTCGGGATTTACGTGATTCAATCAAATGATCTACGTCCACAGAGGATAGAAGACTCTCTTCACTAATCACAAAAGAAAGTTACAGATTACAAAGCTTGATCTCTCAAAACTCTCAGTTTCAGTAACCCACAACCGATGCACTAGATGGTGTATTTATAGATGTACAATGTATTGAATAACCGTCACTAACCAACTAACTAACTAACAGAAATAACTAACTCTGAAAACTAGATTTCAACAGATTTGACTCAGCTGAGTTGGGATCAGCTGAGTTGGCTTCAACAGACTTGACTCCAACTCTCCTGAACTAACTTCAGACGACTTGCATCAGCACAGTTGTCCAAACCCTTATCAGATTAGTTGACTCCTAATCAGACCACTAAACCTTATCAGTTGAGTTACACCTTAACCCAACTTTGCTGAACTCCAAGATCAGAACACTAGCAACTCTCCTGATAGATAGAAAACAGATGACATCCAATATTGCATTAATCCTAACAATTCTCCACCTTAATGCAAGATTTCCTTCTTCCTAGTCCTCCCCAAGGTTGTTTGTTCATTCTCTTCTTAATGAACATCACAGGTGCTAAGGTTTACCAACTCCATGCAATGATTGAACTTATTGCTTGATAATGCCTTAGTTAACATATCATCTACATTCTCTTCTGAAGCTACCTTCTGAACTTCAACAATGTTCTTATCCAAGATGTCTCTAACAAAATGCAACTTCACATCAATGTGCTTTGTCCTCTCATGAAACACTTGATGTTTTGCTAGATGGATAGTGCTCTGATTATCACACAGCACATGAACATTTTTCTGAATTATGCCAAAATCTCTCAGAATGCCCTTCAACCACATTGCTTCCTTCACAGCTTCTGTCAATGCAATGTATTCAGCTTCAGTTGTGGATAAGGTCACCATAGATTGTAAAGCTGCTCTTCAGGTGATAGCAGTGTCATACAATGTAAACACATAACCAGATAAATATTTCCTTGTATCTATGTTTCCAACAAAATCAGAATCCACAAATCCAATTAAAGGACTCTTGGTAACAGCTGATTTCTCAAACAATAATCCTAAGTCTTCTGATCCATTCATATATTTTAGAATCCACTTCAATGCTTCCCAATGAAACTTTCCTGGATTTCCCATGAACCTACTCACCATACTAACAACATATGCAAGATTTGGTCTGCTACAAACCATAGCATACATGAGACTTCCTACTCCATTTGCATAAGGAATAGTAAGCATTTGCTTCTTCTCTTCAGCTGTTTGAGGAGATTGCTTGACTGGCAACTTGAATTGCTGACCAAATGAAGTACTAACTGGTTTGGATTGGTGCATAAGAAACCTCTTCAAGACCTTCTGAATGTAACTCTTTTGGGACAAGAACAGCTTGCCTGCTTTCCTGTTTCTGAGAATATCCATCCCCAATATTCTCTTGGCTTCACCTAGGTCCTTCATCTCGAACTTGCTACTCAGCTGCTTCAGCTGGGTAATCTTTCTCATACTCTTGCTAGTTATTAACATATCATCTACATAGATCAGTAGATAGGTGCTCTCTAGATAATCTTGTTTACCAATATATACACATCCATCATATTTGCTTCTTAAGAAACCAATAGAAAGCATGAATGTATCAAACTTTCTATACCATTGTCTAGGACTCTACTTGAGCCCATACAATGATTTCTTAAGCAAGCATACCTTACTTTCAGTTTCAGGCATGATAAATCCTTTTGGTTGATGCATATATATTGTTTCAGCTAGTTCTCCATGTAAAAATGCAGTTTTAACATCTAGCTGATGTAACTCAAGATCATCTTGAGCAACCTTAGACAAAAGTAATCTTATGGAACAATGTTTAACAACAGGAGAGAACACATCATTAAAGTTTATGCCTTCTCTTTGTGTGAATCATCTTGCTACCAACCTAGCCTTGAATTTGATGTGCTCTTTAGCACCACCAAATCCAACTTCAAGCTTCTTTTTGAACAGCCACCTGCAACTGACCAACTTCTGGTTGTCTGGCTTCTCCACAAGGATACAGGTCTCATTTATAAGGACTGCAACTCTTCTGACATGGCTGCTATCCACTGCTCTCTTTCAGTCTTACTTCTGATCTTTAGTCTTCAGAGTTCTTTGAGAGAATCCGTTGAAATCTCTTATTTTTAGAAGAGATTTTGGATAGTGCAATTTATTTATATTTTTGGAGGAGAATCCAACAAAGTCCATGGAGTATTAAAATTCATAGACTCTTGAATACCTAAAGATTTTTAAAGACTTTTTAAAATCCGTATTGAATACCTCAGAATTTTTAAAGACTTTTTAAAATCCGAATTGAATACCCCCAGACTTTGAAAGTCCAAAAAAATCATATAGAATCCACAACCAATACACCCCCCTAATAAAGGTATGGTAAAAATTCTTTAAATGAGTTGGGCAAATTTTCAATTGTCCAAGAAATTCACAATCCACGTATTCTAACTAAATAAAAGTACACTAACTAAATAAAAGTACAGTGAAAAAATAAAAATACGCAACTTGAAATTAAAAAAAAAACTTAAAAAATTGAGGATGTTAGACGGAAATTTGCAATAGAGTTTGAGAAAATAGTGGGTAAAAAAAATAGAGAAATAAGATGAAGCAGCGTAGGTGGAGACTGCTAAATATATGTATGAAATATGTGAAATATATGTATGAAATATATATCTGAATTATATATTAATGGTAAAAAATGAATAGAATACTAATCTATTTATCAAAATTAGGCGCAAATCAACAAACACATATTTTGAATAAAGAACTCTCTACATGATTGGAGTAATTTGTCAAACAAATAAATGAATTAAAGATGGAGTACTGAGTATAATTTGAACCATAATAAAATAAATTAAAGTTATAAACAATGATATAATGATATGAAATTACAGAAAGATAAAATGACAGTAGAAAAAATATAAGGAAGAATGAGATTCATGGAGCGCAGGCAAGAAAAAAAGGGGTAAAAGATTAAATGCGGCATAAAAAAAGACTAAACATTTGAAGAAAGAAAACTATAAAAAAAAACATTTGTCACTGATGCATATAATGAAAAATAAAATAAAAAATACTACATCAGATACCTTTTAAAAATATTAAATTTTAATGAAGATAACATATAAGATAAAACTTCATAAATAAATACCAACCTCATAAAAAGAAGCCCGACAACGGAGGAAATAGAGAAAAACAAAACATTAATAAATACGTCAGATTTGACACAATTTATATCGAGAGAATGCATAAGGGAACTGAGAGAGAGAATTTTGAGATATATTGTATACAAAAAATCATAAATTGAATAACAAAAAAAAATATAAATTGAGGGAGAGAATGTTAAACAGGACGTCCACAAAACATTAATAGACAAATTTTGCCAAGGAAGAAATGAGAGAGAATGTAGAGAGTAAGCGAGAGACAATGTACAGAGGAAGAAGAGGCGGAAAAAAAATTAGAAATAATGTACGTACCATCAGTCCATCATCATAAAACAGAAAGTCGGCAATTGAGGAAATAGAGAAGAGAAGAAAAACTGTGAGAGCAAAAAAAATCTAGGAAGAAATGAGAGAGAATGTAGAGAGGAAGTGAGAGACAATGTACAGAGGAAGAAGAGGCGGGAAAAATTTAGAAATAATGTACGTATCCATCATCATAAAACAGAAAGTCGGCAACGGAGCCGCAGGAATTACGTTGGTAGTGGGGGTGGCCCTATTTTTTGTACTACTCCCTTTGTCCACCAAAAGTGTGCTCATTTTTTTTTTATAAAAGTGGAAAAAATATTCAAAAGTTAACTATTTAAATAGAATAAACACGTTTTTTGTGGACCCAAAAAAATAAATGAGCACCCTTTCCTTTTGTGGACGGAGGAGTATTATCTACCCTTATATACCTGAATCTATTCTTTCTTACTTGCGTGTAACTGTTTTTTTTCTCTGCGCTTAACGTCTAATTTTAAAATTATTTTCTACGCGAGTTTTGTACTAGTATTTTAATATTGGGCGTCTAATATAATAGCAATGGGCCACATTGGTAAATCCTTATTAGATCCAGTTAATAATAATTATTCCATGTTTGATGGGTAAGTGATTTCCATTTATTTATTTATTTTAAAATATTAATTTTTTTATATTAATCATTGTCAATGTAAATTTTTGGGTTTGAGGATTTGAGTTTCACTTAGTAGAATATTAATTTGATGTACACATTATTTCACATGTAAACTAGTAAAGTTATTGTAATATTTCTATATTAAAATATTTTATGTTCTGTTTTGTAGATGGAAAAAAAAAAAAATTCATTCATTTAAAAAAAAATCTAAGTTAAATTTGCTAATTGAAAATGACCCTCCAAGTTTTAAAATTTGGCCTACAAATCACCTAGAATTGAAATTAGTGGAAATTTAGATTATGTAAATATGTAATTTTATAAACATTTGTGAATAAAGTAAATAAAATAGTTTAGATTAAAAAATTATGAGACGCACGAATAACACAAGTGTACAAACAATTGTAAGATCGAAAAAGTACTAAATATTAAATCGACCACTACTTGATTTTTGGCCCCCCTCCCTATCTAATCCTGGTCTGAACGGAGAAAATAGAGAAGAGAAGAAAAATTGAGAGAGAATACAGACAGGAAGAAGAGGCAGAACAAAAGAACAAAAGAGAGGAATATTATAAATTGACGTTTTCTTATCCAAAAAATTAAAGCGGAAAAAAATTGTATGCAAAAATAATAAATAAAAAAATACATAAAAAAAAATCGACTCACATAAATGCAGAATTTCAAAATAAAAAGAGGAGAGAAATCCACATAGGATTGAGAAAACTGTGAAATATACACTTCATTATTGAAAGTGAATGAGATGCCCACATTAAAAAAAACGAAACACAATCATGTTGAAATACATAATTATCAATAATTAATTGAAATAAATATGTGTGTAGTATTATTGTTGATTTTTTTTTCATTCAATAATTCAAAAAAAAACAAATAATGGTTTTTCGTCTTCTTTCGTGAATAGCAGATCCTGAACGAATTGATAGCAAGGTTTTCAGAAAGTTTTTTTTAATGGGAATAAGGATAAATTTAAGGGAGGGGCTATCAACCCCCCAAATTGTGTTATTTTCACCCCAAATATTTTTAGACAAAAATAGATATAATTCAATTTACTAAAATGTCCTTTTAATTTTTTTTAAAAATGTTAAACACACCCCTAATAATTTTAAACGTACCCCATGTTAAACACACCCCATTCTTAAATTATACCCTCTATTTAACCCTAAATAATCTATTTTTACTTTTACGTCAAAAATTCACTTTTCTTAAAACTCTTCTCCATGCATAAACCCTATCATCATAAACCTTCATATGATCATATAATCACAACAAATATGGTTATGGAAGAAGAAAACGTGATGGAGGAAATTAATGTAAGTATATTTAATGTTTTTTACACTTTTTTCATACATTTTTTTACACTTTACACAGTTTTTTAGTAGAAACAGTCGCGACGTGCACGGTCAAAATCGTGGCCGAACACATCACTGTACGTACGGCTATATTGGCCGAACACTCCTGAAAGTGTACGGCCACAACCGGCCGAACACTCTTGAAGGTGTACATTAGGTACTGGCCGAACATCTGAAAGTGTGTGCGCGTGCGAAATCAGAGATGTTGTCTGTTGTGTTGGCACAATCTAGACAACACTATGCAGCGGAAATTAAATTTCACGTAGTGAAAATGGAAGTATTCAAAATTTGCATAGATTATTTGAAACGAGTACAACCTCTTTGAGGTGTATAATTACACTACAAAAGTGTATAAAGATTTACTAGATCCTATGAAACTATCTCCCTCATAGATCTAATCACACAACCTAGTAAATAAGACTATGTTCTAACACACTACTATTCAGGTTTATAATAATGTGAAGAACTACAAGAAGAAACAAAGTTTTTCATAACTAGAAGCGTATATAGCGTTCAATAGAGTAGTAGTCGATTTCAGCTTTTCTTCTTGTGTATCTTGTATTGAGGCAGGATCTTTTTTTTATAGGCTTTGAATCCTACTGCCCCAACATCATGTAGATCGATTTTTACATGATCTACCATGGAGAAGAATCACAGATTTTCCTAAAGCTAAATGCGCTAAGCACTCGATAGCTTTAGTAATGAATGTGTCTTCTTTCTTCTCATTTGTTTGTGTTGTAGCAGTCCTCTATTAATAGGCACGAAATTCAACTGCTCCAACATCATGTAGACCAGTTCTTGCATGATCTACAACCTCCTCCACTAACTCCTTAAAAGTAGGAACTTGTTATATCATGCCCAATAACTTCTCACTCCTATGCAACCGCATGACTGGATGTTCTCCACGTCTTCAACCTGCACTAGGGACATTATGAGCAACAAGTGTAAGATCGGAGTTAGTGTTAGGCGAAAAAGACGAATGGTGATGTTGTCTGATATGTTGGAACATTACGCACAACAACATCAACATTCTTCTCGATTTGATTTTTCTACTGTAACACTTCTGATGTTAAACATACAGAAATATTCAAAGTAGAAATATACAAAGTTTACATCAAGTAAATGATATAAAACCGTAATCACCAAATATAAGTAGCATGTCTTTCTCTAAACACTAAAACAATGTGTTTAGATTAAAAACAGAAATAAATAACAAAATGAAATCCTAAAATAATAAAGGAAATAATAGAAATATAAATCCTATAAGCATGACAAACAAATAAAGAAAATTATGTAAATAAGTAAAGGAGAGGATTTGGCTGAATAACACTTCAGTTGCATCTTCATGAATCTGCACAAACTCCCCCATACTTTATAATTTCTCTAGTTTGTATGCTTTCATAAATCTCCATGCACGGTCTTAATGACATCAACATCTTGTGCATCTTTAGCTATTGCCTTATCACTTTCTTGTACGACTTCTGTTTCTTGACTGTCACCATCAGTGTTGATTGTGAAAGAAAGGACGAATTATTAATGATGTTGTCAGATATGTTGTGACATTCTTCACAACATTGACACAACATCAACAATATTTATCGTTGCACATTAGGTATTGACCGAACGATTTCGTGTTTGTACATAAAGTTGTAGTCGTACAATCTGCAATTCTTTTACTATGTTTTAATGTTTTATTTTGTTGTTGGTACAGGAACCAAACGAAAATGAAATGATGCACTCCCCAATACAAGAACTATAACATTGTACATCTCAAACTTCTTAAGGAATAAAATCACTCCATATTTAAGATATTTATGTCCAAATAAAGGGAGCACGTCCATTGAATATTCATCATAGATACAAATAGCTCAGTAGCTTGCCTTTAAAATCAGAACAACATTTAAAATCTGAACAACAGCAAGGAGTATTAATCTGGAGTCTTGCGGGGAGGTATAAGGCGAACTCTCAGCAAGGTTTTTAAGCAGGTCCACTTTACGGTCTTCAGGAAGCTGATGAGCAAGAGCAGTCATATAGATCAGCAAGCTGATCAGCATGCTCTTCACATAAATTTATGTTCTGTGAAATTGCAATTTTCTTTGAAAAAAAAGTCGACAAATACCAGTTTAACCCCTTTGAAAGAAAATGGTAACAAATGAGATTAACACATTTCGGCCCTTCTCAACCAAGAAAACATATGGAAGTTGGAAATTGCACATCCATCTCAGACATCAACCTGTACATTTGGGTTTCAGAGACTTATAGTTATAGATATATAAATTCAGGAAATCTATCATGCCAAAAGTCCAAGAAGAATAACATTTGAACATCATAATACAGAGATTTTGAAATTAATCAAAATAGAGCAGGCACATTGTTACATCTCAAACTTCTTAAGAAACTAACACCTTCATCCTCCCAATTTTAAAATCATCACTAACATCGCATACCACCTCACATTCAAGAGAATACATACATCAAATTGGACATCCAGATCAGTTTGGCCTTCAATAACTTCAATAAATTCTTGTATCCTCTCCGGGGAGTGCACGACACCGTATTGTTGAACGCTTAAAATAACATAATTCATAAATAACAAAACCAATAAATTAAAAATTATCCATAAATAACATCACCATCCATATTCATTCAAGTATAAATAACAACAGCATCATCAATAACATCATCCGTAAATCATCTACTTGGTCTTGTACGTGCGGACGACTTCGAGCTCTTGTTGAACCGAAGGTGCAGCTTCGACATCATCCATTTGTGGCATTTGATATGTTTGAAATCGACGTCTTCGTTCGGATCCCGTTAGTCTAACTCTATTGTATGTAATCCCTGAAAAAATAATATAAAGCTAATTAATAAATTTAATAGTTTTTATTAAAAAAATAAAAAAGCAATTGAAGAAAAAATTCAGAAGCTAATGATGATGGTGTCACATCACTATGATGGCTTCTCGTTTCTAACACAGTGAAAAACGGGTAAAAAATTTATACACAAGGAGCAAGTAAAACCAAAATATAATAAACCTAGTTCGAGAGAAAATACACAAGATAAAGCTGAAAACTAGACTGACTAAGTACCTTAAATCTATAACAGAGTACAATTAATATCACCCAATAAATTGAATCTTTCACCACTAGAAATTAAAAACTATAAAAAAGCTTTCTATAAAAGAGTTAAATCGAGCTTTGATTTTTCAATAGATAATGTATTTTTAATTTTCTATATGCTCAAATGCATGTCACGCGCGTATACAAAATCATAGAAAACAGTATAATAATCTTTCTATAAAAGAGTTAAATCGAGCTTTTAATCATAGAGGCTTTTAATCTTTTTACACATGCTTTCTTCAGATTGTAGTGGTATGCAGGACATTACCTTTTTTTATCAACGTCAAAAGATTACAGGGTTAAGTCTATATTTAATAAATTATGAACTATGTGACTACTTCTCAAATTAACAAACACATAACTGACAGAAGAGAGGAAAATCTTGAAATAAGATGTCTTCTAGAAAATTCAAAAAAATATAGGTGAAGCAGATAGCAGGTGGCACACACATCTATACATGCACACTATTATCATGAATGTTGGTGAAATTTTCAAATCTGTCAAAAATTCCATTAGTGCTCTGTAAATGTACAATTCTCATAAGGCAATAACAATCCCCAGATATCAGGCCAATGGTTTCAAGAGGCTTTTAACATCAAATGCTCAGTTTCTTGTATATTATCAAAATGTACAATTTACTACCAACCGCCAGACACTTATGCCACAGCCTTTTTAAGTCATATCTATAAATTAACCCAATTACACTAAGTGCTTAGTATTGGACCTATATGACCTATATTAGTAAATACACTCTCATTCTTATTTATTGTATAGGCCCATCTTAGTTTCCTATGGGCTCTCTTATAAAGCCCATTAGGGTTAGGTTAGACCTAAATATCTCTTGTATAAATACCCATTGTAAATCATCTTTACAACTAATCAAGAAATTATATTTTCAATATTTTCTATATGGTATCATCGAGTCATTTGGCTCACGCCTGATCCAAACCCTAGCCGCCGCCGCCCTTCCCACTCACGCTGTCGCCGCCGCTACTGTAACCCTAGCCGCCGCCTTCGTCTCTGAAGCGCCGCCGCTGCCGTCCGTCTTAAGACGCCCAGCTCATTGCTGCCCCTCTCCTCTCTCCGCTGCTCTACTCAATACAATGGCCACTTCATCTCAGTCGCCGGCACCAATCACCTTTAAAGGACTTGCAAATATGTCCTTGACGCTTACCTCCACCAACTATGGTGCTTGGTCATTCCAGCTTCGTCTTCTTCTCACTGGACACAACCTTTTTGGCTATGTCTTGGGCACACATCCATGCCCACCTTCCACAATCCCAGCTGCTGGCGACACCACCACCACCATTCCAAATCCTACACACGACTTGTGGGTATGTCAGGACAACCTCATTTTCTTAGCCATGGTTGGATCCATGTCTCCGGAACTTATTCCCTTTGTGGCATCGACCAAAACCTCCTGCGAAGCCTGGTCGATGCTTGAAAGCATGTATGGAAAACCCTCCAGAGGCCGCATTCTTGCCCTCAAAACCAAGTTTCGCTCTCTGACCAAAGGTGCTCGCCCGATCTCTGACTTCCTTATGAAAATTCGCTCTGTGGTCGACGAACTTGCTCTCCTCGGCATTACTTCTGATGCCGAGGACGTCACCCTCCAAGTCCTAACTGGCCTTGACGAGTCTTACAATGATATAGCAAATGCCATCCAAGCTCGCGAACAACCCATCTCCTTTGCCGAGCTCTGTGACAAGCTCCTCAGTGCCGAGGTTCAAATTGCCTCGCGACCATCCTCGACCTTAATACCTGCATCTGCACTTACTGCCAGTAAACCTCTTCATCGCTCCTCGCGGCCTGACTCGAGGTCTAAAACTGCTGACAATCGACCTCGCCAGTCCCCGCAAAGGCCCTATCTTGGCACCTGCCAATATTGCCGAACACCGGGTCACACTGCTCGCACCTGTCCTGAGATTCCTTCATCACCCTCGCCCACTGCTCCTTCTCGATAGGTCCTCGCCGCCCACACGGTCAGTACACACCACCTTCTCGCCTCAATCGACCAGGTGCTCGCCCAGCCTACTCGGCTCACTCGGCCTCCTCGGCACATCCTGCCGAACACTGGATTCTTGACTCAGGTGCTTCACATCACATCACCAACGATCTCGCCAACCTCTCTCTCCACTCGCCCTTCGATGGGTCTGACAATGTAGAAATTGGTGATGGTAAAGGTTTACACATATCTCACACTGGCTCTATGCGTTTTCCTCAACTTGAGTCTCTCAATTTTTCGAATGTCTTGGTTGTTCCACACATCTCGAAAAACTTGATTTCGGTCTCTAGCCTCTGTCGTGATAATAATGTTAACATTGTCTTTGATCGTTCTTCCTTTCAGGTGCGGGATGGTCACTCGGGGAGCATTCTCCTCGTTGGGAGTCGTATCAATAACTTGTATGTCTGGCCGGCACACATGTACAACACCTCCCCGCAAGCCTTCACCACTCAACACCTCACAACGACCACCTGGCATGCCCGCCTTGGCCACCCATCGACAAAAATCCTTGCTCACACCCTCTCTAAGCTTAGCTTATCCAGTGCACCTTCCAAACACTTCAACTGTAATTCCTGCTCATGTATCAAAAGTCACAAACTACCTTTTTATGATTCAAGCATTATGTCTACTAAACCACTTGATGTTATCTTTTCTGATGTTTGGTCGTCACCTGTCTTGTCACCTGACAATTTCAAATACTATGTGCTATTCGTTGATCACTTCAGCAAGTACGTGTGGGTTTACCCTCTAAAACGAAAATCAGATGTTCTCCCCACATTTATCACATTCAAAACCCTTGTTGAAAACAACTATCAAAACACAATCAAAACTTTCTACTCTGATAATGGGGGAGAGTTCATTGCTCTTCGCCCCTTTCTTCAAACCCATGGCATTGCACACCTCACCACCCCACCTCACACTCCCGAACATAATGGCATGTCTGAACGTCGTCATCGCCATGTGGTTGACACAGCCCTAACCCTTCTTCACCATGCTTCCATGCCTCTCACTTATTGGCCCTATGCTGTCTGCTCGGCTGCCTATATCATAAATCGCCTTCCCAAAGTTAACCTCGACATGGTTTCCTCCTATGAAAAACTCACTACTCGCCCCCCTAATCTGACCAAACTCCGTGTATTTGGTTGCCTCTGCTATCCTCTGCTTCGCCCCTACACCACCCACAAACTTGACCCTCGCTCTACTCCATGTGTCTTTCTTGGGTACTCACCCACGCAAAGTGCTTATCTCTGTCTTGATCGCTCCACAAACAGAATATACACCTCGCGTTATGTTCAATTTGCTGAACATACGTTTCCCTTCTCCATCGCTCCTCCCAATCAACCGTCCCCTTTGGCGACCTCCAACTCATCGCCAACCACCCCCTCTGATTCCAACTCCTCGCCCATTCTTATGGCACCTCCACTTCCCAACCCTGCCACAACCATCCTCGCCCCCAACTCAGTGCCGACCACTACCACTTCCCACCATCCTGCACTTGTCGAACACCCGAACATACACCAGCCCATCACACCCACACCTACCTCCTCGCCAATTGCCACCACATCCGACATCTTTGTGCCGACCAATGCTCCCTTACGACCTCCTGCACCTCGCATGGTAACTCGAGCTCAAAATCATGTGTTCAAGCCAAATCCGAGGTATGGGCTTACTTCTGTCATCACTTCTGACATTGAACCAAGTTGTGTGTCGCAGGCACTCAAAGATAAAAACTGGCGAGCAGCCATGTCGGCTGAGTTCGATGCCCTTCTTCAGAACGGCACCTGGGATTTAGTTCCTCCCAATATATCTCAGAACGTGGTCGGCTCCAAGTGGGTCTTTCGTATTAAACGAAAACCTGATGGATCTCTTGACAAATACAAAGCTCGCCTGGTTGCCAAAGGCTTTCACCAACGACCAGGTGTTGACTTCACTGAGACCTTCAGTCCAGTCGTCAAGCCGGCCACTGTGCGAGCAGTTCTTAGCATTGTTGTCACTCAGCATTGGCCCCTCCAACAGTTTGACGTCAACAACGCCTTTCTCCATGGCACATTTTCAGACACAGCTTTCATGGCACAACCCCCCGGCTTTGCAGATAAGACTTTTCCATCTTATGTTTGCAAATTACATAAATCCATTTATGGCTTAAAACAGGCTCCTCGCACGTGGTACTATGCTCTTCGCTCCTTTCTCGAAGAAATTGGGTTCACTCCCACTCACTCGGACGAATCTCTGTTCGTCTACAACAGCAATGGAGTGATCGCCTACTTCCTCGTCTATGTCGACGACCTCATCCTGACGGGCAACAACACATCCATGCTCGCCCGTGTGGCTGCCGACCTCCGTGCCAAGTTCTCGGTCAAGGACCTTGGACCTCTATCTTACTTCTTGGGAGTGGAAGTCCTCAGATCTAAAAACTCATGCTTTCTCTCTCAACGCAAGTATGTCACTGACCTGCTCGCCCGGTACAACAAGCTTACCTCAAAGCCTGTTCGCACCCCTTTACCAACCTCTGCTCGCCTGTCTATCTCGGATGGGTCCTCGCCTGCAGATGCCACCCAATATCGTCAGGTCCTTGGTTCCCTTCAATATCTACAACTCACCAGGCCGGACATTGCCTTTGTCGTGCATAAGTTGTCACAGTTTATGCATGCACCCACTACCACTCACTTGGGTGCTGTCAAACGTCTACTGAGATACTTAAATGGCACAAGGAACGTTGGGGTCACCATCACCTCTAGTCCATCCTCATCCCTTCACTGCTTCACTGACGCCGATTGGGCCGGAGACACAGACGACCGAACTTCCACCAGTGCCTACATTATTTTTCTGGGGTCTAACCCTATCTCATGGTCGTCCAAGAAACAAAAATCTGTTGCTCGCTCCTCGACTGAAGCTGAGTATCGAGCAATTGTTGCTGCTGCCTCTGAAGTTCAATGGCTCAAATCTCTATTTCAGGAACTCCACTTCCCCACCTTACCTACACCAGCTCTTTACTGCGACAACATTGGTGCCACCTATCTGTGCTCGAACCCTGTCTTTCACTCACGAATGAAGCACATTTCCATTGACTTTCACTTTGTTCGTGACCTCATTAAGACAAAACAACTACGTGTGTCTCATGTCTCCTCTGCCGATCAACTTGCGGATGCCCTCACAAAACCTCTCTCCAGCACTCGCCTACAACTTCTCATGTCCAAGATTGGACTCACCGATGGTGCTCCATCTTGAGGGGGCGTATTGGACCTATATTAGTAAATACATTCTCATTCTTATTTATTGTATAGGCCCATCTTAGTTTCCTATGGGCTCTCTTATAAAGCCCATTAGGGTTAGGTTAGACCTAAATATCTCTTGTATAAATACCCATTGTAAATCATCTTTACAACTAATCAAGAAATTATATTTTCAATATTTTCTATACTTAGAGCCTAAACAGAAAATAGCACAACTGCTTAATGGATCACCAAAGGTAGCAATAAATTGAGCACCACTGCTGTACGACCAAGAACAACCGTTCAGATAAGGTGGTGTTCGGCCAAACTGGCCGTGCGTGCCACTGTTCGTTCGGTTGTTACGACCGTGCACTCCTTTGTGCGTGCGACCCAAATGGCCGTGCACAGTGTGCTCCACGCGACCGCGAGTCTGGTCGTACGGTACACGGACAACAACGAAAAGTGGCCGATTTTAGCCGATTTTCCCAAATCAAACCAACAAAAACAATACCCAAACCCAAAATCAAACTCAATATGTTATATATTCATACCTAATGCATTTTATTAGGGTTTTTTTTACAATAAATCACTAAACTCATTCAATATTGTAAACCCAAAAAAAATTAGGAAATAAAAACATTTGAAATGAAAGAAAGTTCTCACCATATCTTGGTTGACCTTCAATTTCGTTTGTTGTTCAGTAGAAATCGAGGCAGATTGTTCGTCAAGACGGGTTGAACACTTACACATTTTCTTCCTTCTTCTCAGAAATGCATGACTCGTTTGGGGTGAGGGAGAAGAGAGGCACAGTTCTTTTGTGTTTTTAGGGGGAGAGATAAGTTAAAATGGATGGGGTGTGTATAGTATTATGTAAAAAATTTAACTTTTAAGTAAAAAGGGGTAAGAAGGGAATAAATTGGGGTATGTTTAGTAAAAAAAATATAATTTTAAATTTTATTGGGGTGTGTTTAACATTTGGGGTGAGAATAACAGAATTTGGGGTGTCGATAGCCCCTCCCTAAATTTAACAGATTAATTTAAACATAATTTACATTTATGATAAATTTATGGGTTGGGCTGTTGTGTACTCAAGTACACGGTGTACTTGAGTTCAATTTTAAACAGGGCCCAATCAAATATATAGAATAATGCACACACAATTACACATAAGTTCTTACAGCCCAGCGGCTGGTGTTTGAATGTTTTACTATAAGGTCTGTTTTTCGATTCCCAGTTTCAACAATTATCAAATTTTATTTTATCATTTTTTTTTTTTACTAATAATAGTCATAAACGTGCAAGTTTTAAATAATAAAATTTGTAAAATTAATAAAAAAAAATTTAAAAAAAATTGACACCCGTTTATCTAGATTATATTTTATCACCTTTTTTTTTTTTACTAATAACCTTTAATAGTTATAAACGTGCAAGTTTTAAATAATAAAATTTGTAAAACTAATACTAACAATTTTTTTATCTAGATTATAAAAGTGCAATTACTAATAACAGAAATGTGTATTTTAATAGTCATAAAAGTGTAAGTTTTAAATAATAAAATGTGAAAAATTAATAACAATTTTTTTAAAAAAAAATTGGAACCAATATAAATAATAAAATGTGAAAAATTCAATGATTGAGAAAATAAAATCGTTAGAAATATTGATTGAATTTTGTATATTATGATTTCTATCAAGAATGTTGGGTCTAATTTGAGGTGCATGTATTTTCTTTTATGTATGTTATTCGACAACATCATATATATCATTGTACGTTGATAAATATTTTTTGTTGCCTAATTTATATAATAACACTTTTATTAATTGCACTTACTAATAATATCATTAATAGTAATAAAAGTGCAAGTACAAAAATAATAAAACGTGTAAAATTAATAATAATTTAAAAAAAAAAATAGCATCAGTTTTTCTAGATTATGAAAGTGCAAGTACAAATAACCAAAAGGTGTATCATTAGCATACACTTTTCAGTTATAATATCATACACTTTTCAATTATAATAACATAAACTTTTCATTAATATATAACTTACACCTTTTCATTAATAAACACATACACTTTTTAGTTATAATAAGATACACTTTTCATTAAATAGATCATACACTTTGCAGTTAATAATAACATATATTTTTCATTAATAAAATATACATTTTTCATTAATATATCATACACTTTGCAGTTATAATAACATACACTTTTCATTAATATATAACTTACACTTTTCATTAATAGATCATACACTTTTCAGTTATAAAATCATACACTTTTCAGTTATAATAACATACACTTTTCATTAAAAATCATGTTGCATTTTTTCAATATAGTAACATACACTTTTCATTAAAAAAACAAAGATACACTTTTTAGTTATAATAACATACACTTTAAAAAAAAAAAATCGAAAAAAAAAATTGAAAAAAAAAAATTGAAAAAAAAAATTGAAAAAAAAAATGAAAAAAAAATCGAAAAAAATAAAAAAGTCAAAGTTTGACCGTTGACCGGTCAACGGTCAACATTTGACTAGTCAAAGTCTACTCAAGTACACGGTGTACTTGAGTACATACAAGACTTTGACATGTAAATTATATTGATATAATGATGAAATATTCAAATTTGAATTTATTTTTAAAATTTACTTATGGTTTACATTATATTTTTTTAATTTATCAATATAATAAAAAAATTAGAATTATTTCATTTTTAAAAAAATTTCTATTTTTTAAATTTAATATCTTCATAAATTTTTTTACAAAAACAATTCTTATTTTAAATAAATATATTTGGTACTACTATTATTTTGCTAAAATGTAGATTTATTTATGATTATATAATAATTTTCATATTTTATTTTGTTGATTTTTAATTATTTTATTTTATTAAATATTTTTTGTCAAATTTTGTTAAAGTTTTTAGATTTTAATATATTTAAATGATCAAAATTGAAGTTTAAACTTAAAGACTATAATAGATTTTAAAAAGTACTAAAATTAATAATTTATAGTATTTTGTAAAGTTAAAATTTAAAGGATTTATTTTGTAATCACACAAATTTATAGGACTAAAAAAAATTCCTTAATATAGTGAGAAGGTATTAAGATTTTTTTTTAAAGTTTATGCACATAAAAGAAAGTCTTTATTTATATTTGATAAATCTAAAGCACTTGAATATATATTTTACAATTAAAATTGAAGTGTTATTTCAATAATTTTTTTAGTGTGATTGCCGTGGAGATTATAAGAGGAGCGAAATATCCAGCAAGAGTCCACTACAAATTTATAATAAGGACGTAAATATTTCTTAATGCAGAAAATGAAATAAAAAAAAAGTAAACCAATCTTTATTCCAAAAGTGAAATAACAAAAGAATAATAGGGTCTAATGCTTTTTCTGGTCCTTTCTCAACTTGCATAATTATTCTGATTTTGATGCAGTATTACTAAGTATAATCGAGGGAAACAAATAACAAATTTCACTTTACAATAATTCTAAAGACAAAAAAATAAGTATATAGTGCCTGAGACTGTGCTGCTGCTTGGGGTTGAATTTACAGGATCATTAACTTATCACATGACATCATCGGATAGTAGTTCTGCCTAAAGACCAAAGCCCCGTGTCCTTAACCGGTGCCTGAAATCACAAATACGAAACAAGTATATGAGAAAGATTTCGACATACTCCAACTAATTCTTGAATCGGATTCCATAAAAATACTCACCGGAGTTTTCACAGATGGAAAAACGTTCCAAAATCTGAGCGTTTCATCCCCTGCTCCAGTCACTATTGTCTGAAAACAACAACTTACATTCGTTAGATTCAAAATATTTCAAGGGATAATATAATATACTCTTAATGTAAATTTGTATGGTACCTGGCCATCAGGAGACATTGCCAAATAGAGTACCCGCAAACTATGCCCAGTCAGAGTTGCAACCTATGGTGGTTCATCTAACTTCTATTAGTAATAATACAGATAGGCAAGAGAAGAGAGAAGCATATGTAAAAGAAATCGGTCATTTACCTTGGACATAGTTGGATACTTCCACACCATTATCTGATTCTGAGAATATCCGTGGGTGCTAACAACTTCATTCACATTTTTGCTCCAAGCTAGATTGCATACCTACGACACGACAACCACCTTGGTTGTTAGATTAATCTTATAATGCCTACCTCGAGCCCGACTCAGTTCAATTACATGAATCTAAAGTACTCCATATTGTAATATAAAAAATTGCTCGATAAAGCTAGAAAGTCTCAACTTGATTGCTTGTATTTAAAAAAAATTTAATCACTAAATATATCAAGGGTAAACTACTAAAATACTCTAGACGGCAAGACCAAGGCTCGTGAGCCTCTAGTCTAGTATTGTTGAGCTTGAAGCTTGAATTCAAGTTTGAGAGTGTAGAGTGTAGAACTCAACTCGATAATACACTCGTACTCTTCAGTAATCAAGAGTATGGCTTTTTGACTGTACTAGTTTATAAGTAATATTCCATCAGTTCAATTTTAACTGTCCTTATTCAATTTTTTGTAAAAGATTCCAAGGCTACCTGGCTTCCAGTGTCCACGCTATTCAGTTGATTGCAGCTTGTGGTATTCCAGAAACGAATGCACCGATCAGCTGTTCCTCCTCCCGATGCCAGAAGGCCGTTCTGATGAGGCGACCAAGCAATGGCCTTTACAGCAGCTGTATGCTCCGTAAGTTTCAAAACCGGGGTTTGAGAATGTTGATTCCACACCAATAACTGAATCCCACACAATGTTAAACTTAAAAAAATTCAGCTATAGAGCATCTTTAACAAAATAAGAATTTGTGTATAATTGTGTTATTGAACAGCTACCTGATTGTCATTGCCACCAGAAGCGAGTTCTCTATCATCATGAGACCATTTCAGCCCACATACCTAATAATGTGTCCAAAAAGCACTATTAAAATGGTCCAAGAATTGAGAGTAAATTGCAAAACTTATCCCATATTTAATGGTTTTTACAAATTAATCTTCTCAATTAAAAGTTTAAATCGATAAGGTTACAGGATTTTTACACGTGCCGATCACGTGAGCTGCTGGAATTCAATGTAGCAACCAGATTAATGACTTGAGGTCACTTATGGCATAATGAGACCCCAGCCTACTAATTTTAGTTTATGAAATTTAAGCAATCACAAATCAATTATTATCCTAAAACAAAAAACTGTCAATATAGGACTAACATTGAAGTATTGATTTGTATATGAGGCCAGTTTTACAATTTACTCGAGAATTGAAGTGAAATATTACGAGGTTAACGTGGTGTATAAGCTTTTACCTCGGATTTGTGCCCAACTAATTTGCTAATATAATCACTTGAAACACGAAGATCATGCTGAAGTATGTTTCTGTCTCTGCTTCCAGAGGATAATATACGAGAGCTCCACGCCAATACTCCAGCTCTCGTTTGATGGCCGCCCATTGTTCTAACACGTTTGCATTGAGTTCCATCCCAAACCTAAACCAAAATGATTTTTATTCCATTTTCCACCTAAGAAATTCATGAATTATTGCTTATTTACCTGAACTTGACCAAGATTTGTGCCAACTGATATGTATGACCCCTCCCGAGTCCATTGGACCGAGGATACACTATCGTTAGGCCCCAAGTCACATAACTTCGTTACCTGTTGAATAATAGCCCCCCGAATCAGATGATTAATGGCACAATTACAGGTTTATTTATACTCATTCAATAAAAGTATGGATTAGAACTCACTTTACTATTTGAAGCACTCCATAAATACACACAAGTTCCCAGTCCCACAGCAAGGACATTCTGAGAAGACCAGTCAACCAAGTTTAGGTAGAAGTCATCTTGCAGTGCTGGTGCATCAAGAACCTGCAATTATGCACTCAGTACTAAATTCGACAGAAACGTAGGATAAACGACATAGTCCCTACACAGGCAAGGTTGTTTGAGTGGCTATTTTACACGAAAACGAGACAGGTTTAATCTTGCACTCCATTTCATTTGTTAAGCAAATGGCATTAGGCTTCACAAGTAATGATATTGAACTCAACATTGAGTTTCCCCATAGACTAAAAAACGCAAAAAAATCCAATATTGGGTTCTATATCATTACTACCATACCTACCTACTATCAACTATAAGTTGCACCTTAAAATTGATCAGTTCATATATGAGCTTGATTTATCATTATTCTTTAAGCAACTGATCTCTCAAAATTTCAAGATGTTACTCCTAGCTATTTCCCAATGACAACATCAACTTATCATTGTTCTTAAGCAATATATAACTACAATCTGAATATTGTTAAAATGCTTTCCAAATTACCACCAGCTGATAACATCAATATAGAAGAATTTACCTTATGAGGAGTCTTGGGCACCTTCCTCGGCGGCTTGGGAGGCGTCGACACCTCACCAGGAAACCCGTAATCCTGACCCAAAATCGAAGGTGAATATGGAGAATTGGGCCCAGGGGAATGCTCCGTCTTAAACCTTAGCATATTTTTGCTCGGACTCATCGGAGACCCTCCCCTGCCACCACCTGCACCATAATCATTACACCCAAAATCAGTTCCAAAAAGCTCCGATTTCAATAACCTAGAATAAGCCTCACTGCCTCCTCCCTCCTTCACCGGAGACGCCTTCTCGATTAGCCCAAACGTATGCAGCCTCGACGAAGATCTGCAAGGGATAAACCTATCGCTACAAGTGGAAGCAGATTTAGGCGACGGCGATGCCGATAAGTTGGATATAGTCCTCGGAGACATCGATTTCAGAGGCGACGAGAGCTTAATCGAGGGGGAAGAGAATGTCTCGAGGCGCAAAGATGTGCCGGACATGGATGCCGGTAAGTTAATTCCACTCTTTCTTCTCGGAGGAGTTTCCATTTTTGTTCAATCGATTTGATCGGAGAAAATGAATGAAAATAGTTAATGGCGGTGGATCGAAGTGAAGATGATTTAGGGATTTGGGAGTGAGGTTTTGAATATGTAAAGATCCAACGGTCAAATGTGTGCGAGAAGCTACTGTATTGACAGTGCAGCTGAATTGCTCTTATTGCATAACACAAAACTAGCCGTTACTGAATTTATTTAATTTTAATAATATATCTCCACTTTCATCTACTAATTATCCTTCCCCTAGATTCTTATTTTTAAAATTTAAATTACTAATTTGGAAAGTTAATTATTATGGGAAGATTATGTGGTAAAATATAAGCCGTGTAATTAAAACATTACTTATCAATAATAACTCCGATCTTAATTCTTAAACAAGTGATTTTTAGGATTTTGTGATGAAATTAAGAATGACTATGAAATGACATATGTACCCTTCTTTAATTTGGGAAGATGATATCCTACTAAAAAAAGAAAATGAGAAAATTAAGGATTAATTAATTAAGACAATTTAAAAATTAGAGAGATATGTGAGATTTTTGGTGTAGAAGTAAAATAGGGAAAAGAAAAAAAACAAATCCCCTTCTTAAAAGTTTAAAACATTAGCTATTTAGGATCGGTGAAAATATATTTTAATTTTTGTTAAAATAGTAGACCACGTTTTGACATGTAAATGATACACACACCATGGAGTACTTTGTAATGACCATCGATGAACATCTTATCAAAATAAATACTCCTCCAGTCCTTATTTAATGATTCATAATTTTTTAATACAAATTTTAATGTATAAATGGTTTATTATATAATGTGTTAGATAAATGTGAAGATAGTAAAAATTACTTTTTAACTTTTCTAACAATAAAATTATTTTTTTAATCATAATAAAGTAATGATTTTTTTTTTTTTTTTTTTTTTTACATACAGTAGTAAATAGTAATAGTATAGCTGCAAATTAAAATCAAAATCTATCTACATTTGAGTACAACTGTCTGTTTCTGTCCCTTCGAAGAGAAAGAATAAGTAGCCATTCTCGTCAACTCCTGAGCTTTTAACACCCCATACTCAATAGAGAGGTTGAATTCTGAATAGCTCTCCATAGATTTGCTAGTAAAGCTATGTTAAAATGCACAAAATTCTGAAAACCTAATCTTCCTTTTTCTTTAGATGTGCATCACTCCATTTCTTCCAATGCATTTTATAGCCATCATTTTTTGCACCCCATCAAAAGTTGACCATCAATTTTCCCGTTTCATTGTGTAGTGATCCCATCACTACTCTTGAAACCCATATAATTTTCTGATAATTTTCTAAGAAGAAATTGGGTGAGAAGATGAACGTTTGTAACAGAAGGAGAAAAAGACCGTGAGAGAGAGAGAGGGAAGATTGAGAGAGAGAAGAGATTTTAGGAATATTTTCTGATTGTATTCTTTCTCCTTCTTTTACATATTTAAACATAGAAATAACCCTAAAATGTTAATGGGCTTAAATACAAAACACAAAAGCCCAATTGAAACTAAATAATAAAATGGGCTAGACAATAATGGGCTAAACCCAAATGTGGCTATATCCATCACTTATGCCCATGACAATACTCCTCTGATTTTGAGATCCTTGTCCCCAAGGATCTAGAATGAAAATGATTTTGATATGCAACACAAAGTACCTAGTAGTTAAACCATTGACGTGATAAAATATAACACCATTAAACCAATCTGGAGCTAAACCATCAGTTGGTTCAACATTGATCACAAACAACTTATTTGCAAGACGAAAGAGTCCATCCATAACTTTAGGCCGTGGAAAGTAAGATCTCAATTCTTCCTCATTTATTTCATAATTTGATTCATGAAGCCTTTCACTCCAAAAGGTAATGTTCAAATGATTCATTTCATAATCTTTTGGAGCATCTTGATTCTTTGGAAAAAGATTGGTTTCCTCCTTATCATGATCTGCAAGAATCCAAGACGCACTGCGTAGTTTTTCAAGGAGCTCTTCTGCCTTCTCAACAATTGTCATTTTGGTGGCCATACTTACCTCCACATAATTATTAAACCCAAACAGCTTACCCTTTTCTAACTTAAACTTCAATATTTGTTCAATAATTTCAGTATTGTCCAAATCTCCACTTGAGGTGCGGCTTAAATAGGTACGATAGACTCCTTCATGCAAAGTCCTATTCTTAGCATGCTTAGTTAGCAAACCTTCACTGTCCTTCTTGCCTATTAACAATTTTTCAAAATTTTTTGTTGAATCCAAAACATTCTCCTCAAACTTTTGAGATAATTGTGTCATTTCCTGTCCAATCTTGTTGTGTTCCTCTCTTTTATCATCTTCAAGTGTAATGCCTATCAAAACAACATCCTTAACTTGTCCGTTAAATATCTGTTTACGAGGGTCACTTAACTTATTCCAATTAGAAGATTCTCTAATAGATTTGAAGGCTCTGTAAATAGGCTTACTCTGTTCTTGCCTAAGCTCAAATACAACCATTTTTTGTTGGACTTCTACAATGGCAGTACATAGATTCACATTATCCCTAATGATCTTAAGATGAGAAACAACACCCCACATCACTAATAGCCTATCAGTTATCTTCTCCAGCAGCTCCCATAGCTTCAGCCATGTCGGCTCCACTATTCCCCCAAAAAATAGCAACTCACTTTCCATTGCTAGTAATTCTTTATCTACATAATTGAAACAATCACCACAAAGAATCTTAAACAGTCTCGTCCATCTACTTTTGAAGGAATCAAGTATCTTCCATGCTCTCGGATCACAAGCAACATATATCCAATTCTTCACAATCCTAAATTGACTTTGCAACTCATACAAATACCAACTTTTAATAGACATATTAATTCTCACATTTAGGCAGGGAAAATCATAGAGAATTAACGATAAAATTATAGGAGGAGGCCAATACTCATCATACTTAAAATTAAATATTGGTGTTTCGAATGAAGGTGAGATGCAAATCATACCACAATTGTTGGTAATCGAAGTAAAAACGAACGATTGTACATGTACCTCTTCTCGACAGTCATCAACAATTAAGTCGTGGTCTCTAGCCCCAAAATATGGTGGTGGGCAGATTGCAGGTGTATCTGCCGAAAGGAATCCAATAGATTTCTGCTGCAGGTGACGGCGTATGGGTATATTGGTGGAATCAGCCAAATCAGAGGAATTTGGAAACAACAAATCATCAGTGGCTCGTGAGATTTGTTGAGGTTTGTTATTTTCCTCAGAAAAATTAGAATAGAGTTCTTCTGGGATAGATTCTTCTTCAAATACGTCTTTTTCTTTGTTGACATTTGACAACTGCAACATCATCGAGGCTAAGATTTCTGTAATGTCGTCAAGTTTGCTACCTACCTTCTCTAATTTTTCTTGTAAATTAGACCCGAAACTGATAATCTGCTCTTGTAAATCGATGCCCTCCGCCATGCCCAAAGATGGGTGGCTCTGGATACCAATTGTAGTGATCCCATCACTACTCTTGAAACCCATATAATTTTCTGATAATTTTCTAAGAAGAAATTGGGTGAGAAGATGAACGTTTGTAACAGAAGGAGAAAAAGACCGTGAGAGAGAGAGAGAGGGAAGATTGAGAGAGAAGAGATTTTAGGAATATTTTCTGATTGTATTCTTTCTCCTTCTTTTACATATTTAAACATAGAAATAGGGGATTTCACATAAAAGGTCATTTCACCTAGTGTTTTTTTAAATAAAGACATGATTCAAAATAGTTTCAGAATAAGGACAAAATGGCACATAAATGTACCATCATGCCCTTAATACATAAATTCGGAATTAATATGGAGAAATTATTTAAATGTTTGAAATTTAAAGCTGACTCTATCAGCTCATTAATTCCGAGAATTACGCAATTAAGAAAAACCTTCCTAAAATTAAATGAGAAGAAAAACAGGTTTGGTACTAAAGTTCTATTAGCTCATTAAAGCCCCCCGAATTACGCAATTAATTAAAACTTCCTAAAATTAAACTCTATCAACAACTCCGGTCAAACTTTGTAAATTTTGTGCAGAATTTTGGGATTTTTCAATTTGTGAAGAAAGGAAACCGTGAAGTACGGAAGAAGACGAAGTGAGAAGTGAGAAGAACATTTTGCTCCCTAGACCATGGTTGGAAAATGAATATAAAATCTAAATCTGCATAATAAAATGAATAATGCAGAACAATGAAATCTAAAACTGCATAATAAAATGAATAATGCAGAACAATGAAATCTAAAACTGCATAATAAAATGAATAATGCAGAAAAAATAGTACGGTGTCTTCATATTAGAATGTGATTATGCAGAAATACGTATACATATGCAAAATAAGATCTGCATTATCCCTTGACCAAACCAATAACAAATAATCATGAACTACATTTCAGCAACACGCACGTAAATCATCACAATTTCACGAAAACAGAGCAAAATTGAACCTAAATTAAAATCATCTCAAAAAATCCTAAATTCTTTGCAAATTATGTGTGTACGTGTGGAATTAATAATCATACCCTTGGCAAAACGCTTCATCTGACCCTGGGAATTAAAAGTTTCTACTGTATCTCCGGCGGCTTCGCGTCCGTCATCCATAATGAAGAAATCGGTGAAGTTTGAATCCCCTAGGAATATAAAGAAACGATCGCGTGGAAAGTCTCTTGATCATGTGCAGTCGAAAAAACAGATCGAGGAAACAATTATGGAAGAGCAAAGGAGACGAGACCTTATAGCCATGGCCGTCGTTGAAAGAGAGGAACAAGCCTCTAAGAAGCAGAAACTTTGAGAATCATCGGAAATCAGTTTTTGGGCGTGAGGGGTCACCCAAAACTGAAACAGAAACTAAAAGAAGAAAAAGATCCCTCGATTTCAAGAGGAAATCGAGGATTGTTGCTTCACCAATCTGAAATCTATGGCCAATCGTTTGTAGATGCAGCGGGATTATGTTTGATTCATCATGGATTAACCAAAAAGCTTGAAGATTTGAGTTTTCCGGCCAAGAAACCCGTTCTTTAATTATTAAATTAATAAATTAACCAAAAATCTATGGCGACAAATAAGGAAAATGAAGACTTGTTATTTAATTATTAAATTAATAAATTAATTTCCATATTTAAATATAAGGGTATAATGGGTTATTAACATGCGTTTTTGTCCTTTTTTAAAAAGATTATAAAAGTTGTCTTTATTTAAGAAGCTAGGTGTCTAAATGATCTTTTTTATAAATTTTCTCATAGAAATAACCCTAAAATGTTAATGGGCTTAAATACAAGACACAAAAGCCCAATTGAAACTAAATAATAAAATGGGCTAGACAATAATGGGCTAAACCCAAATGTGGCTATATCCATCACTTATGCCCATGACACATTGCATATCGTTGTCGGAAATTGAAAACAGAACAGTGCATAAGTAGGGATCGCTTGTACAATTGCTTTGATTAGCACTTCTCCGTCGCCTTACGGAAATTCTTTACTTTTCCACATATCCATCTATTTGGCAACTCTATCTCCGAGATACTCGAACTATTTTTTTTTCTCTCAAGGAGAATGTGGGAAGTCCTAAATAGACCTCGTGTCCTTGTGTCATTTTGACCTGAAGAGTATCACATATTGCCCTTACAAATTCCGAACTCGCCTTTGAACTAAACATGATAGTCGATTTTTCATAATTGATTATTTGCTCTGATGCTCTTTCATATAGTTGTATTACTCTCTTCACATTCTCACACTCGTGCCAGTTTGCCTGAAAAAAAGAAATAAAAGCATACTGTCATCAACAAAGAATAAATGCATAATGACTAGGGCTCCTCGTGCCGCTCGACTCGAATCCCATT
Organism: Galeopsis tetrahit; assembly: GCA_963675135.1. Taxonomy (NCBI): domain Eukaryota; kingdom Viridiplantae; phylum Streptophyta; class Magnoliopsida; order Lamiales; family Lamiaceae; genus Galeopsis; species Galeopsis tetrahit. The sequence goes on from OY776133.1 coordinate 66,449,030, forward strand.
CACATCTTTAGTCTTGGCCATTTGGTGAGGGTATGACTAGGAGTGTTAATGAGTTGAGCTAACTCGCGAGAGCTACTCGTACTCGACTCGATAAAAAATTGAAATTGACTCGAATTTAATCGAGTCGAGTCAAGTTTTGAACTATATACTCGAGTAACTACCAAGTTCGAGTTCATAAATGTACGACTCGAAAGGCTCGCGAACCTAGTTGAGCTTGTACAATATTTACTATTGTCATTATAATTTATATTTATGTACAAGTAATCGAGTGGAACTCGAGTTTATTTTGTCATTAATTGTATTAGAAATATATATATATTACATGCATTTAATTTTGTAAAATTATGAAGGTTGTCGAGTCGAGTTTCTAGCTCAACAATATTTAGCTTGACTCGACTCATTTACATAGGGATGATAATGGGTCGGGTTCAAACTCAGACCCGCTATGAAATCGGCCCACACGGGGCGGGTAAAAATCTGATCAAACGAATCTCAGGTCGGGTTTGGATCTAATGGAGATACGACCGCTTTGACCTTTTTCGACAAGTTTGACAAAATCAAGAAGAGAAATCATGGTAAGAAATCAACTCGTTGAAGAAATTATATATTGTTTCCTTTTATCTATTGTTTTCCTTTTATGCTCTAAATCCCATCAATTATGCATATCATAATTTTAGTATGCTTGTTAGAATATCAATTAGGAATTAAACCACCTTATTATAAAAAGATGGTGAATAAGTTGTAAACGACAATTTTTGAGAAAAAGAATAAAAAGCAGATTTTATGTGAATTGCAATTACGGCATTCCCTGAATCAACGTGATTTGCAAACCTTTGTGTTCATCCTCCACCTGTTAAAGTTGCACCTACATTAGTTGGTATCTAGAGTCACACTACGCTCCTGAAATGCCTCCACGCCGTAACACCGTTGATGCCTTGGCAGAACAACTTGCTGCCATCACAGCCCAACAAGAAATCATAATGGAGGCTATTGAGTCCCTTCGTCGAGACCAACAATGAGATCGTCAGGCCCCTCCCCCGCCTGGTCGCGCTGCAGGACAGTTCCCCAATGCCCCGGATCCAGACGCCAACGATGAAGAAACCCTCTCCGTTGATAACCCATTCGCTCCCCTTGCTCCTGAGTGGGGTGCCTGACAATTTGATGATCGATGTTGGGAGAATGGATTTAAGTTTGATCTTCCCGAATTTCTGGGTTCTCTATCAGCCTAGGAATTTTTGGATTGGATCCATACGGTGGAGGACGTATTGGATTTCAAAGCTGTTCCAGACACTCGTCGGGTGGCCTTAGTCGCTACTCATTTTCGAGGCCGAGCATCCGCATAGTGGCAACACTTGAAAGTCGCACGCGTGTAACAGCACAAACCTCCAATCACTTCCTGGGCAAAATTCAGAAAACATATGGAACGTACGTGAATTCTTGCCGTACAATTATAAACGGGTCTTATACCAACAACTTTAGAACTTACGCCAAGGTTCGAGATCGGTGGCCGACTACTCAGAAGAATTCTACAATTTACTGCACCGAGCGGACGTCAATGAATCACCGCGTCAATTGATTGCCCGATACATTGGGGGTCTTTGGATGTCGTTCCAGGATTCATTGAACCTTCTTAACCCACCAACTCTATCCGAAGCCCACCAATGAGCTGTCCTTTTGGAGCAACAGGCCAACCGACGCCCTACTTATGCACCAATGCGGTCTTCCGGAGACCAACGAGGCCAACCTTTCACTCCGGGCCCCTCTCGCCCCATGGCTGAAAACACATCTTGACCACCACCCACGCCACCTTCGAACGACCCAAATCGCCCTATTCGTTGTTTTTCATGTGGCGATATGGGTCATTATAAATCGGCATGCCCACGCCGAGTAGGGAGCAGGGCACTCTTATTTGATGAGGATGCACCACTGTACGATAACCCTCCCATCTTTGATGAAGAACCTGCTCAACCTATTGAAGAACTTCCAGGGGACGTGGGTCCTCTTCTTGTGATCCGACGTACGTGTCTCACTCCACACGACGACATTGACAACTCCCCTCAACGGCAACACATTTTTGAATCAACTTGCACCATTCTGGGCAAGGTGTGCCGCTTTATAATTGATTCGGGGGTTTACGAGAATGTCATAGCATCCGATGTTGTAACCAAATTGGCCCTCACCACCGAAGCACATCCTCATTGATATACACTTTCTTGGCTCCAACGAGGTAATTCTATTTCAGTTGATCGTCGTGTTCATTTAACATCCTCGATTGGTGCCCATTATACGGATCAGGTCTGGTGCGACGTCGTTCCAATGGACGTTTGCCACTTATTACTTGGTCGGCCATGGCAATACGATCGAGGAATCCTTTATAACGGGCGACAGAATACTTATTCCTTCAATTTTCAAGATCGACACATTACCTTACTACCCAGTGCGCCCATGCCACTCCCTCCCCCACCACCTGAGAGGATCTTGTTCGTGACAGAAAGAGACATTATCGCTGCAGAACGCCACACACCATATTTACTTATATTGGTGGCACGGGAGGTCACAAACACACCTCATATACCTACTGCCATTCAACCTTTACTGAAGGAATTTGAAGATGTATTTCCAGCGACTTTTCCACCCGGTCTCCCGCCCATGCGGGCGATACAACACCACATCAATCTCGTGCCATGAGCTTCTTTGCCAAACCGTCCACATTACCGTATGAGCCCCGTTGAACATGAGGAGCTCCGACGACAAGTCGAGGAATTATTAACATTAGGCCATGTTCGAGAAAGTTTAAGCCCGTGTGTTGTTCCAGCTCTTTTGGTTCCAAAGAAAGAGGGTATGTGGCGCATGTGCACTGACAGCCGTGCGATCAACCGAATCACGATCCGATATAGTTTTCCGATTCCCCATTTGGACGATCTTCTCGATCAGATTTCTAGAGCAGCTGTGTTCAGTAAATTTGACTTAGCAAGCGGTTACCACCAAATTCGAATTCGGCCCGACGACGAGTAGAAAACTGCTTTCAAGACCCGGGAAGGCCTTTTCGAATGACTTATGATGTCGTTCGGTCTTTCTAATGCACCTAGTACATTTATGAGAGTCATGAACCAGACTTTACGGCCATTGATCGGGACGTGTGTCGTCGTTTATTTCGACGACATACTTATTTACAACAAGACAGAACAAGAACACATTCAACACTTGCGGGTTGTACTTCGATTCTATGGGTGGAAAAATTCTATGCTCGCCCATCCAAGTGCCTCTTTCTTTCGGACAATGTTTTATTCTTGGGTTACCGGATTTCTTCGGTGGGCATCAACGTTGATTCCTCTAAAATCAGTGTCATTCGTGACTGGCCAACACCAACAACCTTCACCGAAGCACGAAGTTTCCACGGTTTGACCTCTTTTTACCGTCGATTTATTCATAATTTTAGCACAATTATGGCCCCTTTTATAGATTGTTTACATGGGAAAACATTCATTTGGACTCAAACTGCTGTTGTTGCTTTTGCATGCATAAAAAAAAATCAAGTAATGCTCCAGTGCTAGTGTTACCAGATTTTTCAATGCCTTTTGAATTGCATTGTGATGCATCTAAAGTTGGAATTGGTGCAATTCTCAGCCAAGGCGACCACCCCGTGGCTTTTTTTAGCGAAAAGTTGAACTCTACTCGTGGCCGTTACAACACCTACGATGTCGAATTCTATGCCATCGTCCGTGCTATTCGATATTGGCGCCATTATTTATTTCCTCGAGAGTTTATACTTTACACGGATCATAAGGCTTTAAAACACCTCCAAGGACAGGATACTCTCACAGCTCGCTATGCGACATGGATTTCTTACTTGCAAAATTTACCTTTGTGGTAAAACATAAATCTGGGATGGCTAACAATGTAGCAAATGCATTGAGCCGATGTTGCCTACTTCTTTCGGAAATGCGGCTGGCCGTAAGTGGGTTTGATGATTTTCGAGAGATGTACCACACTGACCCTTATTTTGGGCCAATCATTCAGAACTTGAACTCCAATTCCACATATCTCCTCCATTATGGGTTTCTCTTTTATGGAGTACGCTTATGCATTCCGCGATGTAGTTTGCGCCACCATTTGATTGCGGAATTTCATGGAGTTGGCCATGTGGGCCGAGATCGTACGTTGAATATGGTGCAACATCTATATTTTTGGCCTCATATGACTCGAGAGATTTCTAGATTTGTCGAACCATGCCGAATTTGTCAAGTTTCCAAATGGACTGCCACAAATGTTAGCTTGTATCGTCCTTGCCTATCCCATCCCGCCCATGGGAGTCAATCATCATGGATTTTGTGCTCGGGTTGCTTTGAACTCAACGGGGATATGATTCCATATTCGTCACTGTTGACAGGTTTTAAAAATTGGTCCATTTCGTGCCGTGCAAAAAGACGACTAATCCTGTTAATGTCGCTAAGCTATTTTTTCGTGAGGTATACCGCCTTCATGGGTTTCCAACATCTATTGTCTCGGACAGGGACACCCGATTCTTGAGCCACTTTTGGAGATCCCTTTGGCGAATGGCCCACACACAACTCAACTTCAGCAGCGCATACCATCCTCAAACCGACGGTCAGACTGAAGTTGTCAATCGATCGTTAGGCAATTTACTTCGCTGCCTAGTGGGTGACAAACCAAAATCATGGGATATTTGCTTGGGCCAAGCTAAGTTCGCTCACAACCTAGCACATAATAGAAGCACTGGTTTTAGCCCCTTCATGATAATCTACGATATCGTCCCTCGGGCTCCTATCGACTTACTAGGCATGCCTTCCGGGTTTCAGGGAGATAAACGTGAAATTGATATGATCAGCGACATTCATGCGATACATGCGTCGACGGAAGCTCATCTGAATGATGCCAACACCCACTACAAACAAGCTGCAGATACCCACCGACCACCGTCGAGCTGTTGAATTCAATGTTGGAGATTATGGGTGGGTTGTACTCACAAAAGATAGATACCTCTCCAATGAGTACAAAAAATTGTCTGCTAGAAAAATTGGGCCAGTTGAAATCATTGAAAAGATCAATCTGAATGCTTACCGCCTCAACTTACCTACTGACATGCGCACATCCGACGTTTTTAACGTCAAGCACCTAGTTCCCTATCATGGAGGTACGACCGCCTCCGATTTGAGGTCGAATTGCCCCGAAGACGGGGAGAATGATGGAGATACGACCGCTTTGGCCTTTTTCAACAAATTTGACAAAATCAATAAGAGAAATAATGGCAAGAAATCAGCTTTGAAGAAATTATCTTTTGTTTCCTTTTTATCTATTGTTTTCCTTTTATGCTCAAAATCCTATCAATTATGCATATCATAATTTTAGTATGATTTTTAGGATATCAATTAGGAATTAAACCACCTTATTATAAAAGGATGGTGAATAAGTTGTAAAAGACAGTTTTTGAGAAAAAGAATAAAGAGTAGATTTTATGTGAATTGCAATTACGGCGTTCCTTGAATCAACGTGATTTGCAAACCTTTGTGTTCATCCTCCATCTGTTAAAGATGCGCCTACATCAGGATCCGGCCAAACAAAATCCGTCGGGTCTAGAACATATAATGTTATTGCCTAGACCAATCCCGTATAAATATAGGGAAAATTATGTTTTCAAGACTGCAACTTAGGGGGGTTTTTTAAAAGAGGACCGTAACTTTACGGACTGGCAAAATTAGGCCCGTAACTTCTTTTTTCGCAATTTCAGGCCAAATTAGCCCAATTTCGGACTGATTGAGGTCAATTTTTCAGGCCAAACTTATTTATGGCAAAAAGAGGGCTGTAACTTTTTTTATGCAATTTTAGGCGCAATATACATATATAATTTTTAAAATCTACTCTAGTCCATATTCCCTTCCTCGATTAGATCCCGAAAAATGGACCTCAATCGGCCCGAAATTGGGTTGATTGAACTAATTTAGCCTGAAATTGAGAAAAAAAGAAGTTACGGGCCTAATTTTATCAGCCCGTAAAGTTACGGTCCTCTTTTTACAAACCCCCTAAGTTGTGGTTAGGGCTGAAAATCAAACCAAGCTATTCGATACTCAATTCGAGATCGTTCGGTAAAAGCTCGTTTGAGCTCGATTCGATATAGATATCAAACAAGCTTGAACATATATTTACGTTCGGTATGGTCCAAACCTCGGCTCGAGCTCGATAAGTAAAAAAAGATAAATTTAGTGTAAAAATGTCAAACTACTCGAGCTCGGCTCGTGTTCGGCTCGAATAAAGCTCATTCGAGCTCGGCTCGTTTAGTTATCAAACAAGTTCAAACACTAATTTCAAAGCTCGATAATATATATTTCAAACAAGCTTGAATTACATCGTGTTCGGCTCGGCTCGACTAATTTACCGCCCTAGTTGTGGTCCTGAAAAAATAATTTTCTCTATAAATATATATTAAAATGAACCGAATAATTGATTTCTTATTTTCTTACTACATGACTAGTACTGAAATATTATATATATGCAGTTTCCCCAAATTGTTAGTGGAGAAAGTGAGTTTGATTTTTGTTGAGGTTTTGTCTGTTTGGAATCTTGAATCTCTTGATTATATGTGTTGATTCTTTAATTCAGATGTTCTTGTTTTATTTTCGTAATTTATGTTTAAATCTGGTAGGAAATTAACATTATTGTCTAGAGGGACAAGTTTAACTAAAGATTAAGGTTTTTTTTTTTCTTTTTTCTTTTCTTAGAGTAACTAATTAAAGAATAAGATGGATTAACACATGAAAGGGAAATTCTTATGTATCCAATTTCAATGGCTTTTTTATGTAGAGAGAAAACTGGCTGCAGATTTGCAGATTTTATGTATGGCCAAAGACCTTTTAGGTATGATATTATATTTAATTAGAATTTAATTTAAATATTTGAATTTAATAGGTTAAATGACTTTGACATGTGTGTTATTAATTTAATTTTAGGGAAAATATCAATTTTGGTCACCCAGTTTTACCTCTTTTCATATTTGGTCACCCACATTTAGTCACTATCAAAATTGGTCACCCAGTTATTATATTCTATCACTATTGATCACTCTGTTAGTCAATCTGTCATTGACTAACGGAGAAAGAGTTTTGAGCCGTGAAATTTCTCAAAACCGTACGTCAGAAGGAATTCTGATACATTGGTTTACTTTTTTCAAATTATGAATTCATTTTTGTTGGTTTACTTTTTATTTTACAGAAAATGAGAAACTCAATAGAGAGAATGAAACTTTGTACTCTTTTTTTTTGTTTTCCAATTCTTGGTTTCATATTGAATTTGTATAATTTGTGCAAAAACTTATTTCAATTCACTTCTCTATTTATAATTATTGGAGCATAATTTGTGGGGAAAATTAATTGTAAATAATTTTCTAAAATTATCCATTCAAGAAAATTTCATAAACTTATTTTTCATTCTAAATATTTTTCTATTAATATCATTATTGCAAATTTCTTGAAATGTTAGTCAAACAATTGAACTGTAAATTAATTGAAATAAATTTCTATCTACCAACAACAGGTTGATTGAATCACGTTCTAGATTGATTGAATCACGTTCTAGAATGCATCAGAATTCCTTCTGGCCTATTATAAATATAATTTAAATATTGGTAATTTTTGCACATGTTTCATTTTTGCTTTTGCGTTTGTTTCATTAGTTTTGGGAGATGCATGAGAATTTTTTAATGGTTTTGAGAAATTTGACGGCTCAAAACTCTTTCTCCGTTAGTCAATGACAGATTGACTAACATAGTGATTAATTTTAATAGAATATAATAACTGGGTCTGGTGACCAATTTTGATAGTGACTAAATGTGGGTGACCAAATAAGAAAAGAGGTAAAACTGGGTGACCAAAATTATATTTTCCCTTAATTTTATTTAGATCGATGTTTTTTAAAAAAAAAACAGAAAATATAAATTGGCGAGGAAAAAGAATCACAACATGATTTAACTCATCACATTGTTAATTCATTCCAATGTTAATTTATTTCAACGTTAATTCATTTCAATGTTGACACCGTCTCACAGTGATCAAGTTAACCCTAATATATAAGAAGTGATAATATTTGAACACAAAATGATAGTGTTTAATGGTAAAACACCGTCTCACAGTGATCAAGTTAACCCTCATATATAAGAAGTGATAATATTTGAACACAAAATGATAGTGTTTAATTGTAAAAAGTGACAGTCATTATTGTTAAAAATATCATCAGTTATTACTTAAATATTATCATTTTTTTTACAAATCAAAATCTTTAAAAAAAAATATGGGTAATCCTAACTAAAATTTAAAAAAATATGGGTAATTCTAACCAAAATTTTGAAATATGGGTTAAAAGGGATCCGTCACACACAAAAATACACACTGACACAAGTTTTTGCCCCCAAAATGTAATTTATTACCTACACACCAAACGAGTTAGTAGTATTGCCCTTCATACTTATTCACATTCTTATCATTAGCTTATTTGTTGACGTTCTCTCCCTTTTTCATTTTAGTACTTGCAATTGAACTTAATTTGTTTAAAAAATGTTTGGCCGTTTATACTTTATGCTTATTTTGATAATTTTCTTTAATAATTCGATCAATCTTAATGACTATAAATATATTTCAATTTATTTTTAAATTTTCGTAGGTCGCACAAATTAATTACAGGCAGGTACGGTCTAAATAAAGAAAAAATACGGAGTACTAAGCAAAAAGAGAATAACCACAATGAAAAGAATGTGTTGACAAAAGGAAAAAAAATGGAAATAAGTGTGAAGATATAATATTACTAAAATAAAATTTAAGTGTTTAATTAATAACTAAACTAAAAGGATATAGATTAAAAATAAAAGCATAAATGATAAACTAAGTAATATTATAATATTTCTTTTTCTAAATTTGATTAATGTACGTAGATTTTTGATGAGCAACTGCAATATGTTTGGTTTTCAAGTGTTCTTCATATTTATAAAATCGATCTGCAGGCAAATTATTACTAACATATAACTGTTCTTACTATTAATATTAATTTTTTGTTAAAAATGTTTTATATTGTAGGAAACCAATGGAAAAAACTGACCCCAACATGGAAATTAGTCATTCAAACATTTAACTTTCTTAAATTTTAGTCATTATATATTATAATTTTTTTAATATCATTTAAATGAAATTTAGGTCATTCCTTAATTAGATTCATTCAACATTCAACATTCAACATTCAACATCAAATTTGATTAATGTAAGATACGTAGGGATTAAATGTATGAACAAACATGTAATTTTTAATATATTTTTTTAAATCCACAACCCCTTTATAATAACATCTAGAAAAAATTACGGTAACATTTAATTAATTAATTGACGTCGAGATACATACATTTGTAATAAGGAAATTTCTACAAACTAAAATGAACCTTAATTAACAGGAACAACTAAATATTTTGAATTATAACCCAGGGATCAAGAAATAAAGTAGACTTTTTGTCTTTTCATAACATGTTTAAGAAGCTTTATGTGAAATTTCTTTTCATAACAGATAATTACACGGCTGTAGTATTATTAAAAAAAAAAAAAGCAGTTTCAGTAAACACTTCCTGCAGGTATAAAAAGAAATTCTAGAATTCTAAATACATAATTAAAATATCTGAAAATATATATATTCGTGGTATATTAAAAATCAAAAGTATTAGAATTTCAATTTATGCGTACTAGTCATTTCAATACAAAATACATGTACCGCAAAACATGGGGAGACACTTTGAAAGCCCTGATTAGCTAGATTCATATATAACAATAAAGTTAATTTAATCAATAAAACCCCCAACAAACTACAAAATAAAACTGATCATTGAACATTTTTTTTTTTTTTTCAAAAAAAAACTTTAGATCGATCCACATATATATAACCATAGATGAGATTAATATTTAAGGAATTAAAACGCAAACATTGAAGTGAATCGTGTACATGAGATAGGGTTCTTCAATAATATTCGATAAAATGGTAGAAATAAGTTATACTACTCCCGGTCAAAAAACAAAAAAGAGAAGTTATACCACTAATAATCATAGAAAAAATTGTAAAATATTCTACCTGCGGAATTGTTTGAAAGCATAATTAAAAATAAATCAAAACATATAAGATTAACAACACAAACAAGTGGAGCTATGGATTAAAAAATGAATTTTAAACATACCAAAGATGATGATCATTGTGTGCATATATATATATATGAAATACGAAATTAGGCACTGGTTGCCGCTGCAGCATCATCAAGATTCTCAAATTCTTCACAGAGTGGTCATGAGAGAGTGAATCATGAAATTAACCCTAGTAAATAAAAGGGTTGTGAATCTTGATGATGCTCCATCCGCAAAAAGTGACTGTATAGAGAGATACTTCCATCAAACTACTACAACAAAACAAAGCTGGAAACCCTAATTACATGTCTTTCAGAGAGAGAGAGAGAATGGGTTTTGGGAATGAGAAAAAAGAGTGTAAAGGGGTTATTATTTATAGAGGCAAAAAGAGTGTAATTATGCGAAATCATCTCTCAACACACAAAGAGAGAGAGAGAGAGAGAGGGGCAGTTAGGCATCGCAATCTGTGGGTGCTAAAATGAGGGGAGGGTTTAATACATTCTGAGTGAGGGCAGTTTCTATTCAGGGCCATTATATTACTAGTCGTGTAATTCAAGAATGAATGTCGAGATAATTAATTAGGAGGCAGAAAATTAGGGAGGGAGGGATTTGTTGCGTACTGAAGAAGCGTAAGAACCGCGGAATTGACATCTGACAGACACACACACCAGCTAGGGTTTTCAATTTCTTTCCATTTTTAGAACCCTTTTAGCCTTCCTTTTCTCGTGCTATACCCTCTTCAATTCTTGCTTTTTTTTTCCACATTTTCTAATTAAAATATATATTTTCAAATTTATAATGTGCTTGAAAATCGGGCCTAGCTAATTTATTTAATTAGTAGTAGTACGTATTTGGTTAGTTGACTTGTTCTTTTTCCCCTTTGGTTACTTGTATTGTTCACAATAACTTTATTAATGTTTCATTTATAATTAATTTTATTTTCCAGTTAGTCTCATGTATTGCAACTGTGACATCAATTTTGATTAAAACATGCAAGTTGGAGTATAACTTAACAATATTAAGGTTTTATATATATATAAAAAAATCAGTGACACTAGTTTTAAAATCGTACATTTGGCATTCAACATTAAATTACATGGTTATATATATTTTGGAATTACCCTCATGTTTCGTTCAAATTTATTGGTATCGATTCAAGAATACGAGTTGGAATCAGAAGATGAGATTCATTAGGTGGCATGCAGTTGAACTTGACGGTCGATATTATTAATTAGTATCTTCATCGATCCTCATATATAATCGGGTGGGGAGGAGACCGAGCTTCTTACCCTTTGAAGAAGAATCCTTTTTCTTAAAAGAAATGAATAACTGAAATGAACTAAGATGTAGAAAAATAGAAATGAAGAACGTACGTGTGATTTTTTTGAGTGAAAATCATCTAATGGTATTTATAGAAGAAAAAAATGAAAAAGAAAAAGGGAAATCTAGATACTCACGGTTTTCAGTTCAAACCGTAATAGGTAGAAAAGAGAAAACGTAGATAGAAATATTGAGTGTTGCCAAAATAAAATAAAATTAGAAGCTTTGTTCGGGACGCTCATTTTAACAAAATGAGAAATTTACCGGGGACAGAGGGATTAGTAAATACAAATATACAATTTAACCATTATGAAGTCGTATCAATTAACAAAATATACACATTGAAAAAAATGTATTACAATCTTTCAAGTAACATTGTATCAACCTATATATAAGCTTACAAATTAGATTTTTTAAAATTAAACTTAAAGTTTAGAAATTTCCATTAATAAATAACATTTCTAATAGGATCAATTGTTTCTTTTAATTTTAAAGCTCCCTAAACCATGCATCTTGAACAAATGAATTTAATATATATATGACACATCAAACATGAAAAAACATTACACCAAGATTGATAAATATTTTCAAGATATTCAATACTAGTTGTATATTGCCACTAGTGTTTTTTTTTTAAGAGCATATTCATTAAAATGTCACGAAATTTATTATTTACGATGTTGTGTTACAAATAACTCCTAAATAGTATTTTTTTTTTTAAAATTATCATTCCGAATATTCACACATATAAGAACTTTAATCTTGCAAACAACAAAGTATTGATCAAATTATACATTTATATTCACTAACAATTTTAACAAGGATAATTTTGGAGACGAGTAGAAGTCCTCACTATGGCCGATCCTAGAGAATTATAGAGCTTGAGTCGCGCGATTTTAAAATTAGGTCCCTCGTAGGCTTTTCTTATATGAACTCAAAAACAAATTAAAATTTTAAATAATGTACACGTTAAAAAAAAACATTTATGCTTTATTAATATGATGAACTTAATCAATTTCAAAATTATTACTTACATACAACTTGTCAAAATAAATATAAGTTATTTTGGATCGGGGCACATATATTAATTAAGAAAATAATTAATTTTTCATTTATCCTTAATTAATGCTTATATTTTTTTACTAAAAAAGAACACATTTATGTATAAATATTTATTAATCTTAAGGGTAAATTTGAAAAAAATAATAATTAATTTTACATTGAAAAGTGTAAAACGGTCATATAATTTGCAAAGATAACGAAACATCAAAATGACTTATATTATGAATAGGAGGAAGTATCAAATATAATTATTATATACTCCCTTTGTCCTAAAATTATTTGTACCCATGCAATGACATACCAATTAAGAAAAATGAATTTAATGAGAAGTGTGGTCCAATAGAGAGAGATATTTTTTTGTTGTGTGTTGTAATGAGAATTTATTGTGGTGTAAAAGTTTGAACTTTAAGGGCATGTTTGATAGCAAAGACTGATTATCTAAGATTAGGATGATATCTAAACTTTATAAATTTTAAAGCATAATCTACCCTTAATCTAAGTTATCAAACAACCAATAAAAATGATATATAGTTAATCTAGATTTAATCTAAGCTATCAAACATGGCCTAAGTGTAGAATATTAAATCATTCATTTATATTAATTCCAATATTAAGAATTTATGGCGCAAATTGTACGTATGTGCAATGATCATATTCATTTGTGGGTGCATTGCAGTATTACTAGAATTTAAATAAAATCAGATGACGACAAATAAGGAATTAAGGATTTGCATTTCTTTGTGTATATTTCAATTTTTCAATGAAGTTAAATAAGGATTACTGAAAGAAAAAAATTAATTAAGCCATAAGAACTTGCTAAAAAGGCAAAAAGAAAAGGGAATTTTATGCTATAGCCAGAGATAAATCTGGGACACAAAAAAGCCAAAGCCTTTCTATCGCTCAGCCATTACGCCCCAAAAAATGATGATATTTTTGGGCTTGAGTCGAACGTTGAGTCGACTCAAGAATGGAGCGGTTCTAGTTCTCGGTTCAATTTTCTCGCTAAAATTGAAGCAAATTGAAATAGTGAGAATTTAATTACCCACATTTGTCCTTGTCATTTTTTATTGAATGTATACATAATGTTTGCTTGATTAGAACAAACTGCACAATCTCACAATATCTCAACCATCGATCTTGTAGAACTTTTATCCTACAAAAATGAAAGGTCAAAAGTAAAAGTAAAGACATGTTATTGTAGGCATTATTTGGCGTGGTTGGGGCATTGCCTTAATTTGAATTGAAGTGATTTGTCAAGGAAAGGAATAGAGTATGATATTTGGATGAAACAATTAAAAGAGACTTTAACCTAGCTATCCTACACTACTTGTTCAAATCATCTCATATAGGGTTAGTCCTCTCAAAAAAAAATCTCATATAGGGTTAGTGTAAACCCCTATTCGGAAATTATATAAAGGACATGTTTCCCAATTTTTTAAGTCTCGGTATTCGATTCAAGCACCGACTAATTCGGGTCGAGAGACCAATTCCACCGTGCACTTACGGAGTCCCATTTAAAGTCAAAATTTTGCATTTCGTATAGACGGACTTTTTAAAAATTGTTTGCACTTTAGATGTTTGCAAAACTACATTTCAAAACATTATTCATTAGTTATTATACATTTTCTTAAAATGTGTGCAATGCTAAATGTGCAAATTCTTTGGAACGAAAAATATTTCACTCCCACCAAACATCACATATCTAAGATGGAGGGGTGGGAGTATGTTTTAGTAAAAAATTAATGAAAGACTAGTAACAAATATTATACTCCAATTGAGAAGGATAACCATGATTGAATTGTTAAGGTCATGGATTCAAGTGCAGACGAAAGTTCGAACAATTCTTATATTTCACTTTTCGTGTTTTTTTTTTTTTAGAACGGGAAAATGGTATTCAATTAATCAGTTGTAGGCCTGGGTCTTACATCTTCGAAAGCAATTCGATTACAAATGTCTGGGACTTCACAATTCCAGAATTCTTCAAAACCAATAACAGTACCAAAATGAGCCAAACAATCAGCCAAACGATTAGCATTGCGATTAACAAAACAGAATTCAGAGCACCGTGTCTGCCGAGCAGCTTCTCGTATATCGACCAGCAGCATCGTGTAAGGGTCGGTCTCATGCTCGTGCCGAATGGCTTGAATCAGGATTTTTGAGTCAGATTCAAGGATCAAGTTCTGCAACCCCTTGCTAGCTGCAAACTCAAGCCCAAACCGCATCGCGAGAGCCTCAATACGGGTGCTGCTACCCTCCCCCACCATTCTCTTCGATCCTGCCCCTATGATACGGCCCTGCTCATTCCTGATCACAAAACCCAGTCCGACTGACCCGTCATGAAAAAGAGCCGCATCAGAATTGAGCTTGACGAGCCCCGGACTGGGTTTTTGCCACCCTGTTTACTCCTTTTCGTGTTTTATTTGATATTTTATAATATTGTATTTTTATATTTGTATCTTTATCAAATCTCTACAAATATATGTGTTTTTTTCATTTCACTATTATAAAATATTGATTATTTTTTATTGTGAGACCTCTCAAAATGAAATATGTGATCTCATACTAATATCAACGAAGCAGGTGTTAGAAGTTAAATTACAATAAATTTTAAAAAGCATTCTATAAATGCAATTAAGTTGGATCAAGCCTAGAGGTCGGAACGATGTCGTTCGAGCTGAGTCGTCACAATTGGCAGAGGGACAAATTTCGCGCGGAGGCGATGGCCCGGCCCGACATCCGTCACCTACAGTACGGGCCCGTACGAGGCCCGACTCTTTCTTGATAACCTGTCGAATATTCAGTTTCATCACTTCTTTGGCCGCCATTTTCTGCATCGTTGTGAACCTTCTCTCCGCCCTTCGATCCTTCAAGAACGGATCTGATGTATGTCTTCTTCTAAACTAATTTCTGTTGATAATAAGCTTGTTCAGCGTTAACAATTCGTTAGGTGTAGATATTCGATGGGATATTCCGGTGTTACACGGTGGTTATTGCTGTATTTGTCGTGGTGGCCGAAACGGAATGGGAATTCATTATCAAGTTCTCGAAGGTTAGCTACTTTTAATTCTATTCACTAATTTCACTTCTGTATAGTAGATTAATACCTGCAATCTCATGGGTGCATGCAAAGCTTACAGACTGTTATCGTGAAAGAGTTGATTTAATTTTTAGTAGTAGGAGTTCACTGTCTAAATCATTTGTCAGTGAGAGTTTGGAAATATGGCTGTTTTCCCAATTTTAGTGATTATTTAGCTTAAATCAGATATCTGTCATGTGATATTGTAGAAATCAGGGGCTCCCTGGTGAGTTTAGCCCACTAGGTTTACAAACTAGGCTTGCTTCTTTCAATATTTCAATGTTCAAGTTCAACAAATCACATGTGAAATCATCAATAATCTCAACCAGTATAGACATAAAAACATTGAACAACTTTTCCCCTAATAAAGAGAGTTTTAGGCCCAAAGGACCCTATCAAACTTTACCCAGAAAATCCGTATGTGTTCTTTTCGATTTGGAGCAGTGGTGAACTGGAAACACGCAGGTTATGGTCAGACCAGGCATGGTGCCTCCAACTCTGTTTGCAGTTGGATATGATGATAGTTCATGTTATGATTTTTGTATGCTGTTGGAATCGGTAGGCTGGTGAACTTTAGTGGGGTATCATAATCTCTTGCTGATGCAATGGGTTGATAATGTTTCGGATGATTGTGTACTGTTTCTGTTTTAAGTTGTTTTTGTGGATGCATCACAATCTTTGCTGATATTGGTGGTTGACTGGATGGAGTCCCATAATTAATTAATTAATTACAATAGGATGGCAATGATTGAGTTAGTGGCCTGGTAGCCACCGCTCTTTTGTTTTTCTGATACCGTTCTGACATGAAAGTAAGCATGCTAATGCTTCTGAAGACGGTAAAGCTTCAGATGATTATCTAATACTACCATTTTATACTCTCATGGAATGAAAGCTAAAGTTGGTGAATGAGTTGTTGCAGAAAAATGTGTGTGGGAAAGGGAAAGCTTGGGAGTTGAATGGTTGATTCTGGACGATGCCAGTAGGTTGCCCTTGGATACCTGTTTTGCCAAACTTCTCACCTCACATGCCTTTGCTTAAAATGTTGTTTATGATAGTTTCGCAAACAGTGAAAAGGAATTATTACTTCACATATCTGAAGATGATGGATGATATTCCTGTCAATCTTAGATTTTCTTAATTTAGACAATGTGATATAACTGAAGCACATAATAATCTGATGTGGTGGGTTGAAAAGTTCAAAGCAGCTTTGCCTTAGAAGAATCTGTTTTACCTTTCCTTAGATGTATGTATTGTTGATTAATACTCTAGCTTTTATTGTTGTATTCAAATCCATTTGCTCCCACATTTATTCTTCACAAAAATGTTGCAGGTTCTGGAATATTGGGTGGGCAGGGGAATGCTGCAAATCTTGTACGTCTCAACCTATATAAGTAAATTTGTGATCTCTTGGGTGACTCGTGAGTCGTGACTGACTCCAACTTAGCTATTCTCATAAGCAGCTGCAAAGTCTTTAGCATTTACCATTAGCTGGATCATTACATGTATTCATCTTCCAGTTGGATTGGTATTAAATATCAAAACTGAATAAGGGTCACTTAAAGTTTCAACTCTGTAACTGGTGGTTACACATATCAAATAGTGACTACAAAATTTATGTATCTCTTTTGTGAACTACTTCTAGGTTTTTTGCATCGTGACTTGTGCTTATCTTTTTTCTCCAGTGTTGCAGTTATGACTAGAGCTTACCCTGAGTATCTGCATGACCGCCCAGAGCTTTTTCTTCTACAGAGCATAGCAAGCTACATCCTTCTTGCATGTGGCGCAGTTTACGTTGTATCAGTAAGTTCATGATATCGTTGAACCCTGTAGTTCATACATACATCTTCATTAAATCTAGTCAGTTGTTTACATTTTCTTGTCTAGTTCATGTCATCTAATTTCTGTGTCTATGTTCTTCCTAAATATTTGTATTGGTATTAATGACATATTATCTAGATGAAGAATGTGGCATGTTGCTACTTTGGTTTCACTCAAAAGTCTCTAACTTACTGCCTAAACTCTAAATGTCTCTTTAGGGAATACTCTGCATTGGCGTGGTGAAGCGTGCTCGCCAAAGTAAAGAAACTTCCAGAGAGCAAGCAATAAAAAATCTGGAGGTAGTATGTTTTTGCAGTATTTTAGGAACACAAATTCTTGCCTCGTGCTTTTGATTCAGTTGTAAGTGCGTTATCTTTTAAGGACACAGTGTTTACGTTAAGCTAACAATTGCAGGACCTTGAGCGACGTAAAGCAGAACTCGAGTCTTTGTTGCTCGAGAGTCGAGTATAATCTGGAGTCCAAATGTGGCCGGAGAAACATTCAAGGTGACTACCTAGATGACTCACACAGCTATCCAAATTCCACTAGTTGAATTTTGAAACAAATTAAGAGTTGGGGTTAACAGAATTGGTTTCTCATAAGTGAAGTATGTTGTAAAGTTACACATCATGTGCTGCATTACGAGAGGTCATGGCTAATCATTTTTCACCTCAGTTGTATGCAAGAATGCTACATGTTTTTTTTTCTCTCACTAGTTAGTTGTGAGTTCAATGAAACAACTATAAATCCACATTTCTCAGTAGTTCTGATGAATTTAAAATACAATCATGCAGAATATATAGTAGCTATTTTAATCCTTCTAAATCATTAATTAAGAAACAATTCATAAGCAATTTATGAACAAAGTTTATTTTTTATTCAGAACAATTGGGAGAAACTTGGAGGTGATAGAGTTATATACAAATTAACACAACATTCATCCATGGAGGCTTTGCCAGTCCCAACAATTACACAAGTAAAATAAAGTAAAACCAACATTTATGTTTGGAACTATTAACAAACACAACAAGCTTGCAGTCTCCACGGCAAGGCAGATTCTATTCCAACAGCCACTTATAGTTTAAAAGGTTTTCTTGTTTATCAAGGGATCAGAAATAACTTGGGGTTCGAAATCTGGCTTCACATAACGAGCAAGCAAATCTGCATAAATCTCATACCGGGCAGTCATGCGAAATCCCCACTTGTCCTTCAGTTGTCTGCAGAGGTTGAGATCCACATCTGATATCAGCAACCCATCCCTGTGACGGGATAGTGATGGGGTACAAGACGAATCAGGAGCTGATATATAGCTGGAGCCATAGAAATGTCCAAAATCTGTATGCTGTGGCTTCCCATCTCCTGAGGTGAACGGGTTTGGGAAGACTTCAGTCCCCACACGGTTGATTGAACAAACATAGTAGCTGTTTGCTATTGCTGCATTACGTGCCTGTAAATCCATTTCGTAACAAAAACCAATACAATTATATTATAGTTAAAAAGTAAAGAAAACGAAAAAAAAACTGCAAGGGGTACCTCAATGGGCCACATTGGTTCACTGAGTTCACCAACCGTTGCTGATGGGTTAAAAACAATCTCGGCGCCATTTAAGCCAAAAGCTAACCAGTTCAAAGGATGATGTCTTCCATAGCATATATTGACAGCAATCTTTCCAAAGGCTGTCTCGAACACAGGATGCCCAGTATTCCCTTCCATATAGTACGTACTTTCATTGAAGTCCCCTACTCTAGGTATATGATTCTGCAAATGTCATTATGATTATTTTTAGGTCTGGTCTGTTTACAAGGAAAACGACATCAAGACCATATTTATGCTTGTGTTACCTTCCTGTGCTTTCCAATTATGTTGCCATGATTTCCGATTATTACAGCAGTATTCCAGAGAGTTTCCCCGTGTTTCACATCCCTTTCAAGAATAGGACTTACTATAACCATGTTGTGTTTCCGAGCAAAGCCCTGAAGAAATTGTGTTGATTCTCCGTCTACTGGCTCTGCAAATTCACACCACTTCTTCTCACGAGTGCAAAATGCAAATGGCATCGTCCATGCCTCCTGTATTGGGAATTCTGTGGTTAATCTCTTGTAGCAACGATATTTAGTCAGAGTGAGTAACACTCTTGCACACCAGTTGTATAGTGCAACTGTACACAACTAATATTTTACAGTGAAAACAAATAAAACTAACAAACTCATACCTGTAAACATAAGATGTTGACTCCAGCAGCGCCGGCAGCCTCAATGACAGGTGTCAATTTCTGAAAGATGCCCCTTTTCTGCTCCAATATTGGTTCAGAAGTTGTATGTGATATAGAATTCTGAATCAGGCCCACCCTCACAATACGAGGTTCTCTCAGTGACTCCTTTTCAGCATGAAATGAAAATGCCTGCATTTAAAGTATATAACAATCCAATCTCTGAGGTAGAAATAAGAACATCAGATAAAAACCAACTCATTCTTTAATTCCGAGAACGATAGATAGATGCTAATCCACCTTCTGGATAACTAATTTGTTTTGGATGAGATGAATATGCATAACTGTAACTCTCATGACAGTGAAAAGCAGTTGTAAAAAGAGATTTGGAAAATATATAAACCTGAAGATCGAAATCATGCTTTGAAGAAAGAGATTTGGCAGGCTCAGGAATAGCAATAGCATCAAGGGCTGTTCCACAGTTTAGTCCCAGGAGTAACCGGCTTGCTTCCTGTTACAGAAAAGGCAAACGTTACACAGTCTTGTTTCAAGAGGGTACAAAATAGGATTATCAACCAAGTTCAGACCTGAAAGAGCTGGGGAGAAAGGGAAGATTCAAGGAGCCGGTGTAGCGAATCGAACCCACAAATCGAACCGTCACTAGGGGTTTCAGTTTTCCCATTTTCTGCTACGATGTTATCATCTTTGCTCTCCATTTTTCGTCTTACTTCAGAAGAGAGTTTGATTATCAGAAACTTAACAATCTGTTGGAAGGAAAATAGCTGCTAACTAGGAGTAGTAAAATGTTCCATCTATTGAACTCATTAAAGCAGCAGCTCACAACTTTCTGCACCAGAAAAACAAATACGCCCAAACTATATATACCTCAAAACTAGTAGTTGCACTTTATATATGAAAGTATAAAAAAAACTTCAAATTGATCACATTTCGACAACAAAAATTTGAAGCCCAATTTCAACCTTCAGTCAACATATCCACTATTTAACAAATCAGATTACCAAATTAACATTCCAAACAGTACTACATCAATCCGAACATCAGCAAAAATCATATTTAAGCACAAAACACATCCGTTTTACTGCAACGAAAATTACAATTTTTTCACCAACATTTTTAGACTGCAAATCAACTCATATATCACAAAGGGATTCTCTAAAGTTGAAACATGAGTAAAGCTAAATCAAATAACTTAACAACACAAATTATAATTCACGAAGAGGACTGGTACTCTGATCGGTAATCGCGAATCGTCTGTGCTGTTATGGTCTGAAGAGAAGTGGAAGTATTGCGGGGACAACGCATATGCTTTAGTGTCCGATTCACAATTTTAAATTCCTTAATTTTAGTATTTTTTTTTTTTGATTACAAGTTAAATACCCAGGCCTTTTCCCCTCCCATGACTCGAACCCAGGACTTGAGGCCTAGGTAGTGGTGCTCTAACCACTTGAGCTATCCCACTTTGTCCCTTAATTTTAGTATTATTGGGCTTTCTTTTATTATTGTTTAAATCAATTAAAATTAAAATGGTTGGACCCAATTGTTGTTTTAGATCGGTTACAAAAATGTCATTATTTTTTTTGGCACCTATTTTATTTACTTTATAAAATCTTGTTCCATAATAATTTTCACTTTTTTTTTAGGACAGTTTCACAATAACTTTCACACTCTTAAAATGAAAAATTATTTATAAATTTCTTCCCACATTAACAAAAGTCAATTCATTTACTTTATATGAAAATTATTATGGAACGAAAAAAATACATAAATGTTTATCGGGACGGAGGGAGTACTATAAATACTGAGAAAATTGTAGATTTGGTCCCATTAACCATGAGTCCATTGGGTTTTGGTCCCATGGTATTTGGATTTAGTCTCATACAAAATAAATCTTGCAAACTTGGTCTCATACGAAATAAATCTTGCAAATTTGGTCTCATACGAAATAAATCTTGCAAAATTGGTCTCATACGAAATAAATCTTGCAAAATTGGTTTCATACGAAATAAATCTTGCAAACTTGGTCTCATACGATATAAGTCTTGCAAATATGGTCTCATACGATATAAGTCTTGCAAATATGGTCTCAAACGTTACAAAAAATGCAAAATTGATCCCAAAAGTGAAAAAAAAATTATTTAATTAATTATTATTATTTAAATTGATATAATAATTAACGATTAATTAATATTTTATAAAGTTTGTATAATAATCAATATTAATAAATATATAAAATCTAATCAATTTAAATTTTATATAATATGTTTAATGAGTAAATTTCATAGTAATAGTATTATTTTTTTTAAATCATATTTTCTTTTATTTTCACAATTCATGAAAAAATATTATAAAATTATATATTGTCAATAATTTATTAGATTAATAATTTTTAATAAAGTGAGATATAATATATATATACTCCCTCCGTCCGCCTATAAGTTTCTCATTTTACCATTTTGGTCCGTCCGCCTATAAGCTTCCCATTTTACCATTTTGGTCCGTCCGCCTATAAGCTTCTCATACCTTTTTTGGTAAGTACTTTTTCTTACACTTCACTTTATATCTTACTTTTTCTCTCTATCTCTCTCCTCTCTCAATCACATCACTTGTACTATATCTATTATTTAATCACTTTTCTTAATCTCTGTGCCAAAAAGTAACGTAACACTTATAGGCGGACGGAGAGAGTATAATTTTATTGAATTAAAGTACTCCCTCCGTCCATGAAATGTAGTCCCATTTGCCTCATTTTTTTTGTCCACCAAATGTAGTCCCATACACTTTATGGAAACCATCACCCCTCAAACATCATTTAATTACTCAATTTGCCATCAACTTTATTCACAAACAATCACTTTATTCACAATTGACCCCACAATATCCTATAATACCCATTATTTTATCTACTTTATCTACATTTTTCTTAAAACTTGTGTCCATCCACCATGGGACTACTTTTAGTGGATGGAGGGAGTATAATTTAATTTTCTCATCAATGTATGCTTTTTTTATTAGTATTTGTTTTTTCTCCAGTTTTTGCGAATCACCTTTTTTTTTTTCGGCGTGCGTTTTTCTGTATTTTTTCTTATTTTTGAAAATTATTCTAATCACACTTAGGAACCCTGTGTATGGTTTTTTTTTTCAAAAAATTGTTTCTTGTTTGATTTTTACGGAATAAAAATGTTATGGGGGGTTGCTCGATATGTAATTTAGTTATTAATTTGATAGGTATTCATTGAGAAAGATTTTAATTTTTTCGGAATAAAAATGTTTCGGGGGATTGTGATGTGTAATTTAATTATTAATATAGTTATTAATTTGTATGTATTCATTGAGAAAAAGACATGTCACAATTATATCTCACTTTTAAAAAAATTATTAATTTAATAAATTATTGACAATATGTAATTTTATAAAAATATTTCATGAATTACGAAAAATAAAAGAAAATATGATTTTTTTAAAAATAATATTACTACAAAATATGAATTTTACATATTATATAAAATTTAAATTGATTAGATTTTATATATTTAATATTATACAAAATTTATAATATATTAATTAATAGTTAATTTTATATCAATTTGAATAATAATAATTAATTAATTAGTTTTTTTTTTTCACTTTTGGGACCAATTTTGCATTTTTGTAACATTTGGGACCAATTTTGCAATTTTTGTAACATTTGGGACCAAGTTTGCAAGACTTATATCGTATGAGACCAAGTTTGCAAGATTAATTTCGTATGAGACCAAGTTTACAAGATTTATTTCGTATGGGACCAAGTTTGCAAGATTAATTTCGTATGGGGCCAAGTTTACAAGATTTATTTCGTATGTGACCAAGTTTGCAAGATTTCTTTCGTATGGAACTAAATCCAAATACAATGGGATCAAAACCCAATGGACTCATGATTAATGGTGCAATTTTCTCTATAAATACTCAACTCCCTCCTAATTCGGTATGAAATAGTAAACAATTACAAAAATATTTAATCTCTCCATCCACCTGCCAAAAGTAGCTCACCTGCTAAATACAAAAATGGTTAGTGATACAGATAGGATCAATTCAATGGAATCTCATATAGCAAACATTGGAGGATCCATTTGCAAACATGAGAAAATAACAAGATGAGATACACCAAGGAGGATGAATTTACACTTTAGCTACAGACAAATGGCAGAATTAATGAAACAATTGGGTGCAAGTGCTTTGGACGAAGGGAAAAAGCAACAAAAATAAGTGATGATCCAGAAAATTCTAATGCACAATTTGGAAACAATGAAAACATTCCAAAAAACTCACATATATTTACACCTAGTAGTAGTAGGTCAGAAGCTGGAATATTGCCTACCCCACAAATCACTACAAATATACCCATGTATGAAGGTTTTGGAGTTCCAGGTAGCTCAGATATGCATTCATTTGAGAGGGCTGCCCAGATCCATTCATGGCCCTTCCAACCATGGGGGTACCCAAGTTTGAACCTTGGATACTCAATAGTTGGTATTGCAGAGGTTTAAAAATGTGCATGGTGGATGATAATCTAATTGGGAAGTTCAACAAACTAAAGCAAACCAACTCTGTAATGGAATATGTGAGAGTGTTTGAAGAACTTAAATCATCTATGTTGAACAATAATGAATCCTATGCAACTAAGTTTTGATATTCATTAAACAGGAGCATATGGTTAGCTGGAAAGATAAAGGGCAGAAATAAGGATTCAAAAACACTTGGAGTTCAGCTAGTAAGAATCAATGATGGGAAATTCAAGGAAAAAATCAATACAACATATGTTCCAACTGAGAAGACTCGTGAGAAGGTTGGAGAGAAAGGATTCAACGGAGGACAATCAAGAATACCACCTGCAAAAAGATCTTCTCCAGCAAAAATGGAGATAAGAAGAAAGCAGAATTTGTGCTTTAACTGTGATGAAGTCTATCGCACTGACACAGATGTAAGAGAGCTTTTGCGATTATCATGGAGGATGAAATGGAAAGTGAAGAGGAGTTAGTGTTTGAAGTGTAGCAAGAGGATAGTCAGGAACCAATAGTGACATTAAATACACTAGTTGATCTCCAAAATTCGGATACCATCAAAATCACTGGTAAGGTGGGTAAGCAATGTATATCAAACATTGCTCGACTCTGGTAGCACCCAAAGCTTTCTAGATCCAAAGACAGCCAAAAGTTTGGGTGTGTTATTGGTCACTATAGCAGATGACAGCAAGATTGAATGCAACTCCAAATGCCCAAAATTGGATTGTGAAGTGGGTAACTACAAGTTTAGTGCCTCTGTAAGGATCTTACAATTGGACGGTTGTGATATAGTGATAGGGGTTGACTTGCTAAGTCATCTTGGACCTATCACATTTGATTTCAGAAGAGATGGAAGTACAATAACTCTGCAAGGAGGAGGTGATGGCATGGAAGTGAGCATGAATGCATGATCACAGATAAACAACTCAACGGGATGCTAAAGAGTAAGAATGGGGCAATGTGAAGAGGTGGCCTATTATGCATCATTAAGAGTGCTTCTGAAATGGATAAATGTCAGGTGAGAGATGAACTAAAACCACACTTGAAGGAATTTGATTCTATATTTTAAATTCGCATCTCTTTGCCACCACAAAGAGGTCTAGATCACAAAGTCTCAATCAAAATTGGTGAAAGGCCCATTAAAAAACAACCTTATAGGTATCCCCTACCTACAGAGGCAAGAAATTGAAAAACTGATTGGAGAAATGCTTGAAGGAGGAGTTATTCAACTCAGCAACAACCCATATTCTTCTCTGGTGCTACTAGTGAAGGAAAGGTGGAAGTTGGAGATTCATTGTGGACTACAGAAAATTGAATGTTATCACAATTAAGGATAGGTATTCAATCCCACTGATTGATGATCTAATGGATGAGCTTGGGGGTGCTAAGTTGTTTTCTAAAATTGACTTAAGGGCAAGCTATCATCAAATCAGATGTGTTAAGACATCCATAAAACAACCTTTGTGACTGTTTCAGGGTTGTATGAATTCATTGTCATCCCTTTTGGCTTCAAAAATATCCCAACTACATTCTAGGTAGGGGTGTGCATGGTTCGGTTTGGTTAATCAAACCGCCCGTAAATCGTAAACCAAACAATAAACCGTTCTTTTTTTTCAAAACCGTAAACCAAACCGTATTTATAAAAACCGTTCGGTTTGAAACCATAATATTTCGGGCGGTTCGGTCGGTTTTGACCGAACCGTAGTTTTCCTCATTTTTTTTCCCTATACACAATAATTAATAAAATTGTAAAACACAATCTCAATAGAATAGACAAAATGAAATCCCAATAATCCAAAATATAATTCGAATAGACGAAATGCTATTACAACGTTCACAAACTAGTTGTTAAAAAATAACTAAATAACCACAAAAAGAAACAACAAACTTCTGTCTTCTTCGAGATTTTAGATTTAGTGAGACTGTGAGAGGCTGAGAGCGCCATGCACGTAGAGGCACTAAATACTAAATAGAAGAGAATGAGTAAGGTTTCTGACTTTGGGTAATTGGGCTTGTCGGCTTGAAAAATGTCTTGAGTTTACTAGTTTAGGAATTATATAATATAAAGACTATAAATCTATAATATTTATTTAGATAATATTATATAATTTATATATATATATATATAAAACAAGTTCGGTTTGGTTCGATTTTTTGCGGTTTTTCATTAGTGAAAACCGTAAACCAAACCATACTAAAAAAAAAAATCAATTCTAAAAACCGTAAATCGAACCGTAAACCAAAAACCGAATCATATTTAATGGTCTGATTTGATTCGGTCGGTTTGGTCGGTCTGAACCATACTTTGCACACCCCTAATTCTAGGCTTTGATGAATAAGGCGTTTTCACCTTTTCTAAGGGATTTTGATGACATACTCATCTACAGTACCAATATGAAAGAACACAAGAAGCATTTAAGGATTATGTTTCGAACAATGATGGATCATCAATTGTTAGCCAAAGCTTCTAAATGTGTGTTTGACAACAGGAAGGTGGAGTATTTGGCTCATATCATCTCAGATGAAGGAGTGGGAGCAGATCCTGAATAGGTCAAGGTAATGCTAGACTGGCCTACACAAAAATCAGTGAAGGCTTTGAGGGGTTTCTTGGGGTTGACAGGATACTATAGAAAATTTATGACATTATAGTATCATTGCTAATCCTCTTCCTATATTGACTACGAAGGGGCAATTTAAGTGGGATGAAGTAGCCAATAATGCATTCACCAAGTTGAAAGGAGCAATGATGGCTGCCCCTCTCTTACACTTGCCTGACTTCACTACAAGGCAAGAACCTATTGACTTTTATTAGTAAAGCTTTGGAAAAAACTTGGGATTGTGCAAGTCCTGTGGGAAAAACCTCTGTTCCAAAATTCCCTGCTCCCTTTGAATAAAGGCCCCTGTGACTGTCCTCTAAGGGAACAAAAAAAAAGGTTTAAAATTAGCTATAAGCAATTACCCATGAACAAAGAAATTAAAAAAACAAACTACACATGAACTAAAGGAATAAATTAACGTCTTTTGATAAGAACAATAATTTTGAAACTAAAACTTATACATTAGTATTGATATATATAAAATGTATTCTGTGGGAAAAGCTTAAAAGCATGGCACTAGATTTTAAAAAAAAAAAAATTGCAAGCTCCTCAGTTGTCCCTTCAGCTCAACTTATAGCGCTACACAAGGTAGAGCAGTTCAGTAATTGGAACGATAATAGAAATTTAACTTCATCATTGGAGCTTTCAAGTGGAAAAATGCAAGCAAAAGAAAACAAGATGCAATGCAAAAAAACAATAAAAAAAATGAACATGATCCTAAAATATTTCTGCATTTAGTAGAACATGCATGATGAGTTCATCAGCTTCAAAATAAATTAGCCCTCTTAAAGCTCCTATTGTGCTCGAAAAGGACGACAGTTCTAGATCAATGCTTCCAACTCAATACAACACCAGCTACAATTTCATAGCCCCAAAAGATATAGTCACAATTCCAATTCCATAGAGCATGCAGCATCCCCAGATTCATCTATTGTTTGCTTTATCTCATCAAGTTGTGCAATGACATATTCCAATTTCTTGCAGCAAATCTCGTTTGATATTCTTGGAACATAGTCACACTTCTCAAATGGACGATACTCGCATGCACTCTTAATTTCCTCACGGAGAGTCACCTGAATGTCCTGTTTAAACAAATTTTAAAAAAAAATTGATAACAAGAATTTTAATACATATCCATAATTCAATATCCCTGAATTAAAATCCCTACTATTCCTACCCCTCAAACTTGTAATTAGACACAATCCGTAGAAATTGGGAGAATAAAAGAGCAAGACCTTGACTAATTGCATGAACTCACTGCAATGGCTGTTGACGAGCTCCTTTTTGGGGCCACTAGGGTTCGCCATTTCCTCCATTACTCCACCGGCTAGCTCTAATACCCTCACAATTCTCTGTGATTACAAGAACATAAATTATTTACTCATATGTTCAGTTGTTGGATTAATGATACTAAAATAACTGGATTAGGTTGTGCATATGCATTGATATGGGGATATGAAGAAATAACCTTTTCAACATTCTGAAGTCGTTGAAGTGAAGTGTTTTGGCCCTGTGGATCCATGGCAGCAGAGATTACCAAATTAACTCCACGACTAACACTTTAAAGCAAAACACAACAATATTAGGTAAATTTCAGACCCCTATTAAAGACAATTCCCTAAGATTCCATTGAAAAACAACAGGGGGAAAACCTATCAGTACCGAACATAAACCTAAATGCTACCATAATTAACTGAAACTGAACCACATTGATTCAAAATCGAAATTAACCGAACCGATTTTTTTTATTGCAAACAAAAATTCTAACACAAATCAGCTCATAAGTTAGTAGCTCAGAATTAGAAACGAAAAAACACAAAGGGACTCTCTAAAGTTCAAACATGAGTAAACCTAAATCAAATAATCAAAAACACAAATTATAACTCAGAATTAGAAACAAACCGTATGTGCGTCTGTCATTTGTGTGATCGAGACGAAGAGGACTAATACTCTGGTCGGCCGGCGGCGACGCGGCGTAAGGAATGGGGGAATCGCGACTCGCGAGTGCGTCTATGCCGCTGTGCGTGGGTATGGGGGGATGGAGGTGTTCGATAGATCAAGTGCCCGTGCGTGGGGGACAGAGGTGGTGGCCGACTGGCCGTGGGCGGATGAGAAGAGAATTGGGTTTTTTTCCAGTGAAAATTTGAACGGTGAATGTGAGAGAAAAATGGATATTACCTAAAAATTAACAAAAACTAGTTTTTCAACGATAGTTAGACCATCTTTATCCATGGCTCATACTTTTTAATATACCCATTTTACACCACAATTTAAACTCATCTTTTTTTACACTTGATTCATAATCACCACAACCACTACCAACATTTAATAAATTATTTTTTTATAATATAATAATTATATCTTTTAAAAATATATACAGTTATTTAATATTAAAAAATTTATAACTATAATAAAAAATTAACATACACTTAAAAAAAAAATTACAACGTTCAATAATAAAATTGAAATACAAAAAAAATAAAAAATTGAACTACAAATAAATGTCTAATTACAACAAGGGCTAGTCTTGTGCATTCACACTCACATTCTTTATAAATACACCCCACGACAGCTCAACCCAATTTTTTTATAAATACACCCACTAGCAGAAATTGTACTTAGTCGTCTTCTCCGAGCAGTTTTCGGCCACCCCAGGCCGTGGCCGAACGCTGCAATTTACGACGGCCTTAATCTTTAAATATTTTCTATTTCATTAAATATTCTTTAATAATTATTATGGATCAATGTTATTTTATATTATTACATGCAATAATATATGTTACTATATGTTATAATGTGAGTTACTTAATCAATAAAAATTTTAGAAAAAAATATTACATAAAAGAATCGGTATTACTGTATAAAAAAGGGGAAAAAACAGAATAGGACAATTCACTCTAAGACTTTAAGATTCAAGCCAAATTTATTTAGTAAAACAATTAAGGACAAAATGAAACCTATATAGTCGATTATGCCCCTGTTTTCGAATTAATTAAGAATTTCAAATTCAATTAATTATGTTAATCTAAATTTAGGAAAGTCAATATTTGAATTTTAAATTAAGCTGGGAGATATTTCTCCTAGAATCTCGCGTTGGTTTTAATTCAAAGGAACATTCCTAAAATATTTTTCAAAACTTCATTTTGTGCATATTCGATTACTGTGCTCATCTCCATATAAGTTTCTTAAGATTTCAAGCGTTGCACAATCGGAATCGTTCTCGATAAATTTGAATTAGCTCTATGAATTTTGTAACCATCACTTCACTAAAAATTTTATTTTTTAAGCAATGCTAAGATTTTTTCTTTCTTTTTAAATTTAAACGTACAATTAATTACACTTAATTTTTTTAAGTAGTTTTCCTTATTCGATGTTCCAAAGTTCGAAATTGAAATAATTATACTCAATTTCAGATTTGAATCATTTAATTTGATTAATGTAAAATATGAAAAGTCAAATGAATTAAATTTTAAAAAGGTAAGAGATTATCCCTAGATTATAGCTGAAGGAAAGTGATTGAAGGTATGTTTATTTCGTCTTTTCATCTACTCGTTTGGTTAATAAGAAATTGTTGGTTTTTTAAGCTGTGTATTTGTGCATTGCATATTTATATGATATTTTTTTATAGTTTGATACATATACATAATATGTGCATTGCATATTTATAGGAGATGCATATATCAAATATGTGCATTGCATAATAATAATATAAAACTGTATCATAAGTTCTATATGCATATTTTATTATATGCAACCGATAAGTGCATATAATTTCAAATATACATGCATTTTTTTATATATGCAACCGATAATTGCATATACTTCTCAAATTACTTGTATCTACTATTGACCCTACTCTTGTAAATTAGGTGCACTTGTTTCCAAGCTCCCCAAATTTAAAAAATTCATGTTCTTGGTGTCTTACTCCCCTGTATAAGATATTTCAAGAAATATATTTAAAGCTCGAAGGGCTCATATAAATCAGACGAAAAGACGTTTTACAATTATCATGACTCCAAACATTTCAATATACAAAATCAATTTCTACAAAGCAACTAATCAAATGAATCTAAGATTATTGCAATTTCTGCTTAATTAACTACTACTGTATATGATATGTTCATCTAAGGAGCAAACTTCAATTTTGCAGATACTCACTACTCCATTTTCTGACTTGACATGCTTCATTACATCCAAATCCAAAGCAGGGGCAAACACTGTACCCTCCATTTTTTTCCTCAGCTGTATAGATTCAATAACACTGCCTTAGAAAACACAGGATATTTACCCGATCCATTATCAATAATTCATTCAAAATCTCACTCCATATTAACAATTCAGAAGGTTAATTCATTCACCTACCCTTTGTCATTTCTTCTGTACTCAAATTCTTGAGAGACTGTGAGTTTTGGCTTTGTATTACTCATTTCATTCGGGGTAATTCTCATACCCATGTTAGTGAATAAAATTTTACTTACCAAAAAAAAAATGCAGAAGTTATTTCCCTCGAATCACTTATCTAGATCCAATTAATCAAATATCCAACATTCTCTCCTCAATAAAATCATCAAAATTGAAATAAAAAATCTCCATATAACATGTCAAAGTTCACGAATTCATACCTCTTTTGTAGTTATATCAAAGTTCACGAATTCACACCTGTTTTTGTCATTCCGACTCCATTGCAAACCAAAATATATACTCCCAAATCAATTTATCAACTAAAGCAATCCAAAATCATGAGAATCCAACTTTAAATCAAATTTACCAAACCTGTAAACGCGGTAGTATCTTCGTCTACGACCTTCCCCCAATTCTCAACAAAGATATCCTCGACAACTGTCGCGAATTAGACCCGTGGAAATCCCAATACAACGTCGTTTCCAACGCCGGATTCGGTCCCCTCGCCACCGGCCTCGACGACGTCATTCCGAAAAATCTCTCCCCTGCGTGGTAGGGTGCCGCCGACGGAGAGCCTCCGTCTTGTGCCGTCGTTCTTCAAGGACGGAGGAGTGGTATGGTGTCGCCGTTCTTTAGATCGAAGAAATTTCATTCGCCAAGAAATTTTTGTTGTAATTTTGGTATGTTTGACTGCAGGCGAGAAGACACTATGCGATTGGAATTGAATTGAATTCAAATTAGATTGAATTCAAATATGGAATGTAAACCGAAATTGGGGGATATTCTTGAAGAAGGCAGACAGTTCAAATTATATCAAAATAAGGGCAAAAGGGGGATTTTGTAGGTTATTTTGGTCTTAATTGTTTTACTAGAAATTTTTGTCCTACTTTGTTTAAATCACTTATGGATTGTCCTACTTTGTTAATAAATTCTTAAATTTACCTCCAGAAACAGACATTGTGTCTTCATCTATATCCACTTCCATCTCAGGATCACTCTCAAAATCTAACAATATATGTATTAATATTAATAGATGTAATACAATTCCATGTATTTATCAACTATTCATAAAATAAATATCATTAAAAACATATAAACATAACCTGAATCATCCGATACTAGCCTGCATCGCATAACTTTTTGCTTTTTTCTTGATATTGAATAACAAGGTTAGGTTAGTTATATCTGTATATTTTCATAATAGACCAAACTGTATAAGAATTGTATAAGAATGTTATACTATCCAACCTTTTCCCTTGTCATTTATGACCTTATAGGTTACATTTTTATTCCTTTTTCCTTAAAAAAACAGAAAGCAAATTAAGAATTAGACACATATTGCATACAATATAATATAATAAGAGTTTATTAACAATGTAGGACATTCTATGAGTGTTTTAAACAAAGTAAGACAAATATTTATAAATACATTAGATAATTATTCTTAATATTTCTTTAAACTACAGCTACATAACAACCATATCTAAATGTAATCTACTAATAAACACTTACTTGCAGATACTCTAACAACTTTATTTGATTTCTTCTTTTTGATATTTCTTCCTCCGTCCTTAATTTGTATCATACCTTTTTTCCCTCTTGCCATCTTCATATATATATACAAAAAAATATGCAAATGGAAACACTTGTTACCGATATATATACAATAACAAGTAACATATTCCCTTTTCATACCTCATCAAGAATTCATGATTCATACAGTAAGTGCATATAAATGTATAATATTGTTTTAAAAAGTTTAACAACTTGAATTTGTCTATAACCCATAATTTTGAAATAAAGAATACAAAATTCTGAAAGTTTCAAATGCAAAAGACTACTTCTTAAAATATACAGACAATAACTATCTTATTGTTACAATATAAAGTGTATATGCAGCTGAGCACTTCAATTTTCAATCTTTTATTTTAATCAACACAAAACGTTTCCGGACCGCAATCAACATCGCTAATACGCGTTGCAGATTTCGATTTCTTTATGAATATGCAAAACCCTAACAAAATATCTACAGTACTACTCCTACCAAAACAGAGCATTTTCAACAACAAAATTCATTTAATCAAACACCCATATCTATACAAAACTATACTCATCATAAAAACAACTGTAGATCGAAAAAATTCAAGAAACGCATATATTTAAAACAATTAGAAAAAAGATAAACTATGAGATTTCATTTTTTTATATCATTGATCATCAAAATAAGACACGTGCAGTAAACAAAACCTGGAGTGTAAATCGTAACGACAACGATTTCACCTTCCAACCGTTCGAAGCTTCGAAATATTCTCTCAAGATCAGGCCACCGCGTGGATATGCACTCGAGATAAAGCTAAGTGAAATTTGGTAATATATTTTCTGGAAGAAAAACAGCGCGAGATTCTAGGGAATATAACTCACAGCTTAATTGAATTTTAAATTGGTTGACTTTCCTAATTTTGCTTAACTTAATTAATTGAATTCGAAAATTCTACTTAATTTGAAAACAGGGGCATATTGGTCTAAAGCTAATTAATTTTGTCCTTGATTGTTTTAGTATAAATTTTTGTCTTTCTTTGTTTAAAACACTTATAGAATGTCCTACATTGTTAATAAACTCTATAAAAAATTATATGTTACTACATACTACAGTTTGAATTACTACATTGAATATGCGTTTGTTATTATATGTAACTTTATCAAATGATTTGCATTGCAACATGGTCATTGTGTTTACTACATGCGATAATATATGTTACTACGTATTATAATGTGAGTTACTACATTAACAAAAACACTAGAAAAAAACGTGTTACTAAATAAAAGAATTTGTATTATTATAGTATAAAATAATTTGTGTTATTACTACATAAAATAATGTGTGTTACTACATATTACAATTTGAATTACGGAGTACTACATTTAATATCCCGCGTTTGACAATAAAATAAAAGATAACAAATCACAGAAACTGGTAAAATAAATGGGTTAAAATTTTTGGTCAAAATTAGAACACAAGCAGATTAGTTGACAAATAAATTAAGAATTAACCCAAATGAATTAATGGTAGCCCAATAATATATATTTTCAGCTCATTGACTTAATAAGTCAATATTTTCAGCACAATTGACTTAATTGGTTTTTGTGTTACAACAAAGCAAAAGATGCAAATTACATATTTAATTATCTAAATAAAATGACTAGTAAAAACTGGACACGTGTCACACTTAAATTTTTTGAGATAAAAAAATATCCCACAATATTTCAGAAATATTGTTCTTGATTGTTGTTGGTTGTACAACAACCATGGTCATCAATTATTATTGAATTTTCCCTTCTATTTTTTTTTTTCCCCTATATTGTCGCCCTTGGTGTCCAAGGCGCGATAAACATAGCCTTATAGCTTGCCCCATGCAGTTTGTGGCACTCTGTCCCATGCCTCACAGTGTAATGAAGTAAGTTTGGGTATCACTTTTGTCTCCTGAATTCGCTTCATTTTTAGCATTTAATTTTTTATATAATTAATACTTTATTCCTTCGAAAAGTCACTCCTTTTATCGTTTTAAACATCTCATCAAAAATTATTCATTTCTTTTTTTTGTCCACACCAACTATTTTTATCTATTTTTTCTCATTTCTATCCCTCCGTACTTATCCTTTTCATATATTTGTCTCCCTCAATAACTCTTTACACATATAATACTCCCGTCCACCAAAAGTGTGCTCATTTCTTTTTTTGGGTCCACAAAAAACGTGCTTATTCTATTTAAATAATTAACTTTTGAATATTTTTTCTACTTTACTAAGTAGATTGAGTATCTACCAAATATATTTTTTACTCATTATATTAAATATATCATTTATAATTAAAATATGATTTTTTTAAAAGCATATATAAAAAAAAGTTAGCACACTTTTGGTGGACAGATGGAGTATTGTATTTCTTAATCAATATTAAAAAGTACAATACCTCATTGAAATTGCAAATAAAATGAAAATCAAAACAATATTTATATTGAATTCTTCATATTATAAATAAGTAAACTATTATGATAAACATAATATAACAAGAAACAATGTAAAACAAACCATAAACATTACACAAAAACATATTTTTTAAAATAAAATAAAAATTATACTCCGTAATGAATATCTAACACTACGTAAAATGGCACTTGCACAATTTTTTTTTTTTTGGAAACTCGGCATCAGAATAATGGTGGTGTACTTGTTACAAGATTTTTTTTTTTTGGAATTTCAGAGAAGAGTAGTAATGACATTTCATACATCACTAACTTGTAAAAAAAACTACCAGTGTACTCGTAAATTCCGTGAGTGCAAATAACGGTGGCCTTCCTCAAAATATGAAATGCCAGAAATAATTACTTGAAAAAACTACTACTACAAATTTTCAGTATTATACACTATCAAATGCAAACCAAAATGAATAAAGACATTGAAGTCGCAACTAAGTAGTGAGATAAGTATTCTGGAGTAGAATAAAAACATGTTAGCATTCTTTCATTCAACTGAGGTGAAAAGTGATTAGCCATGACCTCGTAATGCAGCACATGATAGCATTCAAGACTATGTAACTTTATGAGAAAACAATTCTGTTATAACCTCAACTCTTAATTTGTTTCAAAATTCTAACTAGTGGAATTTGGATAGCTGTGTGAGTCATCTAGGTAGTCACCTTGAATGTTTCTCCAGCCACATTTGGACTCCAGATTAAACTCGACTCTCGAGCAACAAAGACTCAAGTTCTTCTCTACGTCGCTCAAGGTCCTGCAATTGTTAGCTTAACGTAAGCACTGTGTCCTTAAAAGATAGCACAGTTAAAGCTGAATCAAAAGGACGAGGCAAGAAAAATACCCTCAGCAAAAGAAATAAGTTTTGGTCAAAATAATAAATACTGGAGTACCATTTCTTATTGCACACTCAAGCACCTTAGATGAAGAATTTGTGTTCCTAAAATACTGCAAAAACAGATTACCTCCAGATTCTTTATTGCTTGCTCTCTGGAAATTTCTTTACTTTGGCGAGCACGCTTCACCATGCCAATGCAGAGTATTCCCTAAAGTGACATTTAGAGTTTAGGCGGTAAGTTAAAGACTTTGAGTGAAACCAAAGCAGCAACATTCCACATTCTTCATCTAGATAATATGTAATTAATACCAATACAAATATTTTGGAAGAACGTGGACACAGAAACTAGATGATGTGAACTAGACAAGAAAATGTAAACAACTGCTAGATTTAATGAAGATGTATGTACGAACTACTGGGTTCAATGGTATCATGAACTTACTGATACAACATAAACTGCGCCACACGCAAGAAGGATGTAGCTTGCTATGCTTTGGAGAAGAAAAAGCTCTGGGCGGTCATGCAGATACTCAGGGTAAGCTCTAGTCATCACTGCAACACTGGAGAAAAAAGATAAGCACAAGTCACGATGCAAAAAACCTAGAAGTAGTTCACAAACAGATACATAAATTGTGAAGTCACTATCTGATATGTGTAACCACTAGTTACAGAGTTGAAACTTTAAGTGACCCTTCTTCAGTTTAGATATTTAATACCAATCCAACTGGAAGATGAATACATGTAATGATCCAGCTAATGGTAAATGCTAAAGACTTTGCAGCTGCTTATGAGAATAGCTAAGTTGGAGTCAGTCACGACTCACGAGTCACCCAAGAGATCACAAATTTACTTATACAAGTTGAGACGTACAAGATTTGCAGCATTCCCCTGCCCACCCAATATTCCAGAACCTGCAACATTTTTGTGGAGATTTAATGTGGGAGCAAATGGATTTGAACACAACAATAAAAGCTAGAGTATTTATCAACAGACATCGAAGGAAAAGCAAAACAAATTCTTCAAAGGCAAAGCTGCTTTGAATTTTTCAACCCACCACATCAGATTATTATATGCTTCAGTTATATCACAACGTCTACATTAAAAAAAAGCTAACATTGACAATGGAATATCATCCATCATCTTCAGATATGTGAAGTAATATTTCCTTTGCACTGTTTGCAAAACCAACATAAACAATGCTTTAAGTGAAGGCATGTAAGGTGAGAAGTTTAGCAATACAGGTAAGTAAACTCCTACTAGCGCTTTCTACTAAAAATTTAATCAACTCTTTCACGATAACAATCTGTAAGCTTTGCATACACCCATGAGATTGCAGGTATTGATCTAGTATACAGAAGTGAAATTGGTGAACATACCTAAGCGGCGTTGCAGCTGAACCAGTTCAAAACGTCAATACGCACAACAGATATACATACTGAAAATAGGGGTAAAGTAAAGATAAATAAAGACTAGCTAACCTTCGAGAACTTCATAATAAATCCCCATTCCGTTTCGGCCACCACCACAAATACAGCAATAACCACTGCGTAACACCGGAATATCCCATCGAATATCTACACCAAATGAATTCTAACACTCAACAAGCTTATTATTAACAATTTTTTTTTTTTAATAACTGTAAGCAGAAGACGAGAACATAATAATACATCTGATCCGTTCTTGAAGGATTGAACAGCGGAGAGAACGTTCACAGCAATGCAGAGAATAGCAGCCAAAGAAGTGATGAAACTGAATATTCGACAGGTTATCAAGAAAGAGTCGGGCCTCGTACGGACCCGTCCTGAAGGTGACGGCTCGTTGCCATCGCCTCCGCGCGAACTCTGCCCCTCCATTTCTGCAGTGAATTATGACTGAAATCGAACGACGATGTACAATAATGATTGATGGATGTGAAACCGTTTGCTGATTCGTTTTTCTTCTCTTTTTTTGAATGTGGGGGTGGGGGCGGAGTCGTTAGTATTAATTAGGTAGTTTAGGGGTCGGGGATTCTTGCAAACCTCTAGGTTCTCGCATCTTGATCCAACTTCATTGCATTATAAAATGCTTTTTTTTAATTTGTTGTAATTTAACTTGAACAGCTTATTTAGACTCTGCTTTGGTCTAGACTTGAATCCATGACCTAAACAACTCAATCATGGTTATCCTTCTCAATTGTAAATATTATTTATCAGTCTTTAAATATCAGAAATTCAGAATTCAATATCAAAAATACCAGAAATATCAGAAACTAAACAATCAGTCAGAAGATTTATGCTAACTAGAAAGATGTTCCATCTGTTGAATTAACATGATATGAAATTTTTAGCTCTTTAAAGCAGCTCATAAAAAGAAAAAAAAAACACAACTTTCTGCAACAGAAAAACAACTATTTTTTCATGGTCACTTGGACCCAAGCTATATACCTCAAAACTAGTATGCCAAAAAACTAGTTGCATTTATATATGACAGTATAAAACTTCACATTGTACTATTTGATCACATTTCGACAACAAATTGGGAACAAAAAATTGAAGCCAAATTTCAACCTTCAGTTAACATGTAGTACACTATTAACAAATCAGATTACCAAATTCATTGCCATCTAACATTACAAATTAATACCACACTACTACATCAATCCGAATTCAAGAAAATGTTGTAACTTAACATCAGCAAAAATCATATTTAAGCACAAAACACATCCGACGAAAATTACAATTTTTTCACCAAATTTTTTTTGACTGCAAATAAAAATTCTAACAACACACAAATCAAGTCATAAATTATAAGTCAGAATTAGAATTAGAATTAGAATTAGAAACGAAAAATCACAAAGGGATTCTCTAAAGTTCAAATATGAGTAAACCTAAATCAAATTATAACTCAGAATAAGAAACGAACCGTATGTGCGTCTGTTATCTGTGTGATCGAGAGGAAGAGGACTGGTACGGCGGCGTGGGGAATGGGGGATTCGCGAACGGCGACTTGCGCGTGCGTCTTTGCGTGGGGCTTGGGAGATGGATGTGTTCGATAATCAAGTGCGAGTGCGTGGGAGATGGAGGCGGTGGCCGGCTGGCCGTGGGCGGCGGATGAGAAGAGAATTGGATTATTTTTTTTCTGGTGAAAATTTGAACTATGAATGTGAAAGAGAGGGGCGTGATGTAAATAAATTAGGAATAATTGTTCTTTGGACAGGAGAGCGATTAAAATAAAAATCGAAATTATTTCTCATTTTGTTATTTTGATATCAGTGTATAAATTTTGTTTTCTTGACAAATACCTTTATTTATAATTTATGTCATTCTTATTTACATATAATTTCACCAAATCTTCCATTTATGTCTTATTTTTCCTTCATTTCAATCAAATCACTTATTCGGAGTATTTATTACTAGTATTTAAATATTTTATATTAATCTATGTATTCAAAAGTACCTGAAAATTGATAGGCTAACGAATGGAGTAAAGAAACCAATTTTTTTTTTTTTTTTTTGTTCAGAGACAAATAATGCAAAATTCACTTTGAAGAAATCTAGGTAATAATCATAATCTTTATTGTACCAATTTTCTCATGGTATTTTGCAAGTATAGATATCCTAATCCACGGCCTGCTCTAGAGAATTGTCATCCAAATGGCAAATGCAACATGTGATTATCTATTCAAAGGTACAAAATTTGTAAAACTTATACGTTCCAATACTGCCACTTTTATTTAATACTATCCACCACAATTTGAGTGTCAAAATGTCTTATTTACCCTTGTATCTCATTTACCAAAAATTGAAAATTAATTCAACAATTCAAAATGTCTCATCACTCTCTCACGTCTCCTTCTCATCACTTTATTCTCTCCCCCAGCCACCCATTCTCTCTTCTCCATCATTATTCGAACTCTCTCTCCCTCAAGTGGCTTCGTCTACTAAAATTTGTTCGAACCCCTCCTCTGTGTCGCTACTGCTACTCTCTCTCGCGCCACCCGTTCGTGTTGGGTTTTCGAGGTACGAACACCATGCTCGTAGCAGCAGAAGTTGAAAATTTTATTCACCAACACAGATTCCAGTATCCACGTAATCCTCGTCTACGAACTTGTGATCTAGATTGAAATTCTCTAAAAGAATTCGTTAGGAGAATTCTATAGAGAGAACCTGAGAAAATATTATGAGTGATAAAATTGTTACAACTCAAAACCTCTAACCCTAGAGGTATTTATATAGGAAAACAGTAACAATAGAAGCTAAAATCCATACCCTTCAACAATTAAAACCAAAAAATTCTAGTAAAACAATTAAAGCCAAATTCTTACTTAATATACCTAATGTGCGAATTCATTTAAAACCATAAATACATATTAATATTTTCAAATCCTTCGTAAATTGCGGAACCACTAAACAGAGTAGAATTCCCAATTAATTAGTCAAACGTTTC
Organism: Galeopsis tetrahit; assembly: GCA_963675135.1. Taxonomy (NCBI): domain Eukaryota; kingdom Viridiplantae; phylum Streptophyta; class Magnoliopsida; order Lamiales; family Lamiaceae; genus Galeopsis; species Galeopsis tetrahit. The sequence goes on from OY776133.1 coordinate 66,489,526, forward strand.
TACCTAATTAAATGCAACATTTTCTCCTAATTAAAAATGCAGTATTCCAACAAACTTATCATTTCAAAATCTGTCCAATTCGAATTCGAAATTGAGGACAAATTTTTTTTTTGGATGTACAACTATACCTTTTATCTAAATAAATTTCGCATGTTAAATATTGAATTCCATTAAAATTATTAATATATAAATTTTTTTAAATACAAATAGAGTCAAAATCTGTAAAAAAAAAATATATATATATATATCGAACGTGCATTTATTATTTTTTCAAAATTCAAATATACTTCTGCATTTATGTTATTTGTTATTTTTACATATGCAACAAAAATTGCACGCTGTAATTGCATAAATATACTTCTATATTTATGTTATTTATTATTTTTACATATGCAACGAAAATTGCATGTTGTAATTACATAAATATACTTTTGTATTTATATTATTTATTATTTTTACAACCATTTCTACACATTACATTTCGGGATCAACATCAACATGCACTCGAAATTTCATCTAAGGTGATTGAATTTTATACATCCTGAATGCATTTTCGATTTCTACAAACTGCATTTTTTTATCACACTTCTGCATTAGTGTTGCCTGATGCAATTTCCAGGGCATTTTTTAGTATTGTTATTCATTCTTAATTGCATCTGTTGTCTCATCTGTTAATTTTACAAACTGCCATCATACGACATATAATTGCATCATGTGAATTCTTATGTGTGCAACCCATTACACCAATACATTTCATTAACCTACTAATATCACTTCAAAATTATCAACTGTAGATTCGCCAAATAGATATAACAAACTTTTTATATAAAAAACAATGAAATTGCATAACCTCAGTCAACATTTTTTTCAAAACCAGAATTCAAAACAAATGGGTTTGTTATTGTTATACATTCTCTTCGCAACTTTCTCTCACGCATCCTTAAATACTCCTCAAACTCAGAATCTGCAATAAACAAATGTTCATTAATCGAGCCTGCGCTTTAACGTATTATGACAATCTACATTTTAAATAATGGTATGAAATTAGAAAAAATGTCTTTAATATACCTTGTGAGTCTGGATCGTCGAAGGTTCTTCTTCTCCGATCACCCCATTCAACTTGAGTTTCAAAGTCTATGGAATACAGTCCATAGTAAATGGAGAATTAAACTTTTAAATAAATAATTTCATCTGCATTAATTCATAGCAAATGCAGAAATATACTTTTACAAAAATTACTGTAAATAAGAGCAACATTACCAGAGTCTGAAGACGTTATGACTTTCTCAATATCCTTATCCACTGCATTTCACAAAAAAAATTTGTTTTACTTACAATGAATTATTTATGAACAGTATTCTAATTGCACAGTTAAAGTAATGATACATTAATATGCACTACAGTTTGTCGAACCTTTTCACTTTCCTTTTTTCTTTCCAACTGACTTGCTCTTGCTTGAAGACCCTTCAACAGTCACATGACAGAAATTGTAAACCAAAAATTGTGTTATACGCAACAACCTCCAATAAAAACATAATCAACTATGATGATCACATGTCGCTACCAACTAGAATACATAATCAACTATGATGTACATGTAATGTGCAATAATGTTGTGCTACTATGCACTTAAACACTAGCCAAATGAAACCAGCATACATATGTGCAGCTTCATCATCATCTTGCAATACTTATTGCAGTCAATTCTTTTTCCCAAATTAAATCGTACCTCTGGTTTTGTTTTTCCTTGCATGTTCACTATCATCCTTGGTTCTCTTCCTCTTTCGACTCCCTTCTTCTCCATCAATACTAACCGGAGTATACCCAATTCTGGCCATCTACATAATAAGATGCAAAATACAAGATCATCTTGTCAACTGGTAAATTCAAATGTCACGATAACAGGCTCAAAAAACCAATTACCTAAAGTGTCTAAACTATTAAACATAGGAATCTGTAAATAACCCTAATCTATTACTGACTTCAACCAAAATGCAAATTATATCCAACACATCTAAACATTAAGACGATCAGTAGGCATTATATACAAAATGAAATTAGTTAATCACTGCAATACTCAAACCCATACCGATCGCTCACACATCGACACCGATTACACACCAAACAAATCAACATACTTATGCAGTTCATATGCGCGTTATATACAATAAGAAGAGGCGAAATGCTAACCTTCACCGTTTTCTGCAGCCGTCGACTACTATTGTCTCCGCGAAAACTTTAATCGCCGTCGAATATTTTGCACAGAAAACCCGTCTTCCTTTTTCGTAGGTTGAGAGAAATTTTGCTCCAAGATTCTGTAAGATTGATTACAGTAAATGCACAAAACCTTTTAGGAAGGTATGGAATTAAGGAAGGTGGATGTATTGGAATGCGGGGAAAGTTTTCAGCGTTTGGAATTTAAATTTTAATTTCATTTGACTAATTCTACATTATCAACTATAAGGCAATTCAAGGGTATATGTGTCACAAATTTTCGAATTTGGTTCTAATTGCTTTATTAAAAGTCAATTAGTTTAATTAGCTAAAACACTTAGTGGGGTGTCTTTAGGTGTAACTTCCCCTTTATGATATATCTAATATATCATCTTATTAATTAAATCTAATTTAATTAAATAAGTTATAATTCTATCGAATATAATTATTCTATATTTCTCCATAAATTAAATATTTTGATCAAATCAAATAATTAATTCATCCAACTTTAATTCGTAAATTAAGACTACTTGTTGTGTGACCCATATGCCCTCCCCTCACATATCAAGCGATTAGTCAAACTAACGGTCATAGCAGAACCCTAGACAATGAACCAGACAATCTCAATATGTGAGGTACGTTGCGAGGAAATAGCAACAACCTGTAATGTGAACCTCACAATGATATGATCCTTTCATTCATGAATACTCCGTTTAAATCTAGAACATGATGATGTGTCTATTCCAATAATTTAATCACGTTATCTCATTCTACTAATTGATCACAGTGTCGCATTTGAACACCATTCCAAATGTGACGTGCATTGACCAATGACTAGCGATTCAATTAGTTATGAGAAGACGAGTATTCTCTCTAAAATCTATTTGAGGAATGAATCATATTCTTGGCTCAACTACCGCGCACATGTACTTTATGGTGTGCCCAACACATGCCTAATCTACCCCGTTAGAAGTGCAAGCGTTGGTCATGGTCAAAGCTCATCACGCCATACATGTCGCGTGTATTGACCTCAAGTCGAAGGACATTACATTGCTCCACAAATCGATATTCCCGTAGACACGTAAATAGAATACACCAAATGGTTTCTCGATTGGGCAAGTCAATACTCTCAAAGTATCCGTGCATCCATCATGAGATACCTAGTATCTCGTAGTTGTGAGAACCACTACATCCTCTAAGGATATGATGTAGATCGCACACCAATCTCAATCGCATCATCGATATCCCAATCTCGATGATCCTTGATTGGGGCTACTTTAAGAACCATGATATAGTCAATCGAGATCTCACATCTCAATGACATCATTGGTTCATGGGAACACATATAAGAATAAATGCAAACAATCAAACATAACATTTTATAAGTATATCACCGAATATTATTACTAACGTCAATAATACTTAAATAACTGAATATGATCAAGTAAAATGTCCTTATAATGATTGTCTCTAGGACATCTATACTAACCATCTCCCACTTGGACTAGAGTCAATCACCCACATGTCTAACATTCAAGACTGTTAAAGTCTTTCGTGTTTACATGAACACCAAGTGTTTGGTGAAACATCTTCTAATTTATTCTCGGTGGGAATTCGTTCAAATTCTATTTCTCATCTTGTCATGATCTCTTAGATCAAATACTAACGCTTAGGTACATGTTTGTTTCTGTTATGTGATCTTGGTTCCTTTGCCTGTGCAACCGCACCAGTCTTGTCACAATACAACTTTATTGGACGACTGACACTCGGAACTACCCCTAGTTCTTTCAAAAACTCTAAAATCCAGATAGCCCATTTCGTGGCTTCTGATACAGCAATATACTCAGCTTCAGTTGTTGAATATGCAGAGGTTTCTTGCTTGGAACTATTCCAGCTCACCGTTCCGCTATTGAGTGTAAATGCATTACTTGACTGTGACCTGTAGTCATCGCAGTCAGACTGGAAACTAGCGTCAGTGAATCCAGTCACTACTAGTTGTGGTTGTTCACCATAGACTAGGAAACATTTCTTAGTTCGTCTAAGATACTTAAGGATGTTCTTAACAGCAATCCAGTGAGTTCACCTGAATTCTGCTGGTTTCTACCAGTAATGCTAATAGCGTAGGCCACATCGAGCCTCGTGCAATTCATGACATACATGATTGACCCATTAGCCGATGCATATGAGACACTCTTCATGTACTCAATTTCAACTTTCTCAAAAGGAGAATCCTTTCTTGAAAGTTTAATCCCATGAATCGCAAGTAGAGAACCTCTCTTAGAGTTTTCCATAGAAAAACGCCTTAGCACCTCATCTATGTAGGTGAATTTTGAGAGCCCCAACATCTTGCTAGATTTATCTCTATAAATTTTTATGCCAAGGATGTAGTAGGCTTCACCCAGATCCTTCATCATGAAGATCTTGGACAACCAATCTTTTATGGATTGCATTAGCAGGATCTTCCTTATTTCTGACAAAGTCAAACCATTTGACAACTTCATCAAAACGGATATTCCAACTCCTAGAGGCTTGCTTCAGTCCGCCTCTCTGAATTGATATCTAATATCGCTTCAGAATAAGTCGTAGGATCATCTTTGTCCGGGATTTCCACGTCATCATGCTCCTCCAAGAGGAAACAAAATCTGACGGGTGGACGACGATTCCTAGTAGGCTTACGGAGTTACGTTTGTGCAAGTTGTACATTCTGATCGTGAGGAGGTTCTTCAACGATGATCTGATCAACGCTTGGAGAATTCTCAGGAGCTACGCTTTCTAGCGTCTCCTGAGCAGGAGATTGAACGATGTCTAAATCGTTCTCATTCAACCTATTCGAGATGTCTTGCGTATGCGAGATATCCCTAATTACGCTCCCACTGGCTGGAAGACGATCACCTAGTGATAGGCTCCCACCATGAGAGTCACTAAATTATAATTTTTTAATAAAGAAATTCAATAGAAAAGCATAAATTTTTCTCAATAAAAATCTGCATAAAATTTGAAAAAAAATTCCAGTTAAAAAACTTAATAAAATTAGAATTAATAAAAAATTTGAATAAAATTTGAAAAGAAGATATGGAATAAAAATTATGAGCACACTGCCCAAGAAAGTAATTGTGTAGACTTTTTTAAAAAGACAAAATAAGGGTAAATTTGTAACTTCAAACCCTATTTTGTATTTTATAGTAATACTTGTACAATGTTTGTACTACAATGTAGGAAGGAGTTCCCCAATGTACTAACCCTATTGATAAGCCCCTACACACTTTGTATCATCAAAGTTTTTGAAACAAATAACAGTGAAAATCATTACATACTTTACATTGTTAATAACGTTATTAGCCATCAGCTGGTAACGACATTGAACACTGTGTTAAGTTTAGAGTGAAGATGTGTGGATCATCTCTAAAGCTCAACGTGGATTCAACATCATCTTTTTTTATGATAATGCAATATCATCATGTTTGTTGGGAAACATAAGCTCTTCCAAAGTCGGGCAATTGGTTCAACATCCTCATCTTCACCGCAACATGATGCACATAGTCTACTTCATGTCTTTCAACTGAGCTTCAAGGAGCGCCACTTTCTCAATAGCCCCTCTACAGTTTGAAGCTTCTCTGGGTCCCTTCTGAATCCTGTTCAGTATAAAAGATCAATGGGAGTATCAGCACAAGAAAAATAACAAATAAAATTTGTAATGTTGTCTGTAATCAAGGCATGGATGGTACTTACTACTCCATGTGCTTTTTCTTGTACCCTTTCCCCTTCATTTCCTGCTCTTTCTTCTTATCTTCTAACTTGTACTCAGCATCCAAAATAAAATTGTTCAGAATTAATAAACACTTAATTTTTTCTAAAGAATAAAGATAAGTGAATCTACCTCAGAATCTGATTTTGATTGATGCAGATCTTTGTGTTCTTCAATTAACTACAGATACAATTGCCTGTTACTTAGGCAAGTCACTCATATAAGTATTTTAGTGGAGTATCAATTAGCATAAGCACAAAAAAATGGGTGCTAACTAGTTTTATCAATATCCTGACAATGGGCTGCATGAAAAATAAAAGGAAGTTTCAACTTCTTTTTGTGAATTAGTTAGGAATTTACCTACATATTGAATTTTGTGATTTTTCAGTTTTTCTCCACTAGCATTTTCTATTTTGTATGAGCCTACAAAACAAAAATGGGAAAAATTGATAAGAAATGATAATTCTCATGTCCATTTGCCTAGTCTTTTATCTAACCATGCATCCATCTAAAAGTAGAGAAAAATATTGGCAAGCCTCATCGTACAATTATCCTTTAGCTGTTTAGAACCCTCTTGATTTCCTTCTCTTCAGCAGAAATGATGCTTAGCATATCCACCTCTTCCTTAATGGGCTTTGATGCTGCCTTGAGGGAGGGAATCTAGTTGTTTTAGTAAATCACTGTGTAACAACTTTAAATTGTCAACCTGCAATGGTAAACGCAGTAGTTTGATGCAATTAACAACTACATACATATAATATTTTAAAGCCGAACTACCTCCTTTTGGCATTTCGCCAACTCCATTTCCAGGGGTGAAATTGCCTTTTCTGAATCCCTGTAATTCTTCAATACATCACCTAATTTGTTCCGTACAATGCTTAGTTTTTCAACCAAGTTTGCTACGGCTTCTTTAGAGACACTAAAACCAACACAAATTCCCAAAAAGATCACCATCAAGTGTCACCACAAGCCACGACTTTCCCCCATAATAAGCAATGTGTGTTGCCTAAACATGAATGTAGAACCCAAAAAGGGAAGAAATAATCAAATCAAATTGGGTCATCAATCCTCACAAAACGCCACTGCACTAACCACCAAATCAAATTCTAGCCTAATAAAAAATAACAACAAAATAATTGCTAAAATTGAATCATTCATCTACCAGAATCAAGCATGAAGCAACACCAAGATTTTGGCTACGAACATGCAGCATCCGTTTCCACAACAATATAATTAAGTCCAGAAGAAGCGGTTGATATCATATTTGGCTGCAGGGAGAGGTTAAGGAGGATGAGCTAGACAAACAAAAATAGTAAATAAAAAACAAGATTAGATCAAACACCACATTCCACATGAGAAAAGGTCGGAAAGAAAGAGAAAAATATTATATACATTATCCTCATACAATAAAAAAATATGATAAAATGAAATAAGATCATAATATAAGCACCAATGAAACAAATTTCAACCGTGAGCTGTTAATAACGGCCCTAACTCTTCTTATTTCGTATTTTAGGCTTTAATTGGATTACAGTTTTAAGAGAACAACCTTTAGAATTTTCCTTAATCTCTTCCAAGATCTTCTCCTCATCCACTAAATTTTTTTGTTGCTTAGGAATGCCTTCATCAAGTTTGGGGATCAAATTGGGAAAAAAATGACAAGATTTAGAAATTAAGAGTCATGCCAATAAGAAAACAGACCATTTGACATAGGGTGTGGTTCCTCATACCATTTCAAATTTGTCATCAAGCTTTTTCATCTTTTGCTTAAAATCTTCCCTATGTTTCACATCCTGCCTTTCAAATTTCTTAAATTCATCCTTGCAACACGCCTGAGAGAACCATCAAGATCATAATATTTCATAAAAGCAACAAGTTATCAAATAGAACCATTTTGAAAGTTTGGCTGAAATTAGCCGACCATTTTAAGAAATTGATGAATAAGACACATATTTAGCACAAAAAAGCTGAAAATATAACAAAAATATATGTGTTATGGTTGATAAAGAGCATACCTCATGTCTCTTGATGAACTTTGCATAAGAAGCTTCTTCAAGTTCTTTCAATTCCTTGGTACTTTGTTTAATTTTTTCTCTATAAATGAAGCCTAGAATTTTTGACAAGTCTGATAGTACATCCAAGACCTGTACTAGTCAAAATAAAACTATCTTTCAGTCTTAAAACGTCTACTTCATTCTAGTAAAGTTAGCAATATAAATGTGAAAAATCCTGAAGAGTTTTATAATAGATGATGATATATATAAACATTTTTGGATGAATTGACAGCTTCCAAGCTGTGTATCTGATTGAACAGTACTTATCGAGTAAGCGGAAGTTTAACTCTAATTCATTTGCAATATGTTTTCCAAACTCATATAGGAACGTAAGACTCATGGAGAAAATACAAAATTACACACAACCAAACTCATATACAGAGTCATGTTAGGGTCTAATGTATCGCAATCAACCATAAAACACAAATATTTTTGTTATCTTTCCAGCTTTTTTGTGCTAAACATGTGTCTTATTCATCAATTTCTTAAAAGGGTCGGCTAATTTCAGCCAAACTTTCAAAATGGCTCTATTTGATAATTTACGATATATCCGCGATATTTCGCGATATTTTAATCCTTGGACGTGATCGAACAGGTCTACGAGGTACAAATCTTTAACAATACTATCATTACCACGGTCACTAAGCGCCTTATAGCTGTCGAAAATTGGACTGTTGACGTCATTCGCAATCGCCATCTTTACAACTACGTTGGCTTCGATGTTCAGCTAATCAAAGGAGGGGACAAAGACTATGATGAAATTGCTACCCTCCAGTTTTGCGTAGGCACCCGTTGCCTCATAGTCCAGTTTGCCCAAATGAACGTCGATACCTTCCCAAACTGGAAAAATTTCTGTTAAACAATACTTTTGTCGGTTTAGACATAGACTATAACATCCTTCTCTTAAGAGATGAATTGTTGTTTGAGTATAGAGACCAACTTAATGTTGTAGAATTGGCTATAAATGCGAGTAGACGGACACGTTATCTTGCAGACGCAGAAGACCCAGTTACACACTTACACTGGCGACGGAATTGTTCGGTGCAAATTTGGAGATGCCGGATGTGGAAACTGATTGGGGTCGTCCAGGTTGGCTCTCAGATGCGCAAGTACAATACGCTTGTACGAATGCTGCCACCTCTTACGAAATTGCAAAGTGGTTGCTTTCTCACCCAAGAATTTTAGTCTATTTTTAGACTCATGGATGAAAATATCGCGAAATATCGCGAATATATCGCAAATTTGGATATTGCGATATGGATATTAGGGTCCAATGTATTTTTTTCTCGAGTATCGCGGATATATCGCTAAATATCGATGTCGATATCGATATCATTCAACCGTAGTGTAAAATTAAACGGGAATCGAAAAATATCGCGGATATATCTCACAATCTGAAAAAAAAAATTGCAAACTTATTTAAAATTTTATATTTTTATATGAATAAAATTACTCTACACCGTCTTATGTATCTTGATCAACTAGTAATTTTGAGTAACTAGCACTCTTACAACTTTCTTTTTCCAACTAAGAACAATGAACAATGATTTCTACGAATTCTTCTAAGCCTTTGATATTCTGCTTCAGAACGTGGCTTCTTCTATTTGATCTTCTTGAATGTTTCTCGAGCTCATGAATATACTCTGCGAGTAATCTCTCTCTTTAGTTTTTCAGTAGTCTTTCCTTTGTGAAGATCAACCTCTATTTATAGATGTTAAGTCCTCAAGTTAGTAGTTGAAATAACTAACCATTTTGGAATTAACTTCTTGTAACTTCATTAACTGTTTTTGTAACTTCTTCTTGATATAGTTATTCAATTATTTCCTTTGTAACCGCTCATTAAGTTAAGTTCTTCAAACTTAATCTTAATTCGTCTTCAATCACTTTACTGATTCTTCTGTTCTGATAATAGTCTTCTTATATCAGTCTTCTTGTCCATGTCTTCTGATATACTTTGCTGACTCTAGTCTTCTGACTTCAGTCTTCTGATATGCACTTATAGATTATCTAGTAATACATCAATTGAACTATATCACTACAAAAACGCTCGTTTTTGCCAACGGACGTATACCGACGGATTACCTTTCCGACGGCTGTACCGACGGATTACCGACGGAATTCAAAGTCAGAAGACTCTGCCGACGAAATTCAATTTCCGTCGGCTTTCCGGACGGAATGCCGACGGATATGCCGACGGACACTCAGAACTCTCTACACGGTGTCGTTTTTGGGTCACCGGCCGACGGATTTTTCAGTCGGTATTGTAAATTTCTGTCGGTAACCGACCCGCATTAACTAACCGCCTCTTGATCGACTCCCAAAATTAAATGTGGTCATTGCCGACGAAAATTTCCGTCGGTAACCGACCCGCATTAACTAACCGCCTCTTTATCGATTTAATCTGGTCATTACCGACAGAAATTTCCGTCGGTAAAGGCAATTTTTTTTGTATATAAACTGAAGAACAGATTACTTTCTTTCTCTTTCGAGAGAAAGAAAGCCCCCCTGCCTCCTCCCTCCTCGATCCCTCCTCCCTATTTCTATCTCCTCTATTGCGCGAAGAAGAGGCTCTATCGAGGTGTTCTCTCAACTCGATTAGAAAATCTATACGGTACGCTTTCTTAATTTGTTAGTAATTAATTTTTAAGTTATATTGTATTTGTATTGCCTATAATTATGAATTAAATTGCATGTGTTAATTTAAATTGTTATATAGATTCATATGAAATTGTTTGTAGTTGATGTATATAGTTAATTATTTTGAATGTATGTAGTTGATATATCTAATTAATTAGTTGATATTGTAAGTGGATAATTGTCTATATATAGCTAGTTGATGTATATAGTTATTTATAATAAATTAATGTGATTTGTTAAGATCGATATTGCATGTTTTGCATAATTGATGTTATATATATAGTTGATATTATTGTTTAATTTGCATATACGTTGGAGTGGAGTTAATTACATAATTAAATTATGATATTGTAAGTTATAATTAGCTCGATTAATATTGTTGATTTACTAATTATGAAATTATTGATTAAATTAGGGGCTTTGTTAAATTAGCTCGGTTAATATTGTCGATTGCTTTTGGCTCTTTACCGATCTCTGCGGGTGCAATTACCTGGTCGAAGGTCCCAAAACAAAAAAAGTTGGCGTACTTCGAGGAATTTCAGGTAGTAATTAATTACTTAATTATTTAATTAATGTTTGTTAATTTGTTCAATAATAAACAATTTATTATATGTGCAGAAACAAACCACTTGGGATCGGAATATGTACTCAGACCAGGCTATGTTCAAGTATTTCTGTAAATCGGCGCAAGAGCGGTATAAGGATTTAATGTACGAATGGAGAATGGCATGGCGGAGCGATGGGACGACGCAGAGCTTGGGTAAGGATGATAATGATGTTGTGTTGTGGGATTCATTGATGAGGGAGTGGCTGGATCCTGCGTACATCAGGAAGTGTGAGATTGCTAAGGCCAACCGGAGATCCGACGTTGGGGGTGGGATGTCCAGGCATCGGACTGGAGCCCGGTCCATCCTTGAGCAGTCGATGGTCATTGTAAGTGTTTATTAATTTTTTAATTAATTTCAATAAATTTAATTATATATTTAATATATATAATACATAAATTTAATTATTAGGAACGGGATACGGGGCGTGTACCCACTCACTTGGACCGGATGAGCATTGCTCATCCGTTTAATGCTGATACACAGCAATCCACATACGGGCGCACAACTAACCTCCACGTAAGTAATAAAATTGTTTAATTAAATACATTTTTTATAATTTATTCTATTAATTTAAAATTATTAATTATGTAGTTGGAGATGAACCGGAGGATGGCCGAGATCGGAACTCAAGTCGACCCTACTCAAGTCGGAACCAGCAGTGCCCCTACAGTCGAGGAGGTGGACCGGGCTTATTTGGAAGTTGCCCCCACCACCCGCGGACGAGTTCTGGGCCTTGGTCGTATGAGCGCTGATGTCAGGTCCGGCGCTGGTCCGTCCCAGACGGCATCGCAGGGTTCCGTATCTTCCACCCCAACTCCTGATGTGACGATGGCACAATTCAACCATTTCATGCATGTGATGCATGTGAATATGGGTCGAGAGATGGGGTGGTCGGACGAGAGGATCGAGGAGGTTTATCAGAGAACCATGCAAGCTCCTCTACCGACGACGTCTGTTCCCCCAGGCGCCCCCCCAGCCTCCTCAGACTATGTCCCGACCATGCAGCAGGATGATGACATCGATCTGGGTCAGCAGTTCGTTGGCGACCCTGATATTGATTTGTGGACCTTTGGTCAATGAGTGTCTTTGAACAATTTTATTTTTTATTTCTGTTGAACAATTTTATTTTTATGTCTCGTAGAACTATTTACTTTTATGTCTTGTAGAACTATTTATTTTTATCTGCATTATTGTTGAACTATTTACTTTTATGTTTAAGTATTAGTTGTTTAATTTTAGTTATGTGTGTTTTATGTGTTAAGAATGTGTATATTAATTTTAGTTATGTTTTATGTGTGATTTTGGATGTGATCTGTATTGGATCTTCATTTATGTTTGAATGTACTCTGTTTTTTCATGTTTGTGTTTATGTGAATGTGAATGTGAATGTGATGGGAGACTCTATGTGATAGATAAACAACATTTTCATTGAAAATTGCCTTGAAGAAAGGCTGTTGTTGTGGTTACATTACATGCATACACTTAGCATTACATAAACTTAGCAATACATATTAGAGACATAAACTTAGGATTACATCCAACCTATAAACTTGAACACATAGGGTAGAACACAGAATACTATGGCCACAATAAGAAAGTTCCTCTGCTTCTTTAGCTCTTCAACTTTTCCAGCTTGAAATCCTAATTCTAAGGTTAGTTGGTCAGATGTATCCTTATACATATCCCCAACTAGTTGCGCATGATTCAACTTGTTGTTGAGCTCTTGATTTTCAAGCAAAAGTGAGTCAATTCTCCTCACCATGCCCGGAAATATTCCGTGTGAACTCGTTCCTTGTCCGTGAATTTCGTGTTCATCGGCCCAAACAAAAAAGGAGCATCCAGAACCATTTAGTGAATCTGGGCAAGTATAAAATAGTCTACCTCTGCTTTTTTCTTGCTTCGACATGCACACACGAGCTTCTTTTCCACAATGGCATACCACAATTTTCATGGATGCCGAAGATGAAGACATGAGTTTCTGTATTTTTTTATTTTTTGATGTTTGTGAAGAAGTAGGTTGTTTTGAGTTTGGTTGGAGTGTTAAGAATGCGCATTTTAATTTTTTTTATACGCGTCTTTTACCGACGGAAAGGTATTCCGTCGGTATAGACACATGTTCAATGCCGACGGATAATTTCCGTCGGCAATGTAAATACCGACTGAAATTTGTTCAACGAAATCTGACTGATTTGACATGCATTTGAAATTGTTGGTACCGACTGAAATTATCCGTCGGTATTGACAATACCGACGGAATTTAGGCGCGCGATATACCGACGGACTGACATTTCCGTCGGCATGTAGTATTGAAAAATGATCCAGAACCTCAAAACACGAGAAAATTTTGGAGTGGAGCAAAAAATTAAGGAAAAAATTTGGATTGGAGCGAAAATTTAAGGTATGTTTTTCTATTAATTAAGTGTACATAGTTTAATTTTCAGTGTGTAATTTTAATTTGGTGTTTAATTTTTTAGTGTGTAATTTTACTACATAGTTTTTACTTTTAGTGTTTAATTTTTAGTGTGTAATTTTAATTTGGTCAAATTGTTTAACAGATGGATTTGCCGGATCGTCGGTGGATGTATTGTACTCCTAGGCTCGTTTTAGGAAATGTGAATGTTGAATTTTATGATAAACTCGTGTCATTTGTTAAATTTGCAAAGCTACACCCACATTACATGTCTGAGGATTGTATTAGGTGTCCGTGTAATGCTAAGAAATGTAAGAATAGATCATTTAAAAGCATTGATGAAGTCTTATGCCACGTTGTTATGAATGGGTTCGTTGATAATTACTATAATTGGACAAGTCATGGCGAACAACGGTGGCCTTATAATTTTGATCAAGTCTTGTACTATTACACTACTGCAATTTATGAACAACCAGTACACGTTGAGCATGTCGGCACCAGTAACGATCAAGAGTTTGGGGTGGAAGAACCCGATATGTATCAAACAATGGTGATGGAAGCCGGTATGTCAAATATAGAGGAGGAACCAACGGATGAAGCATTTCAGTTTTATGAGATGCTCAAATTAGTCGATCAAGATTTGTACCCAGGGTGTGATTCTCATTCTCAGTTGTCATTTAATGCTCGACTTATGACTATCAAGACGGAGAACAAGCTATCTAACAGAGCATATGAGCAAATGACACAATTATGCAGTGAGATTTGTCCTGTCGATAATAAAGTACCTACGACGTTTCATCAGAGCAAACAACTGATGAAGAATATGGGTTTGCCGGTTGAGAAGATTGATTGTTGTGTGAATGGTTGCATGTTATACTGGGGTGATGACGATAGCGATCTTCTTATGTGTAGAATGTGTGGCCATCCCCGGTACAAAGAGCCACGACGGAAGGGACCAGGTGGTCAATCGAGCAAGACAAAAAAGAAAGTGCCACATAAGAGGATGTATTATCTTCCTATCATTCCTCGTTTAATGAGATTGTTTCAATCTAGTGCTATAGCTCAACACATGACGTGGCATGCAAGAAATTCTGAAGATACTGAGGCTGGGGATATGAGACATCCGTCCGACTCTGAAGCCTGGAAACACCTTGATAACGTGTTTCCAGGATTTGCTTGTGAACCGAGGAATGTGAGATTAGGCTTGAGTACTGATGGTTTTGCACCGTTTGGGAGTTATGGAAAGAAGTATTCTTTGTGGCCGGTGATACTGACTCCGTATAATCTACCTCCATGGATGTGCATGAAACCTCAAACAATGTTTCTGACTGTATTGGTGCCTGGTCCGTCGAATCCAAAGCATAAACTTGATGTTTATCTCCAGCCTCTTATTAAAGACTTGATCTTCCTATGGGATAACGGAGTCCAAACGTATGATGTTTCTAGGAAACAGAACTTCACGATGCGTGCTGCTTTATTGTGGACCATTAGCGACTTTCCTGCATATGCTATGTTGTCCGGGTGGAGTACAGCCGGAAAGCAAGCTTGTCCGTATTGTATGGAATATTCTGAAGCTTTCAGTCTCCCGAAGAGTAGAAAAGTTTCATGGTTCGATAATCACCGAAGGTTTTTACCTCGAGATCATCCATTTCGAAGGAATAAGGTGGACTTCACGAAGAATACAACAGTCACAAACAATCGACCGCCCCTTCGAAATGGTATTTTATACATTTATTTTAACATGTTTTTTTGGGTTACATTTATTCTAACATTTATTAATCGTACAGGACAAAGTCTGTTACATGAGATTGAGTGGACGGGTTTGAAAAAAACTACGGAGGAAAATGCAGAAGAACACAACAAAGGAATCCCTGGTAACTGGAAGAAAAAGGGTATTTTTTGGGACTTGCCATATTGGAGTTCACTATTGCTCCGACACAATTTGGATGTCATGCACATTGAGAAGAATGTGTTTGACAATGTGTTTCACACAATCATGAACACAGAAGGCAAGACGAAAGATACTCCAAAGTCCAGGGAAGAGTTGAACACTATCTGTCGCCGTGATGAGTTGGAACAGGATACCCGTACAGGTAAATATCCAAAGGCTTGCTACACACTAGATAAGGCACAAAAACAGGAATTGTGTAGGTGGATTAAAGAGTTAAGATTTCCAGACGGCTACGTGTCAAACATGAGTCGATGCGTAAACACAACAAAAGGCAAAGTTGCAGGGATGAAGAGTCATGATTGTCATGTTTTTATGCAGCGCTTGATACCTATTGCGTTTCGAGAATTTCTTCCTCTGAATGTGTGGAGGGCTGTCACTGAATTAAGTCTCTTTTTTAGAGATTTAACGTCTACAACAATCAAGGTTGATGATATGAATCGTTTGGAACGAGACATTCTAGTTATTTTGTGTAAGTTGGAACGTTTTTTCCCACCTAGCTTCTTTGACTCGATGGAACACTTACCTGTTCACTTAGCGTATGAAGCTAGGATTTGTGGTCCAGTGCAGTACAGGTGGATGTACCCATTTGAGAGGTGAACAATTCTATTTCTCTCATTTAATTAGTTTTTAGTATAAGGAGCCTTATTTTAATTTGTTAACTATTATAATTTTAGGTATCTCCACAACTTGAAGCAGAATGCTAAACAGAAGGCAAACGTCGAAGCATCGATTGTTAATGCGTATTTGAATGAAGAGGTTGGCATGTTTTGTTCATATTATTTTGAAGACCATGTCAACACGAGGATCATGAATGAACCACGTAACTTCGATGGTAGAGGTACGCAACAAGAAGTCGATGGCATGCTCTCTGTATTCAAGTCTAAGGGGCGACCTATAGGAAAAGCCACTGAACGATATTGGTCAACACACACAGAGGCTGAAATAGCACAAACGTACGTGTTATTGAATTGTGATGAAGTTCAGCCTTACATTGAGTAAGTATATATTTCATATATTTATCATCTAATTAAATAGCACTAAACGTGCGTCATTTATCATCTAATTGTGTTGTGAATTATTAGGATGTATACACAAGAACTACGACATGCAGATCAAAACATCTCAGATAGAGACATAGATACTAGTCTTCAACGTCAATTTGCCCGATGGTTCCAACGTTATGTGAGTATCATTAATTGAATTTTACGTGAACAAATAATTGTTTTGATTAATGTTAATTTTAACTGTACGTATAGGGACAATCACACGATTTTCAGAGCCGGTTCTTACAGGATCTCAGCCAAGGACCACTACGGCGTGTGAGGACTTACAACGGCTATATTGTGAAAGGCTACAGGTTTCATACATCAGAGTATGCATCAACAAGAACGACTAACAACAGTGGTGTTTGTCTTAGGGGTGCGAATTACAATGCAGATGCAAGTGATTACTTTGGGGTGTTGCACGAAGTCGTTGAAATTGAATATCCGGGATATCCAGTGAAAATCGTAATGTTGTTCAAGTGCCATTGGTTTGACACATCCCCTTTAGGAACCAAAATTCATCCGGAGTACAAGCTTGTGGATGTTAATTCGAAAAGGAAGTATAGCGGGGATGATCCGTTTGTATTTGCCTCTCAGGTATCTCAAGTCTACTACTGCACGTATCCAGGAGCTGGAAAACGTAATAGATCAGAATGGCACGCTGTTTGCAAAGTGAAGGCAAGGTCAATGGTGGAGGTCCCCCAAAAGGAAAACAACGATGAAGATGAACCTCCGTTTCAAATGGAACAAATAGAGAATCAAACTGAAGTGTTTGCGGGAGATTTTAATCTTTCGGTAGACTTGACGGCTGCAAATCCACAATTGATTGTTATTGAAAACGATAGTGGACATGAGGAGGAGGATGAACATGACGAGGGGGAGGATGAAGAAGATGAGGAGGAAGAGGAAGATGTGGCAAATAATGAAAATGAAGACGAAAATGAAGATGAATATTAAATTAATGTAACCTAGCTATTTTATTTTGTACAATTTATAAGATTTCATTATTTATCATTTGGTTATAACTTATAATTTAATTATTTATCATTTGGTTATTTTATTAATTAACTTATAATTTAATTATTTATCATTTGGTTATAAAAATCCAATGGCGACGGAACATATCCGTCGCCATTTCCGTCGCTAACGGCAACGAGCCAAAGCCGACCGAAATATCCGTCGCCATTTCCGTCGCTAACGGCAACGAGCCAAAGCCGACCAAAATATCCGTCGCCATTTCAGTCGCTAACGGCAACGAGCCAAAGCCGACCGAAATATCCGTCGCCATTTCCGTCGCCATTTCCGAATATAAATGTAACTTTCTCTCATTTCACGCGTATTTTCCATCCCTCTCTCTATGTCTCTCCCTCTCCCTCTCCCCCACTCCGACCGTCTCCTCCGCCACTCCGACCGTCTCTCTCTATGTCTCTCCCTCTCCCCCACTCCGACCGTCTCCTCCGCCACTCCGACCGTCTCTCTCTATGTCTCTCCCTCTCCCTCTCCCCCACTCCGACCGTCTCCTCCGCCACATGCTGCCCCTTGCCCACGTTCGCAGCGGCGCCACCCCCTTCTCCGGCCGTCCTCGCTGCGACCGTTCGCCCATCCCCACCGTCCGCGACACCCTACCGTCCCTCCCCGACACGCCGCCGTCCAAGTCAGGTGAGCACATCCCTTCTTTGTTTTTTTAGTTTTATATTTGGATGTATGGTAGAAGATGAACATGTTCTTTTTGTTTTGATTTGGGATTTTTTCTTCTTTCCTATTTTCTACCCAATTATTTATCCATTTTTTAGTATTTTTTTGAAGATATTTTCCAAATATTTGATTCTTTTCTGGAATAATTTTCGATTCTTTTCCAGTTTTTATGTGTGATTTTTTTTTTTTGAAATTTTTTGGGGTAAAGTAAAAAAAAAATTAGGGTTTTGAATTTTTTTTGTATTTGTTCGAAAATTTTATTGTGTCCGATTTCTTTTCTAACATTTAATCTGTTTTTAAAAAAGCTTTGAGGGAACGACTTAAAAAAAAAATTATTCTATCCCTTGCGAACACAAATTAAAAAGAAAAAAAGAAAAGCTTTAACAAATTTGAATTATTGATTTATTTATTGTACTCTAAATCTCTTATCCAGCATGACCGAAACTATGCGAGCCTAATGAAGTTACTTGATCTCTGTTGAGGTATGTTCAATTTTTATGATAATTTAATTTATGTTTAAATATATAAAATGACAATTGAATCTTGATTCTTTGGAATTGATTTTGAAATGGCAGGGATGCAGTCGAGTCAGCGAAGGACAATTTAATATACTCCACGGTACGTATTAATATACTCACATTCTTGTTAAATTATTTCTCATATAAGTTTTTGTTAATGTTTACTACGTTGTTTTAATATTTCACAGAGCTTTTTCAATCATTCTAGTGAGGGGTATAGTTGTCATAATTAGCAGCAAAATTCTATTTGCTTCTTACTTGATCGATCCTCTGCCAATTCCGGAACACCATTCGATTCCTTAGCACTCTGGTCTACATCATCAAGTTTTTGTTGTTTGCGCAAGCAAAGGACGACGATTTTGTTTATTCTTTTGGATGTAATGTAGTTTTGTGTATTGAATTATTTAAGCAATTTTGATCGTGTATTGAATTATTTAAGCAATTTTGATCGGGTCGGATCCCGATCGCAAATAATATTTTTTTTAAAATTTTTGGTACTTACCGACGGACTATTCCGTCGGTTTAGCGTCGGTAATACCGACGGGCGAGCCGACGGAATATCATTTTTAAAAAAAAAATTTAATACTTACCGACGGAAAATTCCGTCGGTAAATTTAAATAATAAAATTTAAGTCCAAAATATACCGACGGATCTACCGACGAAAAATTGATTTGGGATCCGTCGGTATAGGTGACCCGGTTTGAAAACTTGGTTTGAAAACAGGTTGGCTTGACTGCCGACGGAATTGAATCCGTCGGTATAGGCGACCCGGTTTGAAAACGGGTTGGTTTGAATCCGTCGGGAATCCGTCGGCATATACCGACGGACGCATATTTTCCGTCGGTAACCACTACCGACCAATTCATTGACGACGGATAAAATCCGTCGGTAATTCCGTCGGTAAGAGCCAATACCGACTGAATATCCGTCGGCATAACCGTCGGTAAAACACCTCTTTTTTGTAGTGTATACAGATGAGTATTTATAAACCTATACTATAAGTTGTTCTATACATTTCTCATACCAGTTTAGTTCTTAATATCAGATGACTTGGTTAAGATGACTAGTTAACTAACATATCAATCACTTATAAACTCAAGTTGTTTTTGGCCATCAAAACTAACATTCATCAATTCATCATTTAGGAGTTTGGTTTATATCCCAACAATTTCCCCCTTTTTGATGAAGCCAAAACTACTTGATGTTATCATATTAGTTAGTTAGTTATCTGGTTATCAGATCAGTTCATCAAAATATGCATAATATTCAACAAACATAATAAGCATATATTACAACTACTTATATATCATATTAATAAGAAAAAATATTCAAGTCTTCATTTTCTATTTCTTCAAATTCTGAAAGCATTGTACATCCTTATACGAATGTCTTCCATAAGTTGTAGATCAGTAATTTGTTCATCTTCAATGATCTTCTTCACTTCAGCAAAATCAATCCTTCCAGATTCTAAAGTGGGTGGATCCCAGATTGGTTCTTTAAGTGCTAAAATATGAAATCCAACAACACTAGCAGACTTCAAAACTTCTTCCCATATTTCATTTGCTTCAACTTCCATAAACTGTTGAAAAAACTTCAAATTCATAATCTCTGCATGAAGGAATTCCATACTTCTTTACAATATGGTGAGCTATCTGCCATTTCTTCTTTACATCATACCATTTAGGTAGATCATCATTATCAACAATCATAACCAAGTATGTGTTATCCAACACATCTTGAGCTTGCTTCTTTTTCCTTAGATTGACAATTTTCCTTTCAAATTTTCTCTTTGGTGCTTCAGCATGCTCCAAATTTTGCTTCTTAAGCTCCAGTTCAACTTTCTTCTTGGCTATCAATTCCCTTGTTTTAGCTTTCTGCTCTTCAGTAGGTTCAATAGATTCAACAATGTGCTTTTTCTTTTTTGTTGACCTAGTGAGTCTAACTTCTTCTTCTTCAACAACAACCTTTCCTTTTCCTCTACTCAAAGTACCTTTCTCAACTTCATTAGACTTTTCAACAACTTTTTCAGCTACATCAACTTGACTTGACTTTTCCTTAGCTTGATCTTATCATCAAGATTCTTCACTTCTGCACTCAATTCATTCTGACTTACAACTAACTCTGCTTGTTGAGTCATTGTCTTCTCCATAACATTAATTACCTTACATTCCTCCTTTTTTACTTCATCAATCAGAGAGGTAAGTGGCTTTAGTTGAGTTAGCATTTCAGTCTTGAATTTCTCCATCAAGTCTTTAGTATGATCTTTCTGCACGTCATGAAGTGTTTGAACACCTTGCTTCATGACTTCATCATAAGATGACATACCAGTAAGCTGAGTAAGCTTGTTAATTACCTCATATAACTGCTTAATAGTTGTATCCAGTAGAATAGTCAACTCTTTTTTTCTCTTTGAGATACTTTCAGCAACTCTAAGGCCTCTTCTCTTTGTTTATTTGCAGCTTCAAGTCTCAACTTGAATTATTCATTGCTCCTTGAATTTTCTTCAATGCTTGGCTCAGTCATAAGCACATCAACTACAACATTTTGTTTCACAAAATCAGTCTTAGAATCTTGTTCAAAGATTTCATCTATGACATTCAAAGTCTTCTCATTTTCAAGAGTATCAGATTTGCCCAGCACAACAGCATCATGTGAAGATTCAATACTTCCAACTTCAACATTTTTACCTTGCTGACTCTGAACTTCTTCAGCAATGATCTCGTTTTTTTTCATTATCTACCAGAATTTATGTTTCTTCAATTTCTTCCCCCTCAGCTTAACACTCTTCTTCCTCTTCAACAATGTCAGTAGAGAACTTCAAACCAGTCTTTCTCTCTACCAAATTTATAAGAGCACCAGTTGCGAGCAACTCAGTAAATACTTCAACTTGAGCAAATTCCTTTTGCTCCATCTCCCAATCACAGTAAACTTCTTAAGGCCTCCCATGCCTTCTATGACTGCAACCAAGTCATCAACTTCCTTCTGCCTTAGATGCACCTAAGTGCAAATCCTAAGAATTTGCTCAAAAGCAATTGACTCCTTATCAAGTCCTTGAAATTCTTTTAATAGGAAAATGAATACCTCCAAAATTTGTTTATCTTCATTAATGGAGTTTTTCTCTTTTCCCCTAAAATTTCTTTTGCAAATGTCAAAGGAAAGGTACAAGACTAGGGTAAATAGGTGCTTGGGGAAGACAAAAAGACATTATTTTATCTTTACACGTTTTTTTAGTCTTATTAGATTTAAGGGGTAGTTTGGACATTTTGGATGATATTTTGTATCTACTTGCAACTTATTTTTTCCTCTGTATGTAGTTGCAAATGTTCATCCCAAAATGTACCTAATGGTGAGCCCCTTATTTAATTAATAAAAATGGAGAGGGAGTGCATCAAACATTCATGGAGGGGCATATAACCCACATCTAATAAAAGCTTCCATATATTGTCGTCGTGGGTTTCAAATGGGCTCGATAACAATAGTTGGATCTTAAACTTAGAAGGCTCAAGGCCCACGAATGATGAATCTAATTTATATAAACTTCTATTACAAGTTCTTAATCGTCTATAGTTGAAAATAGTTAGGTTGGATACACATCGGGTTTACTGAAAATTTTGAATGAAACCAAACACAATGGACGAATACAAATCCATTAGTCTATGCAATGTTGTGCACGAACAATAACAAACATATTTCGAGGAGTTCTTGCTCAAATCATTTATCCTAGTCAAAAGTGTCTTTTATCACCGATTAATTACGGATTATGTGTTGATCGGTTTCGAATGTATGCACTGATTCAAAAATTTTTAGGAGACAAATTTAATATGCAGCACTCGTCAATTTGCGTTCTATTTTAAATAATGTAATGTTAATTGAGTTGTGAGATAAATTTAAATTAAATGCAACATATTCTATTATTTCTGTTTTATCTTTCTGAATAACAATAAATGTTAATCTATTTTAGTGTTTTTTTTAAAAAAAAATCATTGAATGATATAGATATTACATGGGACCACGTGTGGTATGACAAACTCCTAGTGGTTAAGAAAAAGTATAATTAATGCAAAGAAATTAAAATGAAATAAAATTGTTATCTTTTGATTCATATCCGTCAAAGGTAGATTTGGATTCATTATATGCATGCATGAACTAAAACTCTTTCTTGTGGTCCTTATGTTGTTCTCCGCAATGATTTTCATATTGGTGTTTCTGTTTTTATTTTATGAAATAAATGAGAAATCTATCATATGATTTTCATATTAAAATCGTATATATTAATATTATGCTGTATTTTAAATTTAATCTTTTTAACAAACGGGTGGAAAATTGTTATCCTTTTGTTTCCCTCCTTATGTTAGGAAAATGAAAATGTAATTAAGACTTCTTCTCCATTTGAATCTCAAATGAGATTGTATTATTTACTTTTAATTTAAATTTAAAAAATGTATATATATAATAATAATGATTATAGACAATTTTTCGATTCATGTGTATCATCTTTTAGGTCATGCTAATGTTCTCTGAATTGTATCCGAATGGACATATATATGTGTATAAGGTATTTACTCGCTTCTTTTAAAGGAGGGAATCTACCATATCTCTTCAATTAAAAGAAAAATGGGAAATGAGACAAACACCAAATTAAAACAATTGGAAAAAGAGTGGCTAATTATTTTTCAAACAAGATTTGAAAAACTTAAATTAATTCCAAGTTTGACTGAGCTGCTAGATCACAAATCACATGGAAGCATGTGTGATGAATCTTTTTTACATTTTTTTTCTCCTTTTTATGTTTCCATTAATTATCAAAAATGCCCACCCTTGCACATAATTAAAACTAGACTCTGAATTAATTAATTAATTGACTAATTTCTGGTAATAAAAGAATTTAATATATGGAGAGATATAAAATTAATTCATATGTATTATACTCTCTTCTGTTCTAAATAATGACAGGTGTGATCTTTCACTTTTTTTATTTCTTCTAATTTTAATGTATGAATTATTTATTAATATTATGAGAGATAAAATTAAGGATAGTAAAAACTTTTCAACTTTATAGATAATAAAAGGGAAAAATATCAATTTTGATCATCCAGTTTTACCTCTTTTCATATTTGGTCACTCACATTTAGTCACTATCAAAATTGGTCACCCGGTTATTATTTTTTATCAAAATTGATCACTCTGTTGGTCAATCTGTTATTGACTAACGGAGAAAGAGTTTTAAGCTGTGAAATTTCTCAAAACCGCAAAAATAATATTTATAATAGGTCAGAAGGAATTCTGATGCATCTTCTAGTAGTTTACTTTTTATTTTATAGATAATTAGGAAATGAGAAACTCAGGAGATAGAAATTTATTTCAATTAATTTCAAATGCCCAATTGTTTGACTAACATTTCAAGAAATCTGCAATAATAATCTTAATAGAAAAATATTTAGAACGAAAAAAAGTTTATGAAATTTTCTTGAATCAATAATTTTAGAAAACTCTTTACAATTAATCTTCACCACAAATTATGCTCCAATAATTATAAATTGGGAAATGAATTGAAATAAATTTATATCTCCAATTATTATACAAATTCAATATGAAACAAAGAATTGAAAAACAGAGTACAATTGTTCAAAAAAAACCAGAGTACAAAGTTTCATTCTATCTCTTGGGTTTCTCATTTCCCGTAAAATAAAGAGTAAACCAACAACAAATGAATTCATAATTGAGTTAAATAATTATTAAAAACTTACTGAAATTTTTTGACGACCAGCAAGTTGATTGAATCACATTCTAGAAAGTAAACCAACAACAAATGAATTCATAATTGAGTTAAATAATTATTAAAAATTTACTGAATTTTTTTGACTAGCAAGTTGATTGAATCTCATTCCAGAAGATGCATGAGAATTCTTTCTGATGAACGATAAATATAATGAAAATTCCTTCTAACATGAGAATTCCTTTTGATCGGATAAATATAATGAGAATTCCTTATATAAGATAAATATAATAAAATAATTTTGTCATAAAAAAACTTAAAACTTAAATTGAAATAAGAAATAATGTATAATTTTTGTGATTGACTAAGATTTGTAGGTTCCACATGTTTCATTCTTACTACTGCGTTTGTTTCATTATTTTCTAGAAGATGCATCAGAAGTTTTTAACGTTTTGAAAATTTTGAACTCAAAACTCTTTCTCCGTTAGTCAATGACAGATTGACTAACGGAATTATCAATTTTGATAGAATATAATAAGTGAGTGACCAATTTTGATAGTGACTTAATGTGGATGACCAAATATGAAAAGAGGTAAAAGTGGGTGACCAAAATTGATATTTTTCCATAATAAAAGTGTAAAAAAAGTAATAGCATTTGATGTAGTATTGTAATATTTAGAGGAGATAGTTAAAATGTTCTTTTACTATTTTTATTTTAAGTATGAGTTATTAGGTAAGAAATGACCAAAATGACAAAATGAGTGTAAAAGTAAAAAATAGTATGTATATTTAATAAGCGTGTAATAAAAAAAATCTATTATTTTTTTAAAATACGTGCATTAATCTAAAATAAAAGTTATTTTGAATTGGGAAAGCATTAATTTTCCTAACATTCTTGCCATTTGTAATTCAAAATTCGAATTATCGTCTCTACTAATTTTAGCTCACTTGTGTCGCCATGTTTTATAGTAATGATTAGACTAAGATATATTAGAATGATAACTAAATTTTATACATTTTAAAGTATAATTTATCTTTAATCTAAGTTATCAAACAATAAAAACGAGATGAAGTTAATTTAGATTTAATCTAAGTTATCAAACATGACTCAAATATACGAACCTTTTGATTTAATTTGCATCGTAGATATATATATAGTAAGACTAGGGTAAACCCGAGTTTTTCATAACAGTCCTCAAAATATGGCGTAGCAAACATAAAAGAACAAAAAAATAAGACTAGTACTTAAACAAAGTATATAAATAATTAATAAGAAATAAACAACTTAGCAATAATCTTCTTAGCATCTGTTCTTTTAACTTCATCTCCATCATTATTGTGATCATAGAGATTTTTTATTTTTTTTTAACAGAAGTGGTTGTCTGGTTGAGATTATTTGATCATACTGTACAAGGGAATTACAACAAAATAATATCAATCTATTATAAATAAATCTATTATCTAATCTAACACTATCTATAAAACATGGAAAAACTGAATGTATCCGATATTCCACCAGTTGTCAGTTTTAATGTAGAGTGTGAAGTTATTTTAATTGGAGAATGATTTTAATTCAAATTGTTTGTATGTAACTAATATTGAAGTGAAGATGAGAATGATTAATTGAGTAATTTATTAAAAAAAAGAAACCACAGTAAATAAAACAATTAATTTGTAACATAAGTAAGTAATTTATTAAATTAATTAATTGAGTTAATAAGTATTTTATTAAATTAATTGAGTTAATACATAAGTATAAGTATAAGTAAGTAATTTATTAAGTTAATTGAGTTAATACATAAGTGGGTAATTTATTAAATTAATTGAGGTGAAGAAGAAAAATAGAAATTATAAGAGATATATATAAATTGCATTTAAAATATAACGATTAAAGCATCTAGCCTAACCACATATAGAAATAGAGTTAAATAGGTTGACTTGTTGGGATTAAAACGCTTACGAAAAAGTTCAAGCCCGGCCTCGGCGACAGGGAATCCCCCTCGCCTATACTGTCGTCATTCCATTTAAAGAGGGTGACTCCCTCGCCCTTACCCTCTTTAAATGGCCTTTTTTTTAATGCATTCGTCTTTCTTTTTAATAAAATTAACAATTTATCCGTGAGTAACATTTTTGTGAAATATTTTACATTCTCACAAGGAAGAGATTCAAATATATATTATTATAAGGTTAAAATATGTTACTGTAAATGCGATTATGTATAATCGTATTTGTAATAGCAAATAATGTCGTATTACTTCAAACAATTAGTAGATTTTTATATATTTTCTTAACTCAAATTTCATACAATTATTCCTAGCAGGTTGCCACCTAAAAAGAGACCTATGTGAGTAGCTGGATCTTAATTCTTGCATGCATGGGTCAGAGCCCCGCTCCTATCACGACTTGGTGAATAATACCATGGGTGCAGAAATCGAGCTAGGCGCCCCAAACCGTCCCGATTCCTCCAAATCGGCTGCTATAATCGGTTGTGGGATTAGACGGTGCCTAGGCGGCCTGATTCTGCCTAGGCGTTGGCAATTTTTTTTTAAAAAATTTACTTGAAAACTACTTAGTTTCAGTATTCTTCATTCATCGTAGTATTCTTAAATATTTATTACGATAGCGTTGAGGATTCACTGATTCAGAAATCAGAATATTAGGACACAATAAAATTCCCACCCAAATCCATTTCTTGCTCGCCGTCGAGGGATCCACCGCCGCCGCTGTTGACTGTTGAGGGAGACCGTCGTTGTGTTGTTGCTCGTTGTTATATAGAGTCAAAGAGTCAACAAGTCGTATGTTGACTAGTCAACCATTCAACGGAGAATAGTCAAAGTCGTCGAGCCTAGTCAGCAATGAAGAAGACGAACAGTCTGAAAGGGACGAGTAGCCTGGGAGAGGCGAGCAAGACAAGCCCTCGAAGAAAAGAATAACTCCACATGACAGCGAGAAGAAATGAAGTTTTTATATTGGCGAGCAATGCTTTTATGTTCGCCTAAAAATAGTGTTTAGAGGGTAACATTAAGGAAGTTTATAAGACGAAGGCAAGATGATCGGCAGTATCATGCTCGAAAGGAAGAAGCCATACATTCTCCTCAACCTCTATGGGTAGGGTTTGTCTATATATATGGGACCGACCTCCTCTTTCTTTCGCACCCTCTGAATATAGTCTTCCTTCCATTATCACTTTGAATTTTTTTCACATCAACTTCAAATATTAGACCAATTTCCTCTCTCTCAATTCTCTCCATCTTATCCAAATTCATATTCTCTACCAAATTTTTACAGAAAATTATCAAAAAATATGTTACATTCGTTAACAGAATAGAACAGATATGTTTCAGTGAGTTAGGAGGCTATACAACACTATTTCACACTAACATGAGTAGATTTAGCAAGTGTAATGCAAGTAGAGTAAGATATCAAGCTACATTATGTGCCCAAAAACTACATAAAACTGTTTCTCCATTCTTGTGATGAGGACCTAATATACACAGCAGTTATAATTGGAAAAACTAAAGTCCTCCATTAGCTCATATTGGGAACAAAAACACAATTCGCATATTTGAAGATCCTGAAGCCCAATCTGCAATCACAAACACGTTTAGTTGAAAATTTAGAAGAGTTCTGGAAGATGAGCATTTGTAAGCTTTGTCCTCTTGCTGATTTCTTGCTTCTTCTTCTTCTTCTTCATGGTCTTGGGCTTGGGAGCAGGCCTGTTTCGAATAGCAGTGTTTGTAGCAGGTTTCATCCCCTTTTTCTGGAGATCCCTTTCAATATCGAGCATATCAAATGGGAGTTCTATTCCCTGAAATAGCAGTTTCAAATCATCATCAACTTTGATAATTGCTCTTGGGTCGTTTGGGTAGGCTATGATGTCCTCGTGTGAGTCGAAGTTTTGAAGCAGCCAAATTTGGCCTGAAGCTTTCAAAGCCTAATAAGATTTTAATCATCAGCAAATCATTCTCCAAGAGTGTTCTTAAGCATAACTCATAATTTAATAACCACAATACCTGCAAGTCATGGATGACTGCTGTGTATGAATCTTTCATATCATTCACAGCAATACCCTCAGGAAACTTCCGAATTAATTCGAGAAGTTGGGCCTTATCTGTCAAACTATGCTTGGGCTGAAAACATAAATAAGTCATAGTGAACAATCCTTGTAAAATTGAAGGAAGAAAGAGGTCATGATAAGAACAATTCTGATTGGTGATCTATGCAAATGACCAAACTCACCTTGTAGGAGAAGGTTCTCCCATCATAAGCCACTTTCAAATTATTCTTTAAACTATCAAATACAGCCTTGTTTGCATTTACATCCACATAGCACTCTGCATTTATTTGTTCAGGAGTGAAGGCCTGCCTTGTCTGTGAAATAATTTGTTTCAGTAAGTTGGGCTATACAATACTACACTAAATAAGCTAAAGTGAGCCACTAATATGCACAGATTTAGAAAGCATGGTGAAAGTAAGATATCAAGCTACATTTGTTGCCGAACAAAAAAAATTGTGTATTTTTTTATATGACAAGGTATATCTTAATCTAAGATAGATTTTGCTGAAGAAATTTTATCCAACAAGTCACACCATTCTTGTGATGAGGATCTAATATACAAGAGTTAATTGGAAAAGCTAAAGTCCTCCATTAGCCCCTATTGGGAACAAAAACTCAACATACTGCCCCATACAAGATTCAACTGTTATGACTGCAGCATTAAACATATCCAATTCCAGTTGTACATAAGAAGTAATGAATTTAATACATATTTCACCCTCCACAGAATGGCTATGTCATTGTTAAGAAGCCAGGATTTTGGAGAAAAAATAAACAAAGTTACATCCCTCCAAACCAAATGCAAGAAGTGAGGCAAAAATATCATACCTTAAAGAGCAAATCAATAACACGTTTGATTTGAGCCCCTGCGGGTGCTTTCCTTATGCTATATATGTGTTGAAGGCGTTCCGTTTTATTAGAGAATTTAGCAAAGGCTGCAGGAGACTTTGCAGCATTAGCCAAACTTGAATTGCTTGGGGGCACCCGTGCTTTAGCTGCGACCTTGATTAGGCATTTCTCCTGCTGTTTCTGCTTCTGTCCAATCATTCCTAGGTAAAATATAAATATGAATAAATAAGCAAATTAGCATTCTCACAAGCAAAATGAATTGATGCACAGGGTGGGTTCACAAGCTCAGTGTACAACTGTTGTAAAGAGTTTACACTACATTGGACACCAAGACGGGCGTTAATGCAACAGGGCCAATAGCAAGCTGACGAGAAGATCCAAAAATGAAGGAAAATAAAATTCATATTACTGATGAGGGAAATATTAGTAAATAGCAGTTAGTTAGTTTGGCTTGATAGCAGTGAGTTAGTTTTGGGAGTTGTTTCTTTTATTAGCTATTAGTATTGATGTAGAGAGGATTGGAAATTGGGCAGCTTGGGCTGTTATCACTTTCTTGAGTCTTTAATCTACTTCTTTGCACTCCATATCAAATTCAGCTTAAAATTCACTTAAAACACCATCAAAATGAAAAACAACACCAGAGACGAACAAAATAAGACAAAATCCCTATCAAGAATATTAAAACCACAATTCAAATAACATATGCACAGAACCAATGGCAAAATAACGAAATTAGAAATCAGAAAAACAGGCCAGAGAAACTTGAATCTTATTCTCTATTTTTGCTTCATATCAGGCCATCAACATGAAAAATTAGAACAGAGAACTGGAGTATTATACCTCAATTAGTTAGTAAGAAATCAGAAGGATATTTTCTAATCACGATCAGGTTAAATTCGAAAAAAAAAATGAAATTTCGAAACAAATTTCGGCAAAACAACTTGAAGAAAAGCAAAAAAAAAAAACGGAAAGGGGCAAAAAAAAAATTAAAAGAAAAGAAAAGAAAAGAGGTGACTAGTACAGATCGTGACTTTGTTTCGGAAAAAGAAGGCGAACGGGCGGCGCTTGGAGAAATACCTTATTGAATCTCGAAAACGCCGGCGCTTGGAAAAAGAGGGAGCGGCGCGGAGAACAGTGCAGAGACCGGCGGTGCTGGCAATGGGGTAGCGAACAGGCGGCGCGGGAGAGGCAGAGAGGGGTGTGTGCTATTTTGAATGTTTTTTTGGTTTTGAAATGGGTACGGTGTGTGCTATTTATTAATACGGTGTATTTCTCAACGCCGCACGGAGTACTATACAATTAATAATTGTTTTAAATATATTAATTTAAATCTTTATTTTAATAATATATTTTTAACAATATTTTCTACAATTTTTTATGTTTTATATGGTGTATTAATTTAAAATATAATATTGTTACTTTAAATAAATTAATTGAGTAACTGTATATATTTTGAATTAATATAATTATGGTTATAAAGTTTTGTGTATCACTACATGCTTATAGATGTATGCATCTATAATATTTATATATACGCTGATATTTATATTTTAATTGATTTACAAATGTTATATACCTATGTATAATTTTTTCACAATAATATTCATTTTTATAAGTATTCACAATTACAATTGTTTTCATGTATTTATAACACAACTATAGTTTAATTAATTTATTTATTTATTAATACAATTAAATTAGTGGTGTTAATAATAAAAAATTATATTTTAATTGCATTATAAATATGAGGTAATTTTATGTTAGAACAATTCATAAATATAATTTTGTGAAAGGAATCTATTTTGACCTTCTAATGTCCAAACAAACTCATCTTTCTATTAAATAATCATACGGGACTATTGTAATTCTTTTATTATAGTCGGCAATATTGTAAATTATATTATGTATCTAATTAATATAATTTGAATTCTAATTTAAAATTAGCTTGAATAAACTATTTTTTTTAAATGAATTGAATTTTTTAAAAAAAGCATAAATCATGAAATCTTGTTTAGAATGTACTCCAAAAAAGATAAGATTATATACAAAACTATTAGTATAATTTTTTAAATATCAAATTAAGTACAATTTATGATTGTCTTGCACTAGTTAAAAAATAGGCAAAAATATAGATTTTACATTTTTTTTATTAAATCTTATGGTTTAAATATTTAATTGAAAATTAGTTAATCTATTGTGTCTTTTTTATCCTACTGTGCGATTTCCTCTGTTCATCATTATCAGCAAATGAATTAAGAACTATTACCAATAGAAAGTCATGAATATTAACATGAAGTCCACCGGAGACCAGCAGAGTGCTGAAAAAGCATTCATTATACCTTAGTTCACAAAATTCTTTAGATAGCTTTACAGAAAAATATAAGTTAGTTGAAAAGAGCTACATCTATTGGGAAACAATATTGAATATACACACAAAAAAAGTCTTTGTATAGAGTAATTTTGAATAATCATAACAACGACAATTTGAATCTTGCACAGAAGACGCCGCTGCCAAAGGTAAAGCCCGCTGCCGCAGCTGCATCGTCTGTCCACTGATTCATCTAGCCTCCGATGCCGCCCATCACTCAACCAGTTGTGAGAAGCACAATAACCACTAAGTCAGCCCATCTATTCGTCGTTGTCTTTGTCTCAATTTTCATCCAGTTAAACTGCACGACGCTCCAGAAACATCCAATCAAGAAATATGGAGTCAGTTGGTGATGTTAGACTTCAACTTTCAAGGCCAAATCTCTTCTTCAAAATTTCTTAAAATTCAAGTCCATTATCCTCTGTAATATTCACTCGTGCAATATGCTAGTTCTCTAACAATTATAAGAAGAAAAATACAGATATACAAAAATAAATTGATAGGAAGAGGGGATACCAGTTGCGCGCGGTGTGGTTTGGATTCTCCTAATGATTGTCTAGTCTTGCTTGAGATGAAAAAATAAGTATACAAAATGGCCCTTCATATTGATATGATTCGGGATATGAATCTAAATGGACAAGGAAATCAATCTATGGTTCCTATAACAAAATGATATTATTAGTTGAAGATGAAAGGAGAGAATTGAAAAGACACGTAATAAAAATGAAGATGAGAATTGAAGGTGAGTGGCTCCCTATCTCTCCCTCAAAATGACACATGGAGAAAGTAGGATACACCTCAAACTCACACAAGAGAGTCACATTCTCCCTTTATAAACCAAACCTTCCTCATTCTCTCTTTTTCATGTCAAAATATCATATTTTTTTTATTAACATCCACCTATTATTTTCCAATTCATCGCTAGATTTCTCTGCTGGTTTCAGCTCTAGCTCCTATATAGTAGAAATACAACAATTTATGTGATACTGTAGAATGATCTAACACTGCCTTAATTATCATAAAAGCTATAAGTAAAATATTTGTATCAGACTCTAAATTCTCATGCAACTCTCAAATGCTACTGGACAACTTTGTTGTAAATAATCGACCCCACATCAAAATAGTTAACAAACTATAAAGTTTGACTCACATGTGCTACAATGTGACTGAGCAGAAACTCGATCAAGTGAAATACATATCCTTATGTGTCAATTACACAATCCACTGTATTGATCCTTAACAGCTGAATTTCATACTATCTATAACACACCACCAACATTCATTAGTTAGGCCGTTCACAAGGAAAAATATTGGAAATAAAGATTAAAAAGTCAATTACAAAATAATTTTAAGGATCATCGCTAGATAACATTCTTCTGAAATACCTGGTTCAAATAATCTAAGATGTTTGTGTCACCCTCAACTATAAAAGTTATCTCAATTCATTGAGAAGCTTTTCAATCATAAGTTTATTGGATTTATGACTTTGGTATATTTAAACCATTCACATTTTTAGAACTCTTGAAGTGATTGGCATCATCAAAATGAAGGCAAGAAACTATTTAAACCATTCACATTCAAAAAACTATTTATTGGTATGAGAAAATTCGCAATATACATTTAGAAGGATTAATATTCCTCAACTAAATTTGACCGAAATTGTCAAACTTCTGCAACTCTTTTTTCAGAAACATGCCACTGTAATGATGCTACTCACTCGACAGTTGGTTAGCACCAGTATAGTAATTCTTTCAAGTTATGGAGATGATACAATGCAAAGCATAATTGAATATGAGTTTTGCTTTCTATTGATGCCACAAGAGTAGAATTCAGTCCATATAACTTCTCAAATAGACAATGTACAAAGTGGACAATTTGTACAGAATTTAATCTAACAATGAGCATATATAAATTGCAAGATACCTTCATGTGCACAGCATAGCGTTGGAGTATCTCCTCCTCCAGAGGCAAATCAATTTCACAGTTCTTCCCTCTCTTCTTTAGTGATGAGTGATGTATAACCTTACATATTCTGATCAGTTTCCAATCAGTGCTCATTTTTTATGTTTCCAGCCCTATGGGTAGAGAACTAGCTACTCCCCATTTCCGATGCAACAGGGTTTGCCACTTTGTCTTCTTTCATAACTTCATTGTTTCTTTCCTTCCCCTTTCGTATTTTCCCCATTGAAGTACATGCACCAAGTGGCCAAATCAATCGCAGAAAATCCCAATTTATGCTCACAAGAAATTGGGCCCCACAATTCAAAGACTTGGAATTATAAAAAATCAAAATAGGGAAGGCGGACGGAAGGGGTGGCCATTTTCGTATTTTCCCCATTTTGGTGACAACAAGTTTAAACTATTTCTATTATAGTCAAAATCAAAACAACTTCCCCGAAGTCACACGGTTAAGTTGATGTTTCTGCTCCGTCCCAATCGCGAGGGATAGGAGAGTTCAAAGCCGCCCGAGCCAGCCTGTGTGCCTCTACATTCTTTGCTCTTGGTATGAACCGAAAATGGCACACTACCATCTCGCTCATCGCCAGACGCACTTCTTCAAGGGCGAAACCAGCAGGACCCAACAAGTTTGTGTTTTCTTCAAGAATGCGCACTGCATTTAGACAATCCGAGAGCACCGTTACCTCATTCAAACCTTTCTCTTTACACTTCTTCAATCCATTGGCAATCGCATGTAATTCAGCTGCAATCACCGACTCCGATCTTTTAATTCTTCAATGTCCCTTTGCTTTGGTTTGAGTCCTAGAGTCCCCCATAATATACCCAATCCCAAATATCCCCTCATTTTCATTAATTGCAGCATCTGTTGCCACCCAAGCTCCACCTTGTGTTTCAAATTCACCCTCCGCATAGTATGGTGGGTGATGACTCTTGTTACACTGTTCCAACCTGTTCTTAGCCCGCTGGAATTCTGTGCCCATTCCATATTTGAGAAGAGATTTCTTTGCATAACTTTATTCTTCTCAGTCCATTCCGCCTTCAAAGTGCATCTCTCTCTCCAAATGCCCCAAGCAACAATCATAATTTCTTCCATTGGAATTCCAGACTCATCCCACAATTTTGTTAACATGCTCACGGGTTCTACTTGTTTTGTACTCCCGCAATTACTTTCACACTTTCTTTTTCGGGACGTCCCACAATAACTTTCACACCCTTAAAATGGAAAGCCCTTTATAAACTCCACCATCTATTACTTTTTCTCCATACATACCCAAAAGTCAACTCATTTATTTACTTTATACATAAAAGTTTACAAAATTACCCCTCAAAATCCCCACTAAATTCTCTTTTCTTATTTTGTGTGCCTCTTCACACGTGAAAGAAATCACGGGACAGAGGGAGTATTTTTTTATAGTACTCCACAGACCCCAATGTTTCCACACATGTTTTTTGAATGGACAAAGGAAAAGAGCATGTACCGTAGTCGCCTCGTGAGTCCCACAGAGTATGCAGTGTGGAGTTGTTGGCGACGACAAGGGTTTTAGGTCCAGGCGTATTCTTCAATTTCTTATGATCGGGATAAATTGAGGATTTGGATTTGGGAACGTGATATTCACAAATAATATAATTTTGAATTAATGATTGATTTAATTAAAAAACAAAAGGGTATAATAGAGTTTTTAAATCTATTTTGACTATAATAGAAATAGTTTAAACTTGTTGTTTCTATTTGTTTAAGATGTTATAGAAATGACTCTAATAGGGAAAATTCTCTTTTCACATAGAGTTTTTTCAAATAAGAACAATGTTTAAATTAATTTCAAATTAAGGTCCAACTTAAATGTACCATCTTACCCTTAATATTTAAAATTGTATTTTAATATAATATTAGGTAACTAATTTTAAAATTTGAATGCAAATCTTTCTCTCTTTCTCAAACCCCACTGACATCCTCAATTTCAGGACTTTCCCCAAATATCTGATATTCAAGTCTTTTTCAAATCTCTCATATTCAGGCAAATTTTTTTAAATATAACATTTTTATGACTGTTTTCTAAAATGTAACAAAAATGGGAAAAAATTTCAATTTAGACAAAGGCCTGGGTGCCACCCTAGCCTCTTAATTTAAAAATTGAAAAAAATAAAAAAATAACAAAAGGCTCATATGTCAGAATAGCTTTTTACACGATCTGCGAGGATGTATCTAACTCCTTGAGAGAGCGTCAACACGTTCTCAGCTTGAACGTTGTTGACGTAAATGTAGTCAGAACGATGCGAGACTTGTTCATTCAGTACAGAGTTATCTTGCGGTCCCATGCGGATATTCTCGTCTTCCATCCTGAAAATTGTGTAAATTAATTTTTATTCACGTTATGCATATTTATATTTATTTTCATGTAATGTTCATAATTTTTTTTTTTCATATATTCACATTAAGCCAAATTAACTAAATTATCCCCACTAATTACTAACTCATCCAGGAACACAACCCCACTAATTTTAAATATGAAGGTGTTCCCCAATTAAAATTTCCGTTTCAATCAAATTTAAAATGATTTTCAGATTAATTCAATTATTTAATTCGATTCAATTTTTTAATTTTCTTACAATCAAATTTTAAATTATTTTAAGAATGGTTCTTTTTTAAATTGGATTCAATTTTTTAAAATTTATTTTCAGAATAATTCGGTTATTTAATTAGATTCAGAACAATTTCTTTTTTTTTTTTAATTTGATTTGGATTTTAAAAAAAATTTGTTACAGTCAAAATTTTTAAATCATTTTCAGAACAATTCGGTTATTTAATTAGATTCAGGATAATTTTTTTTTTTTTTTTTTGAAATTCATATTTGTTAAAAAAAATTGTTACAGTCAATAAGTTGGGTTATAAAATTTTAAAATAAGTTGATCAATAAATTTTGTGTTACTCGATGTGGCTAATAATAATAATAAAAAAAAATCAGATAAAGTTGTGGGGTCCATTTATAGGTAAAGTGATTGTTTATGAATAAAATTAGTGACAATTTGAGTAAATAAGTGATGGTTGGAGAGTGAAGATAAAGTAGTGTGAATAGTATTATTCCAAAAAAGGGAATGGACATAATAAAATTGGACAACCAAAAAAGGAAAGTGGGAATAATGAAATTGAATGGAGGGAGTATTTTTTTAAGACTCTATACTGAATGAACAAGCCTCGCATCGTTCTGGCTACATTTACGTGAACAACGTTCAAACTGAGAACGTGTTGACGCTCTCTCAAGGAGCTAGATACATTCTCGCAAACCGTGTAAAATGCTCTTCTAGCATATGGGCCTTTTGTTATTTTTTTATTTTTTTCGATTTTTAAATTAAGAGGCTAGGGTGGCACCCAGGCTTTTGTCTAAATTGAAAATTTCTACCATTTTTGTTACATTTTAGAAAACACTCCTAAAAAATGTTATATTTAAAAAAATTTGCCCTGACATTCAAGTATCTCTGGTCTCTGTTATTCAAGTCTTCCCCAGATCTCTGACTTGATTATGCAGAAAGATCTGCAGAAAAATCGTTGACTATAATGAAGAAAAAAAATATACTAAAGTTGCATCAACATATTAATAATGCAGAAGTGTGCAGTAAATTATGTGCATATGCAAATATCATTATGCAGAAAAACAACTTTAATGCAAATTAGATCTGCATTAATAAAATCAGTCTATTAATGTGGGTCACATGCCAGTGACTTGATTCAAGACTTTTAGAAACGTTGAAGATTGATTAACACGAACCAACTTGATTTTCCCATCGAATTCACTCTTGAGTATCACGAAATAATCCATTGATTGATAATCTATTATTTATCCTAAAATCCTAGAATAATAACAAAATAACATGATCAGTCTGTATCTCTGTGTTTTGCCAAATATATGAACATAAAATACTTTTGAAATTGAAATCAATGATTTAACACAGTAATTGAAATCGTAAAAACCAGTCACTTGCACCACGTCGATGTTGTCACGTCGCCGGTAATGAGATTGGGTAGGGGGTTCGATCGTGGACGACGACGGCAAGGAAGATCTGCCACCGACAATGATTTTGCCTTCCATTCGGGGGGTTTGATCGTATTTGGCGCCTATGTTCGTGGGGAAGACAAATCGACGTTTGTGGATGGAATTAAAGAAAGTCATAAAAATTCAATATAATGGCCACAATATTGATGCTTGATTTGAAAAAGGAATAAATTTTGATTCAATGGAAGATGGTTGAAAAAAATGAGAGATATAAGGAATGATAGTTGAAAAAAAAGCATATAAGAAGGCGAGATATAAGGAATTAATATGAAGAATTCATTAATTAAATAATTATATTTTAAATTAGTCTTGATATTTAAAGATAAGGGCATAATGAGTTATTTACATTCAACTTTAACCTTATTTAAAATTATTATACTGTAATTTGTGTTCTTAATTAAAAAAGTGTCTCTAAGAATGATTTTTTTTATAAAAAATCTCATCTTATAATTGACTACGAATGAGATTGGGTGGGGGGTTCGATCGTGGACGACAACGGCAAGGAAGATCTGCCATCGACAATGCTTTTGCCTTCCATTCGGGGGGTTTGATCGTATTCGGCGCCTATGTTCGTGGGGAAGACAGATAGACGTTTGTGGGTGCATGTGGAATTAAAAAAAGTAAAAAAAAAAAATCAATATAATGGCCACGATATTGATGCTTGATTTGAAAAAGAAATAAATTTTGATTCAATGGAAGATGGTTGAAAAAAATGAGAGATATAAGGAATGATAGTTGAAAAAAAGGCAAGATATAAGAAGGCGAGATATAAGGAATTAATATGAAGAATTCATTAATTAAATAATTATATTTTAAATTAGTCTTATATTTAAAGATAGACATTCAACTGTGACCTTATTTAAAATTAGGCAAAAACTTGGATGAGACCGTCTTACGGATCTCAATTCGTTAGACGGATCTTTCTTTGACCCATCCATTTATAAAACTGTTACAACTTGCATTAAACCACTCTCCCTCATTGATTCATTTAAGCCCACTCTCCCGTTCAATGGCCCACGCGCATCAAAAGCCTTGTGGACTTCAAGCCCATGTCCGCCAATTAACTTAATTTGTTAAATATAGTTAAAAAAAATCAAATTAACCATTAATTTATGTTTTTTTTATAAACTAATTAAAATGTAATGCAGTAGTATTTTTTTTATTAAAAAAGATTAATAAATATTAATAAAAACATTATATACGTTAACTTTTTCATATGAAGTGATTAAAAAATTAACAACTACCTAGTTGATAAGAAATATTTAAGACTAAAAACTTGTTTGGACATGATTATTTATACTAATAGAAGTTTAGTTGAAAAGTGATAATAATTTATAAAATAGTGACTATCACTTTTTATTTAAATATTATCAATTTTTACTTAAACATTATCACTTTTTAATTCTGAATTAATGAATGAGATTACATATTAGTGGACATGACTATATTTAATAATTGCATTAGTTTTTTGAGTTAATTATCACTTTAAAAGAATATCAGTATTCAAAAAGTGATAAAATTTTAGTTGAAAAGTGATAATGAGTTATAAAATAATGACTATCATTTTTTATTTAAACATTATCACTTTTTAATTCTAAATTAATGAGTGAGGTTACATATTAATGGGCATAATTATATTTAATAATTGCATTAGTTTTTTGAGTTAATTGTCACATTGAAAGAATATCGGTATCTAAAAAGTGATAAAAGTTTAGTTGAAAAGTGATAATGATTTATAAAATAGTGACTATCACTTTTTACTTAAGCATTATCAACTTTTAGTTAAACATTATCACTTTTTAATTCTAAATTAATGAATAAGGTTAGATATTAGTGTGCATGATTATATTTAATAATTGCATTAGTTTTTTGAGTTAATTTTCATTTGGAATAATATCAATATTCAAAAAGTGATAATGTTTTTTTTTTTTTTATCAAAAGTGACTATAACTATTTACTTTAACATTATCACTTTTAAATTTATATTTGATGAATTATATTATATGTTAGTGAACATGATTATCTTTATTAATTACATCAATTTTTTTGAGTTAATTGTCACTTTTTACTTGATAAATTATCACTACTTGATAAAAGTTTTGTTAAAAAGTTATAATTATGTTTTTAGTAAAAGTGACTATCACTTTTTAAATAAATATAATCAATTTTTACTTAAAAATTATCACTTTTTAATTTTTAGTTAATGAATGAAGTTATTTGTTAGTAAACATGATTTTTTTTTACTAATTGCATTATTATTTTGGATTAATTGTCACTTTTTTATTTGATAGTATATTACTATAAAAAATTGATGTATTATTTTTAAAACAATTTTTTTTTTTTTTTTGGAAATGTCAGATGAATCAAAATATATTAGTTATATTATTTTGTGGGCTCCGACCTTCTAATTTGTTTGGATTGTTTTTTACATTATCTCAGCTTTTATTTTTTTGCGGAGGGCGGCCCATTTATTGCGGCCTTCAGTTGTTGAAAGGGGTAAATGGAGCTCCGTCTCATGTTTGGCGGTCTCACACAAGACCTCCCCTTAAAATTATTACTCCCTCCATCTAATTTCATTATTCTCACTTTTCTTTTTTGGTCGTCCAATTTTATTATGCTCATACCTTTTTTGGAAACAATACTATTCATACTACTTTATTTTCACCCTCCTACCATCACTTATTTACCAACTTTGTCATTCACTTTATTCATAAACAATCATTTATTTACAAATGGACCCCACAATACCCCATCATACCCTCAACTTATCTACTTTATGAATAAACTAATCAATACAGAGTATTCATTAAAACTCATGCCCAAAGAAGTGGGCATAATAAAATTGGACGGAGGGAGTATAATTTTTGTTCTTAATTAAAAAAGTGTCTCTAAAAATGACCCTTTTTATAAAAATTCTCATCTTGTAATTGACTACACCCCACTTTTGTTAACTTCACCCCCACAAATTATATAAACAATTGACCACACTTATTTACATTCCCACTTTTGTTGACTTCACCCTCACCCCCCAAATTATATAAACAATTGACCACATTTATTTACACCCCCACTTTTGATGACTTCACCCCCATAAATTATATAAACAATTGACCACAGTTATTTACACCCCACTTTTGTTGACTTCATCACCTAAATTATTTTTTAAAAATAAAATTAAAATTAGTGGGTAACCCCAAATTGAATTTTTATTTTTATTATTTAAGGTAAAAAAATAAAAATTTGCAAGAGGCCACGACCGCATCCCCACACTTTTAGGCCAATATAAACTTAAGTTGAGTGGGTCCAAAAGAAAGCCCAATTCTAAAATGCAATTAATTTGTACAACTACCATATTAGTAATATTACTCCTCTTTCCCATTAATTAGGCACTGAACTTTGCTTATTCATTGAGGTAAATAAATCTGTAAATTTATATTTTATTATATATGTTTATTTATATTTATTATTTTGTTTTAGTTATTATGTTTAATTTACAAATGAATTTATTTGAATCCATAACTTATAAGTTATAAATTAAGGTTTATATAATAATTGCTAATTTACTATCTACTTCAATTAGAAATAAGTTATAAATTAAGGTTTATATTATAATTGTTAATTTACTACATGAAATAGACAATGATTTGAACTGTGTTTTTTTTAATTGTAGATCTAATTTCCTCATGGAAAGAGTATTTTATAGAATAAAATATGAGAAAAAAAAGTCTATGGGTGATTATTAATATTTAAATTATAGTTTGGTTACTTTTGTTGAGAATGGTTTGTTTTACAAATTTCATGACTTTTATTATTAAATAAGTAGTATTTTATTTAATATTTTTCGTAAATTTTGGATCCGCCCTGACTGCAAGTCATGGAAGTCCTCCATGACTGCTGTGTATGAATCTTTCATATCAACTTCAACTTCCGAATTAAGTTGAGAAGTTGGACTTATCTTTCAAAGCATGTTTGGACAGTTGAACTGAAAACATAAATAAGTCATAGTTAATGATAAAATGGAAGGAAGAAAGAGTTGATAAGAACAACGGTCTATGCAAATGACCAACTCACCTTGTAGGAGAATGTTCTACGAACTCACTTTCGGATGGTTCTTTAGACAGTCAATACTTTGCATTTATATTTTAATTTTTTATTTATTTTTTATATTTTATTTATATTTAATCTCCACCCCAATTAAATTTAAATCATTTTAAAATATTCTAAAAAATAACTATTTTCGACGAAATATTATTTAATATTTTTTAAGGGTAGGATGTAACACCCAACAAGGAAATATATGCATATTGATATTCAAAAAAAATTATCGATATCCAAAAATATTTTTTGAAAAAATGACAAAAATTTAACATGAAATTGAGAATATATTATTTGGCACCATATTTGACACCAAGAATCTTATAATATAAGAAATTTCATAATATATATATATTCAATAAATTTATTTTTCCCCATAATTTTCTTTCAATGTTATCTTAATTTTTCAACGTTTAAAATCACTCAATTTTAAAATTTTGATCTATAACTCATGATTCCCTATTTCTCTCAACTTAATATTTCCACCTTCTACCCATACTTGGTTCTCCCTTCCAATCAATATGTCACTGTACACCTGTGCTCAATGGCTACTTTGCCCACATATATTTTGTTAATATAATGGCTACTTTGTTCACATATATTTTGTCAACATTAAATCACACATTGTGGAGTATAAAACAAGCCAAATTCTTCCGCACACTTGCATGCACCGTACACACATAATTTCAATTTCAATCTTATAATTGACTACACCCCACTTTTGTTAACTTCACCACCACAAATTATATAAACAATTGACCACAGTTATTTACATTCCACTTTTGTTGACTTCACCCCCACAAATTATATAAATAATTGACCACATTTATTTACACCCCATTTTTTATGACTTCAGCTTTACAAATTATATAAACAATTGACCACAGTTATTTACACCCCTATTTTTGTTGACTTCATCGCCTAAATTATTTCTTTATAAAAAAATTAAAATTAAAACTAGTGGTACGTTTGCACTGGTTTCCCAAATGTTACCCTTCTCCAAGAGTGTTGTTAAGCATAACTTATAGTTTAATAACCACAATACATGCAATTCAATGAAGTCATCATGAATTTTCATATCAACTTCCGAATTAAGTTTGGACTGAAAACATAACCACAAAAATTTATATGCAATATTGACTAATTAGGTCAAAATTTGTGGGTCAATGCGGGTTAAATCGGGTCAATCTTAATTAGAATATTTATTTTCACTATAAAATATTATTTTACTATATAATCAAAACTATTTTACTACAAGACCTAAATTTTATCACTAGCCAAAAGTGTATTACTAAAAGTCCAAA
Organism: Galeopsis tetrahit; assembly: GCA_963675135.1. Taxonomy (NCBI): domain Eukaryota; kingdom Viridiplantae; phylum Streptophyta; class Magnoliopsida; order Lamiales; family Lamiaceae; genus Galeopsis; species Galeopsis tetrahit. The sequence continues at coordinate 66,532,799 of OY776133.1, forward strand.
AATATTTTGGACACTTATTTTTTTTTTTTTAGCAAAATTACTAAAATAATTTTGACTTATTCGACTACTACATGACTAAAACAATGTTACTACAAGACCAAAATTTTATAACTACAATGTCAAAAGTGTATTACAACATGTTAAAAAATATTTTGGATACTTAATTTTTTGGTGAATTTGTCAGAATGTTTTGACATGTAGCATTAAATTTTTGACCTTGTAATAGTAATATTTTGGCCTTGTAGTAACAATATTTTGGTCATGTAGTAAACTACCTGTTTGCAACCTGCGAATTTTCTGGGCAACCTGAATCCAGACTTATGACCCACAATTTTTTTTAATTTGACTTTTGGGCTTAAAGTTTTGACTTGTCTAAATAAAATGAAATGCGTGTATGCAATATTTCAGATAATACTAACACAAACATAAATAAGAACAATCCTTGTAAAATTGGAGGAAGAGAGAGTTGATAAGAACAATTCTGATTGGTGGTCTATGCAAATGACTCCCTTTCGGATTGTTCTTTAAACTTGGTTGCATTTATATCTTAATTTTAATTTTTTATTTATATTTTAATTTTTATATTTTATCTGCACCCTTTAATTTAATGAGTTCACCCCAAATTATCTTTTTACTCTGCTCATTTTATGCGTTCATCCCATCCCAAATCATTTCTTTTTACCACGGTTATCTGCACCAGCTCATTTTATGAGTTCACCCTCAAATTAATTTTTTACCACAGGTATGTGCACCCGATCATTTTATGAGTTCACCCCCAAATATTTTTTAAAAATATAATTACATTTAAAAGACTATATTATTCTTTTATTAATTTACACAAAATATAATAAAATGAACCATAATTTATACATTTACAATCTGCAGCTGAATTATTGTCGAGTTACCGTCGATTCACCACCAAATCACCCATATTTGATTAAAAATAAAATCGTAAAAACATAATTTAAAAAAAAAATCGAAATTAGCCACAAATCTCGATTTTTTTTCTTTTGAATTTTTGTTCCCCCACTTCTTTTTATTTTTTCTTCCCATTTTCAATTTTTATTCCTTTCTTTGTTTTTTTCCTTTTACTTTTTTTTCCTTCCTTTATTTTCCATTTTTTATGTGTATTTTTTAAATTTTAATACAAAATAATATTATAGATATGATTTTATGATAGTCGATAATACAATAAGTAATAAGTAACTAGTAATAGCATAAATAGTAATCAGTAATACCATTAACAGTAATTAGTAATATCTTATACAATAACAAATAATTCCACACATCTAATTATATTAAGTAATACCAAAAATAATTATTAGTAATACCACGAACAATAATCAATAATACCATGAACATTAATCAGTAACATTTTATACAATAACAAATAATTTCACACATCTAATTGTATTAAGTAATACCATGAACAATAATCAGTAATACAATGAACAGTATATACAATAACAAATAATCTCACACATCTAATTATATTCAGTAATACAAAAAACAATTATTAGTAATACCATGAACAGTAATCAGTAATACCATGAACAATAATTAATAATCAATAGTCGGTTATACGCATACACGAGATTTTAGCGCACACCTCATACAATTAAGACACACCCCATGAAAGACCGAAGATACCCTTCTCCTGTATAATCATAATTCTCCTCTTATTCTCTCAAAGCATATAGCGTGAAAAACAAAGTACGTCGCTTGGGACACCCACTCCTCTCCTAGCCTCGTCGGTCGTCGCTCAAAGCTTCGTTGCCACAACCTTTCTTCTTTGCCATACAAAGTCTCGCCTACATAGGCTCATTCATCGTCGCCGCATTTGTTTCATCGATTTCACGCGCGTCAGCTTCGCCTTTCGTCTAGGCCTCACTATCCTTCCAAGGTTGCGTCCCAAGCTGTCGCCGTCCGTTCCAAGCCCTCGCGACTTCCTCCTTCTTCCGTCGCCTCCCAAGCCGTTTATTCCTCTTTCGATTGTAAGTTAGAAAAATAGATTTTTCGCCTCCTCCTCGTTTCTACCGCCCCTCTGTTGTCAATTTTCTTTTAGATCTCTCAGCCTTAAAATCCAAATATGTAAGTATTTTTTTTAAATTTTCTTCTTGACCTCTCAATCTCAAAATCATTGATTTGTAAAAAAAATTGGTGGGTGTCCACCTCAATCTTGTGTGTGCATATAATCGTGACCTTTCATTAGATTTGTGCGACTCGTTAATTGTCTGCACCGAAAAAAGTAAATTAGACTTAAACTTTTAATGAAATTGAAGAGTGTATATACACGCGAGTGTATATAAGAATTTGCCTATATAAATTATAATTGATTATATTATATATTTTTTAAAATTAATAGAAGGGCACTGTATTAATTTTAGGTGTAATTTTTTTAAAAAAATAATTTGGGGGGTAAAGTCAACAAAAGCGGGGTGTAAATAATCGTGGTCAATTGCTTATATATAAATTATGATTCATTGTATTATATTTTGTGTAAATTAATAAAAGAGCATTATATAGTAATTTTAGATGTAATTTTTTAAAAATAATAATTATTGGGGGTGAAGTCAACAAAATTGGGGGTGCAAATAATCGCGGTCAATTGTTTATACAATATATAAATTAGGATTGATTTTATTATATTTTTAAAAAAATTAATAGAAGGGCACTACAGTAATTTTAGGTATAATTTTTAAAAAATAATAATTTAGGCGGTGAAGTCAACAAAAGTGGGGTGTAAATAACTGTGGTCAATTGTTTATATAATTATAAGGGGGTGAAGTCATCAAAAGTGGGGGTGTAACTAACTGTGATCAATTGTTTATATAATTTGTGGGGGTGAAGTCAACAAAAGTGGGGGTGTAAATAACTGTGGTCAATTGTTTATATAATTTATGGGGGTGTAGTTAACAAAAGTGAAGTGTAGTCAATTATAAGATTGAAATTTAAATTAGGTGTGTATAGTGCATGCAAGTGTACGGAAGAATTTGGTTTCTTTCTAACCGAAAAAGCGCATCTAGTATCATTTATTGGGGAAAATCCTAGTAGTTCCAAGTCATGGGTCACACTAGGGTACATACAGCCCCACCGTGCGTACCATCACATAAATAACATATGGGTCATGGGTGAATTAGAACCGTGTGTCAAAGGCCCAAATAATAAAAAAAAATAAAAATAAAAAAACAACAAACAAACAGAGCGTGAAGACGTGAAGTCGCTCCATCGCTCTACTTTCTGTCGCCCATCGCCGACGGTTTCTCGCCACCGTCGGTCCTGCTGTTGCGTCGGCGGTTGTGTATTTAAATCCCTAATTTCGCAATATACAGTTAAGAACAAATATATAAAATTTGGGTTTTAATCCCTAAATTCCATTAGTTTCTTCTTATTGCTCTAATTTTTATGAAATTATTCTATTGGTGATAGGGAAATATCATTGAAATATGCATAACAATGAAGATTGTAATAATTTCAATAGGAAAAATACTCACAGCGAAGAAGAAGATGATTTTTTTCATAATTTGATAGTGTTTAATTTGAGTGACTAGAATTGTTATATTTTTTGTATTATTAGACATGTGGTATTACTGGATATAAGCTCTGGTATTACTGGATATTATTTGTGGTATTACTGAATTCATTTTCATTTATATGTGGAAAAATATATGAAATTCAAGATGTTTCTCTTCAAGATGAAGTATATGATTGTATTGAACAATGCAGTGAGATACAAGAACATAACGTGGAAGAAAATGTTGTGATATAAAGGGTCAAGAGTAGTCTCCACCTAAAAAAAAAAAAAAAGGTAAATACATCAAAATCATCACAAATGAACGAGTTTGGTTCTAAAACATTGAATCCCCAGTTAATTTAGTTGATGATTGTTTTGCACATTACATATGGTATTATTGGACACTGTTATTTTATAGCAAAAACATGAAACATCATATCAGATATCTGGTATTACTAGTTATTACACCTGGTATTACTGAATACACTTTGTGCTATTACTGGACATCGATATTGTATTACTTTTTATTTATTCACACTGTAATTTTAATTTTACTGGATATTGATTTTGTAGCGGAAACATTAAACAATGTAATTTAAAGTTTTAAACATCATATTAGACAGCTTGTATTACTGGTTATTGCTTGTGGTATTAGTCAATACATTGTGTGGTATTACTGAATATTGATTTTGTAGTGGAAACATTAAACACCTAAATTTAAAGTTTTAAACATCATATTAGACATCTTGTATTATTGGTTATTACATGTGATATTAGTGAATACACTGTGTAGTATTAGTGAATACACTGTGTAGTATTAGTGAATACACACTGTGATATTACTGGATATTGAAATTTGTATTACTTGTTTCTTTATTAACACAAATATTAAATATTGTAATTAACACCATATTTTGACATTAAAAACGTCATTAGACATATGATGTTACTTGATATTAATTTTGGTAGCATTAATCCTAAACAAAAAACAATGTAAAAAAAAAAAAAAAAAATAACAACAATTCTTTACAACCAAATAACATGATCAAAGTTTCATTTTTCTTCTTCCCAAATTATCACACATCTTCTTCAAATTCCCAGCTGCATGTTTGCATTTGTCTTCTTCTTCTCTTTAGCTTTCAAAGCATTCTATTTCTTCTCTGTAGCAATTCTTTGAATTATAATTAGAAGCAAGCATCACAACAATAGCTTAAATACTTCAATTGTAATAACATAATAACAGTAATGAATAATTAGTCTTCAAAACAGAGGCGGGGAGCAACATAATGATTCTACCCTTAAATCTGCTAATTTAGGACACCTTTGTTTTATTTTCAATTTAATCCATTTGACTGTACGCTTGTATCCAGGAATGAGTGCTAAGGTACACCTAGTACCATGTATCTCAACATCACATTTTTTAGTAATAAAACCATCTTTTTCCCGATAAAAAAAAAAAAAAAAAAAACTACAAAGTAATCATACTACAAGATAAAATCAAATATAACAAACACATCCTAATCAATACTCTTATATCTGTAGGAGATCAACTATTTGGGAAAAATCCATCAATTAAAACAAAATGCAAAGATTTGGAGAAACTTTATTTACCTTTAACCGTGTGAAATAGAAAATCGAAGCCCTAGAAATCGAAAATGGGAGCCCTAGAAATTGCCGCCGCCGGAGAAACTAAAATCGCGGACGCCGCTATCCGCCCAAATCACTGTGAAATCGCAACACTAAAATCGTAAAATGCAAAAGGAAAGGAAAGTGAAATCAGAGCAATAAAATCGCTCGAATCTCCGCCTGTCGTCGCCGTAGAAGAGAAGTCGAAAATCGCAAGAGTAGGGTAGCTTTGACACTGAATTTTAAGGCAAGGTATTCTATCGTTCGCAACTTGCAAATACTCTGCTCTTAGAGTTACAGAGTGGTTATCACTTGAAATAGAAGGGAGCACCGTACCCGCGGGTGTATACAGGTAATTGGCCCATATCATATCAAAATTCACACTGATAATGCTCATATTGCTTCCATCGGTTCAAATAGGACCAACAGTTTCTTCATGTGCATACTTACCGAATTGGATCATTTAATCTTTTACAGAAGCTAGGGTCTAGGGATGGAAAAATGATTTGCCCTGAAGCAGCTCTGCCCTGCTTTGAGAGGTTTAGATCCGCCCCACCCTGCCCCATTCTAAAAACAAGAAAAATTTGCACCGCCTCGCACGCAGGACAAGTCAAGCATGGATATACATATTTATTGCCTCGCCCTGCCCTGCCCCGCCCCACCCTAAATATGAAAATATATATTATATTAATATATATATGTGTTATATATATTAATTAATTAACCCAAATTTTATTCAACTTATTCATGTCGCTCAACCACTTCTCTCTTTCTCAGTTTAATTTAATTGTGGACTTTTAATATTTATTTTAATGTTCATTTTGAATATGTTAAATATATATATACATATATATTATTACATTTACAGAAATAATTTAATTTGCAACATTTATTTTAATTTTTGTTTACACAAACTTGCTGGGATATTTTATCCTTCTGTTTGTATTGATAAACCAAATATACTTGTGATAGGATAAGTTGTATTGTATAGACAACTTCATCATTCATCTTGTAATAGATTAGGATCTGGTCATATCAGCAGTATTGAAAGCTAGCTGATATAGAGGAGAAACACAGTATTGAAAGCTAGCTGATATAGAGGAGAAACGCGCACAAGCTCAAGATGAGAAGAGAAGAGAAGATCAGAAGACCAGAAGAGTAAATCAGATGAGTGTAACTCACCTGATGTTCAGTAGAGTGGAACTCACCTGATGTTCAGCTGAGTATGATCAGCGATCAGCTGAGTCAACAAGATCAACAGAGTAAAGTCAAACACAGCTGAGACAAAGTCTGCTTGACTAACCAGATAAGTCTACACAGCTGAGGAAACAATCAAAGCTGCTAATTGTCAAGATCAGAAATGAGTAAATCAGCTGAGATGAAGCCTTCTGTTATACGAATTGAGAAGTCACATCAGAGCTGATGTGGACCTATGAGAAGACGACAACAGACATCTAGATCCTGACAAAGCACAGTACTCAAAGGACTAGAAAGTTAATGGAGAATTATTTATTACTAGGCAACGGTAATAATTAATAGACTCCTACCTAAAGATTGTTTTCCTGAAATAGAGGGATTTGAAGATATCATCCAACGGTAATATCTCAGAATCACATCTATAAATATGAGTTCAAATCATAACTCATGTGTGGGCAAGAGTGTGTGTGAGAAAGAATGCAAAGGCAGAGCAAAATGTTCTAAGTCCAGAAAATCAGAAGAGCTCAAGAACACTTCATAGAAGATATCCAACAAGCATTCTTACACTCTTAATCTCCCAGTGAGTGAACTCATCTAGGCCAGCAATGTCATATATACATCCTAAGCCTAGAAGAGAAATTCTCAATCCTATCTTTAGGCTAACTCAGATTGTAAGGGAATTTCTCATACTTAGTCCCTCTCGAGTCCTCCCTTCTATACACCCATTTAGAAGATAGGCCGAGGTATACACACACTTTCATTTATTGGTATTAACCATTGTAAAGGTTGTTTGTTACCTCACCAACAAACAGATCCGTAGCCTCAGAAACTAGTTGAGGTTCTTGATCAAACGTCTTCTCTTGGGACTATAAAGCAGCAAGATAGTGAATTTTTCTATCTGATTAGAGAGAGTGGATGTAGGATATTGAGATCCGAACCACTATAAATCTACATGTTATTTACAGCTTTAGCATGCATATTCAAATTAACATAAATGTTTAACTGGAAAATGTCTTATATCAGCAGACACCAAGTATGTTGATATCATAAAATATGTTTATGCATGAAATAAAAGTTTTTAATTTCCATGAGTATATAGGCGAGCACCCGCTAATTTTATGAGTTCACCCCCAAATTATATTTATACTACAGTTATTTGCACCCACTCACTTTATGAGTTCACCACCAAACTATCTGCACCCGCTCATTTTATGAGTTCACCCCCAATTTTTTTTTTTAAATAATTACATTTAAAAAACTATATTATCTTTTTATTAATTTACACAAAATAAAATAAAATCAACCCTAATTTATACATTTACAATTTGCAGCCGAGTTACCGTCGATTCACCACTAAATCACCCATATTTTTAAAAATAAAATCGTAAAAACATAATTAAAAAAAACTATCGAAATTAGTCTCAAATCTCATTTTTTTTTCTTTTTAATTTTTTTTTCATTTTCAGTTTTTATTCTAAACTTTTTATTTCTTCATTTTTTTCCTACTTTTTTTTTTCTTTAGTATTTTTTAAAATTTTAATATAAAATAATATTATATGTATGATTTTATTATAGTCGCTAATACAATAAGTAATAACAGTAATACCATAAACAATAATCAGTAATATCATTAACAATAATTAGTAATATCTTATGCAATAACAAATAATTGCACACATCTAATTATATTCAATAATACCAAAAATAATTATTAGTAATACCACGAATAGTAATCGGTAATATATACCATTAATATTAATCAGTAAAATTTTATACAATAACAAATAATTTCACACATCTAATTATATAAAGTAATACCAAAAAATAATTATCAGTAATACCATGAAGGCATGAACAGTAATTAATAATACCATGAACATTGATCATTAATATCTTATACAATAACAAATAATTTCACAAATCAAATTATATTCAGTAATACAAAAAATAATTATCAGTAATACCATAAACAATAATAATAATCAGTAATGCCTTAAGCAATAATAAATAATTCCACACAATCAGTAATACCACAAACAATAACCAGTAATACCACAATTAATAATCAATAATACTGTAATCAATAATCATTAATATTAATTCAATAGTGTATTAATAGTAATACCACAATCAATAACTAGTAATACTAATATCACTAACAATAATACCATAAAAAAAGTGGAGGGAGTGCAGATCGGGGTGTACTGAAGAAAATTGGGGGTGCACATTACCAAGTCCAATTGAAGAGAACCCTAGCCAAATAGAAGGGCACCCTAGGTCAGCAGTCGACGCCTGAGATTTCATCGACAAGGTCACCGGCTCCTAGGGGTGGGCAAAAAACTGAGAAAACTGAAAAATCGAACCGAACCGACGATTTTCGGTTTATTTGGTTCGGTTGTTCGGTTCGGTTGAAATTTTTTAAAATTTCGGTTTTTTCGGTTCGATTCGATTTATATTTTCCAAAAATCGAATAAACCGAACCGATCGAATTATAAATAAAAATAAATATAATTAATTAATAATAAAACCCTAGATCTAATCTAACAGTAAACAATTAAACATTCATTTCCATTTCTGTCGTTTCTTCCCCATTTCTGGCGAAATTGAATGAAGAAACCCAAGAAGATAATGGAGGTAAGTTCAACATTCTATTTTGGTGGAAAATAAATTCTCAAAGGTTTCCTGTTCTCTCAGAAATTGCTCGGGATATTTTTGTTGTTCCCATCTCAACGGTAGCTTTTCTTGTTCTCTTAGAAATTGCTCGGATATTTTTGCTGTTCCCATCTCAACGGTAGCTTCAGAATCTGCCTTTAGCACGGCAGAATGAGTATTTGATGCATTTGGGAGTTCATTAAGTCCTAAAATAGTGCAATGTCTCATTTGTGCTCAAGATTGGCTTCGCAAAAAAAGTCTTTTCTAGTTGAGGTTGAAGAAATTCGGTTCGAACCGAACTAAACCGAACCAACCGAATTGTAATTCGGTTCGGTTCATTTTTTTAAAACATCAGTTATTTCGGTTCGGTTGAAAAAAGGTCAGAACCGAACCGACCGAATGCCCACCCCTACCGGCTCCAAGTGTCGGCCGATCAGAGATCCATCGACAACATACTCACAGTCCTCTGTCAGACTGTCGTCAACCGGAGGAAGATGCTGCGCATGAGCATGGTGAAGAAGACGAAGCAATGTAGCTTCGATTTGGACAAAGATGAGCAACGAGAGCGAAGCGGCGTCGACCTGAGTGTTGCAGGCGAGCGCCATTGATGCCGGAGAAGCTCCTAGATCGCGAACACAAAGGAGATTGATTGAAGCAGTTGCGTCGGTGGTCGAAATGAGCAGAGGTTTTCGGCCGCCATGAATCGTGGCCGAGATGGAAGATGATGTTGATTGTCATGGAATTGAAGAATCGCGATTGCGATTTGAGGAGAGGTCTCGGGCTTCAGCGGCTGGGACGGAAGCGTCGCCGTCGCCGTCAAAGGGGTGGTCGGATATGGTGGTGGCTGGGTCACCCACTGACCGACATGGATTTTCGACAGGTCCTTTACTTATCAAATTAAAATTGAAATTCAGGTGTACCGCCGACCGATTATAATAAAATCATACCTATAATATTATTTTGTATTAAGATTAAAAAAATACACATGAAAAAAATGAAAAAGAAAGGCACGAATAAAAAAATTGAAAATGGGAAGAAAAAAGGAAAAGGGGAGGGGAAAAAATTAAAAAGAAAAAAATCGAGATTTGTGGCTAATTTCGATAGTTTTTTATTAATTATATTTTTACAATTTTTTAAAAAAAATATGGGTGACTTGGTGGTGAATCGACGGTAACTCGACAATAACTCGTCTGCATATTATAAATATATAAATTAGAGTTTATTTTATTATATTTTGTGTAAATTAATAAAAAGATAATATAATTTTTTTAATTGTGATTATTTTTTAAAAATTATTTTGAGGTGAACTCATAAAATGAGCGGGTGCAGATAATCGTGATAAAACAATAATTTGGGAGTGAACTCATAAAATGAGCGGGTGCAGGGTGAACTCATAAAATGAGCAAGTAAGTACAGATAATTGTGATAAAAAAAGATTTGGAGGGAATATATGAAATTTATATGCGGACAAATCAAAATTACAAAAAAAAAAAAAAAATTAAAATTTACAGACAGACAAAATGAGTATATTAAAAAAAGTGTTTCAAAACTGGATTGAACCAGCTGGTTCAACGAACTGGGAACGGGTCACTAAACCAATCCAATTACTCATTTTAAACCATTTTTTTGGTTCAACCGAAAATTAAAGCCGGTGAACCGGTAAAATCAGTTTTCAAAATTTTTTTAAAAATTTTATTAATTCATTTGTGCCAATTTATGACGGTCTCACCGTACCACACAAATTATTTGACTTAAAATAGAGTATAATTAGGGTTTCATTAAAAAATCAGACATTATTTATATTTGATCCAAACGTTATATTATACTCCCTTTGTACATGAAATGTAGTCTCATTTGTCTTATATTCTTTATTCATCAAATGTAGTTTCATACATTTTATGGAAACTATCACCCTTCAACCATTATTTAATTACTCAATTTTTCATCAACTTTATTCACAAATAATCACTTTATTCATAATGGACCCCACAATACTCTATAATACCCTTACTTTATCTATTTTTTTTTTAAACTTGTGTCCACTCCCAATGGAACTACATTTGGTGGATGGGGGGAGTACTCATACAATTGGGGAGGTGAGATATATAGTCTTAGGTTAAATTTGATGACATTTTTTTTTTATTTGAGTCTGATTATAGGCTAATAATTAAATACATCACATTTTGTTTTGTTAATAAATACACTAATTTTACATCACCCACCATTCCTATACTGTATACTAAGTTGAGATTGATGAGGTATTGTATTATACTATTATGGTTAAATTTAATTTACTAATTTGAGGTGTTATACACAATTGTTATTTTGCAATTTTATTTTTTCTTATTTTGTGATTGAATATAAATTTAGTTTGAGACAACCATGATTTTATGTTGTGGTTAGATTTAGTTGAAAAAAACATGGAAAATGTCGGATTAATCCCTTGTACATTTTAAAAATTTTAAAGTATTTTATGTAGACGTGGGTTACATAAAAATTAAAAATTAAGGTATTAGATATTAAATCGATCGAAATGTGTGTGTGTTTGAATTTGTAGTGTTTTCTATGTAGACATAAGATAAACAAAGTTGACATCAGATTCGTTCGTGTAGAAAGAATTTAGGAATGTGTTATTCCACCCCCCAAAAAAAAATGTTTGGCGAATTAGTTAGAAAAAAATTATCGCTAAATAATTTAGGAAGAGATTTATTGTTACCCTCAATAATTAGTGAAAGCAAGTACGCCCTTCGACATTTAGCGAGGGTTCTTTCCCTCGGTATTTAGACCTAGATTGACAAATTTCCCTCAACAAAACGCTCTCTAGTTAGCGAGGCTTTACTACCCTCCGCCAATTTTAATTTCTTTTGTTTGAAAAAAGAGTTCCTACGAAGGACAATTTGGCTAGCAGGGGCATCATATATTTAAATATTGAAATATATTGTGCACCCATGGTTGGGAGGATATGATTACTCATCTTTTGTACACTTATATATGGTTATTCTTATCAAGTGTTGCAGAATTGTTCTTTTCGTTTTAGTGTTTTTAGCTCTCTTAGAAGTCTTTAGCGAAATAAAATTGAGAATTAATAATAGAGCATGTTACTAAAAGTTAATTTTTGGCATTAAAACTCTTAGTTAAAGAAGTTATATTGATAAAATTTCTAGTTTTAAATGTCAATTTTCTTGTAGTGCAAGTGTATGAGACGTGTTTATTCACAATTTATTTTGTATATTTAATTATGAGTATGTGCATGTATAAATACATAGTGAATGAAACTCACTAACTAGCTATAAACTAGCTATATATTATTTATATGATTTCAGTTTTCAGTTTGTTTGTAATTGTATATATAAGTCGTTAAATTGTGGAGTAAAAAAAAATTGATTGAAATTGTTCAAAATAGCATTAGTTTGTGTTATGAAATTGTATCCACAAAGCAACTCCTCACAAATGATAAATCAAGACAACTAGAAACGCAGAGAATTGAAAACGAATAAAGAACTCAAAGAAAGAACACGGGATTTACGTGGTTCGATCAAATGATCTACGTCCACAGAGGATAGAAGACTCTCTTCACTAATCTCAAATGAAAGTTACAGATTACAAGTATTCACAAAGCTTGATCTCTCAAAACTCTCAAATTCAGTAACCTACAACCTATGCACTAGATGGTATATTTATAGATGTACAATGCATTGGATAACCGCCACTAACCAACTAACTAACAGAAAAACCAGAATTAACTAACTCTGAAAATCTAGACTTCAGCGGAGTTGTCTCAGCAGACTTGTCTCAGCAGACTTGGCTTAAGCAGACTTGTCTCAGTAGACTTGGCCCCAACTCTCCTGAAATGACTTCAGACAACTTGTCTAGCAGAGTTGTCCAAACCCAATAATTTCAGATTAGTTGACTCCTAACAAAACCACTAAGCCTTATCAGTTGAATTACTCCTTAACTCAACTTTGCTGAACTCCAAGATCAGATCAATTAGCAACTCTTCTGATAGATAGAATTAGATGACATCCAATATTGCATTAATCCTAACAATTCTCCACCTTAATGCAAGATTGCCTTCTTCCCAACCCTCCTCAAGGCTGTTTGTCCATTCTCTTCTTAATGAACATCCCAGGTGCTAAGGTTTACCAACTCCATGCAATGATTGAACTTATTGCTTGGTAATGCCTTAATTAACATATCAGCTGCATTCTCTTCTGAAGCCACCTTCTGAACTTTAACAATGCTCTTCTCCAAGATGTCTCTAACAAAATGTAACTTCACATCAATGTGCTTTGACCTCTCATGGAACACTTGATGTTTTGCTAGATGAATAGTGCTCTGATTATCACATAGCACAGGAACACTTTTCTGAAATATGCCAAAATCTCTCAGAATGCCCTTCAACCACATTGCTTCCTTCACAGCTTCTGTCAATGCTATGTATTCAGCTTCAGTTGTGGATAAGGTCACCATAGATTGTAAAGCTGCTCTCCAGGTGATAGCAGTGCCATACAATGTAAACACATAACCAGATAAAGATTTCCTTGTATCTATGTTTCCAGCAAAAACAGAATCCACAAATCCTAGCAAGGGACTCTTGGTAACAACTGATTTTTCAAACAATAATGAAAGTGTGTGGTGTGGTGTATGTATATGAAGTGTTTAAGTTTAAGTAGAATAATGTTGTACTAAATGTTGTGACAATTGGTACAACACTGACTCTAACAGAATATCAGAAATTAAGATTCACACAGCGGAAGACTTGAAACACTAAAAACAAACGTGACACAATGGAAATAATTTTCACATAGATTTTATAAATAAAAATCTATGCTAGCCTTACGGCGAAAAACAATACTTATCTTCAAGTATAAATGTTGTGTGAAATGTTACAGCATTAACATTCACAACAGAAACTACAAACGAGGCAGGTGCCTTGTTCTAAAAACGAACTAAGTGTATAAGGTATACACTGTCGAAATGCCTAGTCTATCTAATGATTACACTCTCAATAGATAAGAAGACACACAGCCATACGGGTGGGATACGAACGTATGAACTAAAAGGTAGTTCTACTGGCCACAATTCCTAACAGGGATATACGCTCGGTCTAGGAAGTTGATCGAATAGAGTACACTGATTTGAGAAGCCTTCCATCGGTATTTATAGTAGTGGGGTGCTGATTCTAGAGGCTTCCACAATGAGGTCCTATTTTTTAGGAACTCAACTTCCATGATCTTTCTAGATCTTTCTTGAATGCTACATGTCGTTCCAAATGGTTCCAGGTCGTTCTAGCATGTTCTCCAATGTTCTGGAATCTTCCAGGTTCCAGATCCTTGTAGAAGCTTCTAGATCCTGCCAGAAATGCGACAACATTTAGATCAACATTTAATGTAGCATTTCAGAAAAGACTTAGAAAAAATCTCGGAAGGTCAAATTAAGATGTTGTTGATAATGTTAAGGCATTTAAGGATTAACAACATCTACAATCTCCCCCAATTTGACCTTTCGACTACAACACACCTGATGCACATATATTTCTATACATACTCAGTATTATGTACTTAGTTGAGGTTAACATCATTGCTAAGCACTAGTCAAGACAATACCTGTTGTAATCGTTCGATCAAATCAAATGAAGATCAGAGATAATTTTACAATGATCCGTGCCATAAGATCAAGATAAATGTTATCCAAAACAGAACAACTATACACACTACACTTATTCACAACATAAGTAACTTTACTTAAGATCATAAGTTGAACTGGAAGAATTAACTTAGAATCTAAGTAAGACACTAACAAAAAACAAACAAAAAATTCAGAGCAAAACATAAAGTAAAAAGAATATAAACAGAAACAGACACTAAAACTATACACAACCTGCAGTAAACACATGACAATCTGCAAACAAATTAAGCAAGGCAGTAAACAAATTATCAAGTGGAACCATCATTAAGCAAGTTGCAATACTAAACATCCTACCATCTAGAAAATAAACAACAAGTGTATCAGAATTTCAGAATTTCAAACTTAAACATTAATTACAAAGGTAGAACTGAATAAATGGCTTATATTGTTGTGGTAACAGCTGCAGCATCAACTTCCTGCACCATAGCCATTGTGGAATTCAGATCTCCCCCTGTCTAACAGCTTTCTCCAGGTAAATCACCATACAAGGTGTCCATTTCAGCAGCATCATCATCATCTCCTTCATCAACAAAGTAAGTAGATGCAAGGTGTGCAACTACATCAGTAACAGCAGCATCTCCAGCAGCATCAGGTCCATCACCAGCATCAGCAGCAGCTGGAACTCCATCTTCATGTATCTCCTCAATGACTACACTGGAGTTGGATGGTGGTGGTACTCCCCCTGTTGTAGGTGAAAGGAGGTTGGTCCACCTGTCCTTCAGGAACTGAAGTTCATCTATAGTTTCCTGCAAGTGTTGGAGTTGGAGTTTGATGAATTCCTGTGAAAGATACACATTACCAGAAATGTTGATACGGATGTTCTCAACATTTGGGGTTGCATTTCTGTGTCTTGGTCTGGATGATTCAGGATGATCAGTAGTAGAGGGTCTGGTTGGTTCTGGCTGAGCAGAAGTAGAGGGTCTTTGCTGATGTTCAGTACCAGGAGCAAGTAAGGGCAGATCAATTACTCTATCCCCAGTGAGTAAGGCAGGAGCTATGGCCAACAGTGGAACTCTCCCCCTCAACACATCAGTGTTCTTGGCAACAAATCCATGATGCCTCAAGTAATTAGAAATCAGAACAGGATAGGGTAAATTGCCTTTTTCAGAAACTCTCCCAGTAAATCTCATCATATGTTGAAATATTGTAAGACCCAAATTGAACTTCTTAAGCACAGAAATCCTATATATCAAAACAGCTTGGTCCTTAGTGATCTTGGTGG
This sequence comes from Galeopsis tetrahit, assembly GCA_963675135.1. Taxonomy (NCBI): domain Eukaryota; kingdom Viridiplantae; phylum Streptophyta; class Magnoliopsida; order Lamiales; family Lamiaceae; genus Galeopsis; species Galeopsis tetrahit. Next base: position 66,548,698 of record OY776133.1, read on the forward strand.
TATTTGTGGTGGGAATCCAATTGTAGATAATGAGTTTGTATAACACAGAGTGTAGGGAAGTGAGGTCTTTGGCTAGCATGTGTCTAGTCCATTTAACTACCCTACCAGCAGTTATAGCAGAAATGACCACATCCATGTCAGGTTCTTCATCAACCTCAACATTGGGAATTTCTAAAAACTCATTTATCAATTCAGGAGTAAAAGTTACATCCCTCCCCCTAAAATTAACAGTCCCATACCACTTAGAAGATCTCCTACCAGTGCTCTTTTTCAAACATGCATAGAATTCATATGCCCAATTTGTCAAGAAAGATTCACCAAAATTTACAGCATGCATCAAATTCCTTTCTTCTAAGAAACTAACCATGCCTTTACTATCAAAGTCAGGTATATTAATCCTTTTCTCTATCAGCAGTTTTCTCTTAGAATAAATGGCCAATCTATTCTCTAGAGTATCAAGAGAATCAGAAATACCTTCCTCTTCAGAAGCCAATCTATATTAATCCACACGAGTAAAAACGCGGTTTGATCTCCTCCTTCTTTGTACAGGGCTTCTCTGTCTTTTCCCTTTTTGTGCATTCTTCTTAAGAGGAATGGGGGCAGACTCATCTGAAACCGAGAGTGAAGAGTTTGTACCTTCAGAAATGTTTGCATCCTCCATTTCAACGTCTTCAGGGTCTGACGTGGCAGTGGCTTCTTCTTCAATAGAAGCTTCAACGTTCTCAGTTTGCGGTTCGTAAACAGAGGGTGATTTGGGGCTTTTTGAAGCAGAAGCCATTTGGGCAGTTTGCTCAGCCAAATAGCTTGATATGTCCACCGTGATACCTCCAAAAGTCATCATGGGCAGATGGCCTGTAGTTCGAAGAGTATCAGACACCTCTTCGATCGCCCTAGTGACCTGTTCAACGGTTGCATCTTGAGGGAAGTTTGTTTGAGGAGCAGTTTGAGGAGTGGTTTGAGGAGTGGGAATAGTTGTTGATGGTGTTGCAGAGACATTCGAGTCAGCATTTGAAGCAGTAGAGTTTTGTGAAGCCATGGAAGCAAGAATTTCGAGAGGATTTGTGCGAGAGTGAGATGAGGTTTTCGAATCAGAGAGAGATTGTGAGGAATTCGAGTTTGTTCCAGCCATTTAAGTTAGGCGGTTGGAATTTCAAGGTAAGGATGGAAATTTGCACACACTTCTTTGAGATATACACAACCAAATAACAATTCTGCAATCTTAGTACTCAACACAATCAGAGATCACAATTAGCAAATAAATGACATCTTATGTTTGATATTTATAGAGAGAATAATGTAGTTGGAGATAAAAGAAAATAAAACAGAAGAATTAATCTAGAATTTTTGAAAGTGCTTCGACATTATTAGCCACAACCTAGATCATGGTTAATTAGTGGGAAAGATCAATTAATTAAATTAATTAGATAATTAAGAAGCTTCCAGAATTAATTAAACTCGCATAATCTGAAAAAAATAAAGATGTGGGTCAGTAATTAATTAAATAAATAGAAATGAATCTCAATAAATAATTAAATAATTACACAGATAAAAATAAATTCGAATCAGGCAATGTTGTGCTCAAAACTGTTACAAACACCTCAACACGGTTTTTACATGAATTTGCTTCATTTGTGTTGCACCATATTTTTTTTTTGTGTGTTATAGCATCTAATTTGTATTGTTCCATTGTTCCTGTAGAGTACATCGTAGTAGCGAACTCCGTGCCCCATACTTACTTAATGGATTACAAATATGTTGATGTTTTTACCAAATATCACCTTTTGAAAAGAAGGCATCGTAGTAGCGAACTCCGTGCTCCATAGTTACTCAGTGATTTGGTACATCTTTTAGTATGCTAATAACATTCTCATTTTTATGCATTTGAGAGGTGTAAGACATGTTTATTTTTGCACTCCAAGGTTCTTAGATTCGTAGATATTTTACAAAGGAATTATTTAACTAAGTAAGAAATAAATTCAACTTATAAAATTTATACAACATCCATCCGAATTCTTTTCAGATAGTGCTCATGCCAAGAGATTTCCTCAAGATAGAGAATCTCTCATGGTCTAAGGCTTTAGTAAAGATATCAACATTCTGTTTTTCAGTAGGTACATACTCCAACTTAACAATATTCTTCTCTACTAAATCTCTCATAAAATGGTGTCTAATGCTAATGTGCTTTGTGAGTGAGTGTTGTACAGGATTTTTAGAAATGTTAATGGCACTAGTATTATCACAAAAGATAGTAAGTATACCATTCTCAATACCATAGTCATGGAACATCTTGCTCAGCCACAAGAGTTGTGTGCAGCAGCTTCCAGCAGCAATATACTCAGATTCTGCAGTGGATTGTGAAACACAATTCTGTTTCTTGCTGTGCCATGATACAAGATTGTTTCCCATGTAAAAATATCCTCCACTCGTACTCTTTCTATCATCTATGTCTCCAGCCCAATCAGCATCACTATAACCAATCAAAATGTTGTTGGTGTCCTTAGTATACCAGATTCCAAGGTCACTTGTTCCTGAAACATACTTGATGATTCTCTTCACAGCATTCAGGTGTGATTCCTTTGGATTTGCTTGGTACCTAGCACAAACACACACACTGTACATAATATCTGGTCTACTAGAGGTTAAATATAGTAAACTACCTATCATGGATCTGTAAAGTGTTGGATCAACATCTGTTCCAGCACTATCTTTGCAAAGTTTCAAAGTAGATCCCATAGGAGTTTTCATTGGTTTTGAATTCTCAAGACCAAATCTTTTAACCAAGTTCTTAGCATACTTACTCTGGGAGAAGAAAATACCATCACTGCACTGTTTGATTTGAAGACCTAAAAAATAGTTCAAGTCTCCAACCATACTCATTTCAAATGTTGCAGTCATTGCCTCAACAAAGTTAGTCAACATTTTATCACAAGTAGCACCAAACACAATGTCATCAACATATATTTGTGCAATAAGTAAATCTCCTTCAGTGTGCTTAATGAACAAGGTTCTATCAGCTTCTCCTCTAATAAATCCATATTCCAAAAGAAAGTCAGTAAGCCTACCATACCATGCTCTAGGAGCTTGTTTAAGACCATACAATGCTTTCTTAAGTTTATATACATGATCAGGATATTGTGGATCTTCAAATCCTTTAGGTTGTTCAACATATGCTTCTTCATTCAATATGCCATTTAGAAATGCAGCCTTTACATCCATTTGATGAAGTTTAATATCAATAAAACATGCAATAGCTAGCAACAATCTAATAGATTCTATCCTAGCAACAGGTGCAAAAGTTTCATCAAAATCAACTCCTTCAACTTGGGTGTAACCTTGTGCTACTAACCTAGCCTTGTTTCTAACAATATTACCAGATTCATCAGTTTTATTCTTGAATATCCACTTTGTTCCAATGACATTAGTATGACTAGGTCTTGGAACAAGTGTCCACACTTCATTTCTTTCAAACTGACCAAGTTCTTCATGCATAGCATTAATCCAGTTTTCATCAGTTAAGGCTTCTTTAGCACTCTTAGGTTCAATTTCAGATAAATAGCATTCAGCATTTACAACATTACACATAGAAGACATGCATATTGTTCTTACCACATCTACCTTGTTTGATCTTACTCTTCCTCTTGTTTGCACTCCAACTGTAGCATCACCTATGATCTGGTCAGAAGGATGACTTTTACCTATTCTTGAAGAAGGATTCGTTTTGGGAATGTACTGGTCATTCTGTGAAGTTACAACTGTCTGTTCTGTAGATGTTGACCCAGATGTGTTAACATTTGGTGCAACATTCTCAGACTTCAGTGTATTCTCAGAAGTGTCAGTGACCTGTGATACATCTTCTTCATCTTTGTCATCTGTAAGACCTTTATCATCATCAAACACAACATTAACAGATTCTTGAACAGTGTTAGTTCTAAGGTTATATACTCTATAAGCTTTACTATTTCTAGAATAGCCTAAAAAGAAACCTTTATCACTTTTAAAATCAAACTTATGAAGTTGATCCCTATCATTCAGAATATAACACACACAACCAAATACATGAAAATATTTCACACTTGGTTTTCTGTTGTTCAAAATCTCATAAGGTGTTTGACTTGTGCCAGAACGAATAAAAACCCTATTAATAACATGACATGCAGTATTTAATGCTTCTCCCCAAAATTTCTTAGCAAGACATTTGGATGTAAGCATGACTCTAGCCATTTCTTGTAAAGTTCTATTCTTTCTTTCAACAATTCCATTTTGTTGTGGAGTTTTAGGAGATGAATATTCTTGCAAGATACCCTTTTTATCACAAAAATCATTAAACATGTTGTTTTCAAATTCCCTACCATGATCAGTTCTAATACGGCCAACTTTCAAGTTAAACACATTTTTGAACCTCTTATAAAGAATTTTAAATGCAGCAAATGCTTCAGATTTATCTCTTAAAGACTCTACCCAGGTATATCTAGAAAAATCATCTACCACAACTAAGGAATACCTCTTTCCTCCAATGCTTTCAGTTTCCATAGGACCCATCAAGTCCGTGTGCAGTAATTCAAAACATCGATGTGTAGTACAATGTGACAGCATTTTGTGCGACATTCTTACCTGCTTACCTTTTTGGCATGGTCCACATACAGTTTTGTTGTGAAGACTTAGTTTTGGAATTCCTTTTACTGCATCTGCTTTGATTAGTCTATTCATTGCTCTGTAATTTGCATGACCCAATCTTTGATGCCATAAGACATTTTCATCATATTTTGACAAGTTACACATATTTGTTCCAATAAGATAGCAATTATCAGTTGACCTAGTACCAGTCATAACACAAACTTCATCTTTAATAAGAACATAACATGAATCTTTATCAAATTTCACATGCAAATTATCATCACAAAGTTGACTAATGCTAATCAGATTTGCAAGTAAGCCATCAACATGTAAGACATTTTTAAGCTTAGGAAAACCTTTAACATTCAAAGTTCCTTTACCAAGAATCTTTCCTTTAGAACCTCCACCATATGTAACATTACCACTATTCAAGGTCACATAATCAGATAAGAAATCAGTACGACCTGTCATATGTCTAGAGCAACCACTATCAAAGTACCATGAATCAGGTAGACATGCTTTTAAGGAAGTATGAGCAACATTACAGGTAGTTTTTTGTTTCCATGCAGATTTCATAAACTGTTTACCAGAATGTGACAGTTTTTTATGCAGCATTTTCAAAGTTTTCAGTTCTTCAAACAATTTTATACAGTAAGGACGAATATGACCAACTTTGAAACAGTAATGACAGATATACTTTCTTTTAACCTTGTGAGTATCTGATTGTGCAAATGTTACACCAGATGTGTCAACATTTGCCTTCACAAATTTCACAGGTTTTCTAAATTTATCAGAAATAGAAGCAGTAGTACCATCATAACCTAAACCATGATTATTAGACTTACCAGTAGCTATAGCATTATTTACCTCAGAAGCACTCTTGGAATATTTTTTGAAACATAAGGTGGAATTTATCAATTTCTCCTTTAAGTTACAGATTTTCAGATCTCTTTTAGTAAGTATAACTTCTAGCTTGGTGATTGTGTCTTTCAGATCCTCATTCTCTTTATTCAAGGAATTAAGAGTGAGTTTCTGATTGTTCCAATCATCTAACAGCTTTTGGTGTTCCTTGTCATCAGTCCTTTTTCCTGCATCATCAACTAAACCATTAAAACAGTTCAAATCTGGGTGACTCTGTTCTGATGTTGCTGTAGATGTTGAAGCATCAAGTACAGCATCAGAATCTGTTTCATCCAGATCATCATCTGAGGAATCATTATAATCAATTCTGGTAAAATTAGAATATTCATTCTGATTTAATTCATCAAGATCATCATCATCAGATTCATCACTCAAGGTAGCACTAAAATTCAGTTTTTGCTTAAGTCTAGTGTTGGCACATTCATTTGCATAATGGCCATAACCAGAACAAGCATTGCATTGAACTGATTTTCTAAATTCAGGATCATACCTTGGTTTACCTTCACTCTTTGATGGTCTTGGTGTGAATTGACCTTTCCTCCTTTCTGGTTGATGTGTTGATTTGAATCTTAGGCTGAATGTTTCTAGATTTGTTCACAGATTTCTTAAGAAACTTATTAAAGTGCTTAGTGAGCAAGGCAACATTGTTAGGATTTTTGAGGCATACATCAAACAATTCTTCATCAGTGTCAACTTCAGTAATGATGGGTTGAACTTCAGAAGTGTTTGATGCTTCCCCTTTAAAAACCACAACTTTCTTATCAGCATTAGCTTCATCATCTTGATTAGTGTTTATCTCATAAGTTCTAAGAATACTCACTAACTCATTTTGACTTAACTTATCTGTATCTTTTGCCTCTTCAATAGCACAAATTTTAGCATCAAATCTTTTAGGAACAGATCTTAAAATCTTATGAACTACTCTAGCATTAGAAATAGGGTCACCAAGAGAATGTGATTCATTGATAATCTCACTTAACCTTTCATTGTAGGCTGTAATTGTTTCATCTTCCTTCATTCTGAGATTCTCAAATTTTGTCCCCAACATTCGAAGCTTAGTCCTTCGAACACTTTCTGAACCCTCACAATGCTCTTGCAACCTGTCCCATGCATCTTTAGAAGTAGAACAGTTAGATATAATTTTAAACATTGAAACATCAACAGAAGTAAAAATAGCATTTAAAGCTTTAGAATTGTAGCTTGCTGTTGTTATTTCATCAGCCGTCCAGTCAACTTCTCTCTTGAGTTGTATTTCACCATCTGCGTCTGCTGGTCTTTTTGGAGCTTCCCAACCTGTAAGTACAGTCCTCCAAGCACGTTCATCAACTGACTTGATGTACATACGCATCTTAGGCTTCCAATAAGCATAATTCGATCCATCTAAAACAGGTGGCCTAAGTGCCGTGGATATGTGATGTGTTTCCATTGCTAACCTACACTAAAAACACACTTGACCAAAGATCTAACCTAGTGTCGTCAGGTATCGGCTCTGATACCAACTGAAAGTGTGTGGTGTGGTGTATGTATATGAAGTGTTTAAGTTTAAGTAGAATAATGTTGTACTAAATGTTGTGACAATTGGTACAACACTGACTCTAACAGAATATCAGAAATTAAGATTCACACAGCGGAAGACTTGAAACACTAAAAACAAACGTGACACAATGGAAATAATTTTCACATAGATTTTATAAATAAAAATCTATGCTAGCCTTACGGCGAAAAACAATACTTATCTTCAAGTATAAATGTTGTGTGAAATGTTACAGCATTAACATTCACAACAGAAACTACAAACGAGGCAGGTGCCTTGTTCTAAAAACGAACTAAGTGTATAAGGTATACACTGTCTAAATGCCTAGTCTATCTAATGATTACACTCTCAATAGATAAGAAGACACACAGCCATACGGGTGGGATACGAACGTATGAACTAAAAGGTAGTTCTACTGGCCACAATTCCTAACAGGGATATACGCTCGGTCTAGGAAGTTGATCGAATAGAGTACACTGATTTGAGAAGCCTTCCATCGGTATTTATAGTAGTGGGGTGCTGATTCTAGAGGCTTCCACAATGAGGTCCTATTTTTTAGGAACTCAACTTCCATGATCTTTCTAGATCTTTCTTGAATGCTCCAGGTCGTTCCAAATGGTTCCAGGCCGTTCTAGCATGTTCTCCAATGTTCTGGAATCTTCCAGGTTCCAGATCCTTGTAGAAGCTTCTAGATCCTGCCAAAAATGCGACAACATTTAGATCAACATTTAATGTAGCATTTCAGAAAAGACTTAGAAAAAATCTCGGAAGGTCAAATTAAGATGTTGTTGATAATGTTAAGGCATTTAAGGATTAACAACATCTACAAATAATCCTAAGTCTTCTGATCCATTCAGATATCTTAGAATCCACTTCAAAGCTTCCCAATGAAACTTTCCTGAATTTCCCATGAATCTACTCACCATACTAACAGCATAGGCAAGATCTGGTCTGCTACAAACCATAGCATACATGAGACTTCCAACTCCATTTGCATAAGGGACATTAAGCATATGTTTCTTCTCTTCGGCTGTTTGAGGAGATTGCTTGACTGACAACTTGAATTGCTGACCAAATGAAGTACTAACTGGTTTGGACTGGTGCATAAGAAACCTCTTCAAGACCTTCTGGATGTAACACTTCTGGGACAAGAACAGCTTCCCTGCTTTCCTGTTTCTGAGAATATCCATGCCTAATATTCTCTTGGCTTCACCTAGGTCCTTCATCTCGAACTTGCTACTCAGCTGCTGCTTCAGCTGGGTAATCTTTCTCATACTCTTGCTAGCTATCAACATATCATCTACATAGATCAGTAGATAGGTGCTCTCTAGATAATCTTGTTTACCAATATATACACATCCATCATATTTGCTTCTTAAGAAACCAATAGAAAGCATGAATGTATCAAACTTTCTATACCATTGTCTAGGACTCTGCTTGAGCCCATACAATGATTTCTTAAGCAAGCATACCTTACTTTCAGTTTCAGGCATGATAAACCCTTCAGGTTGATGCATATATATTGTTTCAGCTAGTTCTCCATGTAAAAATGCAGTTTTGACATCTAGCTTATGTAACTCAAGATCATCTTGAGCAACCTTAGACAAAAGTAATCTTATTGAACAATGTTTAACAACAGGAGAGAATACCTCATTGAAGTCTATGCCTTCTCTTTGTGTGAATCCTCTTGCCACCAACCTAGCCTTGAATCTGATCTGCTCTCTAGCACCACCAAATCCAACTTCAAGCTTCTTCTTGAACAGCCATCTACAGCTGACTAACTTCTGGTTTTCTGGCTTCTCCACAAGGATCCAGGTCTCATTCTTCTCTAAGGATTGCAACTCTTCTGACATGGCTGCTATCCATTGCTCTCTTTCAGGACTGGTGATTGCCTCCCTGTAGTTTCTTGGCTCATAATGCTCCACCTCTTCTGCTGTGATCAGAGCATATGACACAAGATCAGCCTGACCAAACCTAGATGGGGGGTGAATTTGCCTCTTGAGACTATCTCTTGCAAGGCTGTAATTTCTCATATCAGCAGGGTTGTCCTCCATGGCATCATCTTCTGAATGATCTTCTTGATCACCTTCTTGAACCTGTTCTGGAACAACCTCATCAGGGGTGTTGTCTCCTGCATCAGCAAAGTTGTCCACCTCCTCTGGGGTCAACTCTCCTGATGTGGGAAACTCCACCTCAGTTGAGAAACTCTCTTCTGACTCATTTACAATTCTTCCATCTAGGTCATGGGAGTTTCCATTATGAGGATATCCCATTACATTCTCATTAAAATCAACATCTCTGCTGATTATCAGTTTCTTATGACCTGGTTCAAGGCACCACAGTCTATAGCCCTTGACACCTTTTGGATAGCCAATGAATATACATTTCAGAGCCCTTGGCTCAAGCTTATCTTGTCTAATGTGTGCATATGCCTGACATCCAAACACTTTAAGTTTTGAATAATCAGACAACTTGCCATACCATATCTCATCTGGGGTTTTACCTTCTAAAGCATATGAGGGAGTTTTATTGATTAAGTAACATGCAGTACATACAGCCTCTCCCCAAAAGCTTTTAGGTAATTTAGCATCAGATAACATGCATCTGACCCGTTCTAGAATAGTTCTATTCATTCTCTCTGCTAATCCATTTTGCTGTGGATTAAGAGGGACAGTTCTATGTCTAGTAATGCCCTTCTCTTTACAAAATTCATTGAATTCAGCTGATAGATACTCAAGGCCATTATCTGTCCTCAAATGTTTTAAGGACTTTCCTTTCTGGTTCTCTATCTCAAGTAGCCATTCTTTGAATTTTGTAAAGGCCTCACTCTTCTGTTTGAGAATGAACACCCAAACTTTTCTAGAATAGTCATCTATAATTGACATAAAATACTTACCTCCACCAATGGTTTCAGTCCTTGATGGCCCCCAGACATCTGAGTGAACATAATCCAGCAGCTCCTTGGTAGTGTGCTCACCCTTCTAGAATGACTTCTTCTTGGCCTTGCCAAGAATGCATTGCTCACAGAACTCTAGGCTTTTGAATGTCTTCTGGTGGAATGCCCCCTTCTTGGATAACTCCATCAGGCCTTTCTCTCCAACATGTGCCAGCCTCTTATGCCAAAGCATAGCATCTTCAGAACTCATGGTAACATCAGCAGCACCTGTGATTGTCTCACCAATTAAAGAATATAACCCATTTGACTTCTTCCCTTGCATCACTATCCTTTCAGCTTTGGTAACAAGCAGACATCCTCTTTCTGTCTTGAATTCATAACCCAAAGCATTTAGTGTGCCAAGAGATATAAGGTTTCTCTTCAAATCTGGAACAAATCTGACATTGGTCAGGATCACATGTTTATCATTAAACATCTTCACCCTCACAGTGCCAATCCCTCTCACATTGCAGCATTCATCATTGCCCAATAGAACTGAACCTCCCTCCATCATTTCCAGGTTTTGAAACCAAGATTTGGTGGGACACATGTGAAAAGAACATCCAGAATCTAACACCCATTCATTAACAAGTTTGCTATTTGTTATGCTCATCACTTCAGCACTATCATACCCTTTTGCCTTTGCTACATCAGCTTTGGCAGCATCAGTAGTCTTCTTGTGCTCAGGACAATCTTTTATGAAATGTCCTTCCTTATGGCATTTGTAGCAAGCCTTGCTCTTGACTACATTTCCATTTCTCTTGTGATTTGGCTTGGCATGGAACTTCTTGCCTTGCCCTCCTTTCTTGTCATTCTTCAGTTTGATATTAAGACCCTCAGCTTGGTTCTTGGTCTTCTTGGTTGAGTTTGCAACATGTAAACTCTTGGTCTTCAGTATGGACAAGACTTCTTTTAATTTTGCCTTACCCTCCTTGGTAATCAGCAAAGCATCATTGAAGCTGTCATATGAGGGAGGTAATGCCTCTAGGAGTAGAAAGGACTTCTTGTGATCTTCCAAGGTAATTCCAACATTCTCAAGATCATCAACTGCTTGCATGAACTCTATTAACTGCTCATCAAGGGTTTTATCATCTGACATCTTGAAATTATTAAGCTTCCTTTCCATGAACATCTGATTTGACAAAGATTGTGCCAAATACAGATCATCTAATGCCTCAAATACTCCAACAACATCCTTCTCCTTCATAACTTCTCTGAAAACATTGTCTCCCAAACTCAGAACAACAATGTTGTAAGCTTTTTCCATAAGCTCCTTCTTTCTTGACCTTGTCTGCATCGGATGCAGCAGGGTCAAGAGGAGTAAGGGCCTCTTTCAGCCCATGGTGTGACAGCAGAGCCTTCATCTTGGCTTTCCATAAACCAAAATTTGTCTTACCATTGAATTTCTCTATCTCCAATTTCACAGAGCCCATTTCTTGATTCTTGACTTTATCTTCGGTTCCCACAGACGGCGCCAATTGTTATGGAATTGTATCCACAAAGCAACTCCTCACAAATGATAAATCAAGACAACTAGAAACGCAAAGAATTGAAAACGAATAAAGAACTCAAAGAAAGAACACGGGATTTATGTGGTTCGATCAAATGATCTACGTCCACGGAGGATAGAAGACTCTCTTCACTAATCTCAAATGAAAGTTACAGATTACAAGTATTCACAAAGCTTGATCTCTCAAAACTCTCAAATTCAGTAACCTACAACCTATGCACTAGATGGTATATTTATAGATGTACAATGCATTGGATAACCGCCACTAACCAACTAACTAACTAACAGAAAAACCTGAATTAACTAACTCTGAAAATCTAGACTTCAGCGGAGTTGTCTCAGCAGACTTGTCTAAGCAGACTTGTCTCAGCAGACTTGGCCCCAACTCTCCTGAAATGACTTCAGACAACTTGTCTAGCAGAGTTGTCCAAACCCAATAATTTCAGATTAGTTGACTCCTAACAAAACCACTAAGCCTTATCAGTTGAATTACTCCTTAACTCAACTTTGCTGAACTCCAAGATCAGATCAATTAGCAACTCTTCTGATAGATAGAATTAGATGACATCCAATATTGCATTAATCCTAACAGTTTGTAAGGGATTCAGTGCAGATTTTGACGGGGATCAAATGGTTGTTCATGCACCAACTCAAGATATGTTTATTGGACTCTATGTATTAATGAGCGAAGTATCTATATCTATATCTATATATATATATTATATATATATATATATATAAAATAATAATAATAATAATAGGATAGTCTTCTATAAATAACTATCCCAGTTTTTCGTTCATTTTCTTTACCATTTATAGAAAGCCACTATTTTTTTTTAATAGTTGCGTGTGAGAACTGGGAAGTCATTCTCGCTTTCTTCAAAGGCCAGCGAGTCAATAAAGGCTTAGTGAGCACTGGGAGAATATTCACAATGGCAAAATGCTTTGAGCCCAAAAGCTATAGTAAATCCCACATATGTCATGAATGGATTTTTTGCCATTATTAATTCAACTAAAGTCAAGCTGGAACCACTAAACCCAATTGACAACATAAATTTCTGAAACAAAGTGATACTTGTGCCAACTTGAGTCACCATATATGATAATACACCAACAAGGTCGCTCGTGGCAACCATCACACTCCATAGAACAACATTAATCCATGTAGTTCGTCTGAGTTCCACATGATATTTCGTCTGAAAGTAGATTGGCAGCCCGAAAAATATAACAAAAAAATTCATGTTGTTTCGTATGTATTGCAGCTCATGGATTGATATTTCAAGGCATAGTTCAGGAAAGCTTGAAATTGACAATACCCAAATTAAAATTCAAAGAAGGCCCATCTCATAAAAGCATATGTAATATGCAAAGCTTCCCATGTCATGAATCATGAACTCCTGCATAACCACTTTATTTCTAGCGTGTGTCATCCCATGAATAACATTGAGAGAATGAACATGGAGCAACAAAGACTTGTTATCAGTAATATTGGCAATGTGCTTGTACACATTGATATATAGGACAACAACCCAACATTGCAAGCAACAAGGGTAACAACAAGAATGGTATATGCCACAAGCTTTTGGATTCCATCAAGTTGTTGCACTATAAACTTATCAAGACCATTCTGATCTATTGGCTCATTTTCAACAGAAGCAAAATCAATGATAAAAATGATTTTGATAATAACCTTAGAGGCTCCCTTGCTAAGATGCTTTGATCTGCTATGTGTTTGCTTCAATTTCCGCCAATTTCCGAAACTATTCATCATCAACATAACATTTATTTTCCTACACTTTCTTGTCTTAAGATCAAACACCATGGTTAAAGAATCGAAAAGCTCGGCAGATTGCAATGTTCTTTCACCCTGGCCAATTTTCCCAACTATAATAGCAATCGATCCACAACCTCGTCTAAAAATAAGCAGCTCATTCCCGATTGCTAAAGATTCATTATCTATATAATTGAGACAATAAAAACATATAATCTTAGGCACTCTCATCCCCTGATTCTTGAAGGAATCGAATGCCTCTCATGCCCTCGGATCACAAGCCACATATACCCAATGCTTCACAATCCTAAATTGACTTTGCAACTCATACAAATACCAACTTTTAATAGGCATATTAATTCTCACATTTAGGCAGGGGAATCATAGAGAATTAACGATAAAATTATAAGAGAAGACCAATACTCATCATACTTAAAATAAAATATTGGTGTTTCGAATGAAGGCGAGGTGCAAATCATACCACAATTGTTGGTAATCGAAGCAAAAACAAACGATTTTACATATACCTCTTCTCGACAATCATCAACAATTAAGTCGTGGTCTCTGGCCCCAAAATATGGTGGTGGGTAGGTTGCAGGTGTATCTGCTTGTGGAGTTCCGATAGGTTTCCGTCGCAGTTGATGACATATGGGGGTAGCGGTGAAATCGGCCAAATTAGAGGAACCTAGAATCAATAGATCGTCGGTGGATTGTGAGATTTCTTGATGCTTGCTATTGATATCCTCGAAAAAGTTAGAACAGGGTTCTCGCAGCCATGTCCATGGATGGATGGCTCTAGATACCAATTGTAGTGAACCCAGCACTATTCTTGAAATCCATATAATTTTCTGATAATTTTTCAAGAAGAAATTGAATTTTAGAAGATGAATGTTGTAACAGAGAGAGAGGAAGAAGACGTGTGAGAGAGAAGATTGAGAGAGAAAAGATTTTAAGAATATTTTATGTTTGCCATTTCATTGATAACATTTTATATTTAAACCTAGAAACACATAAGATAAAATACTATTGTGCCTAAGAACATAAAATAATAAGCAAATGGGCTAATCCTATTACAAAATGTAATTTAAAAGATATTGGCCCAATGTTCTCTTTAATTAATGTTTGAGGCTGCAACTCTTGAGTACTATTCTCATAACTCATGCCCATGACACCTTACAATATGGTGAGTTATCTGACATTTCTTCTTTACAACATACCATTTAGGTAGATCATCATTATCAACAATCATAACCAAGTATGTGTTAGTATAAATGTCCCAAAGATAATCATTATAAGGACACTGTACTTGATCATATTCAATTATTTAAGTATTATTGACGTTAGTAATAATATTCGGCGATACACTTATAGAATGTTATGTTTGACTGTTTGCATTTATTCTTATATGTGTTCCCATGAACCATTAATGTCATTGAGATGTGAGATCTCGATTGACTATATCATGGTTCTTAAAGTAGCCCCAATCAAGGATCATCGAGATTGGGATATCGATGATGCGATTGAGATTGGTGTACGATTTGCATCATATCCTTAGAGGATGTAGTGGTTCTCACAACTACGAGATACTAGGTATCTCATGATGGATGCACGGATACTTTGAGAGTATTGGCTTGCCCAATCGAGAAACCGTTTGGTGTATTCTATTTACGTGTCTATGGGAATATCGATTTGTGGAGCAATGTAATGTCCTTCGACTTGAGGTCAATACACGCGACATGTATGGCGTGATGGGCTTTGACCATGACCGACGCTTGCACTCCTAACGGGGTAGATTAGGCATGTGTTGGGCACACCATAAAGTACATGTGCGCGGTAGTTGAGCCAAGAATATGAATCATTTCTCAAATAGATTTAGAGAGAATACTCGTTTTCTCATAACTAATTGAATCGTTAGTCATTGGCCAATGCACGTCACATTTGGAATGGTGTTCAAATGCGACAATGTGATCAATTAGTAGAATGAGATAACATGAATAAATTATTGGAATAGACACATCATCATGTTCTAGATTTAATCGGAGTATTCGTGAATGAAAGGATCATATCATTGTGAGCTTCACATTACAGGTTGTTGCTATTTCCTCGCAACGTACCTCTAATCGCTCGATATGTGAGAGCCTACGGGTCACACAACAAGTAGTCTTAATTTACGAATTAAAGTTGGATGAATTAATTATTTGATTTGATCAAGATATTTAATTTATGGAGAAATATAGAATAATTATATTGGATAGAATTATAATTTATTTAATTAAATTAGATTTAATTAATAAGATGATATATTAGATATATCATAAATATGTTAACATATATTTTATTATATATTGGATTTGCCAATAAAATAAAATATATATGTGGGCTCAAGCCCACGTGCACAGATATGTTTTCTGTTTTACTATATAAAGACCTCTAGGTTAGAGGTTTTGAGTCGTAACAATTTATCACTCATAATATTTCTCCGGTTCTCTATATAGAATTCTCCTAGCGAGTTCTTTTAGAGAATTCCAATTTGGATCAGAAGTTCGTAGACGAGAATTACGTGGATACCGTAGTAGAGGATCTCACATACGAATCACAAGTAAGGAATATTAATGTTTTAATTTTCTTTTAATTATGTTATACAGTCATATCAGGAATCTGTGTTGGTGAACAAATTTTAAACTTCCGCTGCTATGAGCATGGTGTTCGTACCTAAAAAATCCAACAGTATGTATTCTCCAACACATCTTCAGCTTGTTTCTTCTTCCTTAGATTGACAATTTTCCTTTCAAATTTTCTCTTTAGTGCTTCAGCATGCTTCAACTTTTGCTTCTTAAGCTCCAGTTCAGCTTTCTTCTTGGCTATCAATTCCTTTGTTTTTAGCTTTCTGTTCTTCAGTAGGTACAATAGATTCAACAATGTGTTTTTTCCTCTTTGTTGACCTAGTGAGTCTAACTTCTTCTTCTTCAAGAACAACCTTTCTTTTCCCTCTACTTAAAGTACCTTTCTCAACTTCATTAGACTTTTCAGCAACTTTTTCAGCTAAATCAACTTGACTTGACTTGACTTTTCCTTAGTTTGATCTTATCATCAAGATTCTTCACTTCCGCACTCAATTCATTCTGACTTACAACTAACTCTGATTGTTGAGTCATTGTCTTCTCCATAACATTAATTACCTTACATTCCTCCTTTTTTACTTCATCAATCAGAGAGGTAAGTGGCTTCAGTTGAGTTAGCATTTCAGTCTTGAATTTCTCCATCAAGTCTTTAGTATGATCTTTCTGCAAGTCTTGAAGTGTTTGAACACCTTGCTTCATGACTTCATCATAAGATGACATACCAGTAAGCTGAGTAAGCTTGTTAGTTACCTCTTACAACTGCTTAACAGTTGTATCCAGTAGAATAGTCAACTCTTTTTTTTTTCTCTTTGAGATACTTTCAGCAACTCTAAGGCCTCTTATCTTTGCTTATTTGCAGCTTCAATTCTCAACTTGAATTATTCATTGCTCCTTGAATTTTCTTCAGTGCTTGGCTCAGTCATAAACACATTAACTGCAACATTTTGTTTCACAAAATCAGCCTTAGAATCTTGTTCAAAGAGTTCATCTATGACATTCAAAGTCTTCTCATTTTCAAGAGTATCAGATTTGCTCAGCACAGCAACATCATGTGAAGATTCAATACTTACAACTTCAACATTTTTACCTTGCTGACTCTGAACTTCTTCAGCAATGGTCTCATTTTTTTTCATTATCTCCCAGAATTTATGTTTCTTCAGTCTTTCTCTCTACCAAATTTATAAGAGCATCAGTTGCCGGCAACTCAGTAAATACTTCAACTTGAGCAAATTCTTTTTGCTCCATCTCCCAATCACAGTAAACTTCTTAAGGCCTTTCATGCCTTCTATGACTGCAACCAAGTCATCAACTTCCTTCTGCCTTAGATGCACCCAAGTGAAAATCCTAAGAATTTGCTCAAAAGCAATTTACTCCTTATCAAGTCCTTGAAATTCTTTTAATAGGAAAATGAATACCTTCAAAATTTGTTCATCTTCATTAATGGATTTTTTCTCTTTTCCCCTAAAATTTCTTTTGCAAATGTCAAAGGAAAGGTACAAGACTAGGGTAAGTAGGTGCTTGGGGAAGACAAAAAGACATTATTTTATCTTTACACGTTTTTTTAGTCTTATTAGATTTAAGGGGTAGTTTGGACATTCTGGATGATATTTTGTATCTACTTGCAACATTTTTTTCCTCTGTATGTAGTTGCAAATGTTCATCCTAGAATGTACCTAATGGTGAGCCCCATATTTAATTAATAAAAATGGAGAGGGAGTGCATCAAACATTCGTGGAAGGGCATATAACCCACGCCTAATAAAAGCTTCCATATATTGTGGTCGTGGGTTTCAAATGGGCTCACATATGGGCCCAATAACAATAGTTGGATCTTAAACTTGGAACGCTCAAGGCCCACGAATGATGAATCTAATTTATATAAACTTATATTACAAGTTCTTAATCGTCTATAGTTGAAAATAGTTAGGTTGGATACACATCGGGTTTACTGAAAATTTTGAATGAAACCAAACATAATGGACGAATACAGATCCATATATTAGTCTATGCAATGTTGTGCACGAACAATAACAAACATTTTCGAGGAGTTCTTGCTCAAATCATTTATTCTAGTCAGAAGTGCTTTTATCACTGATTAATTACGGATCATGTGTTGATCGGTTTCGAATGTATGCACTGACTTTAACATTTTTAGGAGACAAATTTAATCAGCAGCACTCGCCAACTTGCGTTCCATTTTAAATAATGTAATGTCAAATGAGTTGTGAGACAAATTTAAATTAAATGCATCATATTCTATTATATCCATTTATACACTACCTGATTTTTGTTTTATCTTTCTGAATAACAATGAATGGCTATTTTAGTGTTTTTAAAAAAAAAAAAATATCATTGAATGATATAGATAATACATGGGACCATGTGTGGTATGACAAACTCCTAGTTGTTGAGAAAAAGTATAATTAATGCAAAGAAATTAAATGAAATAAAATTGTAAGCTTTTGATTTATATCAGTCAAAGGTAGATTTAGATTCATTATATGCATGCATGAACCAAAACTCTTTCTTGTGGTCCTTATGTTATTCTCCGCAATGATTTTCACATTTGTGTTTCTATTTTTATTTTATGAAATAAATGAGAAATCTATCATCTGATTTCATATCAAAATCGTATATATATTATACTGTGTTTCAAATTTAATCTTTTTAACAAACTGGTGGAAAATGATTATCCTTTTGTTTTCCCTCCTTATGTTAGGAAACTTTATATATATATATATATATATATATATATTTACAAACTTTTGTTGTGACACATGTCACATTCTCACCCCCTCTACCTTAACCTCTCTCCTCCAAATTCTCTCATTTCAAAATTCCTTCATCCTCATTCATTTCATCTTTTTTCTTTAATCTTAACCATTCATTTTGTTTAATCTTAACCATTAGATCTTAATTCAATTTCCTATATAATAGGAGCTTATGTCTTTCATTTTATACAATTCACTCATTCTCCTTAAACATTCATCAAGGTTATGTATGTAGTGAATGACACAAACTTTGGTAAAAGTGTTAAGAATAATGTCAATTGGAAGTTGTCCCTCATCCTATGTTTCTCCGAGAGAGGCTCCATCAGTTTAAATGACCGATTTTTTTCCTTATGATGTTTCTCCAAGAGGGTTCCATCAATTTCATAGTGACACTCATGAGAAACATTCTTCATACTTTTTTCACATCATCGAATTCATGTATATTTTTTTCGTTGATCTTTAATTGTAATCGTTATTTAGGTATGAATTTCATACATATATTCAAATTTGTTATCATCGGTTGATGGTGTGTTAATTGAAACATTGATGTTTTTTTTTATCTATTTATTTTAGATCTCTAATATTGTCTTTGTCTTTTCTCTTAACTTTCATGTTTGAAGTTTCTACAATTTACTAAGATATTCCGATCTCAAGCGTATTTCAATTTATCAAGCATATCACAAGTATGGTTTATGTTGATAATATTGTTTATCTGTTAATGTTACTTTGATCTTAAACCCAAATACAGAAATCAATTTTGTTTGCCTTGATTTCAGTTCTTTATCACATCTTAATGTGCACTTATACTACTCCAAAAAGTATACCATATGAACCAGTCAAGCTCAGAAAGGCACATCTTCATATCTCTATGCACGAAATTATTCGACGTCGTTCAACTCCTTATTCGTCATTGACATAAAGATCTGAAATAAAAACGAAAGTCATCGAAAATGCAATGAATGTAATTTACTGTCAAATTAATGTAAATAATTTTGCATAGTTATGATTGCGAATTTATTTTCAAATTCAATTTGTATATAACATGTTTTCAAAGTTTCATTATAATTATTGTGGGCTTATATTTAGTGTTTTGTTCAATCTTCTCCTAAATTCTAATGCTAAATTTAATATAATTGAATCAAATTACTCCACATAAAATTCTCCAAAATTGTAGTGCATCATATTAATTACTTCAAAATTTATTTACATTAATTTAAAGATTAATGGAGATAAAGATTTGAAATAACGTGTGAATTCAATAAATATTTATATTATATATATGTATATATATATATTATTATTATATAATTCTAAAATTTAAAGATTTATTATGATATTATTTTTGTGAAATAATTTAGGTAATCAAATTAATATTCTATTCAATTTTTTCCTTCAATTATGTATAATTGTGAATTTGGTTAGAAAAATTAATAGCACAATACAACTTAATAGGTAACAAGTCAAACTATACTTATTCTATTATTTTAAAGAATATTTAAATAAATGCAATTAATAAAAGAAAATAGAATTAAATGTAAGCTTTTGACTTAATTTCTAATTTCATTTAATTAAGAAAAATTGAATTTTAAATTAGTTAAATGTAAACTTTTGAGTTTTAACTAATATTATTTTTGTAAGATAAGAACTTTTGCCTAATTTTAAACTGTTGAACAAATTATATGAAAATAGATTGGTTATAAGAAAAAAATTCATTCAACCAAATCATAATTCTATTCAATTATTTATTTCAATCATGTATATTGTTCTGAATTTAATTAGCAAAATTTATAGAAATTATATATTTTTATATTATATTTACTATCAAATTAAATTGTTGAACTAATTATATGGAATTGAACCGTTTCAACCTAATTATATGGAAATTCATGAGACGCCAATCTTAATATCAAATAAATATCTGAGCTAATTATATGGAATTTAACTCTATTTACTTCAATACATTTAAGACGAGGGTGGTTTGCTCCTATAATTTTTATTCTTTCGAAATAATTAAAAGTAAGACGCGTGTATAGTATATAATTCAATTGAATGAATTGTTTTGAGTGGGTTTCATAACATTGAAGAATGGATGAATTCTTTACATTTTTTATTTTTATTAAATTGAGTGAAGTAAGTGGACAAAATTGGTATCAATTATATTATTATAATATTAATTTGATAAGTGATTTAAATGTGATAGCTTAATATTATATATTTGTGGCGACATATATCACATCCTCTATTCAATCTCTCCCACCACCAAATTTCTCCAATTTTTATCTTTAATATATAAATATTGCATTAAAAATATTGTTATTATTTTCCTTTTTTTTATTTATTAATATCGTATTAATTAATTATGGATACTATAAGAGTTGTTTCAATTTAAGTCAAATATACTAACTTTCATATCAATAAATATCTAAGCAAATAAAGTAGGTTAATCACTTGACTTTAAATTTTAAATATTGAATAATATATATATATATATATCAAAAATGTTTTGAGAATATTAATTTTAATTGCATGCTTAATAATACAAATTTAGTAAAATTTAAATGTTTAATTTTGAGTCACTTGATCGAAGTCTAAGAAAGATATAGTTATAAGTCATGATGTATTAATGTCTATGTTGACTTTGGAGAAAAGATAGTGATTTTTTGTGAGATTTCAGACAAATTCTCTTATTATTTTTAAAGGTTTTAGAGAAGATATTCCCTCTACGTATACCGTCAATTCTTCATATTTATGATGAGGCTGCATTTTTTATTCTATTACCCCTCAGTTCTGGTGAAAACTACCCATGAACTTTGAATTTTGAGTACGGGAATTAAGAAATACTCCCTCCGCCCACCAAAATTTTGAGTACGGGAATTAAGAAATACTCCCTACGTCCACCAAAAGTGTGCTCATTTCTTTTTTTGGGTCCACAAAAAACGTGCTTATTCTATTTAAATAGTTAACTTTTGAATATTTTTCTACTTTACTAATAAGATTGAGTATCTACCAAATATATTTTTTACTCATTATATTAAATATATTATTTATAATTAAAATATAATTTTCTTAAAAGCATATATAAAAAAAAGTGAGCACACTTTTGATGGATAAAGGGAGTATGATAAAATAAATAGATGCATTAGAGATTAGAGGTGATGTGATTAAGAGAGGAAAAACTATAATGAAACGTGAAAGGACGTAGTTTGACTAAAAAGGAATGAGTAACTTTAACTCGAACGATGGAAAAAAAAGTTAGATAACTTTTAATGGAACGGAGGAAGTATTATTTATATATATATATATATATATATATATATATATATTTCAAATGTCTTTTTAATTAATAAATTTAAATTAAAATAATATAATATAAATTTATTTCAATCCCGCGTAAAACGCGGGTCTTACACTAGTGAAAATATAATTAAGACTTCTTCTCCATTTGAATCTCAAATGAGATTGTATTATTTACTTTTAATTTAAATTTAAAAAATGTATATATATATATATATATATATATATATATATATAATAATAATAATAATGATAATTGACAATTTCTCGATTTATGTGTTATTTTTTAGGTCAGGTTAATCTTCTCTAAATTGTATCAATGGACATATATACGTGTGTATGAGGGATTTACTCGCTTCTTTTAAAGTAGGGAGTCTACAATATCTCTTCAATTAAAAGAAAAGGGGGAAATGAGACAAACGCCAAATTAAAACAATTGGAAAAAGAGTGGCTAATTGTTTTTCAAACTAGATTTGAAAAATATAAATTAATTCCAAGTTTGACTGAGCTGCTAGATCACAAATCACATGGAAGCATGTGTGATGAATCTTTTTTACATTTTTTTTCTTCCTTTTTATGTTTCCGTTCATCACAAATGCCCACACATACACATAATTAAAACTAGACTCCGAATTAATTAATTAACTAATTTCTGGTAATAAAAGAATTTAATATATGGAGAGATATAAAATCAATTCATTTGTATTATACTCTCTTCTGTTCTAAATGAATGACGGCTTGATCTTTCACTTTTTTCACAAATTAAATTATGTTTTACATTTTTTAATGTAATTTATTGCATTTCTTCTAATTTTAATGTATGAATTATTTATTAGTATTATATTATGAGAGATAAAATTAAGGA
Source organism: Galeopsis tetrahit (assembly GCA_963675135.1). NCBI lineage: Eukaryota > Viridiplantae > Streptophyta > Magnoliopsida > Lamiales > Lamiaceae > Galeopsis > Galeopsis tetrahit. Next base: position 66,571,533 of record OY776133.1, read on the forward strand.
TAGTAAAGATTTTTCAACTTTATAGGTAATAAAAGTGTGAAAAAAGTAATAGCATTTGATGTAATATTGTAATATTTAGAGGAGATAGTTAAATGAGTTATTAAGTAAGAAATGACAAAATGAGTGTTAAAGTAAAAAAATAGTAGTATATATATTTAATAAGCATGTAATAAAAAAATCTATTTTTTTTTTAAATACGTGCAATAATTTAAAATAAAACTTATTTTGAATCGGCAAAGCATTAATTTTCCTAACATTCTTGTCATTTGTAATTCCAAATTCCAATTATCGTCTCTACTAATTTGAGCTCACTTGTCTCGCCATATTTGCTTTTTTAAAGATGATTAGACTAAGGGGGTGTATTCAATCCGGATTTTTAAAAGTCTTTCAAAATTTTGAGGTATTCAACAATCTATGGATTTTAATACTCTATGGATTTCGTTGGATTCTCTTTCAAAAATATAAATAAATTTCACTAATCAAAATCTCTTCTAAAAAGTAGAGATTTCAACGGATTCTCTTAGAAGACTCTGAAAAAGAAGAAAAAAAAAATTGTGTTAACTATGTTCTTTGATAAGCATCACAGATTTTTCACCACCATTATTATCGTGAAAAAAATTACATCTCTGTATTTTAAAATTATGTTCTTTCTTTAAAAATTATAGTATATCGGACACCGTCAATAATATCTAATCGACGTCAATTCCCCATTACGTGGTATTCGATATCATCTAAAAGATATCTAAAAGATTTTGGTGGTCAAGGTCGTCACCCAGAAATGCAATTATTCAATTGAATTTTTGGTATTTTCAAATTGCAATTCACAAGTTCGCTGGATTACATAACTTTCTTCGGAAAGAAGGTCGCTCTGATGAATTTCCAGTCGAATATAAAGAAGATCAAGATTCACCACGACATGAAAGAATCCATAACTTTTCTTCGGAAATAATGTCGCTCTGATGAATTTCCAGTCGAATATAAAGAAGATCAAGATTCACCACGACATGAAAGAGGAAAATTTGGAATTGCTTTCTCAAAGACAACTACAACAAAGAACTTAAGTTAATGCATGGAGAACTAGTATTGCTAACTATGTGAAAATGAGGCGGATGAAAATGAAGATGAGAATAATAATGATAAATAAAAAAAAAAAATTGAACTAGGTTTTAGGTTTTAGGGGCGTAGTTTATGGAAATCCATGTAAATCAATAAAAAAAAGTGTATTTCAGAATCCTGTCAAATCTATAAAAATTCATATAAATCAATAAAAAAGTTAGTCAAACTCTGCATAGAGTTTATGAATTTTCTAAATCCACTGACTTTTTAAAGTTCAAAAAAATCCAACAGAATCTCAATTGAATACACCCTCCTAAGATTAGTATAATAACTAAATTTTATACATTTTAAAGCATAGTCTACCTTTAATCTAAGTTATCAAATAATCAATAAAAATGAGATGAAGTTAATCTAGATTTAATCTAACCTATCAAACATGACTCAAATATACGAACCCGTTGATTTAATTTGCATAGTATATCGTAGATATATAGTATAAGACTAGGGGAATCCCTAGTTTTTCATAACAATCCTCAAAATATGGCGTAGCAAACATAAAAGAACAAAAAAATAAGACTAATACTTAAACAAAGTATATAAATAATTAATAAGAAATAAACAACTTAGCAATAATCTTCTCAGCAGCTGTTCTTTTAATTTCATCTCCATCACTATTGTGATCATAGAGATTTTTTATTTTTTTTTTAGCAGGAGTGATTGTGATTATTTGATAATAATGTACAAGAAAATAATATCAATCTATTATAAATAAATAATTAATAGTATGAACATATCGCAAGAAAATAATCACTCAAATATACAAGAATATTTACACATGATTTTGTCATATATTTAATTTCATAATCAAACATATTATCCCCCCTCCCCCTCAAGCGCAGTGTGGTATTTTGATCAACAGTACCAAACTTGGACGGTAAGAAATTAAACATGGGACGAGGTAAACTTTTCGTGAAGATATCCGCTAGCTGAAAATTAGAAGGAACAAACCGAGTCTCCAAGCATAAATTATCAAAACAAGCTCACGTATAAAATGACAATTGATGTCAATGTGTTTAACACGCTTGTGAGCAATAAAATTTTGGCTCAAGAAAATAGCACTCTTATTATCACAAAACAACAACGGACGAGAGTGGGGTAGAACACGAAGCTCCTTAGTAGTTTAGGCAACCAAACCATCTCTTGAGTAGTGCAAGTGCATGATATTCGAACTCATAGTTAGAGTGGGCAATTGTCAACTATTTCTCAACACTCCACAACACCAAGTTGGCACCCAAAAATATAGCATACTCGTAAGTTGAACAACAAGTATCGTCACAATGGCTCAATATAAATATATAATCGCATTTGAATAATGGAGAATGAGAAGGATGGGTCAAGGTGAAGGATACCCTTGATATATCGATCTGTTTGACAACTAGGAAGTGATCGAATAGGATTCTAAATAAATTGACTAACATGATTCACAGCATAGAACATGTCCGGACGAGTAATAGTGAGGTACTAAAGAGCACCCACACGAGGGACCTATATAAAGTCGGATCCTTAGACGGGTCATCGGAACTAACCAAATATTCACCTATAGCCAAAGGTGTGGAAACGGGCTTCGAATCGACCAATCGACCCGAGTGAGTATATCATGAGTATATTTGACCTTGCCCGAGAACAGGCCAAAAGCAGTGTAAGCAATTTCAAGACTAAGAAAATAATTGAGCTTTTCCAATTCCATCCAATTGACATAAGCAATGAACATTTGATGAACAATTGTCATACCCCAATTTTCATAAAATTATGTTTTACAAAAATGGTAGGCAATTTTAATGTAAAGGGCATTAACTGAAATTTTGACATAAGAAATATTACTTACACTTTGATTAAATGGTCAATTGAAGCATAGTACAATGTCTTATAAACAACTTAACTACAAAAACTTGACAATAAAATTAATCATTTCAATAAGTCTTAATCACAATTAGTTGACATTCATCCTCTCCTCCCCATTATCAGTTCCTCAATCTAAAATGTTAAAATAAAGGGAGTGAGCAAACCACGTATATCAGTGGAGACAATTGAACTCGTGGATTCTGAAGTTTTAAAGCCAATTGTAGCTGGAGTTTACAAACTCTTTCAAGTTTGTTATATAAGCAAGGGTAAATAATAATATGAACGAATGGATTTTTCGATGTCAGTGTGCAACGAGGTTGTGTGTGATTTTGTGAAACGAGGTTTGAGTGGGCAACAGAGGTTGAGGAGGAGAGTCGAGTTTCTGCGACTGCTACTATACTAGTTGAGCTTACAATTGCTAAGGTAAGCAAAGATAACAACAATGTACCTATGATGTGAATTTACTTTATCTAGTGTTTTTTTTCCTCTATATATGTATATATGTTTAGAGTTGAATATCGGTTATAGAACATGGTTTTATTATTCTCCTTCTCTTTGGATATAAAATAAAATGCTACGAGGTTTGAACACAAACACATTTTTGAACTTGATATAATTGTGCAAACTAGTATATATATCAATTTCATATTGCAAATTAAGAAATGTTGTAAAGTTTACAAAATCAAACACAACAAATAGAAACACAAAACTGTGCTCTGAAATACAAATAAGAAAAAAGGATTTAAAAATTGTCACTACATGAATGTGCTATTACAATAGAATTAACTTACTATATGAACAGAAACTTGTATATATTGGACCGTGGCTAGGAAATGTATTGCATGTTTACTTATTATTCAACGTACACCTCATGTCCAAGTAAAAAATGTTTCCATGTTTACTTATTAGTTTCATTTTTTCTCTTTTCTATAAAAAAAATATATTAATAATAATAATAATAATAGCAGCCGGTATATAAAAAAATATACTTATGCCCCAAAGATAAAAAAATAAAGCAAGATCGATCGATCTATCAAAATTAGGAGTGGGTAAATATACCGAAATTTCGGTATACCGAGCTTTTCATATCGAAAAATATCGAAATTATCGAAATTTTCGGTATACCGCAATTTTCGGTACGGTGTGATATCATACCGAAATTTTCGGTACGACAACGGTATGGAAAATGACCATACCGCGGTATTTCGGTATACCGAATTTTTTTCGGTATTCGGTATGAAACGGTATATCGATATACCGAAATACCGAAACCCTAATAAAATAATAATTTTATATTATTTTTAAATTAAAATAACTTTAATTATTAAAACATAAATAAAATAAACCTTAAATAATTAATTTCGGTATAAATTATGCTTCAATATTTTCGGTATGAATTGGTATACCGGTATTTCGATATGAAATGATGGTTCAATATTTTCGATATGAATCGGTATATCGATATGGTACGGTATACCGATATACCGTACCGAAAATTCGGTATACCAAAATTACGGTACGGTATCGGTATGAATTTTTACATACCGAAATTTCGGTATACCGAAATTTCGGTATGGTAACGGTATGGATTTTTTCAATATCAAAATTTTCGGTATGATAACGGTATGGTTCGGTATGATCGGTATATCGTACCGAACCACCCCTAATCAAAATAGCTTGCGGAACAAAATTTATCCTTACTACACTTTGATAAGAAAAAGAGGTGTAATTTATTTTTCTAAAAGAGTTTTAATTTTAAATATGAATAATAACAGAAAATACTCGCACACTAACTAGCTAGCTATATAGGACAAGTTGCAGTAATTCTTAAATTTTAATGTAGTTTCAATTTATATTTTCCTTTTATCATACTGTAGAACATAATCTACTCAAGTAATTTAAAACAAAACAAAACAAAACAAAAAAATTACTCATTGTTTTAAAAAAAAAAAACTGAGAATCTCTTGTAATTTAAAACAATTAATTAATTGTCTCATGGTTCGAGGTTATAGTATATAGAATTTAGAGATGTATATCGGGCTACGAGCTAAACGGGCTACGAGCTAAACGGGCTACGGGCCTTAACCGGTTCATATTTAACGGGTCTACAATTGTTGGGACCTAATCCTAACCCTAGCGGGCCACGGATTAAACGGGCCACTAACGAGCTACAATAATTTTTTTTCTTTTAAAATTAAAGGTCTCAATTGACACGTCCAATAAACAAATAAAATAGAAAAATACATAATTAGACAAAGTGGGATAGCTCAAGTATTTAATGTAATTCAAAAAAAAGAAAAATACCTAATTAGTTAATGCTTTGAACCAAACATTGGTCCTATAGTTATTCTCATGTCATTTATTAAAAAAAAAAAAAAAAAAAAGTAACAACTCAATAATCCAAAATTTATTCTCATGTCATTTATTAAAAAAAAAAAAAAAAAGTACAACTCGGGCTAGCGGACTGGCCCTGTAGACCTGCGGGCTGGCCTGATTTAGACCGTGGATTAACCGGTTCGGGTCAAAAAAGCCCGGATTTAAACGGTCCTATGATTCATGAACCCTAACCCTATATTTTTCAGGGTTAAACGGGTCAGTCCGGTTAGCCCGGCCTGGACAAACATTTCTAATAGAATTAAGTAGGATCCATGACTAGTTGACTACGTCACTAACTCTGTGCCACCGCTTTTAATTAATTAATTAATGGTTGCCGTATAAACCAAATTAAGAATATAAAAACCCTACCTACCTACCTAAATTCCATGCTAAGAATCACTAGCTCTACATATTTTTACGTTTTAATGGTACCGTGTGCAATAATCACACAAAACTATCTTCAAATTTTGTGTTTATACATTTACTAGCGTAAGACCCGCGTTTTACGCGGAATTAAAATAAATTTATAATATATATATTTTAATTTATTAATTTTAAAAAATAATTTTTGAAACATGTATAGATCGATTTGTAAATTTATTATTCTATTAAAAGATAAAAAATAAATAAAAAGGTGTAGTAATATAGATTTAATTATTATTATATATATATATATATATATATATAAAATAACCATCAAATAGATAATTAAAATTAAAATAAATGAAACAACATTTGTGGTATGATTACATATTTTTTCATAGGTTTCGGAAGGTAGACACCTAGCATAGAAATAGGTTGGTCTTAACTTTTATTTATAGTTATCGCAAAAGACAATAAAATAGAAGATTGCCTCATTCGAAACTTTACGGGAACCGTTTAATTCGAAACACTCAATTTCATTCTCGCAATAAAAATATTAATGCCAACATTTCTTGCGGAAAGAATTTGTACTTTGATGATGTGATTTTCAACAATCAGTCTAGTTCCATTGCACAAACCGAACTTCATAATAATGTTTCTAAGAAGCATTATAATGACACATATTTTGAGAAAATCAATTTAAAACACATGTCTCATACCACTTGGTCTAAACTCTTATGGACAAACATTGTTTGAACTCAAATATCTCTTGTATCACCAGATATCATCATCAATACTGTCTCGTTAATACTTTCAACTTATTCATGTGTTGGAGCATGTATAACTCTATTCTCAAAATAATTATTCGTACTTTGTATCTGAAGAAATGAACATAATGGATTTGAATTGAAAGAATAGTACATAATGAATTTGGACGGAAGGAACATAATGAATAAACTAATTCAATAACATATTTTACATTTATATAGAAAAAAAATAGTTTGCGATAATATAAAAAATGACATACAAATCTCATAACTAATTGGGCGAATTAATAATGTAAGAACAATTTTAAACTTTTACATACATTTTACTAATTGTTTGACTCGCTGTAAAAATATTATAAATGGAAATATATAAATGAAATTTATACATAATATTGCCTATAAATTATCCGTATAATTAATTATTGCACTTAAGTCTTTAATACTTTGATTTTATTTTATTATTTAAAAACATTAACTAAAATAATTTAACTAAACATACGTGGTTAAATTGAACTAAACATGCTTATTTTGTTTTAACATAATATACAATGCTCACTTTATATGTATAAATCATATAAATTGATGGGATTATTTTAATTTAATGAATTTTGATATAATTAATTATTTTTCAACATAATCCATAATCCTCTTTTTTAAAGATTTTTTAAAATTAAATGGGAAGAAACCCGTTCATATAGCTTGAAAAATAAGAATATGAATAAAATGAACCACAATAAAATGACACTTAGAAATAAGGATGTACATTAGATATTAAAAGCTATAATGTAAGGTTGAGATTGAAAATTTAAAATAAAGGTGAATGAGAATGGAAGAAATAAAAAAACTATAGAATTATAAATGGATTTTAAATTCATCATCGATTTGGATGGATGGATTTGATTTATGTATTATAAATTCATCATTCAAATCCACTCCACTTCTTTGGATTATGAATGAATTTTAAATACTTACATTATTTTTTCACTCACTTTCTAGTTAAAATTGAGAGAATTTTAAATCATTTAATTTAAAATAATTTCCCAAATCAAATCCCTCAATCCAAACACAACCTGGAAGAATAGAGATTTAGGCGGTAAGACAGATTTTGTCGAAGTGACAAATAAAATATATATTTAAAAATATAAAATGCAATATTAATAATTAAATTAAAATTGTACCATAAAAAATTTATGTGTACATCTTTTAGTAAGGAAAATAACTTGCTCTAAATAGGAATTATGGTAAACAAAGGGAACACTGAATGCTTATTTTTTATGATTATTACCTAAGGTAAAATAATGATTATTACTCAAAGTAAACCAATCAACAAAATGTATCTCACTGCATTTAAATTCAACTCCCTTTTTCTCTCACCTTTAGCAGTTCACGTGGTTGCAGATTGTATGCTTAGGCGAAACAATTTTTTTTTTTATTAATTTGACATAATTTAAGGAATATAAAGAACCGTTACTAAAATAAATACTGTATTATATAAAGTCAATTTTTTTAATAATGAAAAAAAATCATATTTTAGTTAAGTATTGTCAAATTTTCAAACTACTACTTCAATGCACATTAATTATTAATGAAAAGTTTTTATTAACATTAATTATTTATTTAATCAATTAACTGTTACTAAAAAATGATCCAACAGCAACCTTATAATTTGTCTTAAGATTAATTTTCACATAATTAGGACAAAAGTTTAATTCAAATTTAAGGTTAATTTTTATATAATTACGTTTAACAATTTAAAGATTTTTTCCATACAATTTCAAATTTAAGATTGTTTCAATATATTAAACTCATAGTTGTTAAATTAAAATATCACTATTTAACATTGTTGCTGGAGTCATAATTAAATAGCATTACATTCAAACTACTCCAAGTCTCCAATGCACATTAATTATTAATGATAGATTGATAGGTCTTTATTAACATTAATTATTTATTTAATCAATTAACCGTTACTAAAAAATATCCAACCGTTTCATTATAATATGTTTTAAGTTTAATTTTCACATAATTAGGACAAAAGTTTAATTCAAATTTAAGGTTTATTTTTATATAATTAAGTTAACAATTTAAAGATTTTTTCCATACAATGTCAAATTTAAATTGTTTCAATATATTAAACTCATAGTTATTCAGTTAAAATATTATTATTTAACATTGTTGAAAATTAAGTAGAATTATTGTTTGGCTGCTTGAAATATTTTGTTAACAGTTTGAAAATTTAAATTTTTTATCTTTTAAGTATCTTTTTCTTATGAATAAATTTAGAGCAATTTGATGCAATTCTATTAAACTTGAATTGCAATTTATAAGAATATACAATAAATATACAATTGATTATAATGAAGGTATAAACATGTTATATACCCACTGAATTCTAAAATAATTTCTCAACAATTTACATCGTCAATAGAAAATAAAAAGTTAAAAACCAAGTTTAGTGCATCAGATGAGGAACAAAGATACTTCTTATTGACGAATAAGAAGTTAAAAGTCGAATTTGGTACATCAGGTCATGAGGAACAAAAATATGACATCTTATGTCATCAACTCAATCGCATTCATATAAATCCCTTTTGGAGTAGTATGAGAAACACCTCTTGGAGAAACACCATAAGAAAAAAAATCGACCATTTAAACTGATGGAGTCCTCTCGGAGAAACACCTTAAGAAAAAAAATCGACCATTTATTAACAAAGTTTTTGTAATTCACTACATACATAAGCTTATGAATGTTTAAGGAGAATGAGATTGTATAAAATGAATGACATAAGATCCTAATATATAGGAAATTGAATTAAGATCTAATGGTTAAGATTAAACAAAATGAATGGTTAAGATGATAGGAGAAATATGAAATGAATGAGGATGAAGGAATTTTGAAATGAGAGAATTTGGAGGAGAGAGGTTAAGGTAGAGGGGGTGAGAATGTGACATGTGTCACAAAAGAAGTTTGTAAATATATATATATAGATTTCAAAAAAATAACAAAATCGAGTACGATTCAAATTATGCACCGTACCTTCTTCTTAATTTCTATATATGGTAGAGATCAATTTTTGTGTTTTTTGTGTAACAAAATTCATTATAATTACTAGATCTCATTGGAGGGTAGGTTTTGTGTTGATACACATTTTGTCTGTCAAAAAAAAAAAATCAGGGCAAATGAATAATGCACAAATTTTAAAAAATTATATGTAATGAATAGAATTTTAAAGGGTAGTTTTATAATTTTTTATAAATAAAGTAAAGAAAAAGATAAATTAAATTTATATGTGAGTCTCAAAAGTAATGACATATATATAAGTACATGTGTGTATATTTTGAAGGTAAGGAATAGAGAAAATTGCAGATTTGGTCCCATTAATCATGGGTTGGTTGAGTTTTGGTCCCATTGTATTTGGATTTAGTCCCATACGATATAAATCTTGCAAACTTGGTCCCATACGATATAAATCTTGCAAACTTGGTCCCATACGATATAAATTTTGCAAATATGGTCCCATACGAAATAAATCTTGCAAATTTAGTCCCATATGAAATAAATCTTACAAACTTGGTCCCAAACATTACAAAAAATGCAAAATTGGTCCCAAACATTACAAAAATTGCAAAATTGGTCCCAAACATTATCAAAAAAATGCAAAATTAGTCCAAAAAGTGAAAAAAAAAACTCATTAATTAATAATTATTATTCAAATTATATAATAATGAACTATTAATTAATATATAATAACATTTATATAATAATAAATATTAATAAATATATAAAATCTAAATAGACTTTATAAACTTTATAATATTAATAAATATATAAAATTTAAATAAACTTGAAAATTTATATAATAATCAATATTAATTTATATAATAATCAATATATTACTAATAACTTAACATATGAGATACATACATTTTATTTAAAATTAATTATTATTTATTTTATTTTTCTTCTCTTATGTATTCTAATAAATTTGTATTGTAAGTTTAATTTTTTTTTTTAATTCTACTATATGATTTTTATTTAATAAATAAAAAAAAGTAAGTGTTTGTAACTATTGATAATTTTGATAAATTACCCATCGCCCTTATTTAAATATCAATAGGAAGGATTAGAGCTATTATTAATTTATCATCACTAGCTATAATCATTTTGTCGACGTGTAATTTAATTATTAATGTAGTTATTAATTTGATATTTATTCATTTAGGAAGACATGTCTCAATTATTGTATTGACAAGTTTGATATAACTTCCATTATTATTATTATTTCTAAATTTTACATTTAAAAAAGCATACATTGATGAGAAAATTAAGTTATACTTTAATTTAATAAAATTAAAAAAAAAATACAAATTTGATCCCAAAAGTGAAAAAAAAAATACATTAATTAATTATTATTCAAATTAATATAATAATTAACTATTAAGTATATAATAATCAATATTAATAAATAAATAAAATCTAATCAATCTAAATTTTATAAAAAAGAGTATAACTTAATTTTCTCTGTATACTTTTTTAAATGTAAAATTTATAAAAAATAATAATAATAAAAGTTATATCAAACTTGTCAATACAATAATTGAGACATGTATTCATCAATGAATACATATCAAATCAATAACTACATTAATAATTAAATTACAACAAAATGATTATAGCTAGTGATAATAAATTAACAATAGCTAACCCTTTCTATTGATATTTAAATAAGGGTGATGAGTAATTTATTAAATTTTTCAATAGTTACAAACACTTAATTTTATTTATTTATTTATTAAATTAAAATCATATATTAGAATTTAAAAAAAAAAAAAAACTTACAATACAAATTTATTAGAATACATAAAAGAAGAAAAATAAAATAAATAATAATTAATTTTAAATAAAATGTATGTATCTCATATGTTAAGTTATTAGTAATATATTGTTTATTATATAAATTTTATTAATATTGATTATTATATAAATTTTCAAATTTATTTAAATTTTATATATTTATTAATATTATAGTCTATTTCGTATTCTTTATAAAATTTAAATATTATAAAGTCTATTTAGATTTTATATATTTATTATTATATAAATGTTATTATATATTAATTAATAGTTCATTATTATATAATTTGAATAATAATTATTAATTAATGAGTTTTTTTTTCACTTTTTGGACTAATTTTGTATTTTTTTTGGTAATGTTTGGGACCAATTTTGCATTTTTTGTAATGTTTGGGACCAAGTTTGCAAGATTTATTTCATATGGGACTAAATTTGCAAGATTTATTTTGTATGGGACCATATTTGCAAGATTTATATCGTATGAGACCAAGTTTGCAAAATTTATATCGTATGGGACCAAATTTGCAAGATTTATATCGTATGGGACCAAGTTTGCAAGATTTATATCGTATGGGACTAAATCCAAATACAATGGGACCAAAATCCAACCAACCCATGGTTAATGGGACCAAATCTGCAATTTTAAGATTTGTACAATATGACAAGTGTTCAATTTTTTTGTGGAACTAAGGAAATATAAAGTAATTGATTTTAAATAAGTAAAAAATTACTCATTTTAGCATACAAACTCAATTAAACCTTTAAAGATACATTCATATTTTAAAATATTAATTTATTACTAAAATTTTACTAGAAAAAAGTTATTTATTATATTTCCAACCTTTCTACATTGAATTTAGTTTATCAGTTTTAGCTAGATGGGGGCAACAAGAGCTAATCTAAATTTGGCACCAGCTCTTGTCCAAATATAATTGTCACAAAGGGAAATAGAAAATTAGGCATGTGAATTTAATTTCCAAGATTGAATATTTGTTTTTTTAAACCAATTCTTGTTGGTACATTTCATGTGTCCAATTTCGTATACATTGAATTTGACATGCCTTTATACTTGTGTAAGAGAAAAGGTTGGGGAGAATGTGGCAATTTGTTAGCCAAAAAAACTAAATATAATTTATATATTATATATGTATAATGTACCACTGTAATAAATGCAATGGTACTTGTTATGTCGACAAAAATTTAACAACATTTGAAATTGTACATTTGGAAGTGAATGTACTCAATTATAGTAATAGTAGTATATTATTTGGATTTGGAATAGAAAAACTCAAATAACTTAATTCAATAAACTATATATGTTCACGTATTACTATAAAAATATTATTGTAGCGCCTTAGATCTCACATGTATAATTAGTTGGATCAATTGAACCGAATTGACCGTTAAATCGATAGTCAATTTTTCAATGTTTCTTATGTTACATTAAAAACTAATATGACAAGCATACATGATTATACTTTTTACGTAAGTATTCTTTTTTAGTCCGTTTAAACTAAATATGTATATCTTAAACTGAAAATAATATGTTTATCATTATAATCATCCTCCAAATCATCACTTATTTACTTTAATTGTCATTCATTTTATTCATACGTCATAAATTTTATTAGATATAACATAATTAATTTATACTCCCCATGTCTCTTCTCTCTTAAAAATTTATCTCCAAACATTTTTATTTACACCACATATTATTATATTTTTTTTAATACACTAACAATAGTTTATCTCCCCCAATACAGTATAAATACTCACATTATCATATTTAAAAGTAATTATATCATCTTTAATATTAAAAATATTTTCTATTAAAATCTGTGATAATAGTAAATGTTTAAATAAAAAGGAAATGAGTTGGTCTGCTATGCACTCGAGTGCATGTTATGCACCCTAGTCCATGTTGCACTTTTCAGTTTTACTGACTTACACTTTTTGGTAAATGGTGTTACACTTTACAATTATTAAACTGTATAATAATATTTTTAATAATAATTGAAAAGTGCAACACCATTTACCAAAAAGTGTAAGTCAGTAAAACTGAAAAGTGTAATATGGACTAGGGTGTATAACATGCACTCGAGTGCATACTAGACTTAATGAAAAGAAATGGATGGAGTAACCGCTGTTTAAAAATAATTTAGCTAATTTTAAATTTTTGAAAAGAAATCGTGATCAAGCTCAAACATTTAATTGAGCCCAAAAAAATTAGTTGGCTAATTAATTAGTACTTGAGATCTTAATCAAGTAGATTGTGATTAGGGAATTATGAATGTTTGTCAATTTCATTATGAGTAACTAATTGATTTTTTTGCTCAGTCAAATAAACCTTTATTGCAAATATTGGCTATAAGATGTAGCCGTATGAACAACAAAACGTACACTCAAGTCACATAAAAAAAAAAAAAAAAAAAAAAAAAAAAAAAAAAAGAGTTTTAAATCAGGAACTAATCGAAAAAACTCAGAGGCCTATTTCTCCATTCTTCAAAAGACCTGCTGTAGAACTCCATCTCTTTTGTGGATAACCATCCCCAGATTCTACACTTAATCTCGTCTGCCGCCTTCGTTGCCTCCGTTCTTTCGTTCTTAAAAATGTTTGCATTTCTCCCTTTCCAAATCACCCATACGGTACACACCCACAGACAAATGTTAAAGCTGGTACAACGCCTACCTCGTATCAAGTTGGTGTGCTGGATGAAGTGCTCTTTCACTGTATTGTGTGCCACTGTCGAGACGCCCAACCATCTGTATATTTCATTCCACACTTTAATCGCATTCGGACACTCGATAAAGACGTGATTCGTTGTCTCCATTTCGTATCCGCATGCAATACATGTTGTATCTCCCGTGTGTTGGATGATTCTCCGCCTTGCAAGGTTATCACGAGTTGGTAATCTCTCCCATAGTGCCCGCCACGCCATCGCCGATACTTTTAATGGTGCTAGTTTGCTCCATATTTTGTTGAAGCCCACTTTCGATGACTCCTCTTCGTCCGCTCCCCTGCTGGCCAACTCCTCATATGCTCCCTTGGTTGTGTACTCGCCGTCCTTCGAATTTTTCCATCTCCATTTGTCTTTTCTATTCACCTGCAATGGCATTTGATTGACAATGAGTAACATTTTGTTTAAATCCCCTTTCTCCCTGTTTGACAAACTCCTCCGCCACCTACCCTCCCACTCGCCCACCCCCCTTCCCCAATTACATATTTTCCCCACTACTTCATTCTTATTCAAACTGACCCTATATAGTCTAGGAAATGATTTTTTCAACGTCTCACTGCTAACCCACCTCTCCTTCCAGAAACTAGTCTCCATTCCATCCCCCATTATTTTTACAATACTACCCCACCACCATTTTCCTCTCTCACCCGACCCAGTATTTACCACATCTCTCCACCACCCCGACCTCGCTCTACTTCTACCCTCATCTTCACACCCCCTTTCCCCTATGCGTAATTTTCCGTACAAAGAAGACAACACCTTAGCCCACAAACTTTCCCCTTCCTGCACATATCTCCAAAGCCACTTTCCTATCAACGCCCTATTAAACTTACCTAAATCCCTTACCCCTAAGCCCCCATTTTCCTTTGGTGTGCAAATAGTTTCCCATTTCAACCACGCAATTTTATTTGAAGTCGCTCCCCCACCCCACAAGAACTTACGTTGTAAAGAAATTAAATCACTCAAGGTTTTCTTAGGTAGAAGGTAGAAGGATATATGATAGATTGGAATCGACGTCAAAACGGCTTTTAATAGTGTGATCCTCCCCCCAAAGGAGATCTTTTTGTTGTTCCACCCTTGAAGTTTTCTCTTCATTTTCTAAATCAGGTGTGCCCATTCCGCGATTGCACGATGCTTGCATCCCACCCTCAGGCCCAAATAAGAGCACGGCATTGATCCGATTTCACACCCAAGTATCCTTGCCATCTGACCGAGACTCTCATTGTCTACATTCACCCCGATTAAACTGCTCTTGTTGTAATTAATTTTCAGGCCTGAACAAAATTCAAAACAGCTCAGAATCTGCCTCATAGCCTGCACATTCTCTACCTTTGTTGTACTAATCAGAATTGTGTCATCAGCATATTGGAGATGCGAGATTCTCACCCGATCAATTCCCACCTCTGCTGTTTCTAGGATGCCCCTGTTCACCGCAGAGTTTATCAACAAGCTCAGCCCTTCCGCCGCAATCAAATATAGAAACGGGGATAATGGATCCCCCTGTCTCAGACCCCTTTCCAATCGAAATTCCCCTGATGCACTGCCATTGACCAAGACTGAGGAGGTGGCTGTGGATACGCACTCTCTCATCCATCTTCTCCATTTTTCGCTGAAATTTAGTATTTCCATCATGTTATCCAAGAACTCCCAATCCACGGAGTCGTAGGCTTTTGCGAAATCAATCTTGAAAAATAATCTTCCGGTACCCTTTCTCTTTGCCTCCGACACCATTTCATTTAGAATTACCACCCCGTCGTGAATCTGTCTCTTGCCAATAAACGCGCTTTGGTTTTCCGAAATGATGCTATCAAGGACTGAGCTCAATCTCTTTGCTAGTACCTTGGATATTACTTTGTATATACAACCTATTAACGAGATGGGACGATAATCGTTAAGTGTTGTACATACCTCTCTTTTTGGCAGCAGCACAATGAAGGAGGGGTTTATGCCTCTGACCAACTTTCCGTGTTGCTGGAATTCCGTCAGAACCCTCACGAAATCCCCTTTCAATATTTCCCAAAATTCTTTGATGAATCTGAAATTGAAGCCGTCCGGGCCTGGGCTTTTTGAACAGTCACAGCTCCAAACAGCGTCTTTAATTTCTTGTTCGGAGAAGCTCTCGATCAACCTCTCGTTATCTGCATCTGACACCTTTTTATGCACGATCTCCGGCTTCATTCTTGGACGAGCTCTGCATTTTTTGTTGAAATGCTCCTTAAAGTACTCATTGATTCCTTTCTTAATTTCTGTCACCCCCTCAAGTCGGTTTCCTGCTATAGTAATTTCTGATATTTCGTTCTTTTTCCTCCTCCGATTAATTACACTATGGAAATACCTCGTATTCAAATCTCCTTCCTTCAACCACCTGATCCTTGCCTTTTGAGCGTACAGGCTGTTCTTGAGATTCATGTTTCTAAACAGCTCTGCTGTCACTCTCTTTCTCTCAATTACTTCCTACTCCTCCAAACCAAAAATGTCATCAATTATATCCATCTGCTGCAGGTCGGATTTAAGGTGCTCTACTTTGTTTTCCAAAGAGCCGAAAACGTTTGTGTTCCACTCTTTCAAATCTGCCTTCAGTCTCTTCAGCTTTTCTTTTAGCACGTATCCCCCCCATCCCTCCACCTCATAGCTTGCCCACGCATCCGTCACGAATTTCTTAAAATCCGGGTGAGCTATCCACGCGTTGACGAATCTGAAGGGCCTTGCTCCCCAATCCTTCCCCCCTGTCTCGAGCAAAATGGGGCAATGATCCGAGACTGATCTTGCCATGCCTTTTTGTGTCGACTGTGGCCACTTAGTAAGCCACTCGTCATTGATTAATATTCGATCAATCCTGCTCTTGCAGCTTCCATCCGGTCTATACCACGTAAAACAACGCCCCATCAATGGCATGTCTATTAGGGAAGCCGATCTAATGAAGGCATCAAATTCGTCCACGTCCCTTCTGTTAATTGTTTCCCCTCTGCCCACCCGCTCATGTGTATGCCGAATCGAATTGAAGTCTCCCACCACGCTTATACACATCCCAGAGTGTTGCCCTATGACCATTTTGATTCTTTCCCATAATTCTATACGTTCGTTTAGCGTCCTCGGAGCGTACACATTTATCACACAACATTCAATCCTTTCCGTTCCCCACACTCCTGTTACCACCGCATCTTTGTAAAATACTCCATCTAGACTCGTAGTATAATTAATTAATTATTTGAACAAAGATGCGAATAATATCAAACCGGTAAATAAATAAATAAATACTGTAAAAGAGGAATAAATTAGTGTTTTTACAAAGAAAATGACTTTTTGTCTGAATGACCAGAGACAAAACGGTGCCGACCGACACGTATGCGAGCCGCAACGGTCCAATCTTTTTAAAATTGCCGCACATGATAGTTTCCAGTTTCCACACACTTTTCTTTAACGGAAATACATTTTCACTCATTTTCATAAAATTAAATTAAATCTACAAAGACCTATTTTAAAGATTTTTCATTATTTTCGTTTGATTTATATATATATTTTTTAAATTCGGTCAGAGCGCGCATATTGAATTGAATGAGTATTTAAAATCGAATTGGGTAATTCAATCCGTTATTTTCGTTCCACTTTTTTTTTTTTTAATTCAGTTTGAATTAGCATTAGTATAAAATTAATACGTTTCTAATATTTTCAAACATATATTAAAACTATCATAATTCCTAACATATATACTAAAATATTCATAATTCATAATATGCATGAACTCCCTCCTATACTTTTGAGCAAAAAGATTAAGATAAATAATTAAATAATGAATATATTATAAGTAATGCAATTGAAAGAAAAAAAAATATAAGATATAAATGAAAAATTGAGTGATATTATATATATATATATAGTTAAAAAAAGTATATGAAGTTTATAAAAATTAAAATTTATAGACAAACAAAATGAGTATATTAAAATAAGTGTTTTAGAACAGAATTTGGGCTACAACGAGGTGGAGTTCGAAATGGATGTGAAGGTTGTGGTGGAAGTTCTTCAAGATTTTTTTTTTTGAAGTCTCGGGTATCCAGTTTTTGACCGACTAATCCCGGGGACCAATTCCACCGCCCACTTGCGGGGGTCCTGTTTAAAGCTAGAGTTTTGCGCTCTGTATGGACATAGCCCCATATAAATTATTTGCACCTTAGAGGATTCGAACCTGAGACCTAGAGAGAAGCATACTCCTTAGAGGGTTCGAACCTGAAACCTAGAGAGGAAGCTCTTCAAGATGATTCATATGATGCCACATCTTTGGAGATTTCATTCGGGTGTGCAAAGCATTGAGCAACCAATATCATAGATGTCTTATTAGATATGTATGTACCTCGTAGTGCCAACGTTACGACACATTCTTTGGCTAGGGTCTCGAGATCTTTCTCGAATCCCCACACATGTCGAGCCTCCAGCGTTTGTAGAAGGCCTTCTCAATGATTTATGATTTGATTGCGAATAAATAAAAGTTTATACGACTTTCAAAAAAAAAAAACAGAATTGGACCAGCTGGTTCAACCGGTTGAACTGGAAACGGATCACTAAACCAATTCAATTACTCATTTTAAATCATTTTTTTAGTTCAACCGAAAATTAAAACCAATGAACTAGTAAAATCAGTTGAACCGATTTTATTTTTTATTTTATTAATTCAATTGATACAATTTATGACGGTCTCACCATGAGATCGTATCATACAAATAATTTATCTTAAAATATTGTATAATTAGGTTTTCATTAAAAAATCAGACACTATTTAAATTTGATCCAAACGGTATATTATAGTAATACATATAAATATAATTTATAATTTTGGGTTTGGATCATGACTATGCCCACTTTGGCAAATTATATACAATGGGGGAGGTGAGATAGTCTTAGGTTAAATTTGATGACATTTTTTTTGTTCGAGTCTGATTATAGGCTAATAAATACATCACTTTTTGTTTTGTTAATAAATACACTAATTTTACATCACCCATCATTCATATATACAAAGTTGAGATTGATGAGGTATTGTATTATGGTTAAATTTAATTTACTAATTTGAGGTGACATACACAATTGCTATTTTGCAATTTTATTTTTTCTTATTTTGTGATTGAATATAAATTTAGTTTGAGACAACCGTGATTTTATTTTGTGGTTAGATTTAGTTGAAAAAAACATTGAAAATATCGGATTAATCACTTGTACACTTTAAAATTTATAAAGTATTTTATGTATGTGATTGTTACATAAAAATTAAAAACCCCACTATCAGATTTCATATTAAATCGATTGAAATGTGTGAGTGTTTGAATTTGTGGTGTTTTCTATGTAGACAAAAAATAAACAAAGTTAATTGACGAGACGAAATTGGATAGCTCAAGTGGTTAGAGCACCACTACCTAGGTTTTAGATCCTGGGTTCGAGTCATAGGGAAGGGAAAAGGGATGGGTATTTAATGTAATTCAAAAAAAAAAAAAAAAAATTCATGTAGAAAGAATTTAGGAATCTGTTATTCCACCCAATTTGGCTAGCAGGGGCATCATATATTGAAATATATTGCTTGTGTTTTGTGCACCCATGGTTGGGAGGATATGATTAATCATCTTTTGTACACTTATATATGGTTATTCTTATCAAGTGTTGCAGAATTGTTCTTTTCGTTTTAGTGTTTTTAGCTCTCTCAGAAGTCTTTAGCGAAATAAAATTGAGAATTTATAATAGAGCATGCCACTAAAAGTTAATTTTTGGCATTAAAACTCTTAGTGATTAAATTTCTGATTTTAAATGTCAATTATCTTATAGTGCAAGTGTATAAGACGTGTTATTCACCATTTATTTTATATATTTAATTATGAGTATGTGTGTAACTCACTAACTAGCTTTTATATTGTTGGTATGATTTCAGTTTTCAATTTATAATTGTATGATATAGTATCATCATATAAGTCGTTAAATTATAAAAAAAATTAAATAATTTAAAATTGCATGTTCACTTTTCCTAGATAAATCATGGTTTTTAAAAAATCCCAAAATCGCAATGAACAGATTTATTACATCAACTCGAGACCTAGGGCCCACATTTGAGTACATATATCATATATGTGTTGTCAGAATTCACATTTAAATGCACTTTTTTATCATCGTTGTTGTCTTAATTTATAGTTACGTGTTTTACTTTGATCTATTTGTTTGTTTTAACCGCAATAATAAATACGGAGTAAAGTATTTTTATATGCTCAATTTTTTATTTATCTTTCAATAAAAAAATATGTTCATTTTTTTTATGAAAATAATTACTTTATTTTTATCTTATAACAACTTCATGACAACATACACCATTACCTTAATTATTTTATCTATTTTTTTTAAAACATGTGTTAAAAAAATTGAGGACACTTTTACAGGATAGATGGAGTAATTTTTTTTTTGTCACTCCCGCAATTTGGGTTATATTTTTTGTAAAAACCTAATTTTGCATGATAAATAGATTGGGATTAATTGTCGAAATTTTGAAATTAATTGCAACAATTTCGGATACGATACAATAGCACAATATAAATACAATATGAAAATTGTGAATTAATGTTTTAATTTATTATGTTTGTGTTTTATCTTGTCGACATGATAAAAATATAAAATGATCGATTATCAACCCGTTAAATTTGAAAATAAAAATTGTATATGGCTTGTTATTTTATAATTTATTATAGATTTTGTACTTTTTTTGGTGTTTATTCGTGGTGTAATAAATATAATTATTGTATTGTGTCTTATACGCGTATCATAACGTTTTGAACGTTTGAATAATATATGTAATGTCTTAGTTATTAATTTTACATGCATATTTAGTTTATACAGTACAATCTAAAATGTAAAAAAGTGTTTATTTGTCAAAAAAAAAAAAAAAAAAAAACTTAATGACTGGACCTTCATTTTCTAACTGCCAGTCATACATTGGTCTTTTGTATACCAGTTACACGATTTATGCAGCTTGTTCACAACTAGAGATATTTATTCAGTTGGCTCTAGCTCTATAGAGCCACTGGCTAAATAGGTAGGATCTTATTCGATTCACTTTTAACAGTCCGATAAAAATTGATCGGGACCTAAATCAGGTTGTTGTTTAATTATCCTATTCATATTTATTATTTGATGAATACCTAAATCAGGTTCTTGTTTAATTAGCCTATTCATATTTATTATTGATAAACATTCATCAAATACGCAAAATTAATAAACTCTAATTTAAATTTTGAAACAAAAAAAAAAAAAAAACATAATAAATTACTTTCTCCCAATCTCTATTGTTGATATGAGAATATTACCGGCCCTCATTGGGCATGTATACAAAATTTACCATTTAAAAAAATCTATAGCTTTTTTTTTTCAATCTTCAAATTAAGCATGCATGAATATTACTCCGTAATATATATAGCTCGATCGAGGTTGGCCCGTTTAATCTCTGCGGACTAATCATTTATCAAACGTGAACAACTCTATGCACAACTATCATTTTTAAATAAAATACCTAGGAGACTGGTTTAATATTATTCAACAAAAAGGATAATTAAAATGAACATGCTTGAGGCAATTATAGTGATTAATGAGAATAAAGATAATCAATTTATGAATTAAGAGTTGTTCTTGATGATATTAAAAGATGCAAAGACTACAATCTATAGTACTTGAGAGGCTTCTATTGGTATTAAGAATTAATGTATAAGAATTAATTTCCCACCTCTTTACAAGTTTGACTTTTAGATGTAACGTAATTCTTTTATGGTATCAGAGCCTTCAGACAAACGACCTAAATTTTTAAATTACCCTCTTGGGTAAGAGGTGATAATCCGGACGAAGGACATAAGATTCAAAATAAGTTAGTTATTACTCAATTTTGATTAACTATCTCATCTCCTCTTATAATCATTTCATATTATTACATAGTCAAAAATCATTTTTTTGTCTTACTTATTTAAGGATTAATTATAACAAATTAGTACTCACTTTTTTTTAAAATATTATAATAAATATAATTTTAAGATATAATTTTATAAAAAAATAAGTAAGTAAATGAACTTATATGTATATATGGACCATAAAAATAATTACATTAAATGTAATATTGTAGATATTGTACGAATGGAGTTTTTAAAGAATCGAAAAAATAGGTGTGAAAATTAAGTTGGGACGGATGGAGTATTATTCTTGTTATAATTCGACCTTAAAAAAAAAAAAAAAAAATCATTCGGCCTATAAATAATTAATTTTACTAACAAACTCACAATCAAAATCATTTTCCAAGAAAATTTGGTATATGCAGACTATACGAAGCTATTCAATTTTTCTTTTTCATCTATTTTAATAAAACTATTCTTTTTTTTTTTTTTACAAACTACTCATTTTTATATTTTTCTATCTTTCAATTACATTCCATCTACTTATTTTATTATATTTTTTAGGGTTAATTGCAAAAAAAATCACAACCTTTTACTGTGTTTATCAATTACAACGTATCTTTTTTTTCTTTGCAATTCAATACACCACCTTTTTAAGTTTTGCAATTCGATGCATGTGTTTATTTTTCGTCAACACAATTCATGTGTATACACTGAAGCCGCATTAAAGTTCTACACAAATGTCCACGTAAATGTCATGACTGATTAATAAAATGTATTTTTTTTATTTTAAAAACTTTTTTAAATAAAAATAATATACAAAATTTTACATTTTTTTTTTTGGACTGTGATTTGGAGGACGCGATCTTATTTTTTGAGTTTTTTGAGAAATGATACTGATAATTAAATTGGTTTATGGTTTTTTTAAAACAATTTTGTTTAGTATTGTTTTTAGTTTTAAAACAATTTTTTTTAGTATTCTTTTTAGTTTAAAATAACTTTTTTAGTATTTTTTTTAACTAAAAACGTTTTAAAAATTAAAAAAATAATAATTCATCATTCGTGACATTTATGTGGCACCTCGACAACTCTGACAATCACATCATAATTTTAATTGTTGTCAGAAAATTGACAGATGTATTGAATTGCAAAACTTATAAAGGTGGTAAATCAAATTGCAAAGAAAAAAAAGATATGTTGTAATTGATAAAAACTCTAAAGGTCGTGATTTTTTTTGCAATTAACCCTATTTTTTAATTTTTGTGCACAAAACTCACTAGTAACATTTATCGGGACGAATAAATTATTTTTGAAGATGAGTAGGTACATATAATTGATGAGTCCGTGAGCGTGAGTACATAATGAAAAGAATGAAATGTCCATCAGTGGAAAGCTATGAATAGTCAGCTATGCCCTGTTCCATTCTTTCTTCATCAATAATCAAATATATATGGACCCATATATTTATATATAGAATAGCCCTTTTGATTTGATTTGATAACTCCTCTGTACAATTCATGTGATTACTTTTATTTATATATATATATATTCCTTTAATTTAATTATTACACCCCTAGCTACCACATTTCTATCTTACAGACTTACACTATAGTATATATTTATGCATATTCTTTTATGTCAATGTATTAATCAAATTAAATTAAAAGAAAAAAAAAACACCAACATTCACATCTCATATATAATATATTCAATGAAATATTCAGAATTATAAATCACACCACAATCAACAAATATAAAAAGTCTAAAAATTAAATAACAATAAAAGTAAATACAGTATCAAGTTATTTAATTACCAAAAGCTTCTTAGAGATTGACATTAAAAAAATCATTATTTGTATTATTAACTACCACCCATTCATCTTCATCAACCTTTCTCTTTGGTCCCAGCTCTATACATCTTTGTCTTAATTTGTCATAAATTGACGAAGAGATTGTGTGCTAGCTACAAAAGAAAAAAAAAAGATAACAAAATGATTAAACTATGAAATATTAAAATTATCCATTAATAAAGTACTAAAACAATTGATATAAAAAAAATATAACTAAAAAACTATTAATGCAGTTCCTTTCGTCGTTGGAAAATGAACATCTTCACTATTGTTTAAGGGGGGAGCATCAACTCAAAATTCTTTGTATATATATAGTTAAAAATATAAGTTATATTTAAAGTTAAAAAATTCATTACTTCAACTCTTTAGCAATTTAAAAGAAATTTACTAGTAAAATATATTCATGTCTAGATATTTTTATTAGTTTGGATGAATCGTTAAGTGTAGTCGGATAAATTGATTTGTATAATCAACTTTATATTTATTTATATCTTTGTTATCTTCTGAAAGTATTAACTTAGGGGAACTTCAACTGATCAGTAGATTAACACACGTATGCTCAAAACAAAAGATTAAGAGAGAGAATTAATTACTTGAGAGAGGACTCAAGTGATCAGCCAAAACAGATAGCCAAGGCAGGCTGCTGAGTTCTAGACAGTTGAGTTCTAGGCATCTTATAGATTTGTTAGAGCTAGAGCCATCAAACAAATTGACGTGGACCAATGAAAATATGACAAAGAACATATAAATTTGACATAAAGCAGAAAAAAACAATGCAAAAGGACAAGGAAAAACATAATTTACTCTCCAACGTAACATTCATGAAATTCCAATAAAGATTGTACTCCAAAAATAGTATAGATTCAAATCTACACTATAAATATGAGATCTCTCTTCATATAATCATATCACGTATGGATGTGTGAGTCGTGAATGCTATCAAGTGAAATAGAAAGTCAAATCTTCAAGTATCTTCATCAAGAGAGTTATAGAGAATCTATGCATATAAACTTCATAGCTTAGATAAATTTTTTCAACCATAACTTGAAGGCTAAAACATTTAAAGGAAAAATCTCAGATATATAGTAGAAACCATGCTTCATAAATCTATCTATCTCTTGAGAGTTAGAGTGTTCGTCCTAAGTTTGTTTAGTAAACTCTTGTAAGTGCACCAGTACACCCGATTGCTAGTAGGACAGGGTCAGCGGAGGATGAGATATCCAAAGAGTACTTGTTCTTACCATAAAAAGTAAGACCATATATTCACGAAAAATATCAAGTCCAATATGTTATTCTTTACACTTAAAATATAAGTCATTCATTTAAGGAATTAATATCCTAACTGGGTTCTAATAGTCGATGGACGACTGGGTTCCAAATTACTATAAATCTTTGCATTTTTTATTGCTTTGATTATTAACTGTCGTATTCATAAGTTTTCATTGCATGCATAAAGACATTTATTTTGAAACATCTAAGCACCAAGCTCAGCTGATCACTCAACACTCACTCATCTATTAGCTAACACCAAGTCAGTTGATCACGCATAAATGAAAGATCTTTCATACAAAGAGTATAATTTATGGGCACACACATTTCTGCACAAGCTCTATTTGATAGTTGTTCAGGTGGCAAACTAATCCTAGACCCCTAACAAGTCAGTAAACTAGTTATCATATTGACATAATACACATTGCACCTAAACAACTTATCTGCCAGCTGACTTCAAATCAGTAACTTAGTTGTTCACGCTAAATATGTATAAAATACACTCGTTTTGTTATCTACAATTCTAAAAAAAAAAAAATCAAAACATAAAAAAAAAAAAAAACATTAAGTTTAATATAAAATGAGCATGTTTTTTCAAAAAATAAATTTAGGATATAAATTAGAAGAAATAAAGAGAGGAAATATATACTCTCCCTTCATCTACTATTTTACCATATTTTACCATTTTTTTTATGTCCCCATTAAAAGTTATCAATTTCATTTTAAAAAAATTTGCACTTGAGTTGCACTCTTGTGTACCAGTTACATACATGTAACTTGTTCCTATTTAATATGTGAACTAATACTATACAATATGTGAGCTAATACTATATTGTATTTGAACTAATATTATACTGTATTTAAACTAATATTATACAATATTTATTATTTACCATAATTCATGAGTAACATTTATCCATTTAGAAAATTGTATTAAATAGGAACAAGTTACATATATGTATTTACCTTTTACATTTTTCATTTTCTATCTCTCTTCATTATTTTTTATACCTCTATTTTTTACCTTTTTCTACGTCTCTACCACTACACATATAATATTATATTATATTTACTTAATTAATGTGTAAAAAAAAATGAATAACTTTCTAGAAAACATAGAAAATACTCCCTACGTCTACGAAATGTAGTCTCATTTACTTTATATTTTTCGTCCATAAAATGTAGTCTCATACACTTTATGGAAATAATCACCCTTAAATCATCACTTAATTATTCAATTTATCAACAACTTTATTAACAAACAATCAATTTATTTATAATGGACCCACAATATTTTTACTTTATACTCCCTCCGTTTCAGGATTACTTGCATACTTACTGTTCACTCACTTTTTAAAAAATATTATAATAAATAAAATTTTAAGATATAATTTTATAAAAAAATAAGTAAGTGAATGATCTTATATGTATATATGGACCATAAAAATAATTACATTAAATGTAATATTGTAGATATTATACTGGTGAAGTTTCTAAAGGTCCAAAAAAATAGGTGTGCAAGTAATCCTGGGACGGAGGGAGTAGTATTTTTTAAAAAAACTTGTATCACACCCCAATTAGATTATATTTGGTGGAAGGAGTGGGTATATTTTTTAATTAAAAAAAAAAAAAATAGGAATTATCGTCTCGTTAGGGTCAATTGTTTGTAAACTCTGTATTTATTGTGGCAGCTGACACCCTATAAAGTTAACTGGGATTTCCTCTAAAATTGCAGCAGTTAATGCCTCTCTGATTTTTTTTTTATACCCTGCCCTGTATTATTCCACTGATTCACTCTACCTCAACATACATACATATGTATAACCATATTATTTTTGAATCAAAAAAGTTACTGTATAGTAATTATTTGCTACAGTATCCTGTTTGGATGATTATATTTATGGGAGGAATTTCTCCGTTTTTATAGAGCCTGT
Organism: Galeopsis tetrahit; assembly: GCA_963675135.1. Lineage (NCBI taxonomy): Eukaryota > Viridiplantae > Streptophyta > Magnoliopsida > Lamiales > Lamiaceae > Galeopsis > Galeopsis tetrahit. The sequence goes on from OY776133.1 coordinate 66,598,544, forward strand.
CCGGGCATTTTGCAAATTAATATAGTATTCAGTTATTACGGTATTCTTTTTTGTTCAAACATAGTATACAGATTTTTATAAATAAAAATATTCATTCTCATAATATATTGTTATGTTATTCACTTTTTATTTTATATAGGTACTTTATACATAAATAATCAATGCTCCCCTATTTCACAATTGTTTGCACTCTTTTCTTATTTGTGGTCTCACAATTGTTTTGCATTTCTAAAAAAAAAAAAAATTATAAACTCAACCCTAACAATATTCACATATTTACACAAAATATCATCACTTTTACCCTTAATTCAATCAATCACTTTACTTTATTTATAAAAGTTTATAAAATTACCCATTAATACTTCAATCATTACACTTTTTTTTAATTAATGTGTCCATAAAATGGTGTAAACAGTTCCGGGATGGAAGTATTTCTTAAATTACACATTTAAATGGAGGGAGTATATTTACTGATAAGGTAGGTCTCTTATAAATTTGGATTCACGTTAAAAAAAAAAAAAAGTTTCACTGTTACTCCAATTATTTTATAATAAATGGTATTTTTATTTATTTATTTATTGGAATAAAAAAAATGTATGTATTAATGAGTTTGTCCTTATTTAATGCATGTATGAAATTGTTTAACTATATTCTGTAATTTTAGAATTACAGTAAATTAGAAATTATGAGTATTTTTTAAATTAAAAGGAGGATAAAATTAATATAAATATTACAAAAAAAAAAAGGTTAAAACATCATTTCAATTTGTAAAAAATAGAATGTTAAAACATCATTTATTGTAGAACAGTGGTGGAGTGAGTACATATTGTATTCAGTTCAATGATAGACTAATTTGGAGGACCAATCACACCGTCCACTTGCGAAATGCCCGTTTAAAGTCAGAATTTTGCGTTGTGTATAGACTGGCCCCATAAATAAGGTGCAACCATATAAATTATTTACACTTAAAAAATTCGAACCTAAGAATTAGAGAAAAGTACACTCTTAAATTTTAAATTTAGCACAACAAGGCCAACTATTGTATCGGGGTTTGAAGGGAGTACATATTACTGTAAGTATCACTCTTATATTTTTTTTTTTCTTTTTTTTCCATACTCCCTCCGTCCTCCAGTAAATTTTTTATTTCTTTTGGTTGTTTTGATTAAGAAATGTAATTAAATAATAGGTGTAGTACAAGTGATGTGATGATGAGAGAGAAAATAATAGATGAGTATAAGATAAAATATAATAAAATACTGTAATAGATAAGATGTAATTGAGAGAAAGAAAATCATATGTTAAAAATAAAAATTGAAATGAAAAATTTATTATGTAGGATTGAACGGAATGAGTATTTAACAACAACAATCATATTTTAAAAATAAAGTTCAATTAATAAGTGGTTGCTTTACTACTATTATTTGGAAGAGATGGAGAAGTCAAACTTGAATATTTAAGTACTTATTTAATTTTAGATAAGCATACGTATGTTGATTTTAAATAGAACTAACTTGCTTTTTTTATTTTTTTATTCCTGTCATCATCATCATGACACGCCTTGTCTGGTGCCATTTCGTGAAAAAAAATTACAATAGAGTCTAGGGACTAAATATATTTGTCGTTCATTAATTACTTTAACAAAATATATTTAATATAAAATCATAACTTGCAACAATATATTGTAGATAAAATATCTACACTAGTTATTATATGCTACTCACTTACAATTTTTTTTCTAGTTTCCAAACAAAATTTAGCAGAATAAACAATTGAATTAATATGCAACACTATCAATTCGAATGATTTTAATTAGTAGTATTAGGAAAAACAAGGTTTGAAATTACTATGTGTCTTTAATGTACGCAGTACTCCCTCTGTCCCACAATTGTTTGCACTCTTTCATTTTTCGTCCGTCTCACAATTGTTTGCACTTCCTAAAAAGGAAACATTTTTTTAAACCCCACCCTCACAATATTCACATATTTACACAAAATGTCATTACTTTTACCCTCAATCCAATCACCTTTTTACTTTATCCATATAACTTTACAAAATTACCCATCAACACTCCACTCATTACACTTTTTTCTTAGTTTGCGTGCCCATAAAGTGGTGCAAACAATTCCGGAACGGAGGGAGTATAAGTTACTTTTTTGAAATTACTATATGTGTTACACTACTAGTGCTTAATCACTTGAATTATTCCACTTTGTTATATATAAAATTACTTAAAATATCTTTTTTTTTTAATAGATGGTCTTTATAAAGATGAGTTAATTTTGGGTGAGACCATCTCACAGATCTCATTATGTGAGACGGATCTCCTTTAACCCCATATAAAAAAATGATAATGTTTGAGTAAAAAATGATAGTCATTTTTGTTAAAAATATTATCACTTTTTTTACAAACATAAAATCTGAAGAAAAAAATAGATTGTTCAACCTAAAAATTGAAATATGAATAAAAAAGAATTCGTCTCACAAGAAAAGATTTATAAGACATTCTCACACAAGTTTTTTTCTATAAAGATATCCATTTTATTATGAAATACTTTAATTTTGATTAAGTTCAAATATTTTAGGGCATGTTTGTTTTGGGATTATGTAGAATGGGGGAGATGGGGATGAGAAAATCTGGATGGAGAAATTCTGATGAATAATGATTGTGTATGTTTGTTTTGGGATGTTGAGTAGGACGTGATGTAACTTTATGTCAAATCAATTGTGTAAGAGTGTGTGATGTTGTATTATACTCTCTCCGTCCAACTTTATTATGCCCACTTCTTCGGGCACGAGTTTTAATGAAGATTGATTAGTTTATGTATAAAATAGATAAGTTGAAGGGCTGTTGTGGGATCTATTTATAGGTAAAGTGATTGTTTATGAATAAAGTTAGTGACAATTTGAGTAAATAAGTGATGGTTGAAGGGTGGAGATAAAGTAGTGTGAATAGTACTATTTCCAAAAAGGGAATGAGCATAATAAAATTGGATAACAAAAAAGGAAAGTGAGAATAATGAAATTGAGGAGTAAAATATAACTTTATGTCAAATTAATTAGTAAGAGTGGGTGATGTTGTATTATTATAATAGTAGAATATATATATATATTTTAAAAGTGAATGTAATTGAATATTAAAATTCAGATGTAAAATCTCAAACTAGAACAAGACGAGGACGTTACGTCCCAAAACATGTCGAAGGAGTTTTTTTTTTTTTTGGCACTTGTTAAAGATGGGGAACTCTTTTTTTTTTTTCTTTTTACAAGAAACTTGTTTACATCAATCCCAATATTCAAGACATTTTAGATAGACATATTTAAGGTTGTGTGTATATAACTATATATAATAGCATGTCAGTGTCAAATTATGTTTATACATTTAATCTAGTCTACTTATGAATAATAATTAATCCTCTGTATTTGCCAAAGTTTTCTACTCCTTAATTTCTATAAGTCCAAGTACTAGTTCACGTGATTCTTTTAGTATGATCACTATTGTGCAATTTGTGCTTTAAGTATAACTAATATTGAAGAAAAAAAAATCATATAAAAGTTTAAACATGTAAAGAGATGTATGTTACACTTGTATTTACTTAATTGTATGGTGCAATTAATGTAATTGAATCAGAATTTGCTTTCATTCTCACTTACCTATTTTAAATGTCTCGTCGAAAGTTTCTTATTTTCTTAAATGACAAAATTCACTATCTCTCTATTTTTTTTTTCCTACATATATTTACTTTTTATTATCTTTTTACATTTCTCTACCTTTACTACAGTAAAGTACATATTTCATATTATATTCATTAATTTTTATTTAAAAAAAAAAAAAAACTTATGTCCAAACAAAGAGAGTATTTATCAAATCCCTAATAACTATTTTCCATTTAAAGTGACATTGTTTAATAATCCAATTTTTAAAAAAACAATACTCAATTAAAAAAAAATCACATAAATTTGAATTCTTTTTCACATATAAAACACCGTGATATATAAGGCATAATTGAAAACGATATAAAATAAAATTTTCAAAATTCGAAATAAATGTGGATAATCTGGTGTGAGGTCCATAAAATTAAAGAAATTAATAATTGAAAAAATGGTGGGTGTTCCAAGGCAAGTGATACCCACTGCCACGTCACCACCCCTCCCCCTCTATAAATAAGCACCACAGTTATCTACTGTGTGTACTAGTGATTGATTAAACACACCCACCAAAGTAAAACCAAAAAGTGCTTTTTTTTTTACAGCAGCAGCTTATTGATGGCGATTCTCTACTCAGATGAGAAGTGGAAGCTTTCAAAGAAAGAAAGCAGCAGCAGCTTTTCAAGAATCAAGAATCAGCGAAGGTGCTCTTTCACTAGGAAATGTGCAGCTCTTGTGAAAGAACAGAGGGCCAGATTTTACATCATGCGAAGATGTGTTTCCATGCTTATTTGCTGGAGGGATTATTCTGATTCTTGAATTTTCTTTTTTTTTTTATTATCGGGTTCGAGGATCGACTAATTGGGGACGTGGGGTTGCTGATTCTTGAATATTATTAGAAGAATTTCCGTTTTCCTTTCTATGTGATGAGATTGTTTCTTCTGCTTTTGAAGAATTTTTCAGCGTCCGAGGGGGGAAATTTGATCTGTACGACTTTGTTTGTATATAAAAAAGTGTTTTAGTTTATGGATCTTGTTTAGATGAAAATGGCTTCTTTTATTCTGATGATAATACAGAGTAATTTTGAATTTTTAGTGATTAATTTGATGTTTTGATGAGCTTCTGGTGAAAAAAAAAAAAAGGGTTTTTTTTTTTTTTTTCCTGTTGAAAATACAGAGTATATTGGAATTGAATGATTAATTTGATGAGCTTTTTGTATGTTTGTGTGGAATTTTAATTGTATATGAGCACATGAAATTGTTGGGTTTTTTTTCCTTCAAATAATTTGGTGTGGGTGTTGTTTAGATGGGAAAAGGGTTCTTTTTTCTGTTGAAAAAACAGATTAATTTGGAATTTAATGATTAATTTGATGAACTTTTTGTATGAGCACATAAAAGTGTGGGTTTTATTTTAAAAAAATAATAATAATTTGGTGTGACTGTTGTTTTGATGGGAAATGGGGTCTTTTTTTCTTGAGAAATTTGGAATTGAATGATTAATCTGATGAGCTTTTTGTATGTTGTGTTGAATTTTTGATTGGACATGAGCACATAAAAGAGTTGGTTTTATTTTAAAAAATATGGATGTTGTTTTGATTGGAAAAGGAAATGGGCTCTTTTTTTGTTGAAAAATTTAATGATTATAATTTGATGATTTGATACGTTTTCTAAAATTTCTGATTCTGCAGTTGTGGATCTAATTCCGATGGGCTTAGGTCAGCAGACGTAGATTATTTTTTTATTTTTTATTTATTGGAATATTTTAATGAATGTAGACCAATTAAAGATAATGAAATAAATTGTGAAAATATTATTAGTTTAATAGGGTATGAAAGGGAGCGGCAGTTGAACGTGGCCTCCTTGGATGCCTAAAGGGCCATTCCATTGGAGAATTCAAACTTGTCATTAAATTTAATTACTTTTTTAAATTCTTGCCTAATAAATAAACCCTAGATTCTACTTTTAATTTTTAGTTTATTAGTGGAGGCACTAGAATCGAAATCGAAATTTTAATGGAACTTCACACATACACTCAATATATTCACAAACTTTTGCGTGAAATGCCCCATTTTTTAATGTCCATTTATTCAATTTAAGGATCAATTAATTTAGGGAACTAATCATATTGTTCATTTGTGAGGGTTCGTTTAAAGTCAAAATTTTTGCACCTTAGGACAAGGAGTTTCGACTCTGAGAGGAGCACACTCCAAAGTTCCATCGTTTGTGGCTTTCATTAAAATTTAATAATCGTCCCTTTTTTAGTCTTAGTATGGGTACATGAAACGATTAAATGAGGGTCAATTCCACCGTTTACTAGCGAAGACCTAACTCTCTAAAAATTGTTTGCACATTGAGAATTTTGAATTTGAAATCTAAGAAGAAGCACACTTCTAAGTCTCTGGTCTATACATTTTTAAGTGCAATTTGAATTTTTTTTTCGTTAAAATTAATAAATTTAGATGGACAAAGTATTATATGAATCAATTTTGTAATTGGGAAATGTTTTAGTCGTAATGTGAAATGTATCATTTAAATTAAATTACTTAAAAAAAGTATTAATCGTAATATTAAAATGTATCAATTAAATAATGTTGAAAAAGTATCCCTAAGTTATAAAAAAGTATTCATATTGCTAAAGAGTAGTATGACAATGGCATGAATAGATAAAAACTTGTTCAAACAGAATATAGTTGTTTAGATAGTCTCATCTCCTATTATAACACCCCATGCCCTCACTTTATTATTGTTTTTCTCCTTTTGTCAATGTTTCATTACATCATGTTATGGTGTACCTATTCCTATATAAATAGTGTCAATCATTAAACAGAATGTAAATTTCATCCAAGGACTTAATTGATTCAGATTGTACACACACTTTTGGATTGCATGAATGTATGTTTTTTTATTTACTAAGTGACACTTCTTATGGGTTTTTTTTTCTCTCAATATTACTATTTTGTAATTAAATTGAGATTTCTTGTTGGATGAATAAATTACTCAATTAAGTATAATTGTCATTTTCATATCTTATTTGCATCAATTGTACTATATATTTTATTGTAAGGAAAAAATAAATAATAATATGAAGAGAGAAAAGAAACGAATTTATTGATATAAATCACTGCATCGATTGCACACATATAATATAAAATCGATTAGGGTATGTTTGTTTTGGGACTGCACCGTCCAGACGGGGACGTTACGGGATTTAACATCCGGATTTCACCATCCAACCACATCCACCCCTAAAAATATTTATATATCTTACTAATACATCTTATCAATATATTACTTTCTTGAAAATCACACCTAACATCATTTTCTATTTTTCTTTTACCTCATAATAAATTTCAAACTCGCACTCAATCGAATAAATTTTAAACTCGACTCCACCGAGCCTAAAATTTCATGATTGAGCTCGACTCGATAAACTCGAACTCGGCTCGACTCGACTCGGTACCTATATAATATTCAAAATTAATTAATAATAAAAAAAATATTTTTAAAATAAATTCGAGCTCGACTCGGGCTCGATTATCTGTATATAAATTATATATTAATGGAAAAATAGTAAATATTGTTCAAGCTCGATTAGGCTTGCGAGCCTTTCGAGCCGAGTATTTATGAGCTCGAACTCAAACTCGGTAGCTATTCGAGTAGCTCGAAACTCGACTCGATTAACTTCGAGTCAATTTCGATCTTTTTCCGAGTCGAGCACGAGTAGCTCGCGAGTTGGCTCGACTCATTTACACCCCTACTTATGATTGGATGAATAAGGTTATTGAGCTGTATAATTCACACTTTTATGACCCAATTACACACTTTTGTATATATACTTTTTTAGCATGAACTTGCAGACAAAAAATTCTAAATTCACATATACGTGGAAGTCCAAAATTAATTATATGTTTAACGTAAATTTATTTATATTTTTTTATTTGCACTCTCGTATAATTTTAATTCATTTTATAATAATTTAATCATCTAATAATTACTCAAATCATTCAATTATTACTATACTTCTCAAACAATTAATATAATAATATAACATCACTCATTTTTACATAATTGATTTGACATAAAGTTACATCCTATTCTACTCAACATCCCAAAACAAACACACATAAACACTATTCATCAGGATTTCACCATCTCCATCTCCATCTCCATCTCCATCTCCCACATCCTACATAATCCCAAAACAAACATGCCCTTAGAGTTTTATGTGTATACAGAGGGTGGGATTATATGCAAATTGGAGTTCAAATTTAACTTGATTATTTATTGAGCTGAGCTCGAGTTCACTCGATTATATAAACAAGTTGGAAAAAGGATTCAACACGACTCCTAAGTGAGCTTAATAAACATATCGAGTCGAGCCTAACAAAGCTAATGGGGTGACAAGAAAATTCTTAAATATTAAGTCTAACGAGTCGAGTTCAAGTCGACTCGTTAATAAAATTGAATATTTTACAACAATGAACTCAACTCATTTATAATAATAAACGAACCAAGTTCGACCTTACACGAGTCGAATCAAACTCTCAAGTTGTTGGATTCAAATACTACCTCAGTCTCATTCATTTACCGTTTGTACAAGTTTTAATGTAAAAGTTGATTATTAGTATTAATAGAATTGCTTTTTTGAAATGGTATAATTGTTAATTAAAGATAATAAGACAAAATAAGAAGATATGGAGTATAAAAAAAAAATAATGACACGAAGTTTAATTTTAAAATGTTAGTGAAATAGTTAATGGGTAAGGGGTTGCTTTATTTTCATTTAAGAAAATGTTTGATTATGTTTGGAACATACTTTTTCTTATTATTTTTTGTCACATATATTAAAAAATGATTAAAATATAGATACTCCCTCCGTTTCAGAGAAATTTGCACCTTTGGGACGACACACATATTAAGAAATATGTAGGAAAAGGTGTAATGAGTGATGTTTTGAGGGGTAATTTTGTAACTTTTATGAATAAAGTAAAGTAAAAAGTAGATTGAGGGTGGAAAAATAATGTCATATGGGTAAATATGAGTATATTTTAAGGGTGAGGGTTATGAAGATATTTTCTTTGGTAAAGTCTAGTATGCACTCGAGTGCATGTTGTGCATCCCAGTCTAAAGAAAAGTGTAAGTTATTAAACTGAAAAGTACAACACAATATTACTAAAAAGTGTAAGTCACTATAACTAAAAAATATTATTATACAGTTTAATAATTGAAAAGTGCAACACCATTTACCAAAAAGTGTAAGTCAGTAAAACTGAAAAGTGCAACATGGACTAGGGTGCACAACATGCACTCGAGTCCATAGCAGACCAACCCATTTTCTTTTATGGAGTGTGCAAATTGGTATGTGACATCCATATATGGAAAGTGTGTAAATTTATGTGGGATGGAGGGAGTATAAATTAAAGTGTAAAAATAAAAATATTTTCTAAAAAAAATATGATAAATTTATAGATAAACGGACCAAAATGATAAAATAAAAAACTTTTATAAAATACAAATGTTCAATTATTACATAACAAATGAAGTCACAATTAGATGGTGTTTACTTTGTGTTTTTTGAAATTTGGAAATGATGATGAATAGTGGAGTATAAGAGTAGTGAAAATGCATAGTATAGGGGTATAGGGGGGCATTAAAAATGATGAGATTAGGGATGATGGGATGGGATCCCACTGCAACGGCAAGTGCAACCAAACAGACAGTAAAAATACGGCTCGCTTTTCAATGTTTTTATTATTTTGTTTCTTACGCAAATTGACATTTATGTCCCGCTTTCCCCTCAGGTTTTGACCTGTGAGGACCACTTTGACCCTCATTCATTTTTATCTCCAATTCTACAAGCTTCGGACATGGTTTCCATTTTAATTGGCATAATATTAACCCTTTTTTTATTTTTTTTTATTTGTACTCATTTTTTGGTAATTCTAATTGTTTTACTGATTTAAAAAAATAAAAAATAAAATGTTTTAAGTTAATTATTCAATATCACTTTATAATTAAATATTAATTTTATAAAATAAATATATCACCTTTTAAAAAATATATGCAAAATGTACTCCATCATTTTAAGATAAAAAAAGGCAAAAACTTGTGTGAGATCGTCTCACGGATCTTTTTAACCCATATTTCAAAATTTTGGGTAGGATAACCCATATTTTTTTTTTCCAGATTTTGATTTGTAAAAAAAGTGATAATGTTTAAATAAAAATTGATAATATTTTTAACAAAAGTGACTATTACTTTTTACTTAAACAAAATAGTATCACTTTTTATTCAAACATTATCACTTTTTATATATGAAGGCCATCTCACGGATCTCATTTTCTGAGACGGTCTCACCCAAGACTAGTCCTAAAAAGAGTACCATTTTTTTTTTCTTTTGAAGGAGCTTAGACATCCATTTAGATCCGTATGGTAAGACTTGTTTGTTTCTAGTTTTGGGTATGGGATATAAGATTTCAAATTAAAATCTTGTTTTTTATTTGAATTTTGTTATTCAAATAGTTTCAAATACATTATTAATCATCTACTTATACACTTATTAATTCGTATTATCTAATCAACTAAATACCATTTCTCCTTCTTTATTGTTATTTATTCAGCTAGTATACATGATTAAACTCTCTACTTTTTTATACACATATTTTCTAACAATAAACTTATATCCCTCAATTTCAATAAAATATTTTCATAGCTTCTGAAATATATATATATATTTAGAAAGAGAATTTAATTTTTTTTATTGAAATGGACAAAAACGAAAAATTGAAAAGCTTCTATTGTGACACAGAAGGAGTAACAATATTTTATAGGAGTACATGAAATATAACTAATTAAAGTAAATTATGACAAATATTTGTGGATCAAATTCGGGTCAAACTTAATTGAAACAATTTTTTTTCACTATCAAATATTGTTTTACTAGAAGACTAGAATATATTATTACCAGGGCAATTTGTGATGTTGTAAGGACAGTAACCTCAAATATTTACAAGTAGCAAACATGTGTTTCATAATATTTTGGCATCATACTAGCACAAATTACCCTTGTAATAACATATTTTGAACTTATAGTAACATATTTTAATTTTATAGTAATAATAAAGTGATCCAAAAAATTAAGTTTATATTATTGTTCTTACAATAGTACAAATTGCCTTTATAGTAACATGTTTTGATCCTGAAGTAACTTATATTGGTTTTATAGTAAAATATATATCAAAATATTTGCTTGCGATCAACAAATTTTTTAATATTACTTTTATTAAACATATTTTAGGTGTAAATATTTCACAAATATCGTTTCATTCATTTTTACACCATCATTCAATCATCTATCTAAATCAATACTCTCGCTTCTCCTATCATTTACTTAAATAATAATTCAAATATACTTTTTAATTTATTTTTTTAGTCCAATTTTTCTTTTTACCAAACAAACTTGTGACTCATTCCCATTTATGCTCTTCTGTTTTTCTTCCTTAGTTTTTCAAATCCTTCCATTCTTCTTGAGTCCTATGTTCTCTTTATTCTCCTCGCAATTTTACAAATTCTTCTATACTCAATTTCCTGGATTTTTCATATTCTTCCACCATAAAATTTTAATTTTTTTTAAAGAAACGGTAGAAACTCAGTATACTGTAGTGGAATTCATCACAAAAGCGTGAAAGAGAAAACAGCTATTAAGAGCTCATAACCAAACATTTTATTAATCTGAAAAAAATCATCACTAAAAATAGTAATTGTGTCATATTTATACAAAGTATGAAATGAAAACAAACAAAAGCGTATTCACGCTTTTACGAGACAAATTATAACTTCTTCACCCCTCCTCAAGTTGGGCATTGGTGAACTGAACCAAACCCAACTTGGACATGTTGATGTTATGCGGAGATGCGATTCACGTTGTTTCTACACACACTCAATTTCAAAACTCAAGTTTTAACTCAGGAGTTATGAATCTTTCTTATTAACTGTATATTGCATGTACAGTATTGCACGAAATAACGTCCTATTTAATAATGTAAACAAATCTCGAAAGCTGGTTGTAGTCTAGGTGTGTTTGTACACATGTACATTGATTGTACCTTCCAAGGGAAAAATAGAGAAAGTAGTGTGTGGTCAAAGGTCACATGAAAAAAGTCAAATATGCATGAAACATGATGATAATCAATCGCATTCATATTCATCATGGGATAATGTAAGGGAAATGGGCCTGCGGGTTAGTACTATAGTTGGTTCACATGGCTAAACTATAATGGGCCCAATTTCACATGCTGGCCTGTCCCGCGGGGCCCATTCTCGAATTATTGCATAATCAGACGAAACGTCACTTTCATCCTTGTATGCTACATACCCAAATGCTTAACCAATAGATTCCCTGCCCTTGCGTCATCTATTTTTTTATGATATAGGAGTACGTATTAAAAAATTAATATAAGTTTGAATTTTTTAAAAATATAATTTTTACACAGTATCAGAGTGGTAGACTCACGTCCACATATCCTGAGTTTAATTTCGATCCACTGAATATAATTGTCCACTTAACGTGTCTCCTTCCCCAAAGGTAAAAGTGATAATTCGATCCACAAATGAGGGAGAGTATTAGAGAATTAATATAACAAATAAATTGATTTCACATTTCTCTACAAGTTCGAATTTTTAGATGTGACCGAATGTTTTCAGTGCACATTTGTTTTTGGCACATGAATTAAGTAATGTTTCTTTGGAGTTTAATAATTCGATATTTGGTTTTAAAATTCTACACTGATTTTGCTTCGCAATTTAAAAATTGATTTTTAAAACCACTCAAAATCATCTCTATCAAACATATTGATTTAACATAAAATTAAATCTTATAATATCACTTCAATTATTATATATACTCTCTTAACAATATTATAATAATATTACAATGATATAATAATACAATAATATAAGAATACAATAATATAATAAATCAAATCATTACACAATCATCTAATTATAATTCCACCCAACAATAATATAATAATACAATTTCATTCAATATTTTGCATTGATTTTATGTAAAATTAAATCTCATCCTATTTAAAAAATTTTAAAAAAATTACACATGTTGCTATTGATCAAAAATTAAAAATCAATTTTCAAAATCACCTAAAATATAAAGTAAACATTACTTTAAGAAATAATATATTAAGTGAGTAGTGAAATGTGATGAAAAAAAAAACGTAGAAAGAGAAAGTGTGGGGATAATTTTTAATTATGGTGAGGTAGAATTTTTGTAGAAAGAGAAAAAAAAAAAAAAAACTTTCGGTGTAATGAATAAAATGATAAAATAAGTAATTATTGAAGTAACTTATGAAATATAAATAAACAGGTAATAGTTGAAAATAGTAAATTGTGCATGTTTATTGTATTTTCCAAATTATCATCGTTTTTGATAGATACATGATGTTCTCATCAAATTAAATATAATGCCAGTAATGGGGATATACTTTGTAAATGTTTCCATGGTATTCTATAGTGACTTTTTTTTTTTTTTTTTTAATCGTGTGTTATGCTATAAAATATATTTAACATTTGCTAGATTTTGGTATTTTGCTAAAAAATAAAAATAAAATTACCACCCATGATATAGACAATTCAAGGTTACTTTAAGCTCCAATCATCTAATTTGAGAAAAAGAATGTGTTCATAAGAAATCAATTAAACAAACATATAAAAATAGAGGCAGTTTTGAAACAATCTTATATATATGTGATGAAAATTCACTTTAAAATTACATTTCACTTCACCTCAAAATATAATTTGAATGTATCTTATGGATGACACCGTATTTATAAGTTGGGTACGGTTATCTGCACCCCGACTTGTTTAAGTGCACTCCCCCACTCACTTTATTAATTTAATAATTATATGGAAATTACAAAATACCCTTATAAGTTGTTCAAGATTTTTTTTCGAATAAATCAACATTGTCTGAAAAAAAAAAAAAGTTGTTCGGGATATTTTTTCGAACAAATCAACAGTGTTCGAAAAAAATAGGTGTTTAAAAATTTTACCCGAACAAAATCAAATTGTTCGGAATTTTTTCTTGAAAAAACAAATATTGTCCGAAAATAATCCATGAACAACATCCAATTATTCGAAAAAAATCAATGAACAAACACAAATTTCTTAACATTATCAGTTTTTGACCCGTAAAAACCCTAATACACTTGATTCTGTAAAATTTCTAAAAACCCTAACAAAAAAAATTTGAAAAAAAAAATTGTTTTTGATATGTAAAAACCTAAAAGTTTTCTACTTTTTCAAAAAATCTCCATGAACACCAAAATTACCGAAATCGAGAAGGCGTAAGCGGCGATTTGCACGGATTCGAAGGGGAAGGGGCGGCCACGCGCAGGACAAGGAGGGGAACGACGAGGGAAGGCGACGGTCGTGCACGGGACGGGGAGGGGAAGGGGCGGCCACGGAACGGAGGTGGTGGGGTCGGCGGAGGAGTGGGGAGGGAGAAGAGGTGGGTGTGCGATGGAGAATGAGAGAGGAAGAGGGAGAGACTTTTAATTAGGGTTTAGGAGGGGAGGGATATTTTAGAGTTTTTCACGTGGGTATTCTCTCAACTTACGGTGTGTGTGTACTCAACCAATGGGTGTCCTCAATATGTTGGTGAAGTTTTTTGCCTTGTAAATAATGTCAACTTGAAGAAGGGCTGGTAGGCCACGGCTATACACACATACAAATTTATTGAGTACACCCACCAGACATTTTTTTCATCTTGCAAGGCATGTGAAATGTCACGTATACCCTTCTTGCCAATTAAAAAAAAAAAATGAGTACACCCACCCATTCCATTTCGAGCTAGAATGATCCCCACCATCACCACTAAACCAAACACCATACTTCTTATATAAAAAACTCCTAACAACACAAAATTTCAACAAAAAAAATTATGTTCGAAAATTTTACCCAAACAAAGTTGAGATGTACGAAATTTTTTAATGAACAAACTTAATATGTTCGTAAAAAAATCCAAAACAACTTAAATTTGTCCGGAAAAAAAGATCGAACAAGATGTTCGAAATTTTTTACAAAACAAACACAGATTGTTCAAAAAAAATTCCAAAACAAACATAGATTGTTCGAATTTTTTTCCAAAACAAACTCAATATGTTCGAAAATAATCCCCAAACTCCTAAAAACCCTAATTTTCCTAAAATTCCTAATTTTTTCAAAAACCCTACCTTGAAACGGGCCGCGACGAGGGGAGATGGGCGGTGGCGGACGAGGGAGGAGGGGTGCGAGCGGCCGCGTCGGACGATGGAGGAGAAGAGCGTTTGGTCGTGACTTTTTGCAGCGGTGGCGGCGTTCGAAGGAGGAAGGGAGTGGCGAGCAACAGGGGAGGGGGCGCGACGGCGCACGTGAGAAAGGCGAGGGAGGGGTCGCGACGGCGTCTGAGTCGCTTTGAGGAGGGGCGACAGCGGCTGCGTTGCTCGATCTTCTCTTTAGTAGACGCGACGGCGACAGAAGCTTCAAACGGAGGGGTCGTGACGGCGGCCGTTTGGAGGGATGAGGAGGTGGGCCGCGACTGCCTGAGAGTGAGAGGAAGGGAGGAGGGGCTAGGCGACGACGTGGTGGGGCGGCCAAGAATCGTGTGAGAGTGGGAGAAAGAGAATTTTGGGTGTTGTTGTGTTGTTACGGTGGGTGTACCAAAATAAAAGAAAAATTAGGGTTAAGTAGAAGAAGGAGGGTATTTTGGGGTTTTTCACGTGGGTGTCTCAACTCATTATGTGTGTCCTTATCTCGTGGGTGTCCTCATTAGGTTGGTGTGTGTATAACCGTGCCCGGGCTGGTATATGTAGATATGGCCCAATATGTACGGCCCAATATGTATGGCTCATTCCATGAAATAAGATTCCCGGGTTTCTAGATGGCTTGGTTAGGTTATTTAGACCATCCTCATCAATGACACTCCCCCAACCCAAACCCTTCAATATTATATTAATTTCTCTCTCATCCACCTATACAATTTACAATCCAACCCAAATTTCATTTTATCATACTTCATCAATGACACTGACCCAAGTCACCCAACCCAACCCAAAAATAATAATTATTTTTTAAATATATATTATATTATTAATTTTTATGTGTAAATTGATATATAAAAATTACTTGATATTCTAAATTTATAATTATAATAGGAATTTTTTTTATCACACACTTAAAATAAATAATGAACTCAATAACGAAATTAAAATTTAAAAATACGAAATTGAAAAGCAATAATAAACAAACTACAAATGGATGCATGCAATATTAAACTACAGATAGAGAAAACAAAAATTTTAGTTTGTGTTTCGAAATAGCTTGATATTGAACTCTATTTATAGATAATTTTTTTTTACGAATTTTGATATATATATATATTTTTATTTAATACATATTATCTTCAATATCTACAAATCTAATTATATCACACAAAAAATCACAACAACCAATAGAATAGTGACATGTGTGACATTATCCACTTAATAATTTTGTCATGTAATTTTGACATCCTATCACTATTTTATTTTATTATTATATTGGTGACATTTTGCTAATGAAGATGGTCTTACACCACGTAATTTATGTATATATCCACCCACCTCCACATTCAATTACCAATTATACCCCTTTCATAAACCCTACTCTGTATTCTTCTCCGGCTTCTTTTCTCTCCACCCTCTTGTTGTCTTTGCAACGGCGCCGTCCTTCACCCGGCGCCGTCCTCCACCCGGCGCCGTCCACCATCCACCACCACTCTTCGCCATAGCCTCCACCATTCACTAAGAGGTTTTCCATCACCGAACTTATTAGAAAGCTCACCGGCACTTTTCCCGGCTGCCCCGCCGCTTCTCTGCATCGTGAGGCTTCCTCGGAGTCGGACTCAGAATCGTTACCCTTGCAAGTATCTAAGATGTCGGATGCTATGCTTACCTCTGAGGCTTCTTCCACACCATCAGAGTTCATCTCCAATTCCCGTATAATCTGTCGCGTGTAAGTTTAGCTCACTTGCTACTTCTTGAATTAATTCATGATTTCAGCTTGATGTTGTAGATTTTATTATTGCAGATAATTTTAATTATTATGAAATTTTCCTTCAACTTTCATTTTTTTAGGTTATCTATTTATTCATCCAAGAAATGGTTTTACATTTTGGAAATAGGAATACAGAGTAGTACTTATCAGGTAAGGATTCTGTAGAATAGTATTATCTGAATGTGCTTATCAGGAGACATATATTCCCATTAAGGTTTAGGCACAAAAAAAGACTATGAAGGTGTAGAAACAAAGTTGAAAATGGAAATGATTAAATTAACTTATTAGGGATCAGCTGTTCGTGCATGTTTGGGATGTTGATGTTGCAGCTTCTCAAATGGATACATAAGATTGCAAAATACAAGATTTTGGAACAGTCTAAACAAACTTAAATTGAGGAATATGCATAGCATATTGACAAAGGATTCCACAGAACCATTTGTTGCAGTTGTACTTATAAGGAGAGGGAGACAAGTTGTATTCCTTAAACACCACGTAGGTATAGGAACAAAATTGAAAGATATAAATGACTAGACTAACCTATTTGTGTATGTTTCGGTCATTGATTGTGAGTGTCCTTCTAGAATTCATCAAGCATCGTTAGAAACTTGTTGGTGTTTTCAGCCTCTCAAATGAATATAAACATGTACAAAAACAAGATTGTGTTTTGAAGTGCTAAACTTGAATTGCCACCATTTCTCTACTCAACTTGCCAACCGTGTACTCTTTTTATTAACACAAATGAATTGTGATAGAATAAAGGAATCAGTGGTCCAAATTGTATGCATGATGCATCTCATATTTGTTTCATTACTCGTTCATAGTGAATGATCTAAATATATCAATTGGTGAATTTAGTTGTAGTTAGAAAAAGTATGCTGCTTGCTGTTTTATATTCAGTTCCCGAATAACTCAATGATAATATTATGGTATTGGTAGCTAGTAACATAAAAAATAACCGCCCGCTTACCGTATGATATTATTCAGTTGTACGCCTGCAAACTCTATATCCGTATGGAATCAAAGCTAAAAACACGACCTAGGGCAAGCCAAATTCAGCAATCCTTATGTATTATTGTCATGTTCATGCCTCGTGAAAACTTGTCCTTGATAGTGGACAGTCTGTCACATGTTCGTGCAAGTATAGTCTCCACTTGCTTTGAGGCATTAAATTCCTGCAAAACCAACTCTGTTGTTGCGAGTGAATTTTTCCTATCCTTTTGAGTTGAAATGAGAGAATATTACCAGTCGAAGAAGGAAAGTGAAATAACGCCACACTTTGTACATTATCTGGATGATGCTGATTGTGGCGTAAGTTGAAAACATGCAAGTGATACTGTGATACTAATCATACTATAACTAAATTATTTTCGACACCTTCAAGTTACTGTTTTATCTTTTCAGGTTATTAAAAGTTGATGGTGTAGCTTTCTAGCAATGATATACTCAATTGTTTAGCAACCTTGTGTTGGTTGTTAATTACCTTACTCATTTTATAATTTTGCAGATGTGAAAAGCAATTTTCCAAGTATACATGTCCTCGATGCAACACACGCTATTGTTCTCTGCCTTGTTACAAGGTATAGTAACTGTAGTTTCTGAATTTATAGTCTGAAATGGCTGTATATATTTGCTTCCTTTTTTATTCTTTTGAACTGATTAATCTATACTTATTACTTAGTAACATCAGGCAAATTTTAACAATGTTCAAGACATGCAAATAGCCAAATATTGAAAATCAACAGTATTTTGATTGCCTTCAGTTCTTCCTGCCTTTTTGTGTTGATGATGTTTTGTATGTGGCATTTTCCGCAGTCTCACAGTCTTCGCTGTACTGAGTCTTTTATGAGAGAGAACGTCATGGGAGAACTGCAACAAACACAGCCCAATGAAGAAAGTAAATCTAAAATGATGGACATACTTAAGCGGTTCCATGAGGAAGAGGAGACAGATAGTTTAGATGAAGAGGGTATGTTCAACATCTCTTGCTGTAATTTGCCTCCTTTATATATATACATGTATCGTGATGTGCATTTTTTGGCTCATCAAGCTTGTTCAACTTGACTTGTTGCAATTTTAAATATGAAGATCAAGGTTGACACTTTAATGGCTGGTTTTTGTTATAAACCGATGATAGCATATCCGATGGGAAAAGAGAATAAAAAAAGAATCTATCTATCTTGTGGAGTTTATTATATTTCACCAATATACAGGATCTTCTGCCTTTGAAGGAAATAATTCCATTTATGTATTCTAAATTCCCTTGATATAATCACCATTCATTTTCGTATGCATTTGAATAAATTAATTAGGGGGAGTGACGAGGATTACTTGTGTTGAAGTGTCGAAACTGTATGATCAATCGATCCTTTCCATCAATCTCATTGCATGGTGTGGTGCATATGAACAAGATCTATATATTGCTTGTGTATTCTTAGCCAACAAACTCTCTAATTTCTGTTTTTTTTTTGGTCAATTCGATTATGTTACAGAGCCAAATTCATCCTTATCAGAGGAGACCATTCAGAAAATTCTTTCCGGTACGTGTGCATAAAACTCCTTTTCTATCAAGGACACCGAACCTCCATCTGAACTAATGATTACGAAAATGCTATTACCCAGGTACTCAAATAAGCTTCAATGATTTATCTCTCGAAGAAAGGAAACGCTTCCAGAATGCAGTTGCCTCAGGAGAGCTCAGCAAATTGATCGAACCATGGGACCCATGGTGGTTAAAACCATCTGCCAAATACATATCACTTGGCTCAGATGGAACCCAACTAGTCCAACCAATAACCACACAAGAATTGCAAGAATCAGAAAACGATGTATCCAGTGACAGCTGGCACGATATCCCATTGGGCCCCGAAACTTCTCTGCCTCCAGTGAGTCAACTCACAGCAGCAGAACCCTCCCCACTATTAGCAATGCACCTCATTGACATCATATACGCTTATTGCTTCACGCTCCGTTTATACAACGGGGACTGGAGACAAGATCCATTAGAATCAGCAACTTTGGTTCTAAATGTATCATCTGTTCTGGGTCTGAACGGGCAGCCCGAGACGGTGCTGGAAGCCTTATCACATTGCTTGGAGAAAACGTGCTCCTCAGCTTATAAGCACATGGGGGGTTTACAATTTGGGTTGAGGCTTATAGATGACGTGATTCAGCTACTTCATCTTGGTGGTGATGCTTTAGTTTGTTTGCTATGTGATATGCAGAAGTTGATTCAGAGTGGTGAGAGAGAGGTAAAGTCGGAGAAACTGGTAAAGTCAGAAAGGGTGGAATTGAAGAGGAAACTCAAGTTTGCTGAGCGAAAAATATATTTTGTAATGTGTTGGGTTCACGAGCAGCCATCGGAGGTGTGGTCTTCGTTAGCAGCAGCCATTTTGAACACAGAGAAGTCTCTTGCGATTGAATATGCAGATGGCAAAAGAAGCTCGAATAGAACGAGCCAGAAAAATGAAAGAGTAGGGAAGGTTTTCATCGAGGAGGTCTAGTGCGCGGCTTATAAGTTTATACGCTCACCGACTATGCAAATACTTATATACACCGGTTGCACAATTCAATTAGTGTGTATTTAAAGACATTAGTTACTTTACTCGACAATATTAGTTTATTTTAGTAAAATGTACTTCACCCGTATTATTTGCATACTTTCACTAGTTCACTTTTTAGTTGGGGGTGTGGTCAAATAAGTGTGGGATGTTTTGAACGATTTAGTAAAGTGTAAATAAAATTTTGTGAGGTGTTGCAAAAAAAATGTGGATTTAAAATAAGTGATAATTTTAAATTTAAGTAGTTTAAAATGATAAGTTCATCAGTTATATTATATAGTAACTAGCCTTAAAGAAATGACACTTGTCCTATTTTTCAATCATTTTATAAAAAATACTCCGTAACTTTATTTACCCCCTTCAAATATCATTTAACTATTTAAATTATTATTGAAATTTATTCAAACAAAATTTAATCATAAATGAATTTTACAAATTTGTGTTGAAAATGTGAGCATAGTTTTTCGTATGGAATTCGTATGATAGTATAAATTTTCGGTGATATATTATATGATTCGTGAACTTATGATTTTTTGTTGTATCATATTTTAAAACTGAATCATATTTTAAATGAAAGTGAGATGTCAATTGTAGAGTGTAGTCCCTTTTATTTTTACATGTGACCGTTTAACCCATAACTCTTTATATAATTTAAATTTTTTATTTATTTAGAGAATGGTAAAAATACTAAAAGGGTGGGGCTATTAACACCACATACAATGTTATAGACACCCCAAATATTAAACACACCCCCATTAAAATAAAAAAAAACAATTTTTATTACTAAACATGGGACCTTCTATATGTAGTCAGGGTGTCGTAACGTGTCGTAATGACTACCGTAGTCAGTTAATCTAAGTCATTAAAAATATAATCTAAAGGTTTAGATTTGATGACCTATTACCTTTTGTAAATTTTACGATATGTATTGTCGTAATGTGTCGTAAATTTGTATTTTCTATTAAATTAAATTAATTAAAATATATTATTGTAAATTTACATTTTTATCCTTATACAATAAAATAATTTATTACAACAATTATCTACATCCGCTAATTTTATGAGTTCACCCCAAATAATTTTTTATCACAGTTATCTGCACCCATTCATTTTATGAGTTCACCCAAATCATTTTTTACCATAGTTATCTGCACCCATTCATTTTATGAGTTCACCCCCAAATCATTTCTTTTTTACAACGGTTATCTACACCCGCTCATTTTATGAGTTCACCCCCAAATTATATTTTTACCAAAGTTATCTACACCCGCTCATTTTATGAGTTCACCCCCAAATTATTTTTATACCACAATTATCTGCACCCGCTCATTTTATGAGTTCACCCCAAAATATTTTTTTAAAAATAATTACATTTAAAAGACTATATTATTTTTTTATTAATTAACACAAAATATAATAAAAGGTAAAGTTTAGTATGCACTCGAGTGCATGTTATGCACCCTAGTCCATGTTGTACTTTTCAGTTTTACTAACTTACACTTTTTGGTAAATGGTGTTGCACTTTTCAATTATTACCAAAAATATTATTATACAGTTTAATAATTGAAAAATTCAACACTATTTACCAAAAAGTGTAAGTCAATAGAACTGAAAAGTGCAACATGGACTAGGGTGCATAACATGCACTCGAGTCCATAGCAGACCAACCCATAATAAAATCAACCCTAATTTATACATTTACAATCTACAACCGAGTCATTGCCGAGTTACCGTCGATTCACCACCAAATCACTCATATTTTTAGAAAAAAAATCGTAAAAACATAATTAAAAAAAACTATCGAGATTAGGCACAAATTTCAATTTTTTTTCTTTTTAATTTTTCTTCCCATTTTCAATTTTTATTCCAAACTTTTTATTTCTTCGTTTTTTTTGTTTCCTACTTTTTTTTTCATCAGTATATTTTTTAGTTTTAATACAAAATAATATTATATGTATGATTTTATTATAATCCCTCCGTCCCAGTGAAAGCTCCTCATGAGCTTCGGACACAGAGGTTAAAAAATATGATATAATAAGTGGATGTATGCAGGGACGGAACCAAGGCATTGCGTAGGGTGGCCCTGCCACCCCCCCCAACCCCCACTCACCCACCCCCTTATATATATTATATTTTATTTATTTATTTAGTTTTGGTTAATAATTTTAGTGTATTTTTTAAAAATTCAATAAAACTTAATATTTTTAGTAATATTTTAATTGTTCATTTCTTAAAAATTTACATCCAATTAAATAAAGTAAATTAATAAAATATTAATTGTTCAACAATTTGAGTATTCATTTTTTAATTATCAATACTAGACGCCAAAATGCAACAACAATATATTTTTTCTTACAAGTCAACGTCATCACTTTTAATACTATATAATATATATATATATATATATATATATATATTCAACTACTTAGTTTAATAGATTAAATACATATTGATGTATTTGAGAATCTTGTTAATTAATATAGTTAATGTATTTGATGTAAATTTAATATACATATGTTAGCGTTTTTATTCATTAATTATTTTTTTGTTGGCCCCCCTTAACCTTGAGTCCTGGGTCCGTCCCTGGATGTATGAGAGGTGATGTGATTGAGAGAGAGAAGAATATAATGAAATGTGAGGGAATAGTTTGGCAAAAAAGGAATGAGTAACTTTCATTGGGACAAACGAATAAGGAAAGTTGGGTAGCTTTCAATAGGAAGGAGAGAGTAGTCGGTAATACAACAAGTAATAACCAGTAATACCATAAACAGTAATCAGTAATACCATTAACAATAATTAGTAATACCACGAACATTAATCAGTAATACCATTAATATTAATCAGTAAAATTTTATACAATAACAAATAATTTCACACATCTAATTATATTCAATAATACAAAAAATAATTATCAGTAATACCATGAACAGTAAGTAGTAATACCACGAACATTGAATAGTAATATCTCATACAATAACAAATAATTCCACAAATCTAATTATATTCAATAATACCAAAAATAATTATCAGTAATACCATAAACAATAATATGTAATACCATAAAAATAATAATAATCAGTAATAATTAATTTCACATAATCAGTAATACCACAATTAATAATCAATAATCATTAATATTAATTCAATAGTGTATCAATAGTAATACCGCAATCAATAACTAGTAATACCAGTATCAATAATACCAATAACAATAATAACATAAAAAAAAGTGGAGAGAGTGCAAATCGGGGTGTAGTAAAGAAAATAGAGGGTGCACATTACCAAGCCCAATTGAAGGAAACCCTAGCCCAATGGGAGGGCACCCTAGGTCAGTAGTCGTCACTTGGGATTTCATCAGCAAGGTCACCGGCTCCGAGTGTCGTCCGATCAGAGATCCATCAACAACATACTCACAGTCCTCCGTCGGGCCGTCGTCAGCCGGAGGAAGAGGCTGCGCAGGACCAGGGTGAAGAAGACGGATGAAGCAATGTAGCTTCGATTTGGATAGAGATGAACGACGAGAGAGAGGCAGCGTCGATCCGAGTATTGCAGGCGAGCGCCGTTGATGTAGGAGAAGCTCCTGGATCGCGAACGCAAGGGAGATTGATCGAAGCAGTCGTGTCGGTGGTCGAAATGAGGAGAGGATTTCGGCCGCTATGGATCGTGGCCGAGATGGAAGATTATGTCGATTGTTGTGGAAGTGAAGAATCGCGATTGCGATTCGAGGAGGGGTCTCGGGCTTCAGTGGCCGAGACCGAAGCGCCGTCGTCGCCGTCGAGGGGGTGGTCAGGCATGGTGGTGGCTGGGTCACCCGCCGACATGCATGGATTTCCGGCAGGTCCTTTACTCATCAAATTAAAATTAAAATTTAGGTGCACCGTCGATCGACTTTAATAAAATTATACCTATAATATTATTTTGTATTAAAATTTAAAAAATACACATGCAAAAAATGGAAAAGAAAGACAAGAAATTTAAAAAGGAAAAGAAAAAAAAAACAAGGAAATAAAAAATTTGAAAAAAAAAATGAAAATGGGAAGAAAAAAGAAAAAGAGGAGGGGGAAGAAAAATTAAAAAGAAAAAAATTGAGATTTGTGGCTAATTTCGATAGTTTTTTATTAATTATATTTTTACGCTTTTTTTTTTAAATATGGGTGATTTGGTGGTGAATTGATTTTTTAGAGTTTATTTTATTATATTTTGTGTAAAATAATAAAAGGATAATATAGTCTTTTAAATATGATTATTTTTTAAAAAATATTTTGGGGTGCACTCATAAAATGTGCGAGTGCAGATAACCGTGGTAAAACAATAATTTGGGGGTGAACTCATAAAATGAGCGAGTGCAGATAATTGTGGTAAAAAATAATTTAAGGGTGAACTCATAGAATAAGCGGGTGTAGATAACTGTTGTAAAAAAGAAATGATTTTGGGGTGAACTCATTAAATGAGCGGGTGTAGATAATTGTTGTAAAAATATGATTAGGGGGTGAATTCATTAAATTAGCGGGTGCAGATAATTGTAGTAAAAATATGATTAGGGGGTGCACTCATTAAATTAGTTGGTGCAGGTCAAATATAAATAAAATTTAAAAAGAAGGGTAATATAGTAAATAACAAAATATAATTTAAATAATGCTAAAAATAACTGAAACCTGTATGACAGGTAGCAGATCGTTTTTACGGTTACGACGCCACATGGCGCGATTCGACAAAGTGACTGCGTAGTCACTTTGTAAAATGTGACTACCGTAAGAATTGCCCTACTAAACATACCCCAATTCTTTTCTATTTACCCTTAACACTTAAAACAAAATACTCCATCCGTCCCATACTTGAAGCTACAAACCAAATTGGCACGAGTTTTAATAAATGAGTTGTTTATTAGTATTGTGTAAGATAAAGTGGGGGTAGTAAAGACTTTTCAACTTTATAAATAGTAATAAAGTTACTTTTTAGTGTAATAAATTAGTGACATTTGTTGTAATATTGTGATGTTTTAAGGAGAGTGTTTAAAAGTGTTTTTGCTATTTTAGGTAATGTAGCTTCAAGTATGAGACGCCCAGTAAAATATAGCTTCAAGTATGGGATGGAGGGAGTACAAATTAAATAAAACTAAAATAACATTATTAAAATTAAGTAAATCTTAAAAAAATATGTTAATAGCCCCACCCATACTAAAATACACATTTCCAAGAAAACATGAGAAACATAGCGATAACTGGAGGCCATGGGACCCATCCCAATGGCAATCTCGTGATTTCCTCACTCGTTGCGGGCATTTCCGACTCATCACAGCCTCCGTCGTCCATAAAACAAAAACCCCTTCTACTTCTTACTTTCTCTCCAGCATTATTATTATCCAACAGGAAATTCCAGTTTCTTCGATCCACTTCTCGAATCATTGATCGCCGGAGTTTCTCCACTCTCTCGATTCAAGCGCCTGTAGATACTGAAAAGTATGGGGGATGTAGCCGATAAATTGGCGTATTTTCAAGCTATTACCGGTCTAGTTGACACCGATTTGTGCACTGAAATCCTTTCCGCTCATAATTGGGACCTTGAATTAGCCATATCGTCTATTACCGACACCGACAACAATCGCCCATCCTCCTCCTCCCCCGCCGCCGAGTCCGCCGCCACTACACGCGCTAATTTAGAACATCATGAGGCAGGACTTGTGTTGGCCCCAAACGGCAATAATCAACCCCCTGGCATCGCATGGAAACTGATTACACTCCCATTCTCCATCATTTCCGGTAGTCTGGGGTTAATTTCAGGGGCAATTGGATTTGGTATTTGGGCAGCATCCGGCGTTTTGTCCTATTCACTAAACATGGTTGGGCTGGGTGGCGCGCGGAGTGGAACGACGCCGTTGGTGGTGGTACCTCAGGCAGCATCGGAAGCCATGGATTTCGTTTCCAGTTTTGAGAGGGATTACGGGAGACTGAGGCCGAATTTTGTGACCGAGGGTTTCATGGACGCATTACAGAGGTCTCGGCATGAATATAAGCTTATGTTTGTTTACTTGCACTCGCCGGAACATCCTGATACGCCTGCTTTTTGTCAAGGCACTCTGTGCAATGAGATGTTAGCGTCGTTCTTGAATGAGAATTTTGTAGCGTGGGGTGGGAGCGTAAAGGCTAGTGAAGGGTTCAAGATGAGTAATAGTTTGAAGGCATCCAGATTTCCTTTCTGTGCTGTGGTTATGGCCGCAACAAACCAGAGGATCGCTTTGCTGCAACAGGTATAAATTTAAGCATTACATTTGTTCCACTACTTCTTACATTTGTTCCAGTACTTCTTACTCTGTGTTATTGAATTATTACGAGTCATTGTGTGATTATAACAACCATAGTTTTTAATGATTAAGATAGCGGAAAGAGGCGCTCACATTCTATTGACTCTTTCAGTATTTTCTGAAATTAAAAAAGATCACACAGTGTTTGATTGGAGTATTT
Source organism: Galeopsis tetrahit (assembly GCA_963675135.1). Taxonomy (NCBI): domain Eukaryota; kingdom Viridiplantae; phylum Streptophyta; class Magnoliopsida; order Lamiales; family Lamiaceae; genus Galeopsis; species Galeopsis tetrahit. The sequence goes on from OY776133.1 coordinate 66,625,295, forward strand.
GTTAGTTGTCATGCTGATAGAATTGTAAATCTACTTTTCTTGTTTTTGTGATGGTTTCTGTTTCTGGATTCTATAGTGTGGAATAGCCATTGTTGGAACTACACTACTACTGGGTAATAAATCTATGTGGGAAATGCTTGTTTAATCAACTGTTTATTTTTGTAGTATTTGAAATGAAAAAGATTTCATTGGGCCACGTCATCCATCATGGGTAGGTACATTTTGGAATTTGTTGTTTATTATATGGGTAGGTCCTCTGAATGATGTGGTTGTATGCTTAATGAGGCTGTTCTGGTCAGACTGCCTGGTAATCAACGTTTGAGGTTATGTTACGTGCATAGCTATTATAGGCGCAAGCCGTACTGAGGTGTGAAGGGGCTGCTGGTGCAAGGTTGAGGTGCACCTATTAAACATAGGGTGCATTTTTTATTTTTTTAAAAATATTTGGATAAACATAGGGCGCACCTCATATATATGTATATGCTAAATAATTGGATAAATCTGTCATATTTAAAAAGATTAGAAATACACATGTAAAGGCCAAGAGACTGACACACTCCATGTATAGAAGAAAAGAAGAAATAAGGGGAAAGTAAAAAAAAACATAGCTGCACGACTGGAAAATCCAATGATACAGGTCTTTGGCGGCAGCGACAATGGTTGGCTTGGGCTGGGGAGGACGGCGTTGGTTGGTGATCATATGATTTTCTTGATGGTGAAGAATCGGTGGAGATTGATAACGATTCTTGCACTAATTGAACCTTTTGCTTTGTAATGAATATATTTTAGGGATTTTATGTTATATTGCGTAACAAGTCTTAGAAACGTGTATTCTTGGGGGTGAGGGAAAAAGAAAGAATAGCTTATACCAGAGGTGCGCTTCAGATGCGAAAAAGGCATTCTGAGGTGCATGCCTTGGATGAAGAGGCGCTATCCTGTGCATGCTCCTCCTCGGCGTGTGCCTCTAATAAATATGGTCCCGCCTTTGTTCTTAGGCGCCAGATTTTAACGGAGAAGCTTTATACATGGCATCCGGTTGGAAAAAAGATAGAGAATGAGCTAAGAGGATTGTGTTTTACTGAGAGAAGACTTTTGAGCCTAGATCTTCGATATGTAAAACTGCACCTTTTTTCTTTTTCTTGCACCTAGTTTGTTAAGGGGAACTTTTCTCATTTTCTCGCAGGATTAGGTACTCTGCAATTAACAACTATGATTGGTTCATTTTGTCCTCCCAGAAATATCAAACATAACTACATAGTATTTTCTTATAAATTTCTTTCCAGAATAGTAACAACTTTTATATATTTGAAGAGCATTTTAATCATTAGGTTTGATCCGATTCTCAAAATAAAACTAACATACATCACATTCCTCTTGTACCTCCTGTACATCTTTCCTTGGAACATTTCCACCAAAACCAATGTAGAATTCAAAATAGCCTCTGAGGATTCCCATTGAGAACATATCATTCATCTTGATAGCTCTGGAATGGTTTACACCCACTCTTATTGTAGGAATTCTGGTTGATGACAACAATAACAAGTCCTCTTAGATCATAACACAGCTGTACCTGATACTAATTAGTTTGGTTTTGAGGAATGAGACTGTGATAGAGCCATAGAGGCAATTGAGCACCTGCCTTTTTGGTTTACACTCGAATAAATAAAGTAAAGGATCTTAACTTGATTGATTGCTTTTCATTACTTCAGTAAATAGACTAGGGGCTGAAATAATGGAATAATGCGTGGAAAAAAAAATCTGTTACAGCTTTTTACTATCGATATCCGACCTGCCAGATTTGCACTCATGACTATTATTAGACTGAAAAGCCGTTTAGATGTGTTAGAGAAGAGCATTGGGTGTATAGCTAAAGAACTAGGCCAGCAGCAGAAGAAATTAGAAAATTTGGACAAGATAGAAAAAATGTTACCCCCACTACTTAAAGGGAAATCTGTCGAGGAAAATGTTGATGTTTCCCAAGATACAACAACCGATCAAGTCAATGACAAAATATCGGCCAATTTACCATTTATTAACGACTTGCAACTTTTGGCAAAATGGGTGGAACACCCAAACTTCAGTGGGAATGACCCCGTTACTTGGATCACCCAACAATCCAGAGAAGAAGCAAAGCTGGAACTTGACTTAAAATAGGGAGGGAGCAGCCCAACATTGGCTGGAGAATCCAAGAAGTGGTTGGAGTGTTTGTGCACAACCCGGACCATGGAAAAATTGTAAGCTAGGCCACTGCCTGGTGTGCTCAACCAACTCTCAGGCAACAATTTTTAGAGGAGGTGGGCTTCAACTGTGCTCAATTTTTGTCATGCCCAATCAGCTCTCGGACGATGGGCTTTAATCAACATCACAAGGCAATCAAAAAAACAGAGGGCAAACCAAGGATAAAAGCATTAAAGCAACATGGATTGTCGAAGCTCACTTTAGAGGGCATTATCTCTCTTTCAGCCTTGAGGACAAGGTCAAAGGCATGGGCTACAGGGTTGTTGTAGTTAATACAAGCGGTAAGCGAGTTACATTCCTTTTCCTATACTTGTTTTTTTTTTTTTTAGCTTGGAGTGAAAGAAGGGAAAACAATAAGAAGAGCTTACAGACGTGGCCAAATGAGCTACCTGATTCATGCATAAATGCATTCTATACTCCATGATAATATCTTTCTGGTACGACGGGTTTACATGAAGAATCAGAGCTCAAGTCAGTCCTAGAAATCTAACCATTTGCCCATGGTAATGGACTTTGTAGTTTACTTTCATCCTAAACTAGCTTTCCTTCACACATAAGGTTGAGGTTGAGTCAGGGCCTCAGGGGGTGGGAGCTTGAAGAGGTTTTGAATGGGGGAACTATTGAAGACACAATCAAGCACTTGCCTTTTTGGTTTACACTCGAATTAGGAAAGCAAAGGATCTCAACTTGATTGATTACTTTGCATAACTTCAGCAAATAATTTAGGGGCCGAAATCTTTCCTTCACACACAAGGTTGAAGTTTAGTCAGGGTGTGGGAGCTTGAAGAGGAAGAGGTTTCGAATGGGGGAACTATTGAAGAGACAATCAAACACTTGCCCTTGCCTTTTTGGTTTACACTCGAATTAGGAAAGCAAAGGATCTCAACTTGATTAATTTCTTTGCTTAACTTCAGCAAATAATTTAGGGGCCGAAGTAATTGAATAAAAACAAACAAACTGAACCTTTAAGCCAAAATAATTGGGGTAGGCTGCATGAACCAATAATAGAATCACTTTAGGTTTAGGTTTTGTGCAAGAATTAATCGTCTCCACGTGCTTCTCTCTTTAAGTAGATCTTCATTAAGCCTCTTAGTCTCCAAATCTTTACATATGATTTCTAGCCTCGTCTTCTTTGGTCGCCCTTGTGCTCTTCTAAAAGGACAAAATTCTATTGATTCCACTCAACATACAAGTGCACATACAGGCCTGCGTTTTACATGCCCGAACCACCGTAATGATGCTCTTGCATCTCCTCTTCATCACTCTTATCTTTCTTGGTTTTACCACACATCCAACTGAGCATGCACATCTCTGCCACACTCATTTTGTGTATGTGAGTTCTCTTGGGTGCCCAACATTCTGTCCCATATAATAAGACTGGTCTTAAGACAGTTCGGTAGAACTGACCTTTCAGCCTAATGTGTATAAATAGGGGACTTAAGGAATATGACTATACAAATTAGGGGGTTATGACAATGTAGAGGGCAAACTACTCAAGTATTGTAATCGGCCTTTAGGCTTGGTATATCTATTCTGATGGGAACTATCCCGGAATTTTGTATCCTTCTCATATTCATCCTCAATAAGTTAAATAATATTCAGTGATTACTTTACATTACTGCTCTTTACTCTATCAGGCTGAGTGAACTCTGATTTCTTTAGTGTTCTTGCATCACTTGTTAATTGTTATGCAGAATTTGTTGAATATGTGAGTTGTTCTACATCAAATTATTTGAGGAATTATTACTTGCTTATAATCCTAGTGAGCCACTCCTCCTATCACCAAAAGGTTTTAGGATGTTCTTATCACATGTGAGTTGTCTCCCCGTGTTTCTACAACATTCATACTATATTTTTAACTCTGTGTTTCTGCATTAAGACTAAAATTTGTATCTATTCGGAGTTGATAATTTTTGTAGTAGTGTTGGTTTCCAGACTTTTTTCCGTACAAACATAATCTGATAGAGTTAAGAAGATTGAATTGAACAAGAATCAAGAAAACAATCCTCAAAGAGGCCACAGTTTATAACCGCCACAACCGAAGTTGCAATTCCCAGAATCAAATCTGAATTCCGAAAGTATATTTCTCAATCCATCCAAACAATCAACCCCTACACTATTTATAAGCACTAAAGGTCTAAAGCCCATATAAGAAATAACTGCTATTCTGTTATATCCCAAAGGAATTAACTACTACTCTATTAAGCCCAAAAGGCCTACTATCAACTACCAGATTAATGCTTGCTATCACAATCATTATTAAAATGTACTAGAGAGTTATTTTATTTGGTTCCATTAATGGTGGGACAAACTTGTTACCATTGAATTCTATTGAGCATGTGAGTATTGCTTTATTCTGACAACTTTTGATTGCTTGATTCTTTACTTGTATATTTACTATTTATTGAGGGTGCTTCGTATAAAGTGCATGTTTATGATCTTTTGGTTATCTATGGGTTGCATGTTTCTCATTGCTAGGTTGTAAATCCTGATATCAAGTTGAGCTTGAAACTGGTTACAGAATGTAGCATTTTGCAAAGTTGTTTGTAGATCTATATCTTGCTGTTTACCAAGTAATCAACTAGTGTTCATTCTACCTTTCAAAAAAAAAACTAGTGTTCATTTTGATTACGATCATGCTAATCTGGCAATTTATGAATAATGATTTTTTAGAAGTGTAATTTAAATTGTTGATTAACAGGATTTTAATTAACGGTTTAGAGATTGGAGAACTGATGTAACCAAATGTTAAAAAACTAAATTAACTAAACATTCAGCAATACATTTGATTCGAGATGCAACGTTACGGACAAGGCATTTTCCTGAATACAATTAACACTAAATTCTGGCCTTTGTCTGATCTTTTGCCGGGTGCCTGTGAATGGGAATTGGTGAGGCTAAGTGTTTCAAGGATGCAGCTGTGTGCTTTCACACTGTGCATTCAAGGAGTTCTTCGTTCTTCTATGTGTCCTTCCAATGTAGAAATCTAGAAAGCGATCAAACAACACTTTTACTTATTTGGTTGTGTGTTTAACATTCATGCATGCTAGCTTTTGCATGGATCAGTTTCCTCCAGACACCACTGGTGTTCTCTTCACCCCTTTTTTTTGTGTGTGTGTGTGTATGTGTGTTTGTGATTTATCTCCTGATCGTTGTACACTAAAAGTACATGGAAAGTGATCTCCCCCAAAGAAGTATTTCATTTTTTTTATTCTCTTAGCTCCAATAATTTGTGCACTTCTTAAGGGTTCTAAGCCGCTGATGTTTGCAATTTAGATTATGTTATTGAGAATTTTCTTTCAAACTGTTATGCTTATTTTTTTGGTATGGATAAATCTGTCCAGATGAATATCTGCACTTCATAATTTTCACATGAACGGAAAAGAAATGGTTTGCGTTGTCATTTTATTGGTTTGATCAGCTTGAATTCTCATCCTTTGTGTTCAACTCGTGGATATGAAGTTTATGGTTTCTGTTGTGCATTTGAAATTGTTGTTATTGTTATGCAATACTCTTCCTGTTTATCTCCCGTACTTTTTTTTTTCTTGTAAGAACAAATTAAGAAAACCCCCACCCCTCCCCGTGACTCGAACCCTTAACCACTTGAGCTATCCCACTTATCCCGTACTTTGTGTAACTGTACGTCTAGGAAATACAAATGTTTGCCAAAAAGCTATCCAGTTAACTTATTCCTTAACAAATGTAAGGTAGTTAAAATAAGCATGTTTATCTTTGCTTTATAACCTGCAAACATATTTTTGGTTAGGATGTTTGCTGCATTCAATGTCTTCTGTTTGTGTTTTCAATTGTGTGAATTTCAGTGTGAGGTTATGTTATGTTCTTTCTAGTTTTCTCATTGCATGTTTCTCATATTTCCTTAAATTGTTTTGTTCTCTTGTGATTCCATTGTGCAAGCTAGGGGTTTATGTGACACTATTTTAATACTCTTTCAGGTTGAGGGACCACGATCTCCAGAAGAATTACTAATAGTACTGCAGAGAGTGCTTGAAGAAAGTTCTCCCGTTCTTGTTACAGCCAGGGTAGAAGCTGAAGAAAGAAGAAATACTTTGCGTTTAAGAGAGGAACAGGATGCTGCTTATCGAGCAGCGCTTGAGGCTGATCAAGTATGTTGTTGTTCTATAATCCTGTCCTTATTTCCTACTAAGTTATTGGTGTCTCATATGAGTATTTTTTCCATTTAATGTTTATAGGCTCGGGAGCGGCAGAGGCAAGAAGAGCAAGAACGGTTGGAACGTGAAGCTGCTGAAGCTGAAAGGAAAAAGAAGGAAGAGGAAGAAGCTCGTGAAAGAGCAGCACAAGAAGCTGCAGAGAGAGAAGCTGCATTAGCTAAATTGCGTGAGGAGAAAGCTTTGTCACTAGGTCCTGAACCCGAGAAAGGACCTGACGTTACTCAAGTAAGCCCAACTTTCTGTATTCTTACGACGATTTAATTGCCACAAAAATCATGTTTTTTGACTTAATTGTATTTTTAACAAACTTTTGGATGACAGCCAAAGAAAATAAAAAATCATGACTTTAACATCTTCACATCTTGATTTAATCAAGCATTTGGATATGAAATTTGTGCTTTGCTGCCTTCTTTGGGTAACAATTTGATTCATGGTTCTTGATTTTGATGGATTAATAAAAAAAATGCATCTTAATTTTGCCTTTTCATGACGAATATCTAATGTTTCCGTGGTTGTTTTGCCCATATTGGTTTGATCTAGTGTATGTTTATAAGTTAATTAGTTTGCAACCACTTAAGTATGATTCTTGATGATTTTGCATATGAAATAAATAACCTATTTTGAGCTTGTGTTGTTTAGGGTTTAGTATTTACCTTGTTATTTGGCCCTGCCCGATATACAAACAACTTAAATTCGTGTGTTTTTTTACAATTATCCAAAAGTTTGGTTAAAAATGCAATTGAGTCAAAGGTCATGTTTTTTTTTTTTTTTTTGCACAAGTCAGTAGACCAAAATGACATCATTTGGATATCGGGCAGGACCCTAACTGCCCGGTGTCTCAATTGCAATTGAGATGGTCGTGATACTGTTTGCAATTCTCCAAAAGTTGGGCTGAAAAAGGTCGTAATTGTTGGGACAATTTAGGCATTATGTAATGATGTCTAGGCATAAGTGTAAATCAGTCCTGGTATATCTCTTTCTGTAGCAAAATTCTAGAACCTTGTTGTTTATTATTAATGATGGTTACAATTGTGCAGGTACAGGTTCGTTTTCCGTCTGGAGAGCGCAAAGGGAGGAGGTTTCAGTGTACAGCTAAAATACAATCTCTGTATGACTACGTTGATTCTTTGGGTTGCTTAGAAGTAAAGGACTACAGCCTCGTCTCCAACTTTCCTCGTACTGTGTATGGTCAAGACAAGTTATCTCAGTCTCTCAAGGAAGCAGGATTGCATCCACAGGCAAGTCTCTTTATCGAGACCAAATAACAAGGTAAGATGAGACAATAGTAGGAAACGATATTACCTTATAATATTAGCGTGCTTTCTCAGGAAATGAAGAATAGTAGTTTTTGGCAGTTATGTACGTACAAATAAAAATTGAACTGCATTTTCTTACATCTGTGGTGCTACTACTTATCCATGTGAATTTCGCTAATGAATGCATTTTGGACCTATTTCTTTCTTTCTTTCTTGATTTAGGTATATAGTGAAGAGACTGCAGTTATATATTGAAATCGAATGTTGGTATTGTTGTATTGGCAAAACTTTTTTTAAAAAACAATGACATTCAAAAGAATACTGTTACCAATTTCACTACATTAGTTTAATTTTTAGTTCCTACGAAATGAATTGTTTATGACAAACATATTAATAACAAAATAAGTGGTAACGTTTTTAATACAATTGATTCCCTTTTGGCACAAAAAAGAACAGTTCTACTTAATTAAAAATGGAAGGCTCAACTCAAGTATGATCGAGCAGTCATAAAAACAATCATGCATTCATGCTCCAACAAGCTACTGCATGCATTAAAAAAAACAACTTGTTCTTATATTAATTGAACATTTCTTATTTTAAAAAAATAACCTTTTACTCACACACACACATATATATATATATATATATATATATATATATATATATATATATAAATTATCTCAAACCTTTCTTATTTACATCCTATGTTATTACTTTTTAATCTCTAACTAAAAATTTCCTCTTCAATAACATTGAATTACACATTATATTCCTCATAAAAAAATATTTTATCACCTTTATTCTTACATTAAAATTCGTGCAAACAGTAAATGTTTAAGAACTGAGGGAGTACTATTTAAGGATATCAATTAAAAAAAAACCAATTTTTTTCTAACAAGCTACTCCATTTATTTTACAATTGTTTGCATACCATTTAAAAGACCCCACCCCTCCTCATAAACCTCATCCTCACAATATTCACATATTTATACAAAATATCATTATTTTTACACTCAATCTAACCAATTTCTTTACTTTATTCATAATAATTAATAAAATTATCCATCAATACTCCACTCATTACATATATTTTTTTTAAAAGTGTGTCCATTTTGTGATGCAAAAAATTAAAGGAGCAGTGACCAAATAAGTGTCAAGATGTTTGTCGACCACATCGTGTAGCCATAGGGGTGGGATGAATCAGGCTACCCGACAGGGGCCTACAAACAACTCGACTCGTTTAAAAAACATTAAACAAGATGAACTCAAGCTTTTTTAGAATCTCATTTAGTTAAATAGGTCGAGTTTGATCTTTTTCGTAGACCTTTTAAGCTTAACGGGTCGATCAACCTATTTAACTTCACACATATATATATATATATAATATCAAAATATAATAAATATATAAAATACTTAAATAACCAAATAAAGTAAGAAAGTTTGGTAATATAACTACTCCATTGTTATATTTTTCTTTGAAATAGTTGAAAAAAATATTTAATTTTTTTTGTAACATTTGATAAATATTTATTTCTTATTTTAAGATTTCAAGATTGGATTTTTATTATTTGATGATAGCATAAGTGTTGTAGAATTTTTTTAAAATTGCACTTATAATAGAACTAAAAAAACCCTTTTTACAAAGCTTTCGAACTATTTATTAAAAAACAGATTTGGGACTAAAATATCTACCCCAAACAAACAGTTGGAGTAAAGCATGTCCCCAGTAGTCCAAGTCAAACATCCTTGGCAAAATGTAAAACGGAACCAAAAGATTTGATAGCTAGAGTTAGGGCGATGGGTAAATTGAAACTAACATAATTTTATCAAGCATAACTCAAAAGAATAATATTTGCCATAAGCTAGCTATTACAATTCAACAACTCATATTTAAATAGACGCAAACCCGGCCAACCCTACATATATAATACTAATAAAACTTATAAAATTAAAAGCCACAATAGTAGTATATAATTTCATGAATTGATCTAGCTAGTCGCTCCAATAATAATCTTGATTGGTAATGAACGCTGCTAGGTCCTCCACTCTTCCGAAGACCAATGTCCTTACGAAACCGAATAAGTGGATTAATAACACAGACTTGACCACTGCATCCTTTTGGATAGACAGCAGGAAGTACCAATTCCGTTTTACAATACAAGGCAAAATCTTCACAATTTCGTTTAAGCAGATGATATGATACTTCCCAAATACAAGGCCCTGTGAATCACTGCCTCCGGATCATCAGACTTTGCCTCGGATTTTACCCATAAAATCACCTCGGCCGGCTAACTCCATATTGGTAACGATACAATGATCCCTTTCGCAAGAAGCAATTCAAACAAGACACAGTTACACACTTAAATTTGAAACCACAATCTGATGAGTTGCACATGCAAATGCGACGCGGTTTTTTAACCGAACTAGTGAAGTGCACAACTCTGCCTTCACCAACATAAATGCCTGCGCGCAGAGAATCACATACATTTGATCGAATATATTAATTAGACAAGCTATATATATTAATTAATTAATTAATTAAAAAAGCTAGAAGATGAAATTAAAAAAAACCATGATGAGCGTAGATGAAGAATGCTCTCCAAGTGTAGATATGATCCCCTTCTTGTAAATCATTCCTTTTTACTTTGTGTGAAAAAAATCCCATATCTCTTAATCTTTTATTTTTCAAAAAATTATTGTCTGCAAAGTATTGCATTGCATCAAATATATTTATAAGTAGAGTAACGCGTATTGTATAATTAGACCTAAAATATAGAGATTATTTTTGCCCTTTGAGGGGTAGAAGGCACCAGCCATAATTTTGTCCACTCATCACTACAAATTTTATAACAAAATGTCTCTACTACCCTTAATTTTGGAAATTGATTGCTAGCACAGTTATATTTTCCTCTCTCTCCTATTATATTATATCCTCTCTCGTCTCTCTCAAATTGAAGTGGTCGTTCAACACCCTTCTCCATTTTCCGGTGGCCTCCAACGACGCCGACGACACGGGTGGTGGGTTCCCGGCCTCCATCTTCCTCGACCCGCTCCCAGCTTCGTCTACTAAGGTTTGTTCGAAACTATCCTCATCAACGCCGCTGCTGTTTCTCTCTCTCACCGTCGCCTCCGTTTGAAGGCCGTTGCCGCCCTCTGTTTGAAGAAGAAAGATATTCGTGCCTCCTCCTCCTCCTATTTTTTCCTCTGATTTTTTTCATTTTCATGTGAGTGATTAGGTTAGTTTTTGAATTTTCTGGATTCTTATTCCTCTGATTTGCTGGTTTATTTAAATCTTCAGATTTTTTTATGTTGAGATGTCAGATCCTTGATTTTTTATGTTTTTCCTTATTATATTTCTTGATGAGTTTATAATGTGAAATTTGTAAAAAAAATTGAAGAGAAAGACATGTCTTTTTGTTGTGGAAGGTTTGAAATCTTTGATTTTTTAATGTTCTTTGAATTTTTTAATGATCTGTATTTTTTTATGGTGTGAAAAGGGTTTTTTATGGCCTGAAATTGTACCTGCTTCGACTGGACTAGGGTTTTCTCATTTTCATTGGGTCTTTTGTTTCAGATTTGTGAGATTTCTTGAGATTTCACCTTCTTTATTTATTTGTGGATTTTTTTTGGAGTGTTTGCTTAGATTTATTCTTGAATTTAAGCTGTGTGTAGTGTATCTTCTTCATTAAGCGGTGGTGAAGAGAAGGATGGACACGCACTGTTAGAGGTTTGAGTATTCTGGAATTTCTAGGTTTTCCTATATGAAGGAAAAACACTTTATGGGTAACCAGCAGACATCCTCTTTCTGTCTTGAATTCATAACCCAAAGCATTTAGTGTGCCAAGAGATATAAATGTTTCTCTTCAAATCTGGAACAAATCTGACGTTGGTCAGGATCACATGTTTATCATTAAATATCTTCACCCTCACAGTGCCAATCTCTCTCACATTACAACTTTCATCATTACCCAACAGAACTGATCCTCCATCCATCATCTCAAAGTTTTGAAATCAAGATTTGGTAGGACACATGTGAAATGAACATCCAGAATCCAACACCCATTCATTAACAAGTTTGCTATCTGCACTATCATATCCTTTTGCCTCTGCTACATCAGCTTTAGCAGCATCAGTAGACTTCTTGTGCTCTGGACAATCTTTTAAGAAATGTCCTTCTTTATGGCATTTGTAGCAAGCTTTGTTCTTGACTACATATCCATTTATCTTTTGAGCTGGCTTGACATGTTGCTTCTTGCTTTGCCCTCCTTTCTTGTCATTCTTGAGTTTGATGTTAAGACCCTCAGCATGGTTCTTGGTCTTCTTGATTGAGTTTGCTACATGTAAACTCTTAGTCTTCAGTATAGACAAGACTTCTTTGAATTTTGTCTTACCCTCCTTGGTAATCAGCAGAGCATCCTTGAAGCTGTCATATGAAGGTGGTAATGCCTCCAAAAGTAGAAAGGACTTCTTATGATCTTCCAAGGCAATTCCAACATTCTCAATATCATCAATTGTCTGCATGAACTCTATTAACTGCTCATCAAGGGTTTTATCATCTGTCATCTTGAAATTGTTGAGCTTCCTTTCCATAAACATCTGATTTGACAAAGATTGTGCCAAATACAGATCATCTACTGCCTCAAATACTCCAGCAACATCCTTCTCCTTTATAACTTCTCTGAACACATTATCTCCTAAACTCATAACAACAATGTTGTAAGCTTTTTCCATAAGCTCCTCTTTCTTGGCCTTGTCTGAATCGGATGCAGCAGGGTCAAGTGGACTGAGAGCATCCTTCAGCCCATGGTGTGACAGAAAAGCCTTCATCTTGGCTTTCCATAAACCAAAATCTGTCTTACCATTGAATTTCTCTATCTTCAACTTTACAGAGCCCATTTCTTGATTCTTGACTTTATCTTCGACTTCCCACAGACAGCGCCAATTGCTATGAAATTGTATCCACAAAGCAACTCCTCACAAATGATAAATCAAGACAACAAAGAAATGAAACGAATAAAGGACTCAAAGAAAGAATACGAGATTTACGTGGTTCGATCAAATGATCTACGTCCACGGAGGATAGAATACTCTTCACTAAACTCTAATGAAAGTTACAGATTTACAAGTATTCAATAAGCTTGAAATCTCACAAAGACTATTCCCTCAATATCTTTTGAACTCTCATCGTAACCTAATCTAAACACTTAGATGGTGTATTTATAGATGTACAATGCATTGGATAACTGCCACTAACCGACTAACTAACTAACAGAAATAACTAACTCCGAAAACTAGAATTTCAGCAGACTTGTCTCAGCTGATTTGAGATCAGCTGAGTTGGCTTCAGCAGACTTGGACCCAATTCCCCTAAACTGACTTCAGACGACTTGCATCAGCAGAGTTGTCCAAACTCATCTCAGATTAGTTGACACCTATAGCAGACTACTAAACCTTATCAGCTGAATCCATCTTACTCAACTCTGCTGAACTTCAAGATCAAACGACTAGCTACTCTTCTGATAGATAGAATCAGATGACAAACCAATATTGCATTAATTCTAACAATAAGCAAATAACTATTACAATTCAACAATCAAAAGATAATCCTAACTCTGAGTACAACTCTTATTTAAATAGACGCAAACCCAACCCTACGTAATAAAAGTCCAAGTGCCATTTATTCTAAAACTTAAAATTAAAAGCCACAATAGTAATAATAATACGTAGATAAGATAATTCATGAATAGTACGTAATTGCGTCAATCACCACCTCGATCTTTCTAATCGCTCGAACAACCTCATCAATCATCATACGTATCTGGATTGCCCATGAACGTTGCTAGGTCCTCCACTTTTACCTTCTTTGCATTCCTCCGAACACCAATGTCCTTATAATACCGAACAAGTGGATTAACAACACCAGAGACTTGACCACTACATCCTTTTGGATAGCCAGGAAGTACCAATCCTGTTTTACAATACAAGGCAAAATCTTCACAATTGTGTTTAAGCAGATGATACTCCCCAAATCCATTGTCATGATCAAGCAAATACTTGGCCCTGTGGATCACTGCCTCTGGATCATCAGATTCTGCAGTTGTGCAAGTTCCCCCTCGGATTTTACCCATAAAAGTGACTCGGCCAACTCCATATTGGTAACGATACAATGATCCGTTTCGCAAGAAGCAATTCAAACAAGACACAATTACTCCACTAATTTGATCACTCTTAATCTTGAAAGCACAATCTGGAAAGGAGGAGGTTGATGAGTTGCACGTGTGACGCGGTTTTTTTTTAACCGAACTAGTGAAGTGCACAACTCTGTCTTCACCAACATAAATGCCTGCAGAGAATCACATACATTTGAATTAAGACAAGCTATAGTAAAACAAAATGTATTTGAAAGCTGCAAGTGCATTAAGGTACTAATTAACTCGATGAGCACGATAATAATTAAAAATATCGTGCTGATCGAGTTAATTAAAAAACAAAAACAAACCATGATGAGAGTAGATGAAGCCAGTTCTCCAAGTGTAGATATGATCCCCTACTTGTAAATCATTCCTATCTACTTTGTGTGAAATAAATCCCATATCTCTTCTTTTATTTTTCAAAAAAATTATTGTCTGCAATTCAGCATTGCATCAAATATTTATAACACTCAATCAAATTGAATTCAAGCAGGAATTGGTAGACCAACGCGTATTCTAGAAATGCCATAACCACACCTAAACTAAAATTTGTATCCAACCATTTAAAACACACGCAATTGTGTGCATACAAAAGGACCAAAATGCACGCTATTTGTAATTCAAATTAAGTCAGTTGAAATATTCATAAATATATCAACATATCTGTCATCAAACGAGTAGCAATAATTGACGAAGCCACCGAACCTCAGCTCCTCCTTATTTTCCTTTATCATCGACAGTTATACGATGTAGCTTCCTTGACGTCTGCAATGTCATCTTCACTGTCTGAACCTGCGACTGTGAGCTCTATACCCTGTCTAAGTATTTCAAGATAAAATTAAACCATATACATAAATAAATTTAGAAAAGTATACATTAATTAATTTTACGCGTGGAGCTGACTGACCGGCGTTTACTTGATACAATATTAATGTCAACTTCTGAGGTCCAAGTCCATTTGACAACTTGCCTCAAATCTATTTTTTTGTTTATTTATTCTATTTAAATAGATAGTCTTTGAATAATTTAGGGTAAATTAATAATAAGGTCATTTCACTACTAGTTTTATCTAATAAAATCTACACCATATTTTCTTGTTTAATAGAGTCAAATTGAAAAATCTAAGACAATTATACTCTTTTACTAATTTGAAACAAAAATTAACATGTCAACTAAATACCATAATTATAGATTAATAGAGGATCTCGAAAAACGCAAAATTTAAGCAGCTTCCAAAAATTTAAAAATTTCCTAAAAAGTAGGTATCCTCATTAATCTGTTTCACTTGCTTGAGCTTCGAGATTTCTGCACTCTGCATTTAAAAATTAAATTTTTTTCTAAAAAGTAGGTATCCTCATTAAATACCATAATTATAGATTAACATGACTCTATATATGCTTTGAGAACTGTATGACTATATGCGCGATTTACTACATGTGCAGTAGGTAGTTCATATTAATTAAAAAAGATGCGTATGTATGCAGTGTGCAGTGTGCAGTGAACATATACCGAGGAAACGATGTAGTTGATTTAGAGTATTAATTAAGAAAGATGCACGATTCTATGCATATGTTATTGAGGCTAGACACGGAGTAAGCAATCGATATGTTACCTGCATAACTTGGACTTGTTGTTTCAGCAACCAAATCTGCATAAGTTATCGATTCAGATACGCGAATAAGTTTGTTCTTCCCATTACAATCAAACTTGCAGAATACAATATAATCCATGTCAAGTCTTCTCGATTTAGAGATACATGTGGAATTGGGGTGAGATTAATATACAAATGATGGATTGATAAAAAATCAAAAAGTATAATGCAGTCTCGAAATATAAATCGAGAATACACAATACTATGACAATGAAAACTACGACGGAATTGATAATATGAAAAATACAGGATTAATAATCAAGGAATTGAAATGAATATACGTACGATGCAGTTGAATTGGATTGAAGACATACGATGCAGTTAATTTGGATTGAAGACGTACTATGTAGATGATTTGAATTGAAGATGAATATCGAATTTCCAAATTTTTTATTCTATTTTGATCGAATCTGCAGAACCTTTTCGAAATCAAATTTTGGAAATTCAAAATTTGGAAAGTAGTAGACTTTCCCATTCTGTAACCTAATATTAAGGAATTGAATGAAACGCGAAAATTGTGTCCAGAATAAATATCTGATTTAATATCATTTTTGAAATTTTAAATCAATTTGTATAATAAGGGTAATTATGGTTGTTTGTATTCAAAATGAAGCTATTAGACAAAATTTGAAGTGGATGTTCCTATTTGTTGAATAAGTTGTGATAATGACTCTATTGGTAAAAAATCTCAATAGTTATTAACAAAATTGAGTATTACAAATAGGGTTGGTCTGTTGTGTACTCGAGTGCATATTGTGCACTCTAGTCCATGTTGCACTTTTCAGTTGTACTGACTTGCACTTTTTCATGACTTACACTTTTTGGTAAAATGGTGTTGCACTTTTCAATTATTAAACTGTATAATAATATTTTTATTTATAGTGACTTACACTTTTTAGAAATATTGTGTTGCACTTTTCAGTTTAATAACTTACACTTTTCATTAAAAATTGTAATACTGACTTGCACTTTTTAATAATATTGTGCTGCACTTTTCAGTAAAAAAAATTTGTTGCACTTTTCAATTATAGGCTCTTACACTTTTCAGTTATATTGACTTACACTTTTCATTAATATTGTGATGATCTTTTCAGTAATATCGACTTGCACATTTCAGAAATATCGTATTTCACTTTTAGTTATACCAACTTATACTTTTAGTAAATATGGTGTTGCACTTTTTTGTTATATCGACTTACATTTTTTAGTAATTTTGTGTTGCACTTTTTATTGAATAAAAATTTTCCTTAAAATTTTAATTTAAATGGAGAATGTGTATATTTTTAAGTAAAAAAAAAAGGGTAAAAAAATAAATTAAATAAAAAGAAACAAAAAAAAGCAAAAAAATGAAATAAAATGAAGAAGAAAAAAGAAATAAAAAGAGCTATTTTATGGGTCATGTAATTATTTTTATAATAATAATAATAATAAAAATTGGAGTAGAATGTACAACATGAACTCTAGACTAAATCTTACAAATAATATTTTTATAATTAAAATATATATTTTTTTAAAATATGTATAAAAAGAAGTTAGCAAGATTTCCAAGATTGCATCCCTCTGCTCAGATCATCCATGGTTGAGAGATTTCTTATCAGTGCGATCCCCTTCATCTCCAAATCAGAAGAATTCTGCGGCGACATTTAAGGATGCCCTCTTATCGGATCACGACGAGACCAGATCGGGTCACGACGAGATCAGATCGGCGGTGGATACGGTAAATTTCACGACATCACACATGCCGGTTAAGAAAGGCGAATTGGTATCAATCAAGGTGGACGAAAGTCTACACGCTGCACGAGTGGCGATGTGCAAAAACTCGTTCATCGGACGGATCATCAATGCCAGGAAAGAGAAGCCCGGGGCACTGATGGATCTGAAGGAGGCACTATCCTCAGCATGGGGTTTGACAGGGACGTGGAAATTAATACCTCTGGGACTTGGCTATTTCAATATCCACTTTGACAACATTGGTGATAGGGATTTGGCTACCAAGAAAACCAACTGGACTCTACATCCAGGAGTCTTTCGAATTACCAAATGGGTTCAAGATTTCAACCCATACAATATAAACACCTCTCTGGCGCAGGTTTGGGTAAGAATATATGAATTGCCTTTTGAATATTGGACGCCATCATTGATATCAGGTATGGCATACGCGTTGGGAAATCCGATTAAAATCGATGAAAGATCCTTAGACGGATCAATGGGCCATTTTGTTAGGATTCTGGTGGAAATTGATTTATCAAAGGAACCTCTTGATCGGATCTTGGTAGAGCGGAAGGGATATTCTGCTTTTGCTTATTTCAAGATCGAGCAAGCCCCATTGTTTTGTCAGCACTGCTCAATCGTAGGGCACTCATGGGATAATTGTAATAAAAGGGTCAGCCGCGAGAAAGCCACAAAACCATCTACTCCGAAATTTGATCAGGCTGCAACTGACTCAAAACATGATCATGAATTTGTGCGGCCGCGCAAACACCGCCGCAAGCCAAAGGATCATAAGCAGGTACAGGAGGAGGAATCCAGGAACGACACTCCGACTTCCAATCGTTTTGAGCCATTAAATAGCTCTCCGACGGGCAACATTCATTCCCAGGATAAGGGGGAGAGCATGGACACATCAGAAACAACAGTGGACCCAGAACGTCCAAACATCCTCAAATCGGTGATTTATGGAAATAACTTGCAGGATGGACATTTGGAGGACAAGATAGAGCAAGCACTTAGGGAAGGCAAGCGGAGAGAGTCACAGGCGATGAAAGTGGTGACAGGATCTACCTCCCCAAGATTCAGGCGAATGTCATCCGCAGCTCTCGGTCGCTGGGGGGATGTGGATACTTCGGACTTCGCAGATTCGGAACCAGACATAGAAACGCCTGAGCACGGTGATTTTGGGGACGTCCAATGATTGTGCTGCATTGGAACATCCAGGGTGTCGGGAATGGGGATTCTCAAATGCTGCTGAAAAACCATTATCGCACCCACAATCCAGATTTTGTGGTTATTATTGAGCCGAAAATCTGCTTTCAAAGTATCAAGGACAGTTTTTGGGATTCTATAGGTTTAAGATTTGTGATTGAAAACGCTCGCGTCAACATGCGTCCTAATACTTGGGTCTTTTGCAAGCCTATCTGGTATGATGTCTCGACGACCTGTGGATTCACAAATCAAATTATTATAATTCGCACAGTGGTGGAGAACTTGCAGATGCAACCGCTTTGCCTTATTGGAGACTTTAATTCAGTTATGGGGGCTCATGAACATGTGGGCAGGGCGGCTCCTTCTCCTCAGTCTGCGGGAAGGAAATGCACCAGCGGATAAATTGGCGGAGATGGCAACGGAGGATCTCACTTGGTGGGACAATCCGCCAGAACAATTACGTCACTTTTTGATTAAAGACTTGAACACAGAATTTTACAGATTTTCTTAATCATGTATTTAGAGGGGTTCCCTTTTCCTTGACTACGGCTTTATCCCTACGGAGGGTTTTCCATAGCAAGGTTTTTAATGGGGCTCCGGTCTCATGAACGTGTTGTGCTCATCTGACTTTAGGCTCTCTTTTTTATATAAGATCTGATTTTCATCAAAGAGTATAATTTTTTGCAGTGTTGTAAAAGGCAGAAATCACTAAGCGGGCGTTTTCGGCCGCCTAGCGCCTAGGCCGCCTAATCGGCGTCTAGGCGCCGCCTAGAATTTCAGATTTTTTTTTTGTACTTCATACCAAATGAAAATATTAAACAATGCTTTATAGAATAATAGTTCATACCAAATACCAAATTAAACAGGCTAATCATATACCAGACTCCAAAAGTCCAAAACATGCTACGAGCCTACGAGTACCAAAAGTCTAAATTACACCTAATTCACTTCAAAAGTTCA
Organism: Galeopsis tetrahit; assembly: GCA_963675135.1. Taxonomy (NCBI): domain Eukaryota; kingdom Viridiplantae; phylum Streptophyta; class Magnoliopsida; order Lamiales; family Lamiaceae; genus Galeopsis; species Galeopsis tetrahit. Next base: position 66,644,703 of record OY776133.1, read on the forward strand.
AATTAAGTATAATTAACATTCACGTCAAAATAAGTAACTAAATTACTAACTTAATTACTTAATTTAATTTTGATTTTTTTATATTATTTTAACCAAAACGACGTCGTTTTGTTTATTTAAAAAAAAAGAGAGTAAAAATTCACTGTCCTAATCGGTGCTCTGCCTAGGCCCCGCCTAGGCCCGTCTAGGACCGCTTAATAAGTCTGGCGCCTAATGTGGACAGATTAGTAAAAAACTAATCTTTTTTTACCGCCTAGGCCCGCCTAGGCGTCGATTTTTGCATCATTGATTTTTTGTCATTTGTTTCCTTTCAAATGTACTTGGACCTCAGAAGTTGACATTAATATTGAAGAATTAAATTTTGATACCTACTAACTAGGAGTATATATAATTTGTTTATTTAATTTTTTAATTATATCATATCTCCTAAATATGTGTCTACATTAAAAGAGAGGGCAAAAAAGTAAGAATTGGAGATTTAACTAAAAATCAAGCTAGTGATTGATATCAATAAATATTTCAGTTCTAATAATTATACATATAGAATTAATATTTTTTATCGCCAAAATTGCAAGATGAGTTGTATTTTAGTACTTCATTTGTCAACCAATTCAATGCTCATACTTTTGAATACAAGTTTTTATGGCAAAAATATATACTACTTTATTGTAAAGTATTGTAGGAATCATTGCAAAGAAAAAAAAAATTGTTTATGAATAGTTGAATGTCATTTTAAATAATTAAGTGATGGTTTAAAACGATAAAGATAAAATTATACTCCATATTTCTTTTTGTGTAAATAGATTTGATGGACGAACTAATAAGACAGGCGGAAATATAATTGATGGACTAAAAGGAGTAGTTATTTTTAAAATGTTTGTCATATTATTTAAACATTTTTTTAATTACTTAATGTACAATATTTAATGTCATTAACGTGTTCCCGCAAGTGGACGATGTGATTGATCCCCTGCATTAGTCGATCCTTGAATCGAATACAATATTAGTACACTTTGTTCATTAGTTTAGTTTAAAATCTCAACTAAATGATTTGTTCATGATAAACCTATCATTAATAACAAAATATATAAATAGTTTCAAGTGAGAATTGAAATGCAAAACAAGCAAACGCAGAATTCACAAACACTGAATAAATCCTTGTGCAAATTCATCAGAAAAAGAAAATCATACAACAAACTCAAGATTGACTACTTCAACTGCTGCCTGCACCAAACAACCTCCTCATCACTCGACATATATACGAATCTCGATTGCCAAGGAACGCTGCTATGCCCTCCATTTCCTCCTTAACCACATTGCTCCGAACACCAATGGAACCACAACAACAGGACTTAGAGCAAACTATCCCAACAACCAAAGAGCCAATTGGAACACCAATAGCAGATGAGGCTTTACTATCAATGAAGAGGTGAGCTAAGAAAAGGCATATTACAATATTAGCCTCTTTCACCAAAGGCAAAAAATGAAAATACAGTAGCAAATAAGCACTGTCTACAATATTTATTGTAAAAGGTTCATTTGTCGAAGGAACGCTGCAACGTCCTTCGCTTCCACCTTTTTCACATCCTTCCGAACACCAATGTCCTTAGAATACCTATATTTTGCATAGGTTACTGCTGCTACTGTGCCCAAAACAACAGGATTTGAGACAAATATCCCAAAAGGTAAAGAACAGAATGCAGCACCAGGAATACTGTAAGCAGACGATGATTGACCACTACCTCCCACATCATTCAATTTGCAAGAAACTAAAAATCCTGTTTTACAATATAAGGTAAAATCTTCACAGTTATGTCTAAACAACATGTATTTCCCAAATCCATTGTAAAGCAAATACATGGCCCTGTGAATCACTGCTTCTGGATCATCACATTTTGCAGTAGTGCAAGTCCCACCTCGTTTAGCAATAAAAGCATACCGGCTAACTCCATATTGGTAACGATACAATGATCCGTCTCCCAAGAAACAATTCAAACAAGATAGAGTTACTCCAGTTTCACCTTTTCTGAATCCACAAAAGATCGGAGAGTCCAACGATGAGAAGCACATGGAGCCCGAGCTATGACAAGAACTCCAATTACGCGTTTCGGTGAAGTGCACAACTCTATCTTCGCCAATATAGATGCCTGAAAATGACATAAAAATGCATAACCAAATTAACAATTTCAAGCTGCATATTGGCAGAAAAGTGCACTTTAGATCATGACATAACCATGATGCAAAAATGTACATTATCCGACTGTGTGAACAATTTGTAGCTACATATTCAGAATAGATTGCAGTTTGGATACTAATATTTATCATTCAGCCATATGATATGAATGAAGAGGTAAAAGCAAAGAAGTCTAGCAAAAACAAGAAATTGATGAAAGCTTTTGACAATCTTATCTAGCAAGTTGAAAAACTGTCTAATTAATGAATTATAATCTGAAAGAAAACCTATATCCATAATTCATAACAGAGTTGCAGGGGCACTTAACATAAACCAATATCATCACATCTTTCTTTTGTAAGTTTGTACAAGAAATATACTAGAGTACTATATATTTATGAAAGAATCATTATCTGGTTGAAGGCAATATTAAAACCCCAAAAATTTTAACAACATTCAGCAGAATAGCAGATGGTTACTGAGAATCAAGAAGAAGTCACACAGATGATATGAACAGAGTCTTACAACATTCATCCATTTACAAAGAAACAATACTCACAATTTGAAACTTAACTATAACATACAAAAAGCAAACAACAATAACAAAAAGGAAAAGTGTTTCCGAAAACAGGTAATTAATTAAAGTTATTGCAAAGAATTTCGAGGGAGGAAGATAACAAACCATGATGGGAGTATGTGAAGGCTGTTCTCCAAGTGTAGATATGATCCCCTGCTTCTAATTCACTCCGTTCTACTCTATGTGACATTTCCCCCATTCTCTCTCTTGTTTTTCAAATTCGTTGTTACCATTTATATAAACCCTTGAGTTCTTCTCCTTCCCGAGAAGAGACGCCATTAATCGAAGTAATACCGGAAACAGAAACGACGTTGATTCACAATTTCACACTAGGGTCGCCACTACCAACTCCGCATTTTATTTTAATAAGTTTATAGATTTTTCTATTTTTACCAATCTTTTTTCAAACGGCCTCTATTAATATCTACTCCCTCCTATCCGTGATTATTTGCACACTTTTCTTAAAAATAGAAAAGAAAATAACTCACATAATTTTTATCCTTAAAAACATTCATCTAATTTAAAAAATGTCACTCTATTTGGGCCCACAATTTAACTCAATTTATAACTTTAGTCAAATCTCATTCACTTTAGTCAATGAATTACAAATAATACTCCTCCTTTATTCCACCATACACATCAATATATTTCATTTTCTTAATCTCCGTGTAGGTCAAACCATGCACAAAATCCTGGAACGGAGGGAGTATTTTTTTAGTAACACAAAAAAAATCTATTTTTTAAAAAATATATTAATGATAAAAAGGTCAAAGCAAGAGTAGAAAAAGAACGTGGAAAAAGAAAAAGAGGAGAAAAATTAATGAGGATAAATGTATCAAAAAAATATGTTTCTTAATTTTATAAAAAATGAGTAATGCGACTTTATAAAATAGAGAGGTATGCATTAATATATACACTACTTTTTTCGTCCAAATTTATAACTCATTTAAATGAATATTGATTAGTTTATACTATAAGTTTCTCATTTTATCATTTTAATCTATTCGCGTAAGTTTTTCATACATTTTTTGACAAATATTTTTTAATTTTTTATTTTCGCAATCACATCACTTATACTATATTTATATAGTTTACTCACTTTTTTTAATATATGTTTTCAAAAGTAATGAAAAGTATATAAAGTAGATAAATTGAGAGGTATAATTGAATATTATGGGGTCCATTTATGAATAAAATGATTGTTTGTAAAGAAAGTGAATGAAAGCGTAATAAGTTATAGTGAAATGGAGATATAGTGTAAATAATATTATTTTAAAAAAACAAATAAACATAATGAAATTGAATCGAGAAAGTAATATATATATATATATATATAATACCGTACATAATAAGTGATAGTACGGAGTAATAAATATTTTATTAGTTCTTATGTACTCCCTCCGTCCCGTGATTACTTTTACATGTAAAGTGGCACACAAAATAAGAAAAATAAATTTAGTGGAGAAATTGAGAATATTGTGAGGGTGAAGTTTATAAGGATGTGAAAGTTATTGTGAGATGTCCCAAAAAGAACAGTGTGAAAGTAATTGCGGGACAGATGGAGTAATTGATTACTACTTTGCAAAAAGATCGAGAGATAGTGAGATGTTGACATTTTAAAAAATAATTCAATTACAAGTATAAGTATTGCTTGGACTTAGGAGTGTGCTCCTGTCTAGGTCTCAGGTTCGAAACCCTAAGGTGCAAACAATTTCTATGGGGCCATGTCCATACAGAGCGCATAGCTCTGGCTTTAAACGGGACCCCCGCAAGTGGGCGGTGGGATTGGTCCCCGGGATTAGTCGGCCTTGATCCGGATACCCGAGACTTAAAAAAAAAAAAAAACAAGTATAAGTATTGCTATTTAATGACTTTGTAGAGGTTTTAGGAAAGATGGAACAAAATGTTGCATTATGAATATATATGCTCCGTGTTGCGGAAGTGAGAAAAGAGCTCTTTGGGATGCTTTAAAGGTTGCGGTGGGACAAAATAACCAGGTGTGTCTGTGCATTGTGGGTGATTTTAATGCCATTAGATTCGAAGATGAAAGAGTCGGGAGAGGAGAAAGAGCGGATAATAGGGACAGATTGACCTTCGATCATTTCATTAGATCGAGCAACCTGATTGACGTTCCATTGTTAGGACGGAAATACACCTGGTACAGGCCTGATGGTACTTGCAAAAGTAGGCTTGATAGATTATTGGTCAACGACGCGTGAGATGGCAAATGGCCAGATTTATGTTTGAGAGGATTGGGGAGAACTATATCGGACCACTGCCCGATATACACAAAGGCGGAGCAGAAGGATTGGGGCCCAAAACCTTTCCGTTTCTACAACTCGTGGCTTAGTGGGTGTTTGCAAGCACTAGTATGTGCTTAAAAGCACTTCTTTTTTAAAATATAATCACTTTTGGAGTGTTTGACAACACAACTAAGTGATTAAATTAAGTAGTTTAAAGTGATTTTGGTGAAACACCCCTCCACCTACTTTTAATAGCTTCTATGTGCTTCTCATCATTGTAGTAACCAATTTTACATTTTTGCCCTTACAATTTAAATAATATTTTTTATTTACCCATTACTTATTCAAATGTAATAAGGGTATTTTTGTAAAATTATAAAGAAGCTATTTATTTTGCAAACATCACAACATATACAAAATTGATTAAAAGTGATTAATTTTAAAACACTATCCACTTTCAAATTTATTTCAAAAATCAATTTTAATCACTTTGAATCAATCACTATTGTTTACAAAAACACCCTTAGTCACCCAAATTTCAGAGAGTTCGCGGAACAAAAGTGGAAATCGTATGAGATCCAGGGTTGGGGGGGTTTTATCCTCAAAGAGAAGTTAAAAAGACTCAAAGGAGACCTGAATGTCTGGAAAAGAACAGTGTTTGGCAGCCTGGAAACAAGAATCGAAGAGAGAAGAAACGAGATAGAGAAACTAGATGCGATCGATGACACCCTCGGCTTAGATGACGAAGAAGTTATGGTGAGAAGAGAGGCTTTCGCAGGTTTATTGAGAGACATGCAATGGAAGGACTCTCAAATGCACCAAGTGGCGAAATTAAAATGGTTTAAGGAGGGTGACGTGAACTCAAAAATGTTCCACAGGGTGGTCAACTGCAGGCGCAAAAAGAACGAGATTAATGGCTTAATGATAAACCAAACATGGAATGAGAGTGAACTGGAAGTGAAAAATGGAATTTTCCATTTTTTCAAACAACATTTTAGTTCAGAAGGTATCATCTGACCAAGGTCATGATTTGAATCTTAAACAAGTTGAGCAGTGTGAAAATGAGATCCTCACAGCACGGTTTACGATGGACGAGATCAAGGAGGCAATATGGGATTGTGAAGCGACAAAGAGCCCCTGGCCCGATGGTATTTCTTTCGGCTTCTTTAAGAGTTGTTGGGAGTTGGTGAAACAAGAAATTGTGATTATGATGGAGGAGTTTCATACACACGGGAAACTCGTGAAAGGAATCAACCCATCTTTCATCGTCCTTATTCCCAAAAAGGATGGCGCACAATGTTTGGACGAGTTCCGACCAATCTCCCTGATTGGGAGTTTATACAAGATAGTCTAAAAAATTCTTGCAAAGAGACTAGCTAAGGTGCTGGAGACAGTAATCTCAGATAACCAGTCTGCATTTACTGGCGGGAGACATATTCTAGACGGGATTTCGGTGGCACATGAAGCAATCGATGAGGAAAAAAAGAAGAAAAAAGCAAGAGTGTTATTTAAGGTTGATTTCGCCAAGGCTTACGACTCGGTGGAATGGGCATTCCTAGATAAAATGATGGCAGCCATGAATTTCTCAAACAAATGGAGGAGGTGGATATTGGAATGTATATCGACGGCGAGCGCTTCGGTTTTGGTTAATGGCAGTCCACCGGGAGAATTCAAACTGGAGAGAGGACTGAGGCAAGGGGACCCCCTTCCTCTTCCTCATTGTTGCCTAAGGTTTAAACGCCATGATTAAAAAGGTTGCTGAAACAAGGGCTTATGAACCAGCCTGCATTGGCCACCAAAGGATAAATGTTCCAATTCTACAGTACACGGACGACACATTATTCATGTGCAATGGTAGGTGGGAGGATATCGTGGCAATTAAGCATACTCTCAGGCTGTTCGAGTTAGCTTCCGGGCTAAAGGTCAATTTTGGGAAATGTAGTATTACTGGGATAAATGTGAGGCCTGAATTAACAGAGAAGATGGCCAATTTCTGGGCTGCAAGGCAAGCAAACTTCCGCTAGCCTTCCTGGGTTTAAATGTGGGTGTAAACCACAGAAGTCAAAATACATGGGCTGGATTAATTCAGAAAATTCGCGGAAAATTGGAGAAATGGGAAGGACGTCATATTTCGATGGGTGGAAGAATCACTCTAGTTCAAGCGGTTCTGTCAGCGGTGCCAACCTATTACTTTTCTTTCTTTTTCCTACCAAAAGTGGTGGTGAATAATATTACTAAGCTACAAAGAAATTTTCTTTGGGGTGGGTGTGAGAATAAAAAGAAGATCGTGTGGGTTAAGTGGACAGATATCTGTGAGGGAAAAGAAAAAGGGGGCTTGGGGATCAGAGATTTATATACTTTTAATAGAGCTTTGTTAGGTAAATGGATTTGGAGATTTTTAAATGAAAGAGATAGTCTTTGGGTGAAAATATTAGTATCCAAGTATGGGGGGCTGGGTGGGGAGAGGTGGAGGGGGGGATGTCAGTATGGTGGAAGGATTTGAGGGACCTATACGAAAGGGTGAACGGGGAGGGTTTCAAGGCAGGGATAAAATTCTGGAGAGATGAATGGGTGGAAGGGGAGTCAGCTTTGATGTTCAGGTTCCCTAGACTTTTTAGATGTAGTTTGAATAAAGATGCAACAATTAAGGAAATGGGGAGTTGGAGTAAGGGTGGGAATGGGAGTGGGGGTGGAAGAAAACTTTAAATACTAGGGAGCTGTCTTTTCTTGATGAACTTTTACTAACCATTGACAGGCACAAACCAAGGCAAGGATGGGAGGACGGGGCACGGCATTTATTCGACCAGGGACGCGTATAGAAAATTGAGGCAGAACGGAGGCGCGGCGCAGAATATGGACGAGGAGGGGAAGAATTCGCAGAACTTTGGAGATGTATAGCCCCGAAAAAGATACAAACAATCGGATGGAAGGCATTGAAAGGAAGATTAGCGACGACAGACAACCTAAAGAAAAGAGGAGTACCGATCCCGGACTCGGAGATGACGTGCAAGATGTGCGGACAAGAGGCAGAAAATAACAAACATCTACTCTTGGACTGCAAATTTGCTGTGGAAATTTGGACAGAGGTGCATAGATGGATAAAGGTGAGCACGGCATTTCACAACAAGCTGCCGACTCACTTCCTCCAACACTGCACTCTCCTCGGAACCGACAAAGGGAGCAGGAAATTTGGAGCAACCATCTGGGCAGCAGTAGTAGGAGAAATCTGGAGGTGCAGAAATGCCAACAGATTCTGTGATGAAGAAATGAAGGTAAAAATTTTTTTGGAAAATATTAAAATTCAACTATGGAACTGGTTTGATGGGAGAGGGCTTATTAAACCAAATTCATCCATTGCGGCATGGTGTTGTGATCCATATACAGGCTTAGGAGTGAATCTTTAAACATCTGAGAAGGATAATGGTAAGGATAGATGATACGAGACATAGAGAATAAGGGCATCATATGTAAATTGTAAACTTTACAGGTTGAGTACCCCTGTACTCGTGTGAAATACAATCTTTTACCGTTTCAAAAAAAAAAAAAAAATTTAAATCCAAGAATTTCAAAGACAGGTTCTTCTGCTACAAACACACTCTTAATTGAGGCAGCCACCACAAATGGTAAGTAAATGAAACATAAAAGAATCCATCTTTCATCACAAGAACAAAATCATAGTAACATATAATCCAACAAACTCATCTCCATGTACAAGATTCAGTTCTACTGCTGAAGGCAAAAAATTAAAAATAGCAAATAAGCAGCAGCATCGTCTACAATATGTATTGTTAGCTCCACCTAAGTCGAAGGAACGCAGGAACTTCCTTTGCTTCCACCTTAACCACATCCTTCCGAGCACCAATGTCCTTAGAATACCGATAACTTGCATACTTTACGGTTGCTACTGCGCCCAAAACATAAGGATTTGAGATAAACATCCTAACAGGTAAAGCACTGATTGCAGCAACAGGGATAGTGAAAGCAGACGAGGCCTGACCACTACCTCCCACATCAACCAATTTGCTAGAAACTAACAGTCCCGTTTTACAATATAAGGCAAAATCTTCACAATTATGTTTAAGCAGCTGATACTCCCCAAATCCATTGTCAAGCAAATACATGGCCCTGTGAATCACTGCTTCTGGATCATCACATTTTGCAGTAGTGCAAGTCCCACCTCGTTTAGCAATAATAGTACACGTGCTAACTCCATATTGGTAACGGTACAATGATCCGTTTTCCAAGAAGCAATTCAAACAAGACAGAGTTACTCCACTTTCACCTTCTCTGAATCCACAAAAGATCGGTGAGAGGCATGGGGAACCCGAGCCAACAGAAGAACTCCAATTTTGTGTTGGGAGACTCGTGGATCCCGAGTTAACAGAAGAACTCCAATTGTGTGATGGGAGACACGTGGAGCCCGTGTTAGGAGGACTCAAATTAGGTGTTTGAGTGAAGTGCACAACTATGTCTTCACCAATATAGATGCCTGAGAATGACATAAAAATGCATAACCAAATTAACAATATATTTGTAGCTGCATTATTGGCAGAAAAGTGCACTTTAGATCATAACATAACCATGATGCACTGACTGTGTGAACAATTTGTAGCTACATATTCAGAGTAGATTACAGTTCAGATACTAATACTTATAATCATTCAGCCATATGATATGAATGAAGAGGTAAAAAAAGCAAACAAGTGTAGCAAAAACAAGAAACTGATGAAAAGCCATAGACCATTACAAGCTTATAAAAACCTAGCAAGTAGAAAAACTGGCTAATGAATTATGACCTGAAATAATGCCTATAGTTCACCATATCCATAATTCATAACAGAGTTGCAGAGGCACTCAACATAAACAAAAATCACTAGTTCCTTTATTATTGTAAGTTTATTCAAGAAATATTAAAACAAAAAATATATAAAAAAAAAACCAGAAAATTTAACAGCATACAGCAGAGTAGCAGATGGTTACTGAGAATCAAAGAAGAAGCCACTCAAATCATGAACACTCTTTACAACATTCATCCACCTTCAAAGAAACACAATTATAACATACATAAAGCAAACAACAATAACAAACTAAAATTATTGCAAAGAATTCGAGGGAAGAAGAAACCATGATGAGAGTAGGTGAAGGAATTTCTCCAAGTGTAGATATGATCCCCTGCTTCCAATTTACTCCTTTCTACTCTGTGCGACACAAACCCCATAATCTCTCTTTTTTTCTTCAAATTCTTGATACAATAATCACTCAGCATTTACATAATAATCCCTTCTTCTTTCTCATTTTATGATTCCCGAGAAGCCATCAAATCCCAGTAAAGTCGGAAGCAGAAGCGACGTTCACCACAGGGCTATAGCTCACTCCATTATTAAGGCTAGTTTGCTTTTGTGAATTTTTTAAATCATCAAATAATTCTCAATATTTTTATTTTGTTTTGATTTTTTAAGATAGTACGATCGTTTATAAATATATTACAAATGATGTAATTGATTGAAGAAAATAGATTAGAGATAAAATATAAGAATAAAAAATTAAAAGTATGTACTAAAAAGTAGGGGTGGGCAAAAAATCGAAAAATCGAAACCGATGATATTTTTTAAAATTTTGGTTTTTTCGGTTCGATTCGGTTTATATTTTCTAAAAACCGAATAAACCGAATTATAAATAAAAATAAATATATATAAATAAAACCCTAGATATAATTTAACAGTAAACAATTAAACATTCATTTCCATTTCTGTCGTTTCTTCTCCATTTCTATGGATTCCCCCTACTTCCACCACCGCCGTTCGCGTTCGGCCACCACCGTCGTTCGGTCCACCAGTGCCACCAGCGCCGTCTTCGACGTCGAAGACGTCTACCTCTCTTCGTCGTCTTCGACTCTTCCACCACCCAGTATGTTCTGCTTTGCTTGAATACCCTTTTATTTAAGTTATTAAGTGTGCCACCATTATTTAAGTCAGTTTTGCAGGGATGATGTATAATATAATTTTGTTGTTGAGATTGACAGATTGTAATTTTTTTAATGCCTATTTAAATATGCAATTCCAGATTCTACATTTTTAGAGATTTCAGATTATTGTAAATTAGTCTATTAATAAGCATATTAATTATATTTTGTTTATAATTTCAATTCATATGTTATAATCTTTTAGATTTTGATCATTGTGTTTTCTTTTGTAGGTTTTCGAGAAATAACTTTTGAGAATTCAACCGATGCATGAAGATTTGTATTATTTTTTAAAACTATTTATTAATATTTAAGGATTTGTAATAAGATTTTATTGTGTGGAATTTGTGATGAGGTTTATTATGTGGGATTTGTTTGATTATGAACTTGAATTTATGTGGAATTTATAATGAGATTATATTATGTGTATGATTTGAATTTATTACGTATAATTTGTTATGTAGAATTCTATGGCTGAACTTTTATTATGTAGAATTTGTTAGGTAGAATTCTTCTGATTGCTAATTTTGTGGCTGAACTTCTATTATGTAGAATTGAATTTCTCAGCATTTACATATTAATCCCTTCTTCTTTCTCATTTCTATAGCTCAGTCCATTATTAAGGCTAGTTTGCTTTTGTGAATTTTTTAAATCATCAAATAATTCTCAATATTTTTATTTGATTTTTTAAGATAGTAAAACCGTTTATAAATATAGTACCAATGATGTAATTGATAGAAGTAAATAGATTAGAAACAAAATATAAGAACAAAAAAATTAAAAGTATGTACTAAAAAGAGCGAAGTTTATAGACGAACGAATCAAAATGGTAAAATGAAAAATTTATAGACGGATGGAGTGAGTAATCCATCATTCCATAAAAAATATGCTCATACATGTGCACATGTTAAAAAAAAAAATTAAAAGTATTGTGGAGTTGTTGTTAAGTAAAAATAAAGTGATTATTTTTATTTAAAAAAAATACACATACTCTTGTGAATAGACAAATAAGAAAGTAGGCATATTTTTAGTAATATATTTTATTTACTTTTGATAGAATAAAATAAATTGTATATTTTAAATTTATCTTTTTTTATAGAATAAAAAAAATCTTGGTTTATTTACTTTGAAATTTGGATTGAATAAGAAAGTTTTGTAAAAAAACTAAAACCTCTAGTATATAAACACTATTGTACTTCTCAATTCAATTCAATGGAAAATATTTTTATTCTCTTTATAATAGTTTTGATAATTTTCATTCTCTTTATAATAGTTTTCATGTAGTAAAACTAAAACCTCTGGTATATTTTTATTCTCTTTGTAAATCCACCCCAACTCACGTAACCAGGTTAGGATGGATTTACACTGTTAGGAAATAAGCACACGCACACGATAACGATAAAAAAATAGCACACAGTTTGTTTACCCAGTTCGTCTTGCGACTACGTCTGGGGGCGATGCCAAGCCAGGTATTTCAATATGTTTTTCGGATACTGATTACAATGAGAGAACATCTATTTATAATAGAAAACTTGCCATAACTAACCCTAAGCTTATTAGGAAAAGACTTGTTCCCTACTCCAAGCCATTAGGAACAAACTTACCATAATTAACCCTAAGCCTATTAGGAAAAGACTTGCTCCCCACTCCAGGCCCGTTAGGATCAAACTTGTCCTACACTCCAAGCCCGTTAGGATCAATTCAGGCTCCACACTCCAACAATCTCCCACTTGGAGACTGAATTCTCCATGTAATCATATCTTCTTGATTCTCCTCATGTATCTGTCTGGCATCGCCAAGCCTTATCTTCAAGTTCCAAGGCCAATTGAAGCTATACATAGCTTCAACTTCTCTAAGGTAACTACCTTAGTAAACATGTCTGCTGGATTCTCACTTCCAAGAATCTTCACAAGCTGCAAGATCTTCTTCTCTAAAAGGTGACGAATGTAGTGGTACTTCAACCCAACATGCTTTGTCCTTGAGTGGAACGCCGGATTCTTTGCAAGAAATATAGCACTTTGACTATCACTGAAAAGAGTGCTATTCTCATGCTCCTTCCCAAGTTCTCCCAAGAAATTCTGCAACCACACCATCTCCTTACTTGCCTCTGTCACAGCTACATATTCTGCCTCAGTAGTGGACAGTGCAACAACCTTCTGCAACTTGGAAGTCCAAGATATAGCAGTACCACCATAAGTAAAGACATACCCGGTTGTACTTCTTCTCCCATCAAGGTCGTTTGATGCCAAGTCTGCATCCACATAACCCACCAGCTCCATACTTTTGCCTTTGAAACACAAGGCCTTGTCTGTGGTACCTCTCAAGTATCGCAGGACCCACTTGACTGCTTCCCAATGTTGCTTGCCCGGATCACTTATAAACCGGCTTACTACTCCCACTGCATGAGCAATGTCTGGCCTCGTACACACCATGGCATACATGATGCTACCAATCGCTGAGGCATACGGAACATTCAACATCTGGGCACGCTCCTCCTTGCTCTTGGGGGACTCTCTTCTTGAAAGCTTGAACTGACTGCCCAATGGAACACTCACGGGCTTCGACTCTGACATGTTGAATCTTTCCAGGACCTTCTGAATGTAACTCGCCTGCGAAAGATACACACTTCATTTCGCCTTATCACGTTCAATTCTCATACCCAAAATTTGTTTGGCCTCTCCGAGATCCTTCATTGAGAACCGTTCGGACAATTGCCTCTTCAACTTATTCACTTCTCTTACATCAGCTCCTATGATCAACATGTCATCAACATATAACAAGAGAATAAGGAAGCTTTTGTCAAACCTCTTGTGGTAGCAACAATGATCTGCGTGGCATTTCTGGTAGTCGATCTCCATCATGAAGCTGTCAAACTTCATGTACCACTGCTTTGGAGCTTGTTTCAGGCCATACAAGCTCTTCTTTAACTTGCATACAAGTTCCTCCTTTCCTTTCTCTACGAACCCCTCAGGCTGTGTCATGTACAACTCCTCCACCAAGTCACTGTGGAGGAATGCTGTCTTCACATCCATCTGATGTAACAACAAGTTTTCTGCAGCTACCATACTCAACGCCATTCTAATAGTGGTCAGTTTCACAACAGGAGTAAAGACATCAGTATAGTCAATACCATGTCGCTGCTCAAACCCCTTGACAACCAGCCGGGCCTTGTAACGTTTGCTACCATCAGCTTCATTCTTGATTCGGTAGACCCACTTGCAGTGCAAGACCTTCTTGCCCTTTGGGAGCTCAACAAGTTCCCAAGTGCCGTTCAACAGAAGAGATGCTAACTCATCATCCATAGCAACTCTCCACTTCCGTCTATCTGCACCCTGCTCTGCCTCTGCATAGCATTCAGGTTCACCACTATCAGTAAGTAACAGGTAGTAGTTAGAGGGCGAATACCTATTAGGTGCACGTCGCTCTCTAACGGGTCTTTGCAGCGGATTCTCCGGTGGTGGTGGGGTCCTTGGTTCTTCAATAAGAACCTCTTCTTCATTCTGACTCTCCTTACTCCCACTCGAGTTTGAGATGTCTAACTCGACCTCTTGGGTATTGGTTTTGTCAGAATCTGATGCCTCTAATCTGTTCTTGTACATAACTTGTTCATTGAAAACTACATCTCTACTGCGAATAATCTTTCGGTTATTCTCATCCCAGAGTCTATAACCGAACTCATCACCACCATAACCAATGAACGTACACTTAACAGATTTAGCATCTAATTTACTTCTATCAACAGAGCTAACATGAGCATAAGCAACACAGCCAAAGACACGCAAGTAAGACAGATTTACCTCTTTTCCCGTCCATGCTTCCTCGGGTACTCTGTTCTCCAACGGAACTGATGGACCTCTGTTAATCAGGTATGCTGCTGTATTTACTGCATCTGCCCAAAACGTCTTAGGCAGCCCACTCTTCAGCCTCATGCATCTTGCTCGCTCATTCAATGTTCTGTTCATTCGTTCTGCCACTCCATTCTGCTGGGGAGTTCCTCTCGCAGTCTTTTCCATGCGAATCCCATTCTCAGCACAATATTCCTTGAACTCACGGAGTTCATATTCACCTCCATTGTCAGAACGAAGACACTTTACTTTCAGCCCTGTTTCATTCTCTACAAGAGCTTTCCACTTCCTAAAGGTATCAAAAGCATCTGTTTTATTTTTCAAAAAATAAACCCATACCTTTCGAGTGGAGTCATCGATGAAGGTCATGTAATACTCCGAACCACCAAGGGACTTCACGGGCGCTGGTCCCCATAGATCGCTATGCACCAGCTCCAGCTTTTCTGCCTTCAATGCTCTACCACCTCTCGAGAAACTCACCCTTCTTTGTTTCCCGAAAACACAGTCCTCGCATAGGCCAACTTCAACAGATTTCAGCCCTGGAAGTCTCCCTTTCGAACACATTACCTTCATCCCTTTCTCGCTCATGTGACCCAACCGACAGTGCCACAAATCAACGTTGGTCGTAGATCCCACAAGGTCAATACAATCCTTGGGGTTAGATGTAGTATACAACGTACCTTCCTTCTTCCCCCGAGCTACTATCATGGCTCCTCTACTGATCTTCCAACTGTTGCTGCCGAAAGTCACTGAGTATCCTTCTACATCAAGCTGCCCGATTGAAAGCAAATTTCTTTTCAATCCTGGAATGTGCCTCACATCATTCAGCTTCAACGTGATCCGTTTGGTGTGGTTATCCGGACATTTCCTTTTCCCACGATTTTCAGGGGCTCATCATCAGCAAGGTAGACTTGTCCGAATTCGCCAGACACATAGTTCTCCATTATTTTAGCATCACTGCAAGAGTGGAATGATGCTCCAGAATCCAACACCCACGATTCTAGCGGACTACTGACACTAAAGACCAACGCGTCTCCAATATCATCTGTGGTTGCGTTTGCTGTCTTCTTCTCGTTCTGTCCCTTCTTATTTTTCTTGGGTGCTGAACACTGGTTGCTGTAGTGACCAAACTCATCACAATTCCAGCACTGGATCGAGTCTTTATCTTTCTTGGATTGACTCTTTCCTCTGGACTTTGATCTGCCACGATTCTGCCTACTCTTCGATCTGCCCCTTTCCTCCGTTTTCAGCGCTGACCCTGAAGTGGATCCAGACTCTTTCCTGCGAACCTCCCCGCTAATCATCAGATCCCTCACTTCGTCAAGCTTCAGTTTATCTTTCGCGGATGAAGCGCTAACTGCAGTTACTGTTGCAGCCCAACTGTCAGGCAAAGAAGATAACAAAACTAAAGCAAGTACCTCGTCACTGAATTCGATCTCGACAGAACACAACTGCCCAATGATCATGTTGAACTCGTTCAGGTGTTGTTGCACGGGTGTGCTCTCCGACATTCTGAGGTTGAACAACCGTCTGATCAGGTGAACTTTGTTCGCCGTTGTGGGCTTCTGATACATCTCCTCCAAGATCTGCAGCATCTCTCTTGCGGACTTGGCTTTAGTCGTGTGGTAGGCTACGTTCATGGACAGCGATAAACGTATCGCACTCATCGCCTTTCTGTTCAACAGATTCCACTCCTTCTGTTCCATCTTTTCGGGTTTCTCCTTCTCCTCTAGGGGCACATACAAATCTTTACCATAAAGGTAATCCTCGATTTGCATCTTCCAGAACCCGAAATTCGATCCGTCAAACTGCTTGATTGAAATCTTCTCGTCGCTCATCGTGACTGCTCCCTCCGAACCCGAAGCTCTGATACCAGTTGTTAGGAAATAAGCACACGCACACGATAACGATAAGAAAATAACACACAGTTTGTTTACCCAGTTCGTCTTGCGACTACGTCTGGGGGCGATGCCAAGCCAGGTATTTCAATATGTTTTTCGGATACTGATTACAATGAGAGAAAATTTATTTATAATAGAAAAATTGCCATAATTAACCCTAAGCTTATTAGGAAAAGACTTGTTCCCTACTCCAAGCCATTAGGAACAAACTTACCATAATTAACCCTAAGCCTATTAGGAAAAGACTTGCTCCCCACTCCAGGCCCGTTAGGATCAAACTTGTCCTACACTCCAAGCCCGTTAGGATCAATTCAGGCTCCACACTCCAACATACACAACTAAAGTATATTTAAACTGGGTTGGTCTACTATGAACTCGAGTGCATGTTATGCACCCTAGTCCATGTTGCACTTTTCAGTTTTACTGACTTACACTTTTTGGTAAATGGTGTTGTACTTTTCAATTATTAAACTGTATAATAATATTTTTAGTAATAATTGAAAAGTGCAACACCATTTACCAAAAAGTGTAAGTCAGTAAAACTGAAAAGTGCAACATGAACTAGGGTGCATAACATGCACTCGAGTACATACTAGACTTTACCATTTAAACTCATTAAGCAAGCGAGACATTAAAGCTTGGTTAGTCGTTTAAAAAATACATTAGGCTCAAGCTTTTAAGTGAAAATGATGTTTTCGTATATTAAGAAAGTGTAATAATGAGTGGAGTTTTGATGGATAATTTTTTAAAACTTTATGTATAAAGTAAAGAAATGAGTTAATTTTTGTGTATGTGTGGAGAAAAAGTAATGACATTTATATAGAGGATAATGTGAGGGTAGAGTTTATAAAAAGTTTTTCATTTTAAGGATGAAAGTTATTGTGGAACGTTTCAAAAAGAATAAAAAGAAAATTTATACATTGAAAATTTTAATTATATTTGAAAGATTGTTTGTTAGTATAAGGTAAATTTGGGGGTTAATCAAAAACTAAAATACTCCCTCCATTTTATAATAAGTTTTTGATAAATAGACACACATATTAAAAAAGTGTAATAATGAGTGGAGTTTTAAGGATAATTTTGTAAATACTTATATATAAAATAAAACAAATGAGTTGACTTGTGTGTATTGTGGATAAAAAGTAATACTAACATTTGTGTAAAATTGAAGATGTTGTAAGGTAAAGTTTATAGAGAGTTTTTCATTTAAAGGGTATGAAAACTACTATGGAACGTCTTAAAAAGGAAAGTGTGAAAATTATTGTGGAAAACATGGAGTATATTTTTTTTTCCTATTATTGATTCTTTTACTACATAACCAAAACTACGTTACTATTGTACTACATGACCAAAATATTTTCACTAAAAGGCTAAACAATTAATTTTTTGATCGAATTTGCTAACATTTGTGTAAAATTGAGGATGTTGTAAGGTAAAGTTTATAGAGAGTTTTTTATTTAAAGGGTATAAAAACTATTGTGGAACGTCTTAAAAAGGAAAATGTGAAAATTATTGTGGGACACATGAAGTATATTTTTTTTCCTATTATTGATTCTTTTACTACATAATCAAAACTATGTTACTATTGTACTACATGACCAAAATATTTTCACTTACGAGGCTAAACAATTAATTTTTTGATCGAATTTGCTAACATTTGTGTAAAATTGAGGATGTTGTAAGGTAAAGTTTATAGAGAGTTTTTCATTTAAAGGGTATGAAAACTACTGTGGAACGTCTTAAAAAGGAAAATGTGAAAATTATTGTGGGACACATGAAGTATATTTTTGTGCTATTATTGATTCTTTTACTACATAACCAAAACCTAGGATGAAAATATCCGGAAATATCCCCGATATATCCTCGATATATCCATTTTTCGGGGTCACCGATATCGATATTGGGAAGAATCGATATTTCCACGATATTTATAAAAAAATTGAAAATATCGATAAATATCGGTAGACAATAACAATATCGAGCCTAATATCGAAAAATATCGAGGAAATATCGAAAAATATCGAGAAAATGTTGATAAATTTTAAAAAATATCGATAAATGTCATACGAAATAACATTGTATATTATATTTTATATAAATTTATCACTAATATAAAATGTATTCAAATTATTTTGTTGATTTTATGTACTAAAGACTTGTTATTAAATTTTTACAATTTTTAAAATTTACCGATATCGATATATCCATCGATATTTCCATAAATTTAAGGTCTCGATATTTCTACCGATACCAATATTTTCATCCTTGACCAAAACTACGTTACTATTGTACTACATGACCAAAATATTTTCACTACAAGGCTAAACAATTAATTATTTTATCGAATTTGCTAGAATATTTTTTAACTTTATATATCAGTAACATATTTTTGATCTTGTAGTAGTAAAATATGTTATGCTACTACAAAGTCAAAATATGTTACTATAAGGCCACAAATATTTTACTACTATAAGGTCAAAACTATGTTACTAAAAGATCAAATTATTGTTACTACAAGATAAAAAATGTACTAATATAAGTCTAAAAATATTTTGAACACTTAATTTTTTAGACGAATTTTCTAAAAAATTTTTTGACATATAATAGTTTACTTTTGATCTTGTAGTGATATTAATTTAGTCTTCTAGTAACAATATATTGGTAATATAGTTTACCACCTACTTACAACCCATAAATTTTTTAAACAATTTAAATCTAAATTTATAACTGACAAATTTTTAAAAATTATCTTAATTAAATATATTTTATATATTAATTATTTTACACAAGTGTTCTCTTAATTTATACTCCTACAAAATTAATTTGCATTATTGCACACCATTTCGTTTACATAATAACTTTCCTTCATCAAAAAAAGTAAAAAAAAAAAAAAAATACACAATACTTTCCCACTTTTCACTCCTCCTATTAATGGACATCCCCTAAAAAAAAATCTTAAAAATGAAAAAGATAAATAAACAAAATATTAAAAATTTAACTAAATTAAAAAATATATAATAATTTTTTTTGAAGAAACCTAAATAAAAACTGTAAAATATTAACAAAATAAACTAAAACTTTAAAAACAAATAAATTAATTAAAAAAATAAAAAACTTTGAAAATCAATTAAGCCTAAATAAAATTTTAAATATCCTTTAACATCTAATTCTGAATTTTTTTTATTCTTTCTTTTATATCATTCTTTCTTTCATCTAATTGTAAAAAAAAAATTCTACTATTTATTTTATAAATTATATCAATTTTCACCGTAAAATTTTACACATTTTAAAAATATTAAATTTTTTAAAATAATGATTAAAAATATAATATATAAAATTTTCTCAGCCCGCAATAATAAGCGGAATATTGCACTAGTACTAAATAAATCAAATGTGATATGAAAATTAGGAGATAGAGAAGTAGAAGAGAAAATAAATCAAACCAAGCACACCCTACATGATTAGGGTCTGGGCCCTGGAGTAGGAGTGGCAACGAGAATTTTTGTCCCCGAATTCGACTCGAAACCCGCCCTGAGTAGAGACATTGAATGCGATGAATTGAGAATTGATACACGTGATATGCAACACTAAATAAACAACCGCAAGTGTACGGCGTCTATTGTAGCGTGATAAGCACGAGGTCGATCCCACGAGAAGGTTAAGCGTAAAAGGGTAGTTTGCTAGTCGAGTTCTAAGTAGACGTGATCGATAATTTGAATATGATGATTTACTCTAAAATTACCTACCAAGTGTCACCAATAAGTAATAAAGAGCAAAGATAAAATCGATCAAATACCAAGCAAATCAATAAAACAAACGTAAAACGGATTGAGACTCAAAGAAAGAAGGTGGGTTCCAAGTCTCTACAATGCCTTAGAACCACAAAGTGTTTTTAACTAACTACTAACATAATCAAATTACAAAATCCAAATGAAATAACTAAATAAAAAGGAAAAGAAAGAGAAAGCTTAGTCTAGAATGTGGTGGGGAATGAAATTCCCAAGCTAATGCCTCTTCCCTTGCATGAATTGGTGAAGAGATGAAGAAGTTATGGCCAAAATACCTCCAAATGTGTGTAATTATGTGTGGATTGGGGGAAGGTGTCTTGGATTTCAAGAAAGAGGGCTTATATAGTGTTGGGGTAGGGTTTAAATGGCATAATTGCAAGTTGATCCCTCAAAAATGGAGAAAATACAAGTTTGGCACCGAAAATGGGGTGACTCGGCCGAGTTGGGGTCACTCGGTGATTAGTGTGAAAATTGCTTGAAATCCATGTGTTTATTTTACATAATTTTGAGGGTTTTGTTGCATTATTCACACTAAATTGACTAATTGCACTTGAAATGAGAAAGGTATGTGTTTTGCTAATTTTTTTTTAGGTAAATTGAATTTATTTGGAAGCATAATACATGTCTGAGAATTCATGAAGTCAAGAAGATAATTGCACCATTGGATGCGTCTCGAAAAAATGAGTGAAATGAAAAAAAGAATCAAGTCAATCGGAGGTCGGAAGCTCAAGATATGATCGAAACGATAAAATGCGAAATTGCAGCAGAATCCACTCGGGCAGCCGAGTCAACCCACTCGGTTGACCGAGTGAAATCTGCTTCCAGAGCATTTTCTGGACTTCCATCTCACTCGGTTGACCGTTTGAGGTCACTCGGTCGACCGTTTGAGCCCGTTTCTGCGCGAAAATTCGAGAATTTTAAAGGATTTCAAGGGCCTAAGTGCAAATTTCGTCTCCAACACTCTTCCCAACTATAAATACCTCCCCAAATCAGATTATTTATGAGTTTTTAGCCTCATTTTCACACACTAAAACCCTAGCTCAACTTCATACAAAATGTGATAAAGGGAGGAGCAATTAGCTAGCTTAGGTTTGAGGAGCTTCTCTCCTCAAACACCATTAAATAGTTTTTGTGCTTTCTTAGTTTAGAATCATTTTGGGTATTTTATTTTCATGTAAGAATGAAGGAATTACAAGACTTTCAAGGTGACATTTTTCTTTTATTTAAGCTTTGTTTGGTAAATTTCTTGTTTATTTCTATTTCTTGTGTTGTTTTGGCCATGGGTGTTTCTCAAAACACCATGGGTTAAGTTTTTTTATGCTTTGGTTGTTTGAAACCATGTGAATATTGAATGTGTGAATTGTTCATGCTTTGATTATTGTTAATATTTAGATTGTTGCTTCTCTTATTGAGTTTTATTGGTGCATTGTGTATTAGCTTCTATTAATCCGTATTTTTAGGCATGTTTAGCGTAGACGAGAGTTACATGAACATGTTTAAAATTTATGGTGTGAGTTGTTGGTATACAAATGCGTTTATTATACTTTTAATTCGTCGAGAGAGAGTTAATTGTATTAGAACCTCATTAAGAGACATTAATTACTTGAATGGTTATTTGGGTAGTTGGTGAGGATTAGGAAGAGGTCGTATTACCGGGTTTGGGAACACCTTAGACGTAAGGCTATAGTACCCGAAGGGAAACGATTTTCATCCTAGCATCTTGATGCTCTTAGCAAGTCCAAATTGAAGCATAAAAACGGTATAAACGATCCCACTCGATTTCACTAGGTAGAGAACACCCGAAGCATTCCCAACATTTGCACTTCTCCGAATTTAGATTCGTAGTTGTTCTTTACTTTAATTATCATTTTCTCGTTTTCTTAGTTTAGTAGTTAATTTTACTTATTAGGATTGTGTTTAGTTTAATTTATTGTCTTTAGATTATTATTTAGCTTTAGTTTTGCATCCAACTCCCGAAACCGTTGCTACATTAGTTACGACGACGTACAACTCTAGGGATCCATTGCACTAGCCCACCTCTCGTGGTTCGATACTACTTGGTCGAAATACTTACGTGTATACTACTACGAACCCTAATGCTTGAGGGGAAGTAGTTAGTCAAAACATATGAACTAAAATTCGTTCAAGTCAATAGCACCGCTGCCGGGGAGGTGACGTAGTGTTATAAGTGGGATTTAGAGTTAGTTGAGTACTAGTGTTAGCTACACTACTTTATTTGTTTTATTTTCTTTTTATTTTGAGAAATTTGATACTTTGGTTCTTTGTAGGTGTGCACTTCATTGAGATGGATGGATATAATCAATACCCATTGAATCATTGCTATGATCAACATGGTATGATTTATCCTCTCGGCCGAGTGGAACACTTAAAAAGCGTGTAACAACTCTTTCCAGCAGCGACTCGGCCGAGTGGTCTTCAAACTCCAGTTGCTACGGCTTTCAATCTTACTCGGCCGAGTTGGCTCACTCGGCCGAGTGCGCAGTGGAGTGCAAAGTTGCAGATTCGGCCGAGTAACCTCACTCGGCCGAGTGCGCAGTAGAGCTCAAAGTCTCAGATTCGGCCGAGTTGACTCACTCGGTCGAGTTGTCTCCTCCCCTTCTCGTTTCATGCATAACTTTCGCCTCGGGTGTCGGATTGACTTGATTCATTTGGCTAATCCACTCCGTTTTTCGAGACGAATCCAACCGTGCACTCCTCTTCCTGATCCAGTGAAGTATGGTTGGTGTTTTGCTCCAAATTCCATCGTATTTCCTATAAAATCGACAAAACACAACCTTTCTCTCATTTCGGCTCAAACAATCATAATCAATGCATAAATCAATGAAATCCACATCAAAACATGCTTCACATGTGCCTCTAAAACGTGTAAATTCCACCCGAATCAAGAATTTGGATTGGCCGAGGCAGCCATGGTTGAGAGATGAAGAGTAGCAGCGGAGTTGGGAATTTGGAGAGGGTGGGTTGTTTATGAGCGTGAGTAATGCACAAAATGGGAAGAAGATGAGCACTTCTTGAAGGAACCGTTTGTGGTTACTGTAAATAGGAGTGCACAAAAAAAACCGGACCGGAAAAAAAAATCGGAACCGGTCCGGACCGGTAGTTTCCGGTCCGGTCTCCGGTCCTTTAAATTTTGGATTCCGATTTTCCGGTCCGGTCTAAGACCGAAATTTTCCGATCCGGACCCGGTTTGGACCGGATTTTTTTTAAAAAATTTTTTTTATATTTTTTTACTAATATACTCTCACTTATTTTTCAAAACTAAGTAATTGGTGAGGATGTGAGGTAAAATTGTTGAGATCTATTACATTTTTTCAAATATATAATTTAACGAACATATTTAATTTATTTTTAGGGCCAAAAGATCATTAATAATAATATAAATAAAATTTATATTGACGTAAATTGATTTAAAATAAAGAGCAACACTTTGATTTTCATACACAAATTCATCAACCTTGTTCTTGCTTCCATAAACTTGAAAAAAAACTTAAAAATAAAAAATTAAAAAAAAATACGGTCCAAACCGGCCCAAACTCGGACCAGACCGAAAAATTCTGGTCCGGTCCGGTCTCCGGTCCATGCATTTGGACAGATTCCGGTCCCGGTCCAAACTGGTCCCGGTCCGGTCCGGTTTTGGACCGGTGCACACCCCTAACTGTAGATACCTAAATTTTATCGGTCCCTCCAATTGATTTGAGCCTCTAAAGCCCAATAAATTAATTTAAAATTCAAGACGGGCCTCTGAAGTCCAATAAATCAAGACGGGCCTCTAAAGTCCAATAAATCAAGACAGACCTCTAAAGCCTAACAAACCAAATTGAGCCCAGATAGGGTATTCTTAGCCCATCAAGTAATTCAAAATTTGAATTAAGCCCTAACCACTTGCACAAATATCTCATTGGCCCATAAAAAACCCTAGGTTCTACACCTATAAATAGAGGCCTCATTTCATCATCAAGAAATCAGAAGCATTCAAGGCTCTAAAATTCTCTGCAGAGATTTTAGAGTATTCTTCAACAGTCGAAGGAGCTTCAAATGCGTTCTTCGTGCAAGGCGGCGAAAAGCAGCGTTCGGGTGGAGATTAAGGCGTTAAGCCCCTCAATCCGGTGTTTCTTCAAGGAGGATCTTCAACGGTGGTTGTCCCGATAAAGTCCCAGGTGGAGATTAAGGTGTTAAGCCCCTTAATCCGGTGTTTCTTCAAGGAGGATCTTCAACGGTGGTTGTCCCGATAAAGTCCTGAAGGTCCCGATAAAGTCCCGGGTGGAGATTAAGGTGTTAAGCCCCTCAATCCGATGTTTTTTCAAGGAGGATCTTCAACGGTGGTTGTCCCGATAAAGTCCCGAAGGTCCCGATAAAGTCCCAAAAAGTCCCGGAAAAGTTCCGATAAGTCCCGGAAAAGTCCCGAGAAAGTCCCGTAAATCGACGTTTGATCCAAAATACGACGTCAAGCCCTTGGATTAACGTTACAAAGTCCCAAGTTCAAGAACGATCTTCAACGACGTTCATCACAAAAGTCCTGTAAATCGACGTTTGATCCAAAATACAGCGTCAAGCCCTTGGATTAACGTTACAAAGTCCCAAGTTCAAGAACGATCTTCAATGACGTTCGTCTCAAAAGTCCCTAAATTCAACGTTTAATCCAAAATACGGCGTCAAGCCCTTGGATTAACGTTACAAAAATCCCAAATTCAAGATCGAAGAGGATTCGGCTGCGTATCCAACTCCAAAAGCTCAAGAAGTTCAAGAAGAGAGAATCAGAGGAGCAAATTAGAGATTGTAACCCACAATATTTATCGGTTTAATCCGAAATTAAATACATTGTTTCGCATTTTCGCGTTTTAATATTTAATTCACGAATTTGTGTTTACAGTTACAACCAATTGAGGGGAGTTGTAACAATCGGAGGTTAAGGGCGCCGATGGTTAATGTCGGACAAAGGTGGAAAGTGTATATGTGATCGGGGCGTGAGCCAGCTGACTCGTTGATACCATATAGAGAATGAAGAATTATATTTCATTGAGTAAGACGTAATGTGTACAAGAGTTATATACATATAAGAAGCCTATTGTCAAACCTATAACCAAGGGATATACATTGATTAAATATTTACAAGATAATTTTTAATATATATTCCTAATATCTGGTAGCATCTAGCCTTATCCTTGGTAGCCTTGGTTGAAATTGAAAGTGAGACTGAAAATGCCATGTATAACCTGGGATCAGTTGAGAGAGCAAGATGAAGTTGAAGGCGGCATATGCTAAATATGAATGAAAATTGCCCTCCAACTTAGGAGACCTGTCAAAGGTAAAATATTTAATTCAGAATCACACTTGTGTGCATTCAATTGCATGGTGCAATTAATGCAATTGAACTACAATTTTGACTTTGATCTAATTTGGTTGGTAAAAAATTCAATTGGACAATAAAGAATATATTCAAATCACTTAAAATTTAAATACATAGCGGAGAAATGTTAATCAATTGAGTTGGAAACGGTCTAGTGCAGCGAAGAAAGTTTGTGCGGCGGTGAGCAGCAGGAGCACAACAACAGCAACAAAGGAAACGTAGGACCAACGATTACTAAAATAGTCGCGATGAAGCACAACCATTGCTCTATTCCGACGCTTCTTGTGGTGCAAATTAATGCGACGGAAGGTATCCGCGTACATGAAATTTTCCGGGTAATAAATAATCTTGTCGCTAAGCCGGTTAACAAAGTCAGCAACCGCTTGATTGTTACCCAACAGACTCTCGATAATGCCCTGCTCCGAAAGAATTTGGACATCTTTCGAAGAAATAATGAGGCTATCCAATAAGCACGCATAATCTGCAATCGGGGTAGCTTCAGATACTGCTCGTAAGCAATTAGGTTTCTCAACAAACTCTCAGTCCCATCTTCGATTCTCAGAGCTGGCATTAACATAAAGCCCTCATCCTTGAACTCTACATCAAATACACTCGTACCTCTGCTTTCGGACAACTTTCCCAAATCTCTGTCGTATTCCTTTTTCATAAACTTGACATTACAATCCTCCAGCAGTGCTGCGTGGGGGATCGTAATATCAGTAGTATTAGCATTGTGATGACGAAGAGAAGGTAAGGGATTAGGAGGACACCAGTTGCTGTGGATCAAATCAAGTACTCCCTCTGTCCCACAATTGTTTGCACTCTTTCCTTATTCGTTCGTCCCACAATTGTTTGCACTACCCAAAAAGGAAACTTTTTCATAAACCACACCCTCACAATATCCACATATTTACATAAAATGCCATTACTTTTATCCTCAATCCAATCATTCACTTTACTTTATTCATAAAAGTTACAAAATTACCCCTCAACACTCCACTCATTACACATTTTTCTTAGTTTGCGTGCCCATAAAATGGTGCAAACAATCCTGGGACGGAGGGAGTATATGTTTCACCTCTCCTGAGCTCCTCCACGTCGTCGCCCTGTACAATACTTCTCCAGGGAAAACATTGCGGTAGAAGATCAACACAAGCTCCATCAAATAAGCATGCTGGTTTGGAAAATGAACAAGGTCAAAAAGCAAGCACAGAGCAAAGAAGGGGATTTGATTTTCCAGCAACATCAGATCGCACTGAAGGCTGCAGTAATTCGACCTAGCAGGAAAGGTACATCTTCGGGTTATAACATCAAAGATGAAGCAGCCGTCCAGCACCAGCATTACAATAAACTCGGCTGCATTCAGGCCTATGTGTTCTATGTAGCAGTCACGCGCCTTTTTTTCAATTGCTGCAATAGCGGAGATGTAATCCTCAACTTGCACATCAGGCTTCCGGTCTAAAAGTGATTGGAAACAACGCACTTTGAGTTCCTCCATCGTTTTAAACTTTTCTTTGTCGTGATGATAAGGACCGGTTGCTACCATTTCCGGTTCGTACGCTTTATCGCGCAATTTGTTTGGGACTTTGTACATGCCAGGTGAGGTTTGTGGGGAGAGTTGTCCAATCTTGTTTCTTATGCTTGACAATGCATCAATTGTATCTACATTAATTTTCCATATTCACTAAAAAAATCGATCTGTTTTTGGAAAATTAGTCCATGTGAATTAATATTGTATATAATTAAAATTAGTCCATGGAAAATTAGTCCATGTGCATTAATATTGCATTCTCTAATACGTACTCTGTATTGGCTAGTTGCAATTTATACTTTATTTTAGTGAGTTTTTCCTGCCAAAACAAGAATACGTGACTTGCACAAAGTATATCAGTTCATGTGTGTGTGATACATTTTTTTTTCACAAATAATATATTTATTTTATTTAAATACTTAATTTTTAAGTATTTTTTTCATCTAACAACGAATATTTTTTACTCATTATTTTACATATTTTTTTAAATTAAAAAATATGTATAAAAAGAAGTGAACAAAGTTTTAATGAACATGGGGAGTATAATAAAATTCAGATTGCAACTTACCAATACTAAATAGTAGATGATGCAATCGTAAAAAAAACTTTTAGGTAACAATTTGATTAAAGGCATATAATTAATATAATATGTGGCAAAATATCATGTAACTTGAATGTAGCAAAAAAGATGCATGCAATCACCACGCATAAGGGTGTAAATTCATATTTTGTGATGGATATAGCATGATAAAAAATTGTGTTAATAAGACATGAACATTAAAAATATTTTGTGTCAACATGACATGTATGTCATGATAAGAAATATAAATAAAATTTTAAATGTTGAATTTATAGTATTACTCTCTTTTTTATTTGTCATTTTAGAATTTTTACACAAACTAAGAAATTTATTGAATAACAATAAATATTTGTGTAAGGTGACATTTTCACCCTTTTATTTACTTACATGATCATTTAATGCATATTATTACAAAAGCAACATTGAAATACGACGTTTAATTCTCCTAGATTAGAGTAAAATGATAATTATTTTGAGACAACCAATTTCTTTAAAAAGGCAAATAAAATGGGACAGAAAAAGTATAACATGATAAAAAAAAAGTATCAAATGGCTAATATAATTACAAAATACCATTTTTTTTCAATTTTAATGGATTGATACGAACACGCCACAAAACTTTTGTGTCTTTATCGAATCAACACGATAACGACATGAATAGGATAAGCCTAAATTAAATGGGACAGAAAAAGTATAACATGATAAAAAAAAAGTATCAAATGGCTAATATAATTACAAAATACCATTTTTTTCAATTTTAATGGGTTGATACGAACACGCCACAAAACTTTTGTGTCTTTATCGAATCAACACGATAACGACATGAATAGGATAAGCCTAAATTAGCCTACGTTTTCGTATTGTGTTATCATGTCGTACTTTTAAAAAAAAACATCCCTAACAATACTACTTAAAAATGTGTGAAACTTGTGAGAAACAACATTCAAGAATTTATTGAAAAAGTCACATTAAGTTTGCAAAAACCAAAATAAACATAGAATTTATAATTATGAAAAAAAAAATTCAATCAAAATTTTTTTTTTTAAAAAAAAGGGAGAAAACTCTGTATAATTTATTTAATTAATGCAGAGATACTCACAGTAGAGTAGGGAGCAAACTTGCAAAAATGCTTGAAGGAATATTTCACTCTTTTGCCATCTCAATACATATAACAAAATACTCCATAAATAAATAAATAGTAAATTAAAAAGCATACTCCATAATTAATTAATTACTACTCGATCGGTCTTTGTTTAGCAAATAACGAAAATTTCAGCCATCTACTTTTAATTATCAACTCTCGACCAAGCGCACACGAAAGGTTAACTAATTAATTGTCAATTATATACTCCATATTTTTTTAACAGCTGGTATTGAATGAGATTGTCTCATGAAATGAGTTTCGTGTGAGACGGGTCTTTCTTTATTTTTATGTAAAAAGTGATAATGTTTAAATAAAAAGTGATAGTGATCACTTTTATTAAAAATATTATCATCTTTTTTTTTAAATATAAATTAAAAGAGAATGTCTCATAGAAAAAGACATGTAACACGGTCTCACCCAAAAAAATTTTCTTTCTTTCTTTTTAAACTAGTATCTCGATTTAGAATTTGGTTACTTGTACTGTTGTACATGCACATTTCTTTCAATTATTTAATTTTAATTAATTAACCCTTGATTTTAAATTGGGTAAATTGCATTTATGGCTCCATAGAATTCCGTCTCACGATTTTGGTCCCTTTATAAGCAATTTTGATCCCATGTGATTTTTTCATCCAAAGTTAACGGATAATGAGAAGTGAATGACACGCGCAGTCAGTTTCAAATTGTTTTTTTAATTAAAATTTTATACTGCAAATTTTTTTATAAATAAAATATTAATAATAAAAATTACCTGCAACCATTCTATGCTGCACATACCACCGCATCCCTCCATACCACCACCGCCTCGTCTAAGTACTAGGAAACAAACCCCCTTATCAATTCTATATTTCGACCACTGATTTTTCGCGATTTTTTTGCGAAAGGTTTTGCAATTTTAAGTGTGAAATTTGGTAGTTGTTTTAGGGTGGGGCTGGTGGCGTCGGGAACGGTGGGGGTGCAATGAGGCCGTGGCCGTGGTGGGGTTTTCGCGATTCGTGGTGGTGATTTTCGCCATGAGTGCATGGTGTGGTTTTGGTGAAAATCGAATTCAGCGATTTCGAAACAGATTCAAGCAAAAAAAAAAATTAAATCAGATCCAGCGATTTGGTTTTGAGACTATTTTTATTTTTTTAGTTGGCTTAATTTGTGAGAAGAATCTTTGAGCTATTGATTTTTCGATTTTGACCGGGGCAGCACGGTGAGTCGGTGACTATGACAATGGGGAGACAGTGAGATGAGCGGCAGGTAAAAATGATTGATATACGGAGTACCTTTTTTTAAATTATTATTATTATTATCTTTAATTTTAAAATTCAGATTTTACACAAAACTAGTAAACTAACTTATTTTATGGGAAAATTAACTTTTATATTTTTTTGTTTATATTCAAATTATGTATATGATTTTATAATTAATTTGTAATTTATGAATTCATTAATTACATAATTAATTGATTTTTACAAAAAAAAAAATTGAAAACTAACGGAAACTAGAAACATAACATTTGGGACTATTTTTTGCAAAAAAATGGGGAAAAAAAAAACATGGGACCAAAATTGTTTTTAAAAAAATTTCGTGGAACCAAAACTGCAATTTACCCATTTTAAATTCATTGAATATTTCATACTCCACTACTTAAATTTTGACATGTACGTACAATTTTAACCAAAATTTTCGAGATACGTACTTTTAATTATCAATCAATTTATTCTCTTATTAGGTTAATTATCATGAGTTTACTTGCAATATTTAATTTTTTGGATATTTAAATGTAATTTCGTGACATCACATGGAATTAATATATCAAACTATTAATTAATATTAACGCTAAAGGTGGGAGATTAGGATTTAGGAATCCAGGGATCATTAAAAAAAAACCCTCCAATTATACTTCATTTGTTTCTTCTAAGCTTTCTATTTACCTTTTGCACATTGCTTAGTTAAATAATACTCCATCAGTCCCGGTATAAGTTTCCCCTTTCTTTTGGTTGTTTTGATTAAGAAATATGATTAAATAATAGAAGTAGTACAAGTGATGTGATGGTGAGAGAGAAAATAATAAATGAGTGTGAGATGAAGTATGATAAAATAATAGATAAAGTGTAAGTGATGTGATTGGAAGAGAGAAAATCATATGCCAAAAATGGAAAAATATGAAATGAGAAACTTATTGTGGAACATCCATAAAAGGAAAGTGAGAGGGAACGGAGGAGGGAGTACTATAATATCATATATGAGTATATATATATATATATATATATACATACTAGATTGTTAAGTAAAAAAAGAAAACGGAGAGAGAGGAAGAAATTTAAAAAAGTAGAGATAGTTTATATCGTTAAAAAAAAAAACTTTACTTTTAACGACAGTTTTGATAAAATGAAAATCTTAACAAGAGTTGGAAGGTGTACATGTGATTGAAGTCTATGGATTGTGTGTTTGCAAACAATAGTGATTTATTCAAAGTGATTAAAATTGGTTTTTATAGTAAAATTAAAAGTGGGTAGATTTTAAAATTAAGTACTTCTAATCAATTTTTCATATGTTGGGTATATAAAATAATTTTATTTTATTTTATTTTACAAAAAAATAAACTCTTATTAGTACATGTGAATAATAATACTCCCTCCGTCCCTTACTTGAAGCTACATTTTACCATTTTGGGCGTCCCATACTTGAAGCTACATTACCTAAAATAGCAAAAACACTTTTAAACACTCTCCTTAAAACATCACAATATTACAACAAATGTCACTACTTTATTACACTAAAAAGTAACTGTATTACTATTTATAAAGTTGAAAAGTCTTTACTACCCCCACTTTATCTTACACAATACTAATAAACAACTCATTTATTAAAACCCGTGCCAATTTGGTTTGTAGCTTCAAGTATGGGACGGAGGGAGTATTATTTAAATTGTGAAGACAAAATTGTAAAATTAATTAATGTAATGATGAGAAACACTTAGAGGTAAAAAAAAGGGGTGTTTCAACAAAATTATTTTTAAGTAATTAATTTAATTATTTTTACAAAAACTTTAAAAGTGATTATATTTAAAAAGAAGTATTTTTAAACCGTACAGTAATGTTTGCAAAATTGATTCGATGTTTCAACAATAAAAATTAAGGGAATCTTCAAATTATGTTGTCTGACTTGGTTAAAACAAAAGGACGAGGTGGAGAAGGTATATATGTCATTCATGTTGTCGGGCAACACAGTGATCCGGAATTCGCGGGAACCGTCAAAAAGGAATTTGTATCGAATATTGAGATTTAAAAAAAATATTGTTAAAATATGATAAAAAAATAGATAGAGTATAATTGATATGATTGAAAATTTCAGAGTAGTTGATTGAGGAGAGATAAGGGGAGATAGTTTCCCTTCCCTAGGTACGATTTTACTGTATCATTCAACATCATTTCATACACAAAAACACGTCATACAAATATGATAAAAACGCATTACAAAGCTAAAAAATACAATTTGATATTTGGTATTCACAACTGAAGTGCACACACTTCACTCATTTCATACATCACATTCATTGCATCGAAGGAGGACATTCTCATTTATGATCGAGTGTTCTCCATACTTATCTTGAGATCACCAATTTTCTGACTTGAGCGTCCGAGTCCCCGCACCGGAGATCCCTTCAGCATGTTTTGCAGGTACCAGAGCTTATATTAGCCGCGGGCAACTTCGTACCATATCACCCTTAATAGATGAATCAAAGGTTAGTCATGATTCAAACGCATCAACACTATTATTTTACTTTCACCCTCCAACAATACAAACTCTAAATAAAAAAAATTAAGTCCATTAACAAGTTTGTAATCATTGGTGAGCATCACACTTAGCTTTACAGTTCTATACAGATGTAAATTTACACTTTCAATTAATTCATTTTTAATATAGTAGTACTAATAAGTTCAATCTTGGCATGCATTATCGTCACCAAATGTAATAAATGGCATCAAAATATGAATCTGAAAAGTAACAAATTAATCAGGAATATATCCTCTATCTTTCAACCAATCTTGACATACATTAGTGAAACAGACCACTATTGCTAATAAAACCTGAGAGATAATATAGAAAATGCAAGTCTTTCAAACAAGGGATCCACATGCTTATAATCATATAACATCAACAAGCTTTCAATGAAACAGCAAACTCACTTCCAAATAGAACACAGTGAATTCAACTGCAGGAAATGTCAATTGCCTCTGCGCCTCTTTCTAACTCGAGCATCATCACTCCCATCAACCTCATCACAAGTATCTTCATCACCTGCTATGTCCTCGACTTTCACCTTGATCGTATCACTGCGAACACCAATATCACTAGCATACTTACTAAGTGTATAGTTTACTGCTATTACTGCCCCATAAACAACGGGACTTGGGGAAAATATCCGAAGGGGTAAAGAAAGAATCGCAGACACAGGAACACCGAGAGCAGATAAAGCTTGACCACTACATCCTTGAGGTGTTTGCCCTTGGCTGCCAACTAGCAATCCAGTTTTACAATACAAAGCAAAATCTTCACAGTTATTTTTAAACAAATCGTACTTCCCAAATCCATTTTGAAGCAAATACATAGCCCTGTGAATCACTGCCTCTGGATGATCAGATTTTGCGGTAGTGCAAGTCCCACCTCGTACTTTTGCAATAAAGACACACTTGCTAACTCCATATTCGAAACGATACAATGATCCATTTGCCATGAAGCAATTGATGCAAGACATAGTTACTCCACTTCCATCCTTCTTGAAACCACAATCGGCAAAATCTAAACAGGTTGGTGAGAATTTTGAAACCGATGAAGAGAAGCATGTGAAGTTCGAAGTATCAGGAGAACTTGCTTCCTGATCTGAAGTGAAGTGCACAACTTTGTCTCCACCAACATAGATGCCTGAGAACGACACTTTGGTGTTATACCAATGTTACATAAAGATCATGAGATAGTCATTACTCCTAAAAATGCATAGCCAAATAAACAATTTCTAGCTGCATATTGGCAGTAAAGTGCATTTGAGATCATAACGCAATCATGCCTCAAACAAATGCATAAACAGAACAGATGAGCAATTTCTAGCTACGTTTTCGCAGTAGATGCAGTTGAGATATTAAGGGCGCGTGCTTGGTTCAAATTCTTCAATGGGAATGGTAATGAGAATTATTTTTAGTTGGGAATTACAAAGGGAAAATTATGGTTACATTACTAGTGTTTTACTCTAATCTTGGAATAAATAAGGATAAAAAATGGAGTAATTGTTAGTTGAGGAATAGTGGAATGACAAATCTTATCATTCAATCGTGAAGAGGTAAGAACTAAGATGTCTAGGAAGAACACGAAAGGGACGAGAGCCATATTCTCGAAGGATAAACACAGAAATTGGGTAACAGCTGGATCTAGCCTCTTGCTCAAACCATTACTAGTTTATAACAACCTAGCAAAAGTTAATCTTAAAGAAATTCGAGGGAGTGTCACAGCAAAGAAAAATGAAATCCCCAATAATTCACAACAACTCATAGTGTTGTGGCAACAGAAATCAGAGATACTCAACTATAAACCAAAATCGCCAATTCAATTATTTTGAAAACAATAATGAATTAACTATGCATCTATGAAAGAATCATTATCAAAATGAACACCAGAGTAAAATATAAGGAACTCCAAACTATTTTAACAACAGAAAATAGAAATTAGGGTTACTAAGAACCAAAGATATTGCTAATGTAGAAACAATAATCACCACCATCGGAAAACTAATTATAAGATATAGAAAACAAACAACAATGACAAAAACAGAAAGAAGGAAATCATTATATGAATGAACACCAGAGGAAACCGTAAGAAAACCCTAACTACTTTAACAGCAGAAATCAGGGTTAGTGATAATCAAATTTATTGTAAATGTAGCATGAAGACTCTTACAAACCATGATGAGAGTAGATGAAGGTTGTTCTCCAAGTGTAGATATGATCCCCTGCTTCCAATTTACTCCTTTCCACTCTGTGTGATAGAAATCCCATCTCTTCCTTGTACCGATCGTCAATAATTCAGCATTGAGTATTCAAAATCAATAACGCCTAATCCGATTCATTCCCAATATATTTTTTCAGGAGAAACTTTGGAATTGAAAGTGAACTGCGCCTGGGGAGTGAGGAAAAGTGGAAACTTTATTTAAATAAAAGAAGATTCCTTCAAAAAAAAAAAAGGAAAGTAGAATTGGAAACTTTAATTTGATACTAGATGCAAGAAAAATCGTTTATTTTTAAACTAATGCAGCAACCGCGTAATTACGGAAGTGAAAACAATATACTTCCTCACTCCCCGAAAACTACAACTCTTTTTCTTTTGTTGGACCCAGAATTTCAAAAAAATAAATAAATAAAGATAAAATAAGTGTATTGTAGAATTATTGTGAACTAAAAATAAAGTCATTATTTCATAAATGAAAACGAACACACCTGAAGAAGTGATAAATAATGAAAGTGAATGGACTGCGGGAATAATAAAATTTAAAATAAAAAAATTATTTGTACATGTAATTGTATTTGATTAAAAATATATATATATATATTGAATAGATATTAGAAAATACGGTTGGAAGAGAGGGAGGAGGAGGGAAGATAAAATAATTTAAAATTAAAAAAAAAATCAAAATCTTAGAATTTAAGAGATTTTAAATTGAAGTTTTTAGAGTAACCACATCAACATGACCGAGATTCATAGGTAATATTAAATGAAAATTGTAATTCATTCGTCCATAAAAAATACTACGTATGTCTTTTTAGATGAACACATATTTTAAAAATGATTCATATTATAATGTATAAAGTAGTTTGTGGGATAAATAATAAAGAGGATTGTCATTAGATTATTAACTTGTTAATAAAGTAGAAAAAATATTTAAAAGTTAACTATTTAATTAAAATTAGTATAATTTTGATGGAAAGAAATGTAAAATTAAACATATTTTAGTGGAGGATGAAAATATTAATTACAAAACATTCACAAACAGCGGTTGAGCCGTTTGGCACGGTCCTCTTCAACCCGTTAAAGGTGGAAGATAAAAGTGGTTAAACGAACTATCAAAGTAACTCTCTTGAGTTTACAATTAATGAATTTAATTCTAGAATTAAGTAGTAAAATTATTGATATTTAAGGGGTGTATTCAATTGAAATTCTGTTGGATTTTTTTGAACTTTTAAAATTTGGGGTATTCAATACGGATTTTTAAAAGTCTTTCAAAATTTTGAGGTATTCAATACAGATTTTAAAAAGTCTTTAGAAATCTTTAGGTATTCAACAATCTATGGATTTTAATACTCTATGATTTCGTTGGATTCTCCTTCAAAAATACAAATAAATTTCACTATTCAAAATCTATTCTAAAAATCAAGATTTCAACGAATTCTCTCAAAATAGAAAACAGACATTCTTGTTCTTCGATAAGCATCACAAATTCTTCACCACCATTATTATCGTGAAAAAGATTACATCTCTGTATTTTAAAATTATGTTCTCTCTTTAAAAATTATAATAACTTTAAGATCTCAAGAACATTTATTCACCCTGTTCTTATTCTTAGATCTTAAAGTTAACACGTGGTGTTCGATATCATCTAAAAGATTTTGGTGGTCAAGGTCGGCACCCATTCAATCTTCGCCATGCATCATTAAGAAATGTGATTGAGAGATCTTCGCCATGCATCATTAAGAAATGTGATTGAGAGAATTTTTGGTATTTTCAAATTGCAATTCACAATTTTCAAAACCCACTTCCATTCCCATTTCAAACACAAGCAGAGAAAATCACCCCATCTCGACATGGAAGAGAAAATTTGGAATTGTTTTCTCAAAGCCAACTACAACAAAGAACTGAACTAAAGCTAATGCATGAAGAACTAGTATTGCTAATGCGGTGTGGGGAATGAGGCCGAGCTATAACCGTGGAAATGAAAGATGAGAATAATAATGATGAATAATATTATTTTTTTTGAACTAATATATTTTTTGTATTTTTTCTAAATAATTTAGACAATTTTTTTTATATACAAGTGTGTTCGATATACGTTTGCTTCAATAGTTTTAGGGGAGTAGTTTATGGAAATCCATGTAAATCAATAAAAAAATGTGTATTTCAGAATCTTGTCAAATCTATAAAAATTCATATAAATCAATAAAAAAATTCGTCAAACTCTGTATAGAGTCTATGGATTTTTTAAATCCACTAACTTTTTAAAGTCCAAAAAAATCCAACAAAATCTCAATTGAATACACCCTCCTTAATTTATGCGGTATAAGTTGATCAGTATGATAATTGATAAGAATACCATTGACTTAGGGTGTGTTCAAACAATAATAGTTGATTCAAAGTGATTAAAGTTGATTTTTGTAATAAAATTAAATGTAGATAGTGTTTTAAAAATAAGCACTTCTAATCAATTTTTTAAATATTGTGGTATATGCCATACAAATCACTTTTTTATAATTTTACAAAAAATACCCTTATTACATTTTATTGATGTTTTGGCTATGCCTTACAACTAGAGATGAGTAATGATTTGTAACGAGCATGGCTGTGAAATGTTGTATACAATGACGTTGTGATGTTCAATAAAATCCCTATGAGATCTATGAAACTCTCATACTAATGATGCAGCTTCTGGCAGAAATGTATATTGAGGAAATTTAGTTCAATAATTTGGACACCAAATTTGGAATTTATATTTAAATGAGAATATATCTTTTGGGTTCTTGATATTCTTAATTCGATTATCAAGGCTGAATGATGATTTTATTTTTTTCTTTTGCTGAGGAAAAACACTTGCGATTCTGATATTGAAAAAACTTCAACCATCGAGAGAATTGCGCGGACAAATGAATTTCGCTTCACAAAAAGGAGGGGGGAATGGATGCACCTAACCGATGCACACTTGACAACTTAAGGGAGGTATCTCTGCATTTTTATGTGAATCGAAATTGTAATATTGCTTGAAGAAAGAGAAGTGATTGAAAGAGAAGTGATTGTTGAGAAATTAATCCGTGAAGGAAATACTAAGTAACATGCAATATCTTTGCTAGTAATTTATACTAGTGTGAAATGTAATACTTATATGATGCTTGAATGAAGCTTATTGATATGCATGAATTTGAGTGAGAAGAATAATTTATCTGTGATAGATAGGATCGAGATAAACTATTATATGCTATGATTTTCATAAATGATGTGGAGAAGGATGTAAATCTATTTAGTTTAGCGTGGATGTTAATCGTTTCAATCAATATGTTGCGAAAATATGAGATGTATGGTATATGTGGAAAGATTCGCATGAGAATACACCTTTTATTGAATGAGCACTAGGATATTGACAAAGTCGGTACCAAATCTTCGTACAAATTGCTATTTAACCTTTTTGTTGGGAGAAACTTTGAGAAGGTTTAGCCCAAAAACTTTTAAGAACTCTGGGAGTGCTGAAAACACAAGAGGTCTGTGAGGGCTGGCAGAGATAGGGTGTATTCCAGTCCATGAGGGCTACCAGAGATATGAACATGAATTGGCCAGGACCTAAGAGTCCAGGTCCGTGAGGGCTAGCAGAGATATGTTGAGTACATTAGTACCACTGGTTAGTACAAGTGTTAATCCTTGTAGATGTTATTATGAGCATGTCTTTAAGAGATTGACATATATGATACGAGGCTACTTTTTTCCGTTGAATTAAGAATGGTCCCCTTAAGCTTACACAATTGATTTATGTAGATATTTTATAAATGATATTGGAATTGAGAATTACTTGAAATCTTAGAAGCATGAGTAGGTGATTCATATGTTGATTTATGTGACTACTTTATGTGGGAGAATTGATGATGATTACGGTTCTGGAAACGAAAGCTAGCATAACTATTTTCAGATTGTGTATGATTGACATGCTTCTATACTTTAGATATGATTTCAAATTATAGATTGGCTTATTCAGGTCATTAAGATCAAAAAATGAAAAGTGCTACTTCTTACCTTTTGATCTTTAGACAATGATATGTCTTGAGTTATGTCCTCGTTTAGGACCTTGAAGTTTGCATGTACTAGAAATACTCATTCATGACGAAACGTGGAGAATTGAATATTCATTGTAATTTTCATTTGAAGAGATTATTTGAGAGAGTATGGTCCACTTTATTTATGATTTTTAGAGTGGAAGTTGATTCGATTTGTTTGTCCGATGCTATGAAGTTTTATTTCTGAAAAGATAATGAATTTTTAATATTGCATGAGATGATTCTTTTAAAGTGATGAAACATGATTTGAGTGTTTTGAGGTATCTTAGGGCTGACAGCCCTAAATGAGTGAAATAATAAGCCTGAAAATTAGAGTTGATAAACGATGATCCCATGAGGAGGAGTTGGAGATTCTAGAGGTGCTTGAGTAGCCCGAGGGAGCAGGATTACAAAAGAGAATAAAGATTGAGTTCAGGGGAACCTTGGAGAACCCCCAGATTATTATGAGATTTGAGATCCTAAAGAGCGAAACTAAACAACGTTGAGAGGCTGGAGGTTCAGGAAGAGACCATGTGCAATGAAGCTAAACCTCGACCTGCTCGAGGAGTTGTAGACGTACGAGAGATATGCGCAACTGCGAAGACGAATATTGAGGTAACAAGTTAGTTCATATTACTTGTGATTTTTATGTTCCGATAGCCAGGAAATTGATGGCTAGGGTGCTAAGACAAAGATGGAGAATACTCGACTGGCCATGAAGTCAACTTAGTATATCTGTGGGGCAATACCCCTGAATGACCAAGGACAAAGACCATATCCCTGGAGGACTGAAAGTTATATCCCTGAAAAGGGGACAGAATAAATCCACAGGTACCCTAATTTAGGAGCGAAAGACACTCTAAGACCACCAGGCCAAGAGAAGTTAGAGAAAATGCGAGGTTTATATAACCTCACCCTGAGAAATGGCGAGGTTTATACAAACCTCACCCTGAAAATTACGAGGTTTATACAAACCTCACCCTAAAAAAAATAGAAATAGCGAGGTTTACACCAACACATGAAGATTCGAAACAAACCTCAGTCGAAAAGGAAACACCTAAAATTATGTGATTACAGATCTTCATCCACGATAACCTCTAAAGCTAGGGGGATTAAGAGGAAAACACATGTGAATCACATCCTATTAGCTTCAGTGCGAATTGAGCCTGGATCAGAGAAGAATCATTGTATTTTATTACAAGAAGAACTCTTAGGAGTATAAACAACTTTAGGGAGAGTATAATCCCTACGAACTCTTACGAGTATAAACAACTTCAGGGAGAGTATAATCCCTAAGAACTCTTACGAGTATAAACAACTTCAGGGAGAGTATAATCCCTAAGAACTCTTACGAGTATAAACAACTTCAGGGAGAGTATAATCCCTATAAACAACTTTTGGGAGAGTATAATCCCTACGAACTCTTACGAGTATAAACACCTTCAGGGAGAGTATAATCCCTATAAACTCTAACTTTTGGGAGAGTATAATCCCTAAGAACTCTTACGAGTATAAACAACTTCAGGGAGAGTATAATCCCTATAAACTCTAACTTCAGGGAGAGTATAATCCCTATAAACTCTAACTTTAGGGAGAGTATAATCCCTATAAACAACTTTTGGGAGAGTATAATCCCTAAGAACTCTTACGAGTATAAACAACTTTTGGGAGAGTATAATCCCTAAGAACTCTTACAAGTATAAACAACTTTTGGGAGAGTATAATCCCTAAGAACTCTTACGAGTATAAACAACTTTTGGGAGAGTATAATCCCTACAAACTCTAACTTTTGGGAGAGTATAATCCCTACAAACTCTAACTTTTAGGAGAGTATAATCCCTACAAACTCTTAGGAGTATAAATAACTTTTGGGAGAGTATAATCCCTACAAACTCTTAGGAGTATAAATAACTTTTGGGAAAGTATAATCCCTACGAACTCTCAGGAGGATAAATAACTCTTAAATAACTTTTAGGGGAAATTGTGAGCATCATCAAGTAAGTACAGAAACCTGAATTCTCTAAAGTATCATAGAGTATGCATGTACCACAGAAGAAGGTAAAATACAGCGAGGCAGCTAAAACCATTCAAGACTAGGGATATATGACCCTAGCCCTCCATAGAAAAACTCAGAGGTATAAAAGTAGGATCAGAGTTTCTTACAATCGGAGAGTGACCACAAAGCTGAGGGGAATTAGAGAACCCCTCACAATTCTGAGGTTCAATGATGAGCTTGATTTGAAGCCATGAGGCCAGGTTATTAAGTGAGAGCTCCACTCATGATAGGCTTTAAGGCCTGGGGGAGTAAGGGTCGTGCTAAGTTGTTAAAATATCAAACTCCAAATAAGAAAAGGTATATGAAGAGAAAAGAAACAAGAGAAGCTATGGAGAAGGCTAAGAAAAGCCTCAAGTGAATGCACTTGAAGACACACTTTCCAGGGTTATACAACATGCTTCCTGAAATTGAAAAATGATGGTGACCAGGGTGAGGAAACATTCCGCTTAATTCATCTTATCTTCTCTTCCTACTCTCATAAAATTACGAGCACTTTTACGAGAGTAGGGGGGAGTAGTTGATGCGGCCAAAATATGTCGTCCTCGGAGATAACGACACGTGGATATGAGATGAATTAAATCCGTCTTGTTTTGAATAATGGTTTGGTGAAGGGGATTAATACACCCCTAAGCCCAAAGAGGGAAATCAGCATAATTGGGCTTTTGGCCCATATCTGTGGCCCAATTATTCTTGGGCCAAGTATTTCCAGCCCATGAGGAAAACTTAAGATCTGTTCTTGATGGATTAAGCCTAGAGAAAGAGTAAAAGCGAGAATATAGGGCTTGCATACTAGAGGGCCGAGTCTTGGGGAAGACTGGAGAAAAAATAGGGAGAAGAGGTCTCCCTCTCTCCCATGAAAAGGGCCAGGTATATAAGAGGTTGGTTGGATCATTTTTATTTACGTTTTTATATCTGGAAGATGCACCACTTCTATTATCCAAGAGATTTACACTCAATACACACTGAATTCACTAGAAATATCCGAATATTTGCTAGAATTTCTCTCGAATTGCAGGGAAATTCCTCTTTAATTCCCTTGAGAGTGATTCTGACTTGAGCGTCGGAGATTCCACGCCGAAATCCCCTCCAGCGTGTTTTTGCAGGTCTTTAAGGAGCTTGAAGGAGGATTGTTCGTGAAAAGATTGCGGAGAAGTGACGATCTAAGCCCGTAATTCTCATTGTCCACACGGGAATATTCGGTATCCTTAGACGTTATTTTTTTACGCAACAATTTTTAAATGATAATTTAATATATATATATATATATATATTTATATATATTATAAGATATAAGATATGTATGTAGTTATTATAAATACGTATATATTATATGGATATTTGATTTTAAATAATTTTTTTTTAAAATTCATTTTCCACAATTTTCTCATGGTTGATTATTCAAATCTATATCTATTGCGAAATAACTACACTATTCATAATTTCTAAATTTTCTCAACTAAATTAACCCTCTAAACCCTTATATTATATTCGGACATGACCCTAACTATTAGATTTTAATGATAATTTTCTTGAAATTAATTTAATGAACCTAATAATTTAATGAACTATTAGATTTTAATTATTTTAAAAAACCTAACTATTTGATTTTAATTTAATCAACACCATATTAGTGAAAATTTTAATTTAAACTATTAGATTTTAATTTAATGAAATCAACACATTAAAACGAGTAATCAAACATTAACCCTAAACCATATACGGTGAGAAACGAGTAGTCGGAAATCAAGTGTACACTGTTGAAATTTAATGTAATGAACACATTGTAAATTAATTTAATGGAATCAACACATTGAAACCAGTAATCGAATACTTTACCGTAAATCTTATCCGATGCATGAGAAACGAGTAGTCGAACACTAAGTGTGCACTATTAAATTTCAATGTAATGAACACATTGAAAATTAATTTAATGGAATCAACCGATTAAAACAAGTAATCGAACACTAACCCTAAACCTTAAACTCTATACGTTTAGAAACGAGTAATCGGACACTAAGTGTACACATTGAAAATTAATTTAATGAAATCAACACATTGAAACAAGTAATCGAACTCTAAACCCTAAA
Source organism: Galeopsis tetrahit (assembly GCA_963675135.1). Taxonomy (NCBI): domain Eukaryota; kingdom Viridiplantae; phylum Streptophyta; class Magnoliopsida; order Lamiales; family Lamiaceae; genus Galeopsis; species Galeopsis tetrahit. Next base: position 66,688,007 of record OY776133.1, read on the forward strand.
CCCTGAACCCTAAACTATAAACCCTGAACCCTAAACTATAAACCCTAAACCCCAAACCCTAAACACTTTTCTCTAACACTACCATTATATGTTGAGAAACGAGTGGTCGAAATTGAACCGTATATGTGAGAAAGAAGTAGTAAAATATTTTTAAGTTAAAATTTTATTTTTAAAAGACTATATTAGTGAAGTGAATTATACAAACTATATTTTTGAACGTTTACCGTGTTATATCATATATTTGTACATATTTGATTGCCTAAATTAATATTTGACTAATTAATTAATTAATTAATATGAATTAGTCATGATTAAGCAAGATTTTCGGACTATCAATAAAACAATTTTTGGACTTAACAAGATCTATATAAAAAATAACAAACTTATCAAATTTTCGAAATTTATGGGAGTAGATATTTTATCATAATAATACGGACATAATATAAAAATAAAAATATTATTTTCTTTTAAAATGCAATATTTGCCATATAAATATTTCCTTAAATTTTTATTAAATTTGTTATCTTAAATAAATTAGACAATGTTTTCTGCAATTTCATGAGTTAAGTCCAATTTTATATAGGGTTGGCAACGGGGCGGGTATGGGACGGGTATGGCCTATCCCAGGACCCGCCCCGCCAAATTTTTTTTTAGACCCGTTACCCGCCCCGCCCCGCTTCAATACCCGCCTAAACCCGCCCCGTCCCATCCCACGAACCCGGCGGGTAAACCCGCCCCGCCATCACAAACCTGTTTTTTTTATTTGTTATTTTAATAAAATAAAACATAAAAACTACTTTTAAATTACAATATATATATATATATAATACATATATATTTTTTAATATACATATATGTAATATACTGTATATACTTTATTTAAGCCATTGTTATACTAATATACATATACATTTTTAACATATATATACAATTATTAACATATATATATATACACTGATATACTTATACTAATATACTGATATATAATTATTAACATACATATATATATATATACTGATATACTTATATATTTTTTTAATATACATATAATATATATATATATTAAATATATATGTCTATACGGGTCGGGGTCGGGTCGGATATATATAAAACCATTACCCGTCCCATACCCGGAGGGTATTGTTTGACCGGGTATTTACCCGACCCGAAACCCGTTTGACCGGGTATTTACCCGTTCCGTGCGGGCCGGTTTCATGCGGGTCCGGATTTTTACCCGTCCCATTGCCATCCCTAATTTTATAGTACTAAATATTATTAATGATCCGATAATTTAGTTTAGGTAAAGATTATTCGAATTTTATACAATGAATATTATTGTTATATTAGATTTTTGAACAATTTTATATTTTTCAAATTTAAAATTAGATTTTGGGATTTAAATAATGAATATTATTATTATATTATTATTTTTCATTTTGTATTAGAAGAAGAAAGGTAATTAACGTAAATAAAATAAGAAGAGTTTGAATTAAATATAACATTGAAAATTGTGTTTGTGTAATTCAAAATAATAACTCAGCCCTATATTTCATTAAGGATATATTAGTCATTTTAACACAACTTAAAATAAAAATTGACTAAATTGCCCTTTTCTGGATATCTAGATTCTGGATGTTTAGCAGCACCCTATTACATTTGAATTAATAATGGGTAAAAATAAAATATTATTTAAATTGTGAGGGCAAATTGTAAAATTAGTGAGTGTAATGATTAGAAGCACTGAGAGAGGGGGCGAATGGATGAGGGCCGACAGAAGAGTGAATAGAAGAACGGCGGTGCCGGAGCTAGGAAGGCGGGTGGAAGGGAGACGAGCAGATCTACGGGCTGACAGACACAATCACACTCTGTCAACAGACATATGGAGAAAAACAATGGAGAGGAAAGGGAAGTTTTCTAAATCTGACATTAGCTTTTTCTTCTGCAACTTCCCCGATAATTGCAGTAAAGATACTCTGGTTGAGCGATTCAACTCGATAGAGTATGTTAAAGACTGCTACATTGCAGAAAAGAAGGACAGAAGAGGCGTGAGGTTTGGGTTCGTGAGGTTCGAAGGCAACATAGATTCGGGGAAGGTGGAGGACGGCCTTAACAATATATGGGTAGGTTCATATAAGATTAGGGCAAACCTATCTAAGTACGACAGGGATCCGAGGAGTGAGAAAAAAGAAAAAGGCCATTCAGGGGGGGGGAGATTCATCGAAGAACACAAAATAGACGACAACATCATCGGATATAGGAGGGCGAACATTTCGTACAGGGACTCCATCGAGCCTGGCAGGCAGACGCGGAAGAACAACAATGATAAGGGAAGTGATGCTCATGCTCGGGGTGACATCCCTGAAACCCGCAAGATCAACAAGAGAATCACAGACTCGTCGGGTTTTAGTGGGATGTGTTACGAGTCGTCTGAAGAAGATAGAAAGTGGCCTGTAGGGGTGTCTAATAGGAAAGATCAAAGACACTTTCTCTTGGCCAGAGTCTGGCGAAGACATGGTTAGAGAATGTGGAGACAGCTGGAGAATTATCCACCCTTGGGGGCGACTCAATCCTTATTAGCCCAAGCAACGGCGCAACATTGCACGTTAACGAGTTCGAGAAACTCGACTGGACGTTACACTGGCTGGAAGGAGTACATCGCTGGGACCCGGGGCTCGTGCTCAGCCGTAAGGTTGTTTGGACGAACTGGTTCGACGTTCCACTCCAGGCTTGGAACTTAAATTTCTTCAAACTGATTGTGTCACGATTTGGAAGTATCATTAAAATCGATGAAGAAACCGAAAATAGGGAGAATTTACAATTCGCTCGGGTCCTTATCAGAACTTCCCTACCGGAAATTCCTAGGACTCCCCTTGGGGTTCGGATAGACGGACAGATTCATAACATTCGTATCAAAGAAGAAGACGAGGATCTGGAGAACGACCCTTGGGAGAAAGACTCGGAAGGGGTAGTAGCAGAGGATGACGAGGACCCCTAGGAGCTGAACAAGATTCCGACGCCGGAAGAAGTCGCCGAAACACCAGAGGCGGGTCTCCCAAGGAAGGAGGACGTAAGCATAATTAAGGCGAATAAATTCGCGGCGGCTTCCGAGGATGTGGGAAAAGAGGGCATTAATGACGCAAACCACTTTGTTGGGTTTACCAAGAATGCTAACGAATGGAATGATAAATCCTGTCAATGTGGAGAAGTGGAAAAGGTGAATAAAGACATTTATCTAGGCCCACATTACGAAAAGTCAGAGGGTGGGGCCAACAGGAGTTTTTGTAAAAGTCCAATAATCTCAGCCATGTCTAAGGACAATGTCCTTAATAAGGAAAGTGAGCCCAGCCCTTAACGAGGACATCCATTATCACATGGGCGGATCAGCCGAATCAGAGGATACAAAGATGGGAGGAACCAGGCTTGAGTTCGCAGAAGAGGGAATTTGGGCAGGTAATTCTGTAGAAATATTAAATAAAGAGGTGGAGTCAGAAACAGGATCAGAAACTATTCATGCTACACAAGAAAAAAGGGTGGAGAATACAGCAAGAGACAGGGAGAAGGAAACCGAAGAAGCAAAAGAAGAAGAGTCCCGGATAGAGGCAACAAAAACCTGGGACCTGGGCAAGAGAGTAGGGATCATCAGTAGGGAGTCAGAGGGGGCAACAATAGGCAGATTGGAAAAAATGGAGAGAAAAGCCAAAAGAAAGGCAATAAAAGTGGCAGAGAAGCTGAAAGGGGGGGAAAGCAGAATTGATCAATGAGAATTCTAAGTTTCAACGTCAGGGGGTTGGGGGGAAATGAGAAAAGAAAAGAGGTAAAAGAGATGGTGAGAAAGAATAACATAGAGTTGTGCTTCATTCAAGAAACGAAGATTGAAAAGATGGATAAATACATTTGTAAGTCGGTATGGGGTGATAACGGGTTCGGATGGGACTTCAGAGCAGCGGAGGGAAGATCGGCTGGCATCCTTACAATCTGGGATGAAGGGGCTTTCACTCAAACGAGCGCATGGCATAGAAAAGGGTTCTTGGTGGTGAACGGAATTTGGAAACAGGATGGAAGGAACTGTTGTCTAGTCAATGTATATGCTCCCTGCAACGTCAATGAGAAAAGAGAGATTTGGGGCATACTAATGGGGCTCGTTGAGCAAAACCAGGAGGCGTATATTTGCATAGCAGGAGATTTCAATGCCGTGAGATGCAGCGAAGAAAGAATAGGTAGAGGTGAGCGGGAAGACAGAGCGGACATGGAAGCTTTCGACGAGTTCATCACACGTTCGAACCTGGTGGATGTCCCGCTTTTCGGAAGGAAATTCACTTGGTACAGACCTGACAGATCGTGTAAGAGTAGACTGGACAGAATACTTGTCAACGAAACCTGGCTGGAGAATTGGCCTGACACACAATTGAAAGGCCTCGGGAGATCGATTTCGGACCACTGTCCGATATACGTGGTGTCGCATAAGAAGGATTGGGGGCCGAAGCCGTTCAGAATGTTTAATGTATGGATGAAACATTCAAATTTCAATGAATTCGTGGAAGAAAAATGGAAGAACTACGATATAGGTGGATGGAGCGGATATGTGTTAAAGGAAAAATTAAAGCGATTAAAAGAGGACCTCAGAATTTGGAACAAAGAAGTGTTTGGGGATGTGGAAAACAGAATGGAGACCAGCAGAACTGGAATTACAAAACTAGATATTATCGACGACACATTCGGGCTAGAGGATAGTGAAATACAAGTTCGAAGGGGGCTCATAGCAGGATTACATAATGATTTAAGGATTAAAGAAGAACAAATGCAACAAAGGGCCAAGATAAGATGGTACAGAGAAGGGGATATCAATTCTAAATTATTCCATAGGGTTATAAATGGAAGGAGAAAAAGCAACGAAATATGTGGGCTCTATTTGGGAGGGCGATGGTCTGATTCTGTCCATGACGTCAAACAAGAGGTTCACAAATGTTTTTGCGAACACTTCAAGGCGGAAAGATTCGAGCGTCCGACCCTCATCCCCGACATGTTCGACCGGAAGCTAGACGCCTGTGATAAGATGTTCCTAATTGCTGAGTTTTCCGAAACAGAGATTAAATCGGCGATATGGGAGTGCGACTCAGATAAAAGCTCGGGCCCCGATGGCTTTACAATCGGTTTCTTCAAAAATAATTGGGCCTTATTACGCATCGAAATCCTCAAATTGTTCTTAGAATTCTTCAGATTTGGAAAGTTAGTGAAGGGCCTGAATTCCTCTTTCATAGTTCTCATTCCCAAGAAGCAGGGAGCCTAACAGCTGGACGAATTCCGCCCTATCTCTTTGATTGGAAGCATTTACAAAATCATAGCTAAAGTTCTAGCTAAGCGTTTATCCAAGGTATTAGAACAGGTAATATCCGATAGCCAATCGGCTTTCATCAGCGGAAGACAGATTCTCGATGGTATTTTGGTGGCACACGAAGCCATAGATGAAGCAAAAAAGAAGAGGAAGAAAAGAGTGCTATTTAAGGTGGACTTCGCCAAAGCATACGATTCAATTGACTGGAGATTTCTGGACGATATGATGAAAGACATGGAGTTCCCATCAAAATGGAGAAAATGGATGAGGGAGTGCATATCTACGGCAAGTGCAGCGGTCCTATTAAATGGGAGCTCCTCGGGTGAATTCAGTCTCGAAAAAGGGCTTCGGCAAGGGGACCCCTTGTCACCTTTCCTATTCTTAATTGCTGCGGAGGGGCTTAAATTGATGGTCGACAAGGCGGTAGAGCATGATGAGTTCGATCCAGTATGCATCAGAAAGGATAAAGTCCAAGTCCCCTTACTACAGTGTGCAGACGATACCCTATTTATGTGCAATGGGAAGTGGAAGGATATTAAAGCCATTAAGAGAATTCTGAACCTTTTCGAGCTGATTTCAGGCCTTGGCGTAAACTTTGAAAAATGCAGATTGGTAGGCATACTTCTAAGTGAAGAAGACAAACAGGGGATGGCATCGTTTTTGGGTTGCAAAGTTGACAAGCTGCCGTTAGATTTTCTGGGTCTAAATATAGGATTAAATCATCACAAGACTAAGTCCTGGGCAAAGATGACAAAAACAATCGATCGGAAACTCACGGCATGGAAAGAAAAAAATATTTCTATGGGCGGGAGGGTCACATTGGTTCAGGCGGTGCTATCAGCTATACCTACATACTATCTTTCATTCTTTAAGGTACCAGTTGCGGTGTCAAAGGAGATTAGAAAAACTCAACGGAATTTCCTATGGGGCGGAGGTACGGGTCAAAATAGAAAGATTTCATGGGTGAGATGGGATGCGGTGTGCAAAGATAAAAAGAAGGGCGGACTAGGGATCAGAGACATCAACATTTTTAATATTGCTTTGTTGGGTAAATGGATCTGGCGTTTTCTAACGCAGAAAAAAAAACTTATGGGTGAAAATTTTGACATCCAAATACGGAGGCTTTAACAAAGAGGAGGAGAGCAGACGAAGACGGGGGAGAGGCCGTAACAGTAGATCAAGTTGGTGGAATGAAGTTGAAGACATTTATGAGAAGATTGGGGGGGGGGGGGCAGAGGCAACACACAAAATTCGCAAAGTGGTGGGCAACGGAAGAGAAACGAAATTCTGGAAAGATGTATGGATTGAGGGTGAGGGCTGTCTATGTGAAAGGTTCCCGAGCATATACAGCAGAAGCAAACAAAAAGAGGCCTCCATTTCAAACATGGGCAGATGGGAGGAGGAGGAGTGGCAGTGGAGTTGGGAGTGGGACAGGGTGTTAAATGAGGATGAAAATAATTCACTAATAAATCTTCTTGTGTGCTTGGACAGGTGCAGGATCGATCGAGAAAGAGAGGATTCGTGGAGCTGGGACCTCGCGCCGAATGGGTTGTATTCAACGAGCACGGCGTATAACATGTTGATGGATGAAAAGGCGGACGTGAATGAAGGCAGGGAAGACAGCCCGGTATACATGAATTTGTGGAATAACTTGGCACCAAGAAGAATCCAGACGATAGTGTGGAAGGCGATTAAGGAACGACTGGCTACAGCGGACAACCTCCGAACTAGGGGAGTCCCGATGACGGAGACGGAAGCTAGGTGTTCGATGTGTGGCCAACACCTGGAAACGAACCGACATCTGATTGTGGAGTGTGAGTTCGCCTCGAAAATTTGGCATGAGTGTTACAAGTGGTGCAACGTCGTGATGGTACCCCATATAAACATAGGCACGCATTCTCTCCAACATTCGGTGGCGCTCGGGTTTGGGAAGGAAAGGAAAAAAAATTTCTCAAGTCTTTGGACAGGAGTAGTATGGGAGATTTGGAACAGTAGAAACACTAAAAGATTCAGCGGGGAAGGACTAGAGCCGAAAAAGGTGATAGAAAAGATTAAAATCAACTTATGGTTTTGGTTGGGTGGTAGAGGATGGCTGAAGTCTGATGCGGCATTAGCTGCTTGGTACAGCAATCCATTTCTGTGCATAAAAGATGAAGATGAAAGGCGATATACTAACCTAATGTAAAAGTTTGTATAAATGCAGTAGTTTGTAACATTCAAGGGTTGAGCCCCCTTATTTCTGGCTCAATAGTGAAATATATATATTTCCTTTACTGTTAAAAAAAAAAAAAACTTAGAGTGTCCACAACGGTTGGTTAGGGTTACAACCGTTGTGGCGCTGAATTATAACTTAAAAAATTTTCTCTCTCCTCAAATGGGTTAGTCCGGCATAACCCTACTTTTTGCTAACTTTTTTGCTAACAACGATGAATTGACCCACATTAATATTTGAATTTTCTATTTTTTTTCATCTTCAAATTCGACTAAATAATTTTAATATATTCATATATTAATTTTTTTCACATATATTAAATTTTAATATATTCATATATTAATTTTTTTACATAATTTTAAAACCTTAAATAAAAAATAAAAAATTAAAAAGAAATGTAATGAATAGTGGGTCCCTCAAATGTAAGTTATAACTTTGGAATGGTTGTGGGAGTTATTGAGGGTTGAGTTATTTATGTAAAAATGATGAGGTGGAGGAGAGAGGGGAGTTATAACTCCCTAACCATTGTGGACACTCTTAAAAGTTGTAAGAAGCATGGGGAGGGGTGTTTGACCAAAAATGCTTTTAAGTAATTAATTTAATCACTTATTTGTGTTTACAAACACTTCAAAAGTGATTCTATTTAAAAAAGAAGTGCTTTTAAGCACATAGTTTTGTTTGCAAACACCCACTTACCTATATGGAGGAAATCAAATCACATTTCTTCAAAATAGAATGAAATTGAATCAAATAGACATCAATCAATAAAAAACATCATGTTATATCTAAAAATCTTCACTCTATCACCCTATAAATAGGTCAAAATATACAAATAATTCAAGGCTCTAGAATTCATGCAAAGATTTAGAGTGTTCTTGAATGAGTTTTAAGGCATTCTTCGTCCAAATCGACTGAATACATCTGATCCGAAATTAACAAATTAAGATCAAAGCAAAGATTTTGTTCAAAAAACATTCAAGTCAAAATCAATATTCCAAGAGAATAATCAAAGGAAAAAAAAATAGAAATACACAAAATTATAGGTTTAATTAGTATGAAATAAAATTGTATTGCGATTTCGTGTTTTTATATTTATTTCATGAAATTCGTAATAAAAAATGAGGAAAACAAATGAGCAAAATGTACAAAGATAATGAAACAAGAAGTCTACAGAAAATAACCACACTAAGAGCGAAGCTGGACAAAAAAACCCAACCAAGACAACGAAACGACACAAAAACCTAAACAAACAAACATTTGACGAAAACAGGAAAGAAAACGCATTTAATATAGACATTTTCACCAAATGCAATAATAACCCTAAAATTTTTCCTCTAAAAAACTAAATAAAAGAAAACTAACATAAACAGGAATTGAGTAAAAAAATTGGAAATATAAAAAAAATGGTTAATTGAATATTATAGATTTTAATCATGCTCGATGTTCTTTGAAAAAATTACACATGAATTTATATATTTGGCAAAAAATAATAATCTGATAATTGAAAAAAAAAACAAGTAAATTACTTTTTAGTTTTATTTTTTACAATTAACCCTAAATGAAATATACAACATTTTTTAAAACTTGATTTATTTAAAATAAAACTCCTGTAAAAATCTGAATAAGGAAAACAAAAATTAACTGGCGAATCTGAATAAGGAAAACAAAAATTAACTGGCTTCACCCGGACTCGAACCGGAGACCTTCAGTGTGTTAGACTGACGTGATAACCAACTACACCACGAAACCAACTTGTTTGTTTTTCTCTTTATAATGGTTTTTACTTCATGTCTCACGTGCTACGTAGCGCGTGATACTACATCTTCATAACCAAATGCATATATTGCTGCAGTATACAACTGGGTGTGAGCAGGAATCCAAAAGCGAGAGAAAGGAATCTTTATGGCCAAAACCCTCGACTTCATTTCTACCGCGATTTCACTTCTATTCTCCTATCCTCTCCATTCAGGTACGCATACTTTCTTGTTAATTTTCTTGATAATAGGTCAATTTTCGTTAATTTATTGATACTTTTGAAGCCCTTTTCAACCCTAGACGAGAAAAAAGAGAGGATTATGCTTTAGTTTTGTGACAGTAATATGAAAAAGTTTTTATTCTTTATATAAGGAATTATCTAATCTGGATTTATGTTGGAAGGTTTTTGAGGAGGCAGGTATTGATAACTTAGGGGAAACTTGATAGACTGTTCATTCCAGTTGATGTTAATCATAACACGTGATGATCGAATTTCTTTGGAAAATTGATATAGTTAGCTCAACTGTTGTAATTGCGAAAATTATTAGAAAAGTTGTTTTGCTTTTACGATAACATCTCTGGCATGGATTTAATGTGAGGAGTTTGTCTTTACACAGCCAGCTGAGAGTTTAGAATCATGGCTGATCCAATTGATTTGACTGGTGATGGAGGTGTCTTGAAGACGATAGTACGTCGAGCAAAAGCTGATGCAATTGCCCCATCAGATGACTTTCCACTTGTCGATGGTATGCTTAGATAGCTGCTCAACTTTAATACTATTCATTTCATTGAAATTCATACAATGTTCCTTTATTGAGTCCCCCAGCCCCTCCCCAAGGTGACGTTTGTTTTGGGTTTTAAGTGGTTTCTAAATCTAGGGATTTTGAAATCCTGATAAATAGTAAGGTATGCGTTTGTTTTGAGATTTTGAGTAGAATGAGATTTAACTTTATGTCAAATCAATGTGTAAGAGTGAATGATGATATTATTATATTGTTGCTGGGTGTGATTGTAATGATTGGATGATGTTGGCAATGATTTAATTATATTAAAGTGTAAGGAGAGAAAATTGATTGAATTGGAACGTGTGATAGTAGGTTTATAAGTGCTGTAGTGATGGGTTTATAAAACCGGATTTCAACATCCCAAAGTATAACCGAATTTAGATTTGTAAATCCAAAACCTGGTTTTTAAAACCCAAATAAAAAATTACCCAAATGAATATGTCTAGTCCTGTCCCAGTGAATAGCATTATGATGTGATAAGCATAATGGCATGCCTGGGTTTTTGGAGTTGCATATTTCAAATGACCATGTCTTTAGGTAAAAATTAACAAATCGTTAGTCTTTCTTATAATCTTGCTCATATTGTTTACTTGCTGTGTAAATTGTGTCATTTTATTGACCTTTTATATGACTATGACAATAGATTTTGGCTCAATAACCCATTTTCTTGCTTACTCCCTTTGTCCATTTTTATAATTCCTACTTTCCTTTTTACTTTTTAGTCAGTCCAATTTTATAATTCTCATTTCCTAATTAGTTTATCTCCACTCTCAAACTTTATTTCTACTTTATCTCCACTCTCAAACTTTATTTCTACTTTATCTCCACTCTCAAACTTCCACTTTTTACATAAACAATCAGTTTTTCTTAAAACTCGTGCCCAACTCGAATGAGAATTATAAAAATGGAAGGAAGGAGTATTTCTTTTGTCTTTCATTGTAGTATTAGTATTTAAATTGGGTTCCATGTAGTTCACTTTCATTTGAGTCACTGGAAACTCATACTGATGTAGGCAGTAGGCATATTTTTTTATATTTTGTCCCAATAAAGAGTCTATATATGATAATCTACTACAGAAATGACAGGAAATATGTATTTAGCTTCTATGGACCATTGATTCATTGAAGAAGCTTGCTATTAAAAATTTAGGTCATGTTTGTGTAACGATATTGGTTTTGTAAGCAAGCAATATCTATGTCCTGTTGGTCAAGTTCTTTTTACACTTGATTTATCATAGTCTTTCTTGTGCTTTTGGGTGCATATTATTTCCATGGTGACTATAACAAATTATTTATTAAAATTTACTCTGAATATTAGTAAAACAAGACATAGAAACAATGTTTGGTTTCAAAAGTATAGCCATGGAGCAATACAATTTGTCAAAGTAAGCAGTGATGTTATGTAATGTATTCTTGATCCAAGCTTCTCATTAGAACATGGAATATCTTGTGTATTTTCTTTCCCTTGTCAAATTGTGTATCTAGAGCTAATTTGCAGTAGGAAATGCATCAATGTTTTGAACGCCAATATATAAATAGATCTCAGCTCCCTAATTGAAAGCTCATAAGTCCTTTTCTAGGGTTGTCAACAAATAATGCCTTATTTCTTGTAACGAAAATATTCGTTCCCTCACTCAAAACAATGTGATATGCCACCAACTTTGAAGCAATGCCTTTGAAGGAAAAAGATCATAGATTTCCAGAACCTAGCATTTTTAACTTATCTAAAGGTTTGAGAACAATATCTGACATTGTCTTATTTTATTTCAATAGTCAATTAAACTTATTTAAACAAATCATGCTCGCCTATCATTCTTTTTTCCGTTAAGAAACAATGCTTTGTCTATTAGAGTATTAAACATGTATGAATATTTTGCTTGATCTTTTGAACAGTTCATTATGAAGGCATCCTTGCTGAGACTGGAGAAGTTTTTGATACTACGAATGAAGATAACAGTATCTTCTCCTTTGAAGTGGGCACTGGATCTGTAATTAAAGCTTGGGACATTTCGCTGAAAACCATGAAGGTGGTCAATTTTTGTTTATTTGGCTACTATTGTCTATAGTTTCCGGTTTAACTTTATTACACATTATTTTGAGTTGCAGGTTGGTGAGGTTGCCAAGATTACGTGTAAGCCAGAATATGGATATGGTGCTGCTGGCTCTCCACCAGAAATCCCCCCAGAGTAAGATCATCTTCCTTTTTAGCCTTTAATATGTTGTATAAACAAAAGAAATTGAAATGATTAACTTTGCAAGCCTACACTATTTTTTGGAGGCATAGGAAGAGCAACTAAGAGCCCGTTTGGCTAAGCTTATTTTAAACATCGTATAAGCTCTAGCATCTTATAATTTGTTTTAAGAGCTTATAAGTTGTAACTTTATGTAGCTTATAAGTTGTTAAAGTGCTTGGCTAACAAAACTTATGAGTTCATTGATAATTTGAGTAGGTGTAGTGATTTTTGTTTTAAATAATGTTTTTTAAAGAAAAATCTATATTTAAGTATAGGTTAAAGATTTTTAACAAAAAAGTTGGGATGTTGGTAGTTTTTTTTTTGGGAGGTTATAAGCTGTAAAGAGCTTATTTAAGATCTTATAAGCTGTTAAAACCCGTTTTTACCAAACACCTTTTGAGAGCGTATAAGCTCCTAAACATCTTATAAGCTGTTTCAAGGAGCTTATTAGCTCAGCCAATTGGGTTTTATTCCATTTTCTGCATGTCAATGCATTAGGGGGCTGAAAGACAAGTATGGTCCACCGGTCCAGCCATTATGTTAGGGATCAACTTCCACATGAATCTGATCTTGAAAAATTTATGTATAAATAGTCATGGAAAAATCTGAATTGACTATGATTTTTGTGTGTTAAATGATTAACCTTATCAACTTGCAATAAGGTAAGGGTTAATGACTGTGCTAATTCATTTAATAAAAAGTTAAATAAGGTTAAGCTGATTAGCTTATTAGGAAAATCAGTACCTCTCTAATTAATATTTGCCACAAAAGTTATTAATTTTGAGGTATTACCCGTTGAAAGTGGACCAATCATTATATCAAAGAATAGAAATCATACTAATATTTATAATTTCTAGATGTTAATTGATGGTCCTTTGGTGTTCTCGATGAGTATCTGGGCCTATTAATTTGTTCTTTTATGTAAATATACAAAACATACTATTATCATTATTATGGACTATGCACACCAAGTGTTTTTTCCCTTACAAATGCATGCAAAATTAATTTAATTGGCCTCCCTGCCTCAGTTACACACTACTCCCTCCGTCCCACAATTGTTTGTACACCCCAAAAAGAAAATTCCATAAACTCCACCCTCACAATATTCACATATTTACACAAAATGTCATTACTTTTACACTCAATCCAATCATTTTCTTTACTTTATTCATAAACGTTTCCAAAATTACTTCTCAACACTTCACTCATCACATCTTTTTCTTAGTTTGTGTGACACAAATTTGGTGCAAAAAATTGTGGGGCGGAGGGAGTATCATTTATCCGTTTGTCCATTATGTTAAAATATAGAATTTAACTAAAGAATTAATAGTTTCGTACTTCTTTTCCAAGCCAATTTCTGATTCTAATGGTTGAAATGCGTTTGGTTTGTGCATTTTCATTTGAAATTGCTCTACTTCATTTTCCCATTTTCATTTTCTTAATTAGAGATAGTCACACTCCACACTAATGCACTACTATTCCTTAAATTAATACTGACATATGATGATAAATTTCATGATTCAGTTCAACGCTTATTTTTGAGGTGGAGTTGGTGGCCTGCCGACCACGCAAGGGCTCTAGTCTTAGCAGTGTTTTCGATGAGAGAGCAAGGCTCGAGTAAGTCTTAGAATTTGTGAAATTTTATGAGAAGAGTAATATCCTTTAAATTTAGTCTATATGTATTTGGCTTTCGAATTCTTTCGTGCTCTTATTAAATGCTACGGTGAATATGATACTTGATTCATCAGGGAGCTTAAAAAGCAGAGAGAATCTGTGGCTACAGCTAAAGAGGAAGAGAAGAAGAAACGAGAAGAAGCAAAAGCGGCTGCAGCTGCAAGAGTACAAGCTAAACTTGACGCTAAAAAAGGTAAGGGAAAGGGAAAAGGCAAATAAAGCAGCAGCAACTTGTGGTTTCTTATTTTGAAAAACATGAGCAAAAATGGTATGTGGATGGCAATAAACAAACCTTGACTAGCTGAAAAGCACATGTTGTTCATAATCATACTGCCTTGAGACCTTATAACATGTCTGTTACTTGCCTTTAAAATGGTCAAATGAGAGGTTTCTCCCTAAGATTCTTACAAAGAGACATAATTCTAATACATGCCATTCTCTCACCATTTCAATTTCAATATTCTTAGTTATAATACATAGGAGTAGAGTACATATTTGCGATATACGTAGTTTTTGATTGCATAAAATTTAGTATATTTTTGTCTTCTAGATCAAGAGACGCAATCTCTAGAAATATTGCATGTGTAATTTTTTTGGCAAAATAAGATAGCTTCAAATTTCGAGATTTTGTATCAAATCACTAAAATACGTGGGTCATGTTCTCCTGCAAAACAAAAATTTATTTTGAAATAGGATAATGTCTTGAACAACCATATGTAGTAGCTACTACATAAATAAGCATTTGCTATTACATGTATTAGCATGTGTTACTAAGTAGTTGTTCATATTGTAACACATGGACATTATATGGTATTATGTATTACTCCTAAAAAAAAATTATTGTATGAACAGAACACAAGTGATAAATTTATTTTTTAAAGTGATATTTGAGTGCAATTGATTGCACTTATACAATTTGAATTGAACTCCAATGAATTTAATCAAATGTTGAAGTCAAAGATTAAATTGGATAAATTGAATATTAAAATTCAAGTGTATCGTATACTCAATTGTATAGAAGAATTTTTTTTTTTTTTTTTAACCATGTTAAACTATTATCTCAATGAACAAAAAAGAGATTTGATGGGGCTAATAAGAAAGAAACTGAGAATGACGGATCCTGTCATAAAAAATTGCGAGAACCGCCCTTGCTAGATCATGAGAATTTGTGTGAAACAGAAAACGGGTAGCATGAATAATATTCTCCTAGAAAAACAAAATAAATTAAATCGGGTAGTATGATGCAATTTGATGCACACTAGTATGACTCACGAATCATTCGAAGTGAGTACAACAAAAGTAGAGATTTATTTTAAACTAAGTTAAAGTATAAAAAGAATCACCTCAACCAACCATTATAGTGAGTAACAAGAATGCAGCTAACCAACCCCGTGCAAACAATTACTGTGGAGTCTGTTTATACGAAGTTTTGCTCTAATTTTAATTGAGCTCCCCCATTAGTGAACAATAAGATTAGTCGATTCTTGAACTGAATATCGAGACTTAATTTTTTTTAGCTAAAAAATAATCCTTCCGCGCCCCCCCTCCTAGAAAAAAAAAAAACAGTAAAACTATGCACGGTTTAAAAAGGTAATGGCTACATACACATTGTAGTACGTGCTCGACAACCTGAGGATGCTTTCAGGATCATTAGACTTTCAAATATTTAGACAAAGAGTGGAGCTTATGTGCAATATTAGTACATTTAGGCCACATTTGAAAATGGACGGCACGGGAATGAGCCATCTCTCATTCCATTCAAAACCTATTCATTTATCCGTATACATCTATTTTTATACTATCTGATGTGACCTTATCGAATTCACAGGAGCGAATGATAAGGAACACAATCAAAGAAAGATTAGAACAAGAAATACCTAAATGAGTCCTTTGCAATTCCTTGGATATTGAGTAATAATGCACGCCCTTGGTGAGTCTGAGGACCTGCACGCAAAACTGGGCCGGAGGAGTGTCCGGCGACGGACCTCCGACGCTCAAGTCAGTCGAGCTCGATGAAGAAGATGAAGATAATCATAGTCTTTCATGTTTGTATGTGTGTTGTAAATGGATAGAATTACTTAGGAAACATTGAAATGAAAGAGGAATGCTTTTATACCTTGTTATGGAGGGGTAGGGAAGTAATTTTACCTCTAGGGTTTGTTGTAAGCAATGCCACGTCACCGTACTACCTGACACATAACAAGCTGTCACGCATACATTTTCAGGGATGCTCAGAGGCTTTCTGACGCACCAAGATTCCTTACTCTTCTTGAAGGCCAAATTCATTTCCTTGGTCCTAAGCGAGCGAGGAAAACCTAATAAGGTTTTTTCCTTCTTAGCCATGCTCATCAGTTCTGGTAGCGTTGGAGATAAGGATACTAATATCAGATCGGATCCCGGAAGGATCTGATCAACTCATGTCCCATTTCATGAGATCAGATCCTGGAATGATCAGGTCCTGGGGGGAAGTGATCAGCTCTTATTTTGGTCTCAGTCAGTAGTTATTCTTTTCTGGACCTGCACCATTATGTCACATCATCCACTCCCCCTATTCTTGACTATGACAGCTCCTTGCCGAAATAGTTAAGAATAAAGTCTTTTTGAATTCCTTAAAGTTTTCCGCCCATTTTCTGGGAGATTTTTACTTTTGATCTTATCTATATGATCTTGCAATCTTAAGATCAGTGACTGCTTCAATGTCTAGTAGTTTTATCTACTTGGAAATATTTTTTACTTTTCGAACCAACATCTTGGGTTCTGATCCTGATCACGGATCTCTTTACTTCACAATATTTTCTTTTGAAAATATTTAACGCTTAGAACCCACATCTTGGGTTCTGATCCTGATCAAAGATCTCTTTACTTCACAATATTTTCTCTTGGATTCTGATCCTGATCACGGATCCCATAGCTTCTCAATATTTTCTCTTGAAAATATCTTGACATCTTGAACCCACATCTTGTGTTCTGATCCTGATCACGGATCCTTTAGCTTCTCAATATTTTATCTTGAAAATATCTTGACATCTTGAACCCACATCTTGGGTTCTGATCCTGATCACGGATCCTTTAGCTTCTCGATATTTTCTCTTGAAAATATCTTGACATCTTGAGTTCTGATCACGGATCCTTTAGCTTCACAATATTTTCTCTTGAAAATGTCTTGACATCTTAAACCCATCTTGGGTTCTGATCCTGATCACGGATCATTTAGCTTCACAATATTTTCTCTTGAAAATATTTTGACATCTTGATCCCACATCTTGTGTTCTGATCCTGATCACGGATCCTTTAGCTTCTCAATATTTTATCTTGAAAATATCTTGACATCTTGAACCCACATCTTGGGTTCTGATCCTGATCACGGATCCTTTAGCTTCTCCATATTTTCTCTTGAAAATATCTTGACATCTTGAGTTCTGATCACGGATCCTTTAGCTTCACAATATTTTCTCTTGAAAATGTCTTGACATCTTAAACCCACATCTTGGGTTCTGATCCTGATCACGGATCATTTAGCTTCACAATATTTTCTCTTGAAAATATTTTGACATCTTGAACCCACATCTTGGGTTCTGATCCTGATCACGGATCCTTTAACTTCTCAATATTTTCTTTTGAAAATATCTTGACATCTTGAACCCACATCTTGGGTTCTGATCCTGATCACGGATCCTTTAGCTTCTCAATATTTTCTCTTGAAAATATTTTGACATCTTGATCCCACATCTTGGGTTCTGATCCTGATCACAGATCACTTCAATTCACAATATTTTCTTTTGAAAATAACTTAACTTCTTGGATTCTGATCTTGATCACGGATCGTTTAGCTTCTCAATATTTTATCTTGAAAATATCTTGACATCTTGAACCCACATCTTGGGTTCTGATCCTAATCACGGATCCTTTAGCTTCTCGATATTTTATCTTGAAAATATCTTGACATCTTGAACCCACATCTTGGGTTCTGATCCTGATCACGGATCCTTTAGCTTCTCGATATTTTCTCTTGAAAATATCTTGACATCTTGAGTTCTGATCCTGATCACGGATCCTTTAGCTTCACAATATTTTCTCTTGAAAATGTCTTGACATCTTAAACCCCATCTTGGATTCTGATCCTAATCACGGATCGTTTAGCTTCTCAATATTTTCTCTTGAAAATATTTTGACATCTTGAACCCACATCTTGGGTTCTGATCCTGATCACGGATCCTTTAGCTTCTCAATATTTTCTCTAGAAAATATCTTGACATCTTGAACCCACATCCGGGATTCAGATCCTGATCGCGGATCTCTTTACTTCACAATATTTTCTGAGTAAATAATTTTTCAGATCCTGAACTCAGATCTTAAGTTCTCTTCTCATCCTCAAAAAATTGAAAAATTTTCTGAGTGCATAATTTTTCAGCTCCCGAACTCAGATCTTGAGTTCTTTTCTCAACTTCAGAAAATTGAAATTTTTTCTGAGTGAACAATTTTTCAGATCCTGCACTCAGATCTTGAATTCTCTTTTCATCCTCAAAAAATTGAAAGATTTTCTGAGTGAACAATTTTCCAGATCCTGAACTCAAATCTTGAGTTCTCTTCTCATCCTCAAAAAATTGAAAATTTTTTTGAGTGCATAATTTTTCAGCTCCCGAACTCAGATCTTGAGTTCTTTTCTCAACTTCAGAAAATTGAAATTTTTTCTGAGTGAACAATTTTTCAGATCCTGCACTCAGATCTTGAATTCTCTTCTCCTCTTCAGAAAATTGAAAGATTTTCTGAGTGAACAATTTTTCAGATCCTGAACTCAAATCTTGAGTTCTCTTCTCATCCTCAAAAAATTGAAAATTTTTCTGAGTGCATAATTTTTCAGCTCCCGAACTCAGATCTTGAGTTCTTTTCTCAACTTCAGAAAATTGAAAATTTTTCTAAGTGAACAATTTTTCAGATCCTGCACTCAGATATTGAGTTCTTTTCTCAACTTCAGAAAATTGAAAATTTTTCTGAGTGAACAATTTTTCAGATCCTGAACTCAGATCTTAAGTTCTCTTCTCATCCTCAAAAAATTGAAAAAATTTCTGAGTGCATAATTTTTCAGCTCCCGAACTCAAATCTTGAGTTCTTTTCTCAACTTCAGAAAATTGAAATTTTTTCTAAGTGAACAATTTTTCACATCCAGAACTCAGATCTTGAGTTCTCTTCTCATCTTCAGAAAATTGAAAAAATTTCTGAGTGAACAATTTTTCAGATCCTGAACTCAGATCTTGAGTTCTCTTCTCATCTTCAGAAAATTGAAAAATTTTCTGAGTGAACAATTTTTCAGATCCCGAACTCAGATCTTAAGTTCTCTTCTCATCCTCAAAAAATTGAAAAATTTTCTGATTGCATAATTTTTCAGCTCCCGAACTTAGATCTTGAGTTCTTTTCTCAACTTCAGAAAATTGAAATTTTTTCTGAGTGAACAATTTTTCAGATCCTGCACTCAGATCTTGTATTCTCTTCTCATCCTCAAAAAATTGAAAGATTTTCTGAGTGAACAATTTTCCAGATCCTGAACTCAAATCTCTAGTTCTCTTCTCATCCTCAAAAAATTGAAAAATTTTCTGAGTGCATAATTTTTCAGCTCCCGAACTCAGATCTTGAGTTCTTTTCTCAACTTCAGAAAATTGAAAGATTTTCTGAGTGAACAATTTTTCAGATCCTGCACTCAAATCTTGAATTCTCTTCTCCTCTTCAGAAAATTGAAAGATTTTCTGAGTGAACAATTTTTCAGATCCTGAACTCAAATCTTGAGTTCTCTTCTCATCCTCAAAAAATTGAAAATTTTTCTGAGTGCATAATTTTTCAGCTCCCGAACTCAGATCTTGAGTTCTTTTCTCAACTTCAGAAAATTGAAAAATTTTCTAAGTGAACAATTTTTCAGATCCTGCACTCAGATATAGAGTTCTTTTCTCAACTTCAGAAAATTGAAAATTTTTCTGAGTGAACAATTTTTCAGATCCTGAACTCAGATCTTGAGTTCTCTTCTCCTCTTCAGAAAATTGAAAGATTTTATGAGTGAACAATTTTTCAGATCCTGAACTCAGATCTTGAGTTCTCTTCTCATCCTCAAAAAATTGAAAAAATTTCTGAGTGCATAATTTTTCAGCTCCCGAACTCAGATCTTGAGTTCTTTTCTCAACTTCAGAAAATTGAAAAATTTTCTGAGTGAACAATTTTTCACATCCTGAACTCAGATCTTGAGTTCTCTTCTCATCCTCAAAAAATTGAAAAATTTTCTTAGTGCATAATTTTTCAGCTCCCGAACTCAGATCTTGAGTTCTGATCCCGGTTAGAGGTCTCCACTTCTCAATATTTTCTCTTGAAAATATTTAATGTTTTAGACCCACATCTTGGGTTCTGATCCCAGTTAGGGATCTCTTTTTCTCAATATTTTCTCTTGAAAATATTTCAGACCCACATCTTGGGTTGTGATCCCGGTTAAGGGATCTCTGCTTCTCAATATTTTCTCTTGAAAATATTTCAGACCCACATCTTGGGTTCTGATCCCGGTTAGGGATCTCTTCTTATCAATATTTTCTCTTGAAAATATTTAAGTGTTCCAGACCCACATCTTGGGTTGTGATCCCGATTAAGGGATCTCTACTTCTCAATATTTTCTCTTGAAAATATTTCAGACCCACATCTTGGGTTCTGATCCCGGTTAGGGATCTCTTCTTCTCAATATTTTCTCTTGAAAATATTTCAGACCCACATCTTGGGTTCTGATCCCAGTTAGGGATCTCTTCTTCTCAATATTTTCTCTTGAAAATATTTAAGTGTTCCAGACCCACATCTTGGGTTGTGATCCCGGTTAAGGGATCTCTACTTCTCAATATTTTCTCTTGAAAATATTTCAGACCCACATCTTGGGTTCTGATCCCGGTTAGGGATCTCTTCTTCTCAATATTTTCTCTTTAAAAAATTTCAGACCCACATCTTGGGTTCTGATCCCAGTTAGGGATCTCTTCTTCTCAATATTTTCTCTTGAAAATATTTAAGTGTTCCAGACCCACATCTTGGGTCTGATCCCGGTTAAGGGATCTCTGCTTCACAATATTTTTTCTTGAAAATATTTTAGACCCACATCTTGGGTTCTGATCCCGGTTAGGGATCTCTTCTTCTCAATATTTTCTCTTGAAAATATTTCAGACCCACATCTTGGGTTCTGATCCCAGTTAGGGATCTCTTCTTCTCAATATTTTCTCTTGAAAATATTTCAGACCCACATCTTGAGTTCTGATCCCGGTTAAGGGATCTCTGCTTCTCAATATTTTCTCTTGAAAATATTTCAGACCCACATCTTGGGTTCTGATCCCGGTTAAGGGATCTCTTCCTCTCTGATTAGTTTTCTTTGTAACTCCTCTCTCTCTTCTTCATCCAGACTTTGCAAAGTATTTATACTCCTCGGGGAGTTGTTTATACTCCGAAGCGAGCAGATCTTGCTTTTTCAGAGTTAGATTTTATACTCTTCACTGAGTTGTTTATACTCCTCGGGAAGTTATTTATACTCCGAATATAAGGAGCAGCACTTGCTCATTCAGAGTTAGATTTTATACTCTTCACTGAGTTGTTTATACTCCTCGGGGAGTTATTTATACTCCGAATATAAGGAGCAGCACTTGCTCATTCAGAGTTAGATTTTATACTCTTCACTGAGTTGTTTATACTCCTCAGGGAGTTTACTCATTTTTGTATACGTTGCTCTGAAGTTGTGGTAAGGAAAGGCTGCTTTCATCAGTTCCCTGTCCCACTGAGATCTGATCTCCTCTAACAATGATATGCTTAGCTTACTTACAATCCAGAGGCGAGTCATTTCTTTGTCGCCTTTCTTCATTATCTTGTACATTCCTCTCAATTTCCCTCATCGTCTCTTCTTCTACCATTCTTTTCTTATTTCTTAGGAACTTCTCCTCGGAATCAGGGTTCCTCTCCTTCCCATTTCTCACGTCAGATCCCGGGTCCTGGCATTAACACTTTCGCGAACAGGAGGTTGAACATACTCTTCTTTCGAGTTATCTTTTCCTTCTTCTTCTGGCAGGGGCACAAATTTCTCTTCTATTCTCTCAGGACCTCTCTTCGCTCGCCTCTGAGCCATTAACCCTTGTTTAGTTCTTTCAGATTAACTAATTTCGTGACAGATATGAGGGTTACTTCCTCTGGAACAGATAGTTCTTCGTGCACCTTTACAGATGGTGGGGTTATTGGATCTCCTCTGGAGATTAGAGCTCGATTTATTGTTGCATTAACCAGTTCCTTCAATACCTCTATAGAAAGAGTGATCGCTGGTCCAGAGGAGGAGGGTTGAGTAAGAGCACCCTCTTCCTTACCTGGAGCCGAAGCAATGGCAGAAGCCACATTTTCCAGCACCTCATTCGAGTTTCTGGGTGTTTGATTCTCCATAACCCAGTGATTCAAATCACAACAAATAACCAACTTCAACTCTCAGTAAATAAATATAAAAAAACTCCCTCCCATATATTTTGGGAAGAACACATGTGAATAGAAAAAGTCTCACGTCTCAGCTCAGATTTTCCCACAGACGGCGCCATTTGATGTGACCTTATCGAATTCACAGGAGCGAATGATAAGGAACACAATCAAAGAAAGATTAGAACAAGAAATACCTAAATGAGTCATTTGCAATTCCTTGGATATTGAGTAATAATGCACGCCCTTGGTGAGTCTGAGGACCTGCACGCAAAACCGGGCCGGAGGAGTGTCCGGCGACGGACCTCCGACGCTCAAGTCAGTCGAGCTCGATGAAGAAGATGAAGATAATCATAGTCTTTCATGTTTGTATGTGTGTTGTAAATGGATAGAATTACTTAGGAAACATTGAAATGAAAGAGGAATGCTTTTATACCTTGTTATGGAGGGGTAGGGAAGTAATTTTACCTCTAGGGTTTGTTGTAAGCAATGCCACGTCACCGTACTACCTGACACATAACAAGCTGTCACGCATACATTTTCAGGGATGCTCAGAGGCTTTCTGACGCACCAAGATTCCTTACTCTTCTTGAAGGCCAAATTCATTTCCTTGGTCCTAAGCGAGCGAGGAAGACCTAATAAGGTTCTTTCCTTCTTAGCCATGCTCATCAGTTCTGGTAGCGTTGGAGATAAGGATACTAATATCAGATCAGATCCCGGAAGGATCTGATCAACTCATGTCCCATTTCATGAGATCAGATCCTGGAATGATCAGGTCCTGGGGGGAAGTGATCAGCTCTTATTTTGGTCTCAGTCAGTAGCTATTCTTTTCTGGACCTACACCATTATGTCACATCACTATCATATCATTTTTATCTCACTTTTACTTTTCTTTATAAAAGCCATCCTACCCAAGTCATCGCATACCTACTAGGGTCGGCCCCTTGATCGACCATGCACCCAAGTCATCTCGTACCTACCAGGGTCGGCCATGCTGGAGAGCAAATCGCATATGCACATCCTCCTAGCCGAGGACAAGCATTCACCTCAACTAGAAGGAGCCTCTGCCTCCCCACAGTTCAGGTTAATTAGCATAGAATGATTTAAAACCATATACAAACAATAGATAAAGTGACAACTCATGGGAGATATGACACTACATGAAACAATGTTTAATATGGTGTTCACAACACACCAGTATTGTAATATAAATAAGTCATTTGACCATATATATATATATGTGATGAGACTCGGTGGGTTCAGAAATTAGAGGTGCCCGGAGCACAAAATCGAGGAGGGACCGGGCTCATCGGAGTAGGCCATTGCTGGGGGTTTCTGGCAACCGGGTGGGGCTGCTAAGTTTCACATCAGCGAGCGACGGCAGAAGAGAGGCGCCGCTACAATAAAGCTACGACTCTAATTGATGGATCGGTGGTCATCGCGAATAATCAGAAATTGAGAGCGGCTTTGGGGGCCGCTTGAAGGCAGTAATTTGTAGTGGCGAACTGGAGACGCCGGAAGCCATGTGAAAAGGTGAAGGGTTTCAGAAAATTTGGAGAGAAAATGCCCTTTCGTCCATTTACGTTTCTTTTCATTTATAGGAAAAGATATCTGAAATCAGCTCTGAATACAGGAATTTTGAGCTGTGACGTATCATCCCAAGCTACCGGAAATCCTCACGCCTCAGCTCGGATTTCCCATAGACGGCGCCATTTGATGAGACCTTATCAAATCCGTAGGAGTGACTGATAAGGACTCAATCAAAGAATGATTATAACCAGAGATACCTGAATGAGCTCCTTAAGAGTCTTTGAATGATTGGTGAGGATGGAGGATGACGATTGCTTCCAGGACCTGCACGAAAACCGGGCCGGAGGGGAGTCCGGCGACGGACCTCCGACGCTCAAGTCAGTCGAGTATCTTGGAGAAGATAAGAGTATTCTGTGTATAAAAGTGAATAGTAAAGAATGACTTAGCCTTGAAAATGAAAGGGGGTGCCTTTTTATACCCTGTCACTGAAGGGTAAGGAAGTAAATTCGTCTTTAGGGTTTGTTACAAATAGTGCCACGTCATTGTACTACCTGACACATAACAAGCTGTCACATATACATGTTTAGGGATGTTCAGAGGTTCTCTGATACACCGAGATCCCTTGCTTCTCCTTGAAGGCCAAGACGATTCATTTCCTTGGTCCTGAGCGAGGAGGACCTAATAAGGTTCTCCCCCTTTCAGCTATACTCATCAGTTCTAGTGGCATTTAGAGATAAGGTTAATAACTTCAGATCAGATCCCTTAAGGATCTGATCAACTTATGTCCCGCTTCATGAGACCAGATCCTGGAAGTGATCAGCTCTTACTTTAGTTCTTAATTGGTATCTCCTCTCTTATGGACCTGCACCATTATGTCACATCATCCACTCCCCCCTATTCTTGACTATGATAGCTCCTTGCTGAGAATGGTTAAGAATAGAGTCTTTTCGAATTCACATCTTGGGTTCTGATCCTAATTAATGATCTTCACTTCTAAATTGTTTCATACCTACATCTTGGATTTTGATCGCGGATCGTTTAGCTTCACAATATTTTCTGTTGAAAATATCTTGGCATCTTGAACACACATCTTGAGTTCTGATCTTGATCACAGATCCTTTAACTTCTCAATATTTTTTCTTGAAATTATTTAAGGTTTTAGAACCACATTTTGGGTTCTGATCCCAGTTAGGGATCTCTTCTTCTCAATATTTTCTTTTGAAAATATTTAAGTGTTCTAGACCCGCATCTTGGGTTCTGATCCCGGTTAGGGATCTTTTCTTCTCAATATTTTCTCTTGAAAATATTTAGTGTTTCAGACCCGCATCTTGGGTTCTGATCCCGGTTAGGGATCTTTTCTTCTCAATATTTTCTCTTGAAAATATTTATGTTTTCAGAACCACATCTTGGGTTCTGATCTTGAATAAAGATCACCACTTCTAAAATATTTTTCAAATCCTGAACTCAAATCTTGAGTTCTCTAGTTCTGACCCTGATCGCGGATCTTTTGCTTTCTACATATCTTCTCTTGAAAATACTTAATTGTTTTCTTAGTAAATAATTTTTCAGATCTCGAACTCAAATCTTGAGTTCTCTTCTCTACCTCAAAAAATTGAAAAATTTTTCTAAGTAAAATCAATATTTCTGATCTCGGACTTAGGTCCTGAGATCTCTTCTCATCATCTTTAGAAAAAATTGAAATTTTTCTAAGTAGATCAATATTTCTGATCTCGGACTTAGGTCCTGAGATCTCTTCTCACCATCTTTAGAAAAAAATGAAATTTTTCTAAGTAAATCAATATTTCTGATCTCGGACTTAGGTCCTGAGATCTCTTCTCATCATCTTTTAGAAAAAAATGAAAATTTTCTTAGTAAATCAATATTTCTGATCTCGGACTTAGGTCCTGAGATCTCTTCTCATCATCTTTAGAAAAAATTGAAATTTTTCTAAGTAGATCAATATTTCTGATCTCGGACTTAGGTCCTGAGATCTCTTCTCATCATCTTTAGAAAAAATTGAAATTTTTCTAAGTAAATCAATATTTCTGATCTCGGACTTAGGTCCTGAGATCTCTTCTCATCATCTTTAGAAAAAATTGAAATTTTTCTAAGTAAATCAATATTTCTGATCTCGGACTTAGGTCCTGAGATCTCTTCTCATCATCTTTAGAAAAAATTGAAAATTTTCTAAGTAAATCAATATTTCTGATCTCGGACTTAGGTCCTGAGATCTCTTCTCATCATCTTTAGAAAAAATTGAAATTTTTCTAAGTAGATCAATATTTCTGATCTCGGACTTAGGTCCTGAGATCTCTTCTCATCATCTTTAGAAAAAATTGAAATTTTTCTAAGTAAATCAATATTTCTGATCTCGGACTTAGGTCCTGAGATCTCTTCTCATCAATATTTTCTCCTGAAAATATTTAAGTTTTCAGACCCACATCTTGGGTTCTGATCCCGGTTAGGGATCTCTTCTTCTCAATATTTTCTCCTGAAAATATTTAAGTTTTCAGACCCACATCTTGGGTTCTGATCCCGGTTAGGGATCTCTTCTTCTCAATATTTTCTCCTGAAAATATTTAAGTTTTCAGACCCACATCTTGGGTTCTGATCCCGGTTAGGGATCTCTTCTTCTCAATATTTTCTCCTGAAAATATTTAAGTTTTCAGACCCACATCTTGGGTTCTAATCCCGGTTAGGGATCTCCTAGTCTCGGACTCAAGTCTTGAGATCGTGTGCTCTTGGTCCCGGACTCAAGCCCTGGGATCGTTTCTCGTCCTCAGAAAAAATTGAAATTTTTTCTGAGTATGTGTTCTTGGTCTCGGACTCAAGTCCTGAGATCGTTTGATCTTGGTCCCGGACTCAAGCCCTGGGATCGTTTCTCGTCCTCAGAAAAAATTGAAATTTTTTCTGAGTATGTGTTTTTGGTCTCGGACTCAAGTCCTGAGATCGTTTGCTCTTGGTCCCGGACTCAAGCCCTGGGATCGTTTCTCGTCCTCAGAAAAAATTGAAATTTTTTCTGAGTATGTGTTCTTGGTCTCGGACTCAAGTCCTGAGATCGTTTCTCGTCCTCAGAAAAATTGAAATTTTTCTGAGTACATGTGCTCTTGGTCCCGGACTCAAGCCCTGGGATCGTTTCTCGTTTATACTCCGAATATGAGGAGCAGTACTTGCTCATTCAGAGTCCTATTTTATACTCTTATATGAGTGGTTTATACTCCTCGGGGAGTTATTTATACTCCGGAGAGTTCTTCTCTGATCCAAGCTCAGTTCGTATTGAGGCTAATAGGATGTGATTCTCAAGCACATAATTAGAACTCCAACCTTTTTTGTATATGTTGCTCCGAAGTAGTGGTAAAGAGAGACTGCTCTCATCAGTTCTCTGTCTCATTGGGATCTCCACAGTACAAGTTATTACAAGATTAAGAATAACTAAACACAATATTCAGAACAAGCAAATGAAATTTCAGCACTGAAACTTGCCTGATCTCCTCTAACAATGATATGCTTAACTTACTTACAACTCAGAGGCGAGTCATTTCTTTGTCGCCTTTCTTCATTATCTTGCATATTCCTCTTGGTTTCCCTCTTCATCTCTTCTTCTATCGTACTTTCCTTATCTCCTGAGACTTCTTCCTCAGAATCAGGATTCTTTTCTTCTCCATTTCTTACATTAGGTCCAGGATCTTTGCGTGAACACCCTCGCGAACAAGGGACTGGATATATTCTTCTTATGAGTTACCTTTTCTTTCTTCAGCGATGAATTTGACATCCCTCTTCACAAGAGAGTTCACAATATTCTCGAGATTTCTCCTCTGAGAATTCTTGCTCTCGACCTCTCAACAACACGTCTCACAACAAAAAGGTTAAGCAACAATCTGTGCAAGGGTTTTGATACATGCTTTTCCAATATTTTACTACACATTCATCACAGAGCTGAACATCACTGCCAATCTTAATGTATGTTTGACTTATTTTCAGAGCATAATTAATAAATGATTACTAATGCGAATATTATCAAAGATTCACAACTCTCTTGAGCATTTCATCAAGCATGTAGTGAGCATATAACACAATACATCAAAACAGGGATAGAGATATTCATATATGAAGTTAATGGAATCCGCAAGCAATATTCAAGGAGGAGTGCAATATCAAATTACACAGGCATGCCCACCCACAACTTCTCAAGGCATATTTACATAAGAATTCATCGAAGAGGCAATAAATCTCTCAATTTCAGCAAGATGGCCGAGATGGCTGTGAATATTATTTCTAGAAATAATGAGATATCATCCCACGTCAAAACACATAATACACCCAAATGTAATCATCATTGTTTGTTGCTAATCCGTCACAAATTTTTGCAAATTATAAATTTTTCAAGGTTAACATGAAGGTTGTATGTTCGAAAATCTAAGATCAAGGTAACATGTCATCAACAAAACTGTCTAATGCACACAATCAAGAAGGCATATCCACACATTCACAAAATCTATTCAGCTCAATTGCCTCGTGGAAGCATCATTATATGTAAAAGTAGTGAGTGGGTTTGAGGAGATATCACCTCAAATATTGATACGCATATCCAAAAACTGATACAACTTTGGGATATGAGGGGCCGAGCATACAAGGGTTGAGCCCTCTGGATTCTTGCATAGTTCCAACTCCTCTGTTCAAGCCCAAGGTAGGTGGGTTTTCACGACCTTGAGGTCACAACTGCCAAGCCCCAGTCCACAATATAACGCTCCTGTGCATAAATAGAGCTCGGTTTTCTTGAGATTCAGGTTGTACTTAGTAACTAATAAGCCCAACCTGATTCACAAATTCGAAAAAGAGCAAAGGGGTTAAGATTCCAAACACCCAGCTAAACAAAAAGTTAGAAATGAAAAACTGAGAATGAAATTCTCCCTGTCCTCGAATTTGGAAGTTTTCTGGATTTTCAGAAGTGCAAATTCAGAATTCAGGGCTTTCAGTTTTGGGGACGATCGAGCCCCACCCCGTGCACATCTATTCAATGGTGAAGCTACGCCGGCAGTTCGTGCACGAGCGTCCAAAGACTCGATGAGGGCGGCGCCACCAGCGAAGGATCTGCATTCTGCAGTGGTTCAACTCGCCCAACTTAGAGTGAGTTGGCTCGGTGGGTTCAGAAATTAGAGGTGCCCGGAGCACAAAATCGAGGAGGGACCGGGCTCATCGGAGTAGGCCATTGCTGGGGGTTTCTGGCAACCGGGTGGGGCTGCTAAGTTTCACATCAGCGAGCGACGGCAGAAGAGAGGCGCCGCTACAATAAAGCTACGACTCTAATTGATGGATCGGTGGTCATCGCGAATAATCAGAAATTGAGAGCGGCTTTGGGGGCCGCTTGAAGGCAGTAATTTGTAGTGGCGAACTGGAGACGCCGGAAGCCATGTGAAAAGGTGAAGGGTTTCAGAAAATTTGGAGAGAAAATGCCCTTTCGTCCATTTACGTTTCTTTTCATTTATAGGAAAAGATATCTGAAATCAGCTCTGAATACAGGAATTTTGAGCTGTGACGTATCATCCCAAGCTACCGGAAATCCTCACGCCTCAGCTCGGATTTCCCACAGACGGCGCCATTTGATGAGACCTTATCAAATCCGTAGGAGTGACTGATAAGGACTCAATCAAAGAATGATTATAACCAGAGATACCTGAATGAGCTCCTTAAGAGTCTTTGAATGATTGGTGAGGATGGAGGATGACGATTGCTTCCAGGACCTGCACGAAAACCGGGCCGGAGGGGAGTCCGGCGACGGACCTCCGACGCTCAAGTCAGTCGAGTATCTTGGAGAAGATAACAGTATTCTGTGTATAAAAGTGAATAGTAAAGAATGACTTAGCCTTGAAAATGAAAGGGGGTGCCTTTTTATACCCTGTCACTGAAGGGTAAGGAAGTAAATTCGTCTTTAGGGTTTGTTACAAATAGTGCCACGTCATTGTACTACCTGACACATAACAAGCTGTCACATATACATGTTTAGGGATGTTCAGAGGTTCTCTGATACACCGAGATCCCTTGCTTCTCCTTGAAGGCCAAGACGATTCATTTCCTTGGTCCTGAGCGAGGAGGACCTAATAAGGTTCTCCCCCTTTCAGCTATACTCATCAGTTCTAGTGGCATTTAGAGATAAGGTTAATAACTTCAGATCAGATCCCTTAAGGATCTGATCAACTTATGTCCCGCTTCATGAGACCAGATCCTGGAAGTGATCATCTCTTACTTTAGTTCTTAATTGGTATCTCCTCTCTTATGGACCTGCACCATTATGTCACATCAATATGAAAAAACACTTTCTCAGTCCGAAATCCAAGCTCCAACTTCTCTCTCAAATTTTTAAGCATCTTCATCACTATGAACAGTTGAACACACATTTATGATTGTTAGTTGGCACATAAGTCCCACTACAAATTGACTAATAACTACTTCTTTCCTTGTACTTAATTTCCCTCTCTTGCAATGTCATCTTCATTGTCTAAACATGTAAGCTCTTCCCTTCCTTATCTAAATGCAATTAAATCCAACAAAAAAAACTACTCCCTCTGTTTTAAAAAGATAGTCCACTTTCCATTTTCACATAAACCAATGCAAACATTTTTAGCATATAAAATTTGTTGTTATATTCTTGTTATACCCCTATATAATGTTATTGAAATTTGTTCCAACAATCATTAAATAAGGGCATTTTAGACAAAAATATTGAAATAAAAGGAAAGTGGACTATAATTTGAGACAAACCAAAAAGGAATAGTGGACTATGTTTTTTCGATGGAGGGAGTATTTATAAACTTAGAAAAGTAAACATAATTAATTAATCATAGACTACGCGTCTTAGTGGGCCGTGTGAATTCATTTTGGTTGTTGAGTGTATTGATTATAAATATTGAATACGCAATGCTGAATTGCATACAATAATTTGATTAAAAAAAAAAGATGGGATTTATATCACACAAAGTAAATAGGAGTGATTTACAAGTAGGAGATCATATCTACACTTGGAGAGTAGTCGTGGTGTACTCTCATCATGGTTATATCTTCTTTAATTTAATTCCCTATTTGTTTTTAATTAATTATTATGTTTTACTATAGCCTGTCTTCATTCTGTTTCAAGATAAACTTTTGCTATGTTGTTATATATATTTTCATCACTTTTTAGTTATTAGTATCTCAAAATTACATGTGTGCAGGCATCTATGTTGGGGAAGACAGAGTTGTGCACTTCACTCAAGCACATGTTAAATCCAGCCCCACGTGCTCCGCCTCCTCATCAAATTGTGGTTTCAGGAAAACCGGAAGTGGAGTAACTGTGTCTTGTTTGAATTGCTTCTTGGATAGCGGATCATTGTTCCGTTACCAATATGGGGTCGGGGCGTGGGCTTTAATGGCTAAAATCCGAGGGGGGATTTGCACTACTGCAAAGTCTGATGATCCGGAGACAGTGATTCACAGGGCCATGTATTTGCTTGACAATGGATTTGGGGCGTATCATCTGCTTAAACATAATTGTGAAGATTTTGCCTTGTATTGTAAAACGGGAAAGTTGGTTCCTCCCAAACAGAATGTTTTAGGGGCAAGTGGTCAAGTCTCGTATGTTCCGAGTTACTTTATTCTTAGCCGTTTAACTTGGTATTATTCGGACATTGGTGTTAGGAGCGACGCTGTTAAGGTGGAAGTGGAGAATATAGCACCGTTCCTTGGCAATCAAGATTAATTGGCCTTTGCTGAATGAATGAATGAATGAGTGTATATAATGAATCAAGATTCAGCAACTTCTAGTTGAACCTAGCTAAGTATTCTAAAATGGACATATATGGGTGTGTGTGATGATGATCTTATATATATGGTTTTCCTTTTATGATGAATTGAAAGCATATAGTCTTTATGTTCCATATGATATACCATTTCTTGAAAACAAAAGTATTATAATGTTGTAATTAAGTACTTATTGTAATATTGTAAAGTAACGAGGATGGTTGTTGTGCTTCTTTCTTTTCTATAAGTTATTATACACAATATTACTAAGAAAGAAGTGTAACTTAAAATTATACGGTTTCATTTTATTTTATCTTTACCTTTTTTATTTAATCGAACAATTTAATAAAAACAACCACAAAATATTATCACATATCTTTGTTGGTTAGTTACATTTTTTATTAATTACTACTTGTACTTTTATTTATTATTACTGTTACATTTTTTATTAGTAATTACTATTTGCACTTTTATAACTGAGAAAAATATTTGCGAAAATAAAAATAAGTGTAAAAATGGAATATTAATTAAAAAAAAAAAAGTCTACGTATACATTTGAGTGTACAAAAGTCTTACTCATTCTTATTAGGACTTCTTAGACTCTTAGTTGAGTCGAGCCTTTGATTTTTAAATGGAAGACGTTAATTTAAGTTCTTTAGTGCGAAAAAGGAATCAAATGTATTAAAATTGTTTCTATGTATTTTGTTATAAATTTGACTTGGTAGTTGTCAAGTAGTTTTTCTTTGTTAACAAAATTATTGCAGTTGAGCTGAACCTGCACAAATGACTAAGAATTGATGCCTCAGAAAGTGTTGGATCTTCTTCTATAGCATAGCAGAGCGTCAAGTTCAGCAAATGCCACAATAAAAAAAAAAAGTGTCTACAAGTTCCCATTTTATTATTTTTTTCCGCTTATAAGTTTTTCATATTATTTTTAATATATATCTTTTAATTTTTTAAATATCATACTGGGATACTGATGACTTGAAAATTTTGACAGACTCACTTTTTTTTTTTAATTTAATTTAGTGGGGTGTGAGGTCAAATAAATGTGTATTTTTGATAATTTGGTGAGAGGTAAAAGAGATTTAATGAGATATAGTGAAAAATGTGAGTCAAAATTAGTGACAAGTTTAAAAATAAAATATATTGTAAAGTTATTAATTTTGTAGATTATATTGAGTGTTTCGATAAAAAAAAGTGTATGAATAATTATAGGTTTTTTTTTTTTTGACGGGGGTTTACAAGATCATAAAATAAAGTTACAAATCACGAGCCTAAGATCTTGATCTTCAAACCAAACGGATATCGCCGTCCACTCCAATCGTGTGAAGAGGAAAGACGAGTTTTCCTTTGCCTTTAACTTTAACAGGTGTCCCAGGTCTCCAATCTTCAAACGAGTCAACCCCACACTAAGGCGTATCAAGAATAGGAAACAAAATAATCAGACAAAGTTCCACCAAAGTTCCACCGAGTACCCGATTCAATAGTACCAGAGCACTAGGGCTCCCGAGTCCAACTCAAGGAGCCCAACCACTAAAAAAGAGTCCACAGACGCACAAGGCGCACACGAAACCAAACAAGCAGCATCAAAAAAACTAAACTAGACAAGCCCTAAATACTACCTAGAAAAACAGTAAACAGGATCCAAAAAGAAATACCCCAACGGTCACCGTGGCTCCGTTAGGACTAGTTTCTATGTTGATCCCAACCAACAAACGAAGCAAAACTACATAAAAAACAGAAAAGGAAAAAACAGAGCCGAGGCGGCGGCGACGGTGGTTGAGTTAGCAGCGACGACGGTGACGGTGACGGTGATGAGAGCTACCCGAATAAAACCCAGTAAATCTAAAGATCTACGGATCAGATCTGGCAAAAAATCGAAAGAGATGAGAGTAGATGACGCCGACGACGAATCGATGGTGACGAAAACAGTAAGACAACGACTAAAACGGAAGATCTGCAACGGCGAACGGAGGACACCGGTGAAGTGGGGGAGAAGCTACTCTCTAAAGAGAGAAGCTCTCCCCACTCTCTAAACATGAATAATTATAGGTTGTTATTCGGCAAGTAAGGTATATACTGAAAGAGTACCAAAAGGACATTTGCAAAAAATAGAAACTGTGCAAAATTATACTCCCTCCGTCTCGTATTAACTTTCACAGGTAAGTGGACACGTAAATTAAGAAAGTGTAATAATAAATGGAGTTTTAAGGGGTAATTTTGTAAAACTTTATGTATAAAGTAAATAATGAGTTAACTTTTGTGTTTGTGTGGAGAAAAAGTAATGACATTTGTGTAAAATTGAGGATATTGTGAGGGTAGAGTTTTAAAGGATTTTCCATTTTAAGGGTGTGAAAGTTATTGTGGAACGTCCCAAAAAGGAAAGTGTGAAAGTTATTGGGGAACGAAGGGAGTATTAATAAACGCTTAACGGCAGTCTTTCTATAACTGCTTGAAGTTCTTGCCTAAAATGTCTCATACTTCATTTTGTTACTGTTTTTTTAGGACCCAATCACTTTCAAATATTCCCTCAGTTTCATTAAGTTTATCGCATAATTAAGTTTATCGCATAATTAAGTTTATTGCATAATTGCATTTTTTATTTTGTATAGCACTAAAGAACATTTTTTTTTAATATTAATAGAAATAAGACATGTTCGATAACTGACACACAAATTGATGAGTGATGTGAGACTCGGTCGTAATAGAACTATATGCAAAACATTCATATGAAAAAATCAAATCGAATAAAAAAAATCGCAATAAAAAAAAAAAAAAACCATTATCATATAGAGCTAGAAATTTTCGGTAGGGGGCCCGATTATCATTATTATAAAGATAAAAAAATGTATTTATTATACTTATCGAAATTTTTTACTCCCTCCGTCCCATATTAATTTGCATAGGTAGATGGGCACAAATATTAAAAAAGTGTAATAATGAGTGGAGTTTTGAGGGGTAATTTTGTAAACCTTTATGTATAAAGTAAATAAATGAGTTGACTTTTGTGTATGTGTGGAGAAAAAGTAATGGCATTTGTGTAAAATTAAGAATATTGTGAGGGTGGAGTTTATAAAGAATTTTCCATTTTAAGGGTGTGAAAGTTATTGTGGGACGTCCAAAAAAGGAAAGTGTGAAAGTTATTGTGGGACGGAGGGAGTATAATAAAATTGTAAAAACATTTCATTCCATTAAATCAAATCATCAAGTTTACTTTCATTGTATTTTGTAAGATGTTTTGATAGTCCGCACTCAAAATGAAGCCGAGTAATATAAAAATTGTTAAAATATTAATATCCAATATAATAAAATATAATATATTAATGTGTTCCAATATTCTATAGTTATACAATATAATAATTTTAAATATAAATGTACAAAAAATTTAAAACACTAAACTATTTTTATTTTTTTAAAAATTCAATACTAAAATATTGTTCAATTTTAAAAACATTCTTGTGAATCTTAGCAAAAATTTAGACAATAATTTTAAATATACTATTAATCTATATTATTGACTCTATTAAAAAAAACAGAGTATTAAGAAACAAAATGTATGCAAACATTCATTTTTAGTCCGTTTAAACTTATTATGTATTTTACATTATTTTTTTTGTTAGTAATAATAATGCACACAAAAAATTAAATTAAATTACACAACTAAAATTATATTATAAATTAGTACAATTGTCTGAATTTTTAATTTTTGAATTTTTTTTTTTTTTTTGAGCGTAAAATGGTAAATATTATTGCTCAAAAAATGATAGCCCAAAGGGACTACGCACTCCGTACAACGCCTACTTGCCTCCTATGTCCACCCCATTAGGTTTTCAGGTAAAAAACCATGGTGGTAAACCCTATGGGACAAACCCACTCATGGAAAACCGTAAACCATCACGCGAGGCAAACCCGTCCAAAGTTTATGTTTCAACAAGTTACACATACAACCAAATGGCCTTATCATTGCCATCACCATGCACTCACAAAATAACCCTAATACACTATGCATTTTACATGTATAAAAGCAAAATTCCAGTAGCTCGGCCGGATTCACAAGCTCGGCCGGATGGACAACACTTCCAGATTCTGGAACCTTCAGTAGCTCGGCCGAATGGACAACACTTCCAGATTTTGGAACCTTCAGTAGCTCGGCCGGATTAACTAGCTCGGCCGAGTTGTCGCCCAAACTCTGCCTTCGCACTCGGCCGGATGACCAACTCTTCCAGATTCTGCCACGATCAGGAGCTCGGCCGAGTTGGCTAGTTCGTCCGAGTTTCTGGGCACTCCAAGCTTGCATCATGCATATCTTTCGCCTCGATTGTCCAATTGAGTCGATTCTTTTGGCCATGCCTCCATTATCCTGCCAAAAATAAACGCAAACAGCAGCGCAAGTCCATCCCATAATGCAATGTAAACAAAAGCACCATGAAATGTAACGTACCATGTAGGTAACACTGGTCAAATTACAGACCAGTATACGCGTGTATATTCTTAATGTTGCTTCCATATCGAAGTATACTCAACTTCACAGCCCTCACAATGCCTTCCACAGTTGTCCTCACCCCTTCATGCACATGTGCAATTCGTGCCCTCCATATAAGGTAAATAACCGAACAAGCCGCAAGCCTTGCCACCTCTTTGTGCCCTCTCTTCAACCTCCTACTTTTCCGAATATCATCAAAGAGCTCATCCACACCACTAGCCTCATTTGTCCAGCCTATCCACTTCCATATCCTCCCCCAAATTGCCCTTGCAAAATAGCACCGAAACATAAGATGTGTAGCCGATTCTTCATAATTGACACACCAATTGCAGCCCCTATCATCATCAATGAAGAATTGCGTGTCTTTAGTTGCCAATCTCCCCCTCACCACAAGCCAAGTAATTATGGAATATTTAGGAGGAATGCTCCCCTTCCATAAATCCTCAAACTTGAAGACATACCCCATGCTATGATGGTCAACCATATACCCGTATAACTCGCCCACCATTATTCCTTTCACGCCCACAACGGAAGCCAACAATTCAATCGCCTCCTCCACACCTCCATGCTTGCCAACAAACTCGTCCTTAATTCTAGCCATGAACCTCCTTAGCCTAGAACCATTCATTCCACACACCAACTCCCACGGACTATCCCCCTTTAACCAATACGCATGCACCCATCGGATCCACAACGACTCTTTATTACAATGCAAATTCCAAAGGTACCGAAAAAAGAGAGTTTTGTTCCATACCTCTAAATTCCTCAAACCAAGGCCACCCTCCTTCTTCTCCATGCAAATATCCTCCCATGCAACTAAATGCCTCTTGCCACCCCAAAGAAAAGCACTCGCCATCCTGTTAATCCTATTAATCACTAATTTTGGAATGGGAAAGATCCCAAACCAATATCCGCATATACCTTGCACAACGGACGTGATCAATTCCAATCTCCCACCATATGACAATGCCTTCGAACTCCACTTCCCAATTTGATCCCGTATTTTATCAAGTAACGGGTCAAAATACTCCACTTTTAACCTTGCCGAACCAAGAGGCACACCTAAATATTTTATAGGTAAATGCCCTTCAACAAACCCCAATCTGTCCAGAATTTCAGCCCTTTCGTCCTCCTTAATTCCAGCCATGACAATCGTGGATTTATTAGGATTAACCGCTAGCCCCGACACATTCTCGAAATCATCAAGCGCCTCCTTAATAATCCATGCCGAATGTGCGTCGCCCCTAGCAAACACCAAAAGATCATCGGCGAACATCAAATTGGTATTCCTAAACACGTGACATTTTGGATGAAAACCAAAACCCGACCCTTGCGTCCTCAACTTCAATAAACGAGCCAAATATTCCATACATATCACGAAGAGAAAAGGGGATAGGGGATCCCCTTGCCTCACTCCTCTTCTCCCTTTTATAAATCCATGGGGAACGCCGTTAATAAGAATCGAGAACATGGGTGAGCTCACACACTCCATCACCCAACCAATAAACCTGTTCGGAAATTTCAGATCCACCAGCACACCCTTCAAGAAATCCCACGATAGTGAGTCATACGCCTTCCGAATGTCCACCTTTACAAACATCCGTGGAGAAGCCCTTGCCTTACCATAACTATGCACAAGTTCTTGCGCCAAATGAATATTCTCCACAATTGACCTCCCCTTAACAAAAGCCCCTTGAGTCTCATTAACCACCACCATAGCCGCCTCACTAATTCGATTGGCCAAAAGTTTCGAAATGGTTTTGTAAACAACATTACAACACGCAATAGGCCTAAAATCTTCAACTCTAGGATCGTGTTGCGTCTTCGGAATCAACGTTAAGAACGTACAATTTAATTGTTTGAGCAACATACCTGAACAAAAGAATTCTTTCACAGCTGCATATACGTCTTCCCTCACCAAATTCCAGCTCGACTTGAAGAACGAGGACGTGTAGCCGTCCGGTCCGGGAGCTTTGTTCTCGCCAATACCCCACATCGCCTCCTTGATCTCTTCATTCGTGACCTCCCTACATAACCGAACCCCCAAATCATCACTAACATAATTTCCAGCCCTACATACCTCCTCATCAATGGGTTCGACTTCCACTGTAGTGCCCAGAAATTCCTCATAGTATGCCACCATTTTTTGAGCCACTTCGTCTTGAGATTTTGTTTGACCATCCTCCACTTGTAAATGCGTAATATAGTTCCTTTTCCTCACCCTTTTCACCATCGAATAGAAATACCTCGTGTTCCGATCTTGGTTGATCAAGTATTTATTTTTTGCAAGCTGCCTCAAATAAGCCCCTTCGAATTTTTTCAAAACAGCCACTGCCTTCTTCTTCGTTTTAATGATTTCAGCCATTTAATCGTCCATTTGCTGCCTATTCTCAAGAACCATCGCATGCATCTCGATTAACTCACCCTCCTCCCTCTTCACTCTCTCGGAAATATGTTGGAATTGCTCCTTATGCAGAAATTTCAGTGGGTTTTTCAATCGACGAAGTTTCGATACAAGCTGAAATTGTTTCGTCCCTTCCACACTTTCACTCCAACTCTCCTCAACCGTCCTCTTAAAATCCTCATGCAAGCCCCACATGTTGAAATATCGAAATGACTTCTTCTTTCGATGCACCCTATCAAATAAAGTTGATATTGTTAAGGCGTGATCCGATTCAATACCCACGGCCCTAAAATCCGTAGCAATCTTCCAATCCTTCTCGATCCATTCATTATTTATCATAACCCTATCCAACTTGATACAAACAATATTATTTGTCCAAGTAAAAAAACAGCCCCTCGAAGGCGCATCCACCAACCCCGTATTCACGACACAATTTTGAAAATCCTCATACGTGTTTGATGTCATACTAGCCCCACCACTTCTCTCCTCCCTTTGCAATACATTATTGAAGTCACCAACCACAACCCAAGGTAAGTCTTGCCCTTCATCAAATACCATCAAGTTTTCCCAAAGAGGTCTTCTCGCCGGAATAGTATTCCTTCCATAGACCGTCGATAAAAGAAATGTACGTAAGGTAATAACACACTTAACATGTAAATGAATTACCTGTTCGTTCCTTTCAAGGGTTGTCACGAACACCTTTTGCTTTCTCCAAGCAACCAAGATCCTCCCCATGCGGCATAGATCGAAGTTGTGCTCAAAAGCCCATTCCTCTCCAAAATTCTTAGAAATCCAGTCCTTAACTTCATCGTTTTTGAGTTTCGTTTCTACAAAACAGAATATGTCCACATCGTCCTTCCCCATGACGCTCCTAACTTTCTTGAGAGTCGCGTCTACTCTCAAGCCTCTTGTGTTCCACGAGGCGACAATCATCGACGCACCAAGGGGTTACCCCCGCTGCCTCTCCCCTTCATTTGCCTACCCCTATCGAACGAACTCGAGATCACTCCTTTTGCTTTATCTTTTGTTGCTGTTTTCAAGACCTCTTCAAGACCTTTCATCCTTTCATTTCTGCTAATGTTTAGATTGTCAACCCTCACTCCATTTATATATTGAGTGGTCTCCTCCATATCATCCTCCATGGCATTTCCCTAATGCTCTGTTTTCGAATTTTCTGCTGTAACATGTTCACCAATCGACCCCCTGTTTCTGCCTTCCAGTTTATTTCCAGCCCTCATCTCGACCTCCATGCCACTTTCTTCATACCTCATTTCGTGCCCATTTTGTGCCTCATTTTCCTCACTAAAACCATCTTCCTCCATGTCCTTTAGAGCCTCATACCTGCCACTATTAATATCCAATTCATCGTCCCCTGTTTTCTGGTCCAGCCTTTCATTGCCTTTTTTTCCAGATTTCTGCTCCAAAATAATTCCAGCCCCCTTATTAGCTCCTCCACTCTTGCCCCTGATTTTAATGAACCCCATGTCGTCCACTTCACGGTTTCGTATTGGAGCCTTCCCCTTATTTTCAATCTCTTTTTGTTGATTTTTCTTAGCAACTCTTTCCACGGGTCTACAAGCCTCCGTACTATGACCAACTTTACGACATTTAGAACAATATCGAGGCTCCACTTCGTATTCAATCTTTTGATTCCATTCCTTCTTATCTCCCATCCTCACAGCCACCTCCCTCACCAAGGGCTTAGCCGCATCCACCTCCACTAAGACCCTTACATACGAGACTTTCTCCACCGTATTCGTCATACGGTCAGTATACAACGGACTGCCAACAAAAGAGACAATAATTTCGATAGCTGGATTTGACCAACAACACATGGGAAGATTCCTAAGCTTTATCCATGTTGGCACCACACTGATTTCCGCATCGCTAAAATCAAAACCTTGTGGCATCCGTTTCATCATTAAATTCCTCCCCCAGATTGAGTACGGGCCCCCTTTTAAGACACTATCCATATCTTCTTCACTCTCAAACTTGAACATAAGCCAGCCGGAATCATGGCTTTTGATCTCGTGTCGAACCTTCCACCTGTTACAAATTTCCTTCAAAGCCTTAAAGCCTGGAAACCTGCCCATAAAGTAGGCAATGAGAGTGTTATCCCACTCGTTAGTGATAAGCTCCATAGGAATATATGCACTGTTCGCCGTGGGCTGCACAAACTTCAATCGATGTTCTTGTTTTAAGGTTCGATTTCCTCTTACACTCTCAGGTACTTCCCCTTTCGACCACGCTCTGTTTTTTTGCCCCTGTACTCTGTTTTCCAGCTTCGAAGTTGCATCACCATCATCCCCTTGCTTCGAGTTCACCAATGGCACTTCACCCCCTGTTTTTGCTTCCTCTGGTTTTCCAGAATTCCCTCCATCACCATTGTGGCTCGAACTTGCTTCATCATTCGTTTGTATCATCCAAGCAGGCGGCTCGCTAAATTGTTCAGAAATTGCCACGATTTCGCCGTTGCTTCCTTGTCATTTCGTTTCTGTTTCCAGCTTTGCCTTTCATCGAACACATGGCGTGTATTTCTTCATCACTCCCAACCTCTTCCATTTCATTGATTGACACCATATCGCTCATTTCCATGGACGGGTCCTTCATTTCTGCCCCTTTTGGCTCTTCAGCTTCCTGATTTTTCAAACTCTCCATCGCGATTTCTGTCGAGGTCCCAACCCCCTGTTTTTCCGATATCTGCTGCACTTCGCGAATGTATTCCTCAACTTGTGCCTTTGTTTCGAGCTTCTTCATGTCTTCACTTTTCCTTGCTGAGATTGAGATTGGATAAGGAGATTCCCCTATCTCTTGCTCTTGTTTCGCTGTGATTTGCCCATACGATGGATGATGATCGCTGGCCAAACCACCTAAAAGTTCCCCGTAACTGCCTCCAAGCTGCTGTTCTTCCAAATTCCAGAATAATTCTTCTTTAAATCGAGAGATTATGTATGTAGATTGCTGTAATTCTATTGGATTGAAGAATCAAAACATCTTCTGAATTATACTTTTGGAAGAATACAAAGTATGAATGTGTTTACAAGTGATGAATTCATCTTATGAAACAGAAACAGAGTGTTAGCCCTTTTAATATGCTAATGAGTAACTGCTAATCTTAACCAACTAATTAACTGTCTAACCAACTAGCTTAGCAAAGATAAAACCTGGAGTGAATAAATCTAAAGGGTGTATATCAAGAGTGTATTTATCCACCCTTATACCCCTCAAAATGGAAGTGAATGTCCAACAGGCCCATGTTGGCCTTATGACTTGAAAATTCAGCAGAAGACAATGGTTTGGTGAGGATATCAGCCAAGTTTTCAGTTGTAGGAATGTGAACAAGAGTGAAAAGGCCAGCTTGAATCTTCTCCCTTGTGAAGTGAAAATCCAAGGAAATGTGCTTTGTCCTTTGATGCAGGCATGGATTATGGGCAATGGAGAAGGCACTCTTGCTATCAGTGTACATGGTTGAAGGTTGTGAAAGTTGAACTCCCAAATCAGCAAGGATGTAGTGTATCCATTGTAACTCACAAGTGGTGGAGGCCAAGGCTCTATACTGAGCCTCTGCAGAAGACCTGCTCACAGTAGATTGTTTCTTGGATTTCTAAGAGATTAGAGAAGAACCAAGAAAAATACTAAAACCAGTGATACTTCTCCTTGTTTCTATGCATCTAGCCCAATCAGAATCAGAAAAAACATGTATTTTCAAAGGGATATCTTTAGGATAAAAAACACCATTACTAGGATTACTATTAAGATATCTTAAAACCCTATGAACAGCAGTCAAATGAGCCACAGTAGGAGATTGCATGTATTGGCTAAGAGTTTGAATAACATATGAAATGTCAGGCCTTGTGACAGTTAAGTAAAGAAGTTTACCCACAAGCTTCCTATAATGGCTAGGATTAGTAAGAACATGAGAGTTGGCATCAAAGCTCAACTTAGAGTCCATAGGTGTGGAACAAGGCCTACTACCCAAATAACCAGATTCATGCAACAAATCCAAAGCATATTTTCTTTGACAAAGAGTAAGACCTGTGCTATTTCTTGCAACTTCTATCCCCAAAATATATTTTAGAACACCAAGATCTTTAATAGTGAACTTGTCATTCAAAAAATCTTTGACAGTGTTGATAATAGCAATGTTTGAACCAGACACAATCAAATCATCAACATAACAAAGAACAACAGTAATATCAACTCCATCATGCTTAGTAAATAAGGAAGTATCAGCCCTTGATTGAGTAAATCCCAGGCCAATCAAGGATGTAGTTAATTTGGTAAACCATTGTTTAGAAGCCTGTTTTAAACCATACAAACTCTTATTTAATTTACAAACTCTTTTATCATTGTTAGAGCAATAACCAGGAGGAGGAAACATGTATATTTCTTGTTCTAAATCACCATGTAAGAATGCATTATTTACATCTAATTGGTGTATATGCCAATCTCTAGTAACAGCAACAGCCAATAAAATTCTAACAGTGGTGATTTTAGCAACAGGGGAAAAAGTATCAAAGTAATCTATTCCTTCTTGTTGGGTGTAGCCCTTAGCAACCAACCTAGCTTTATATCTTTCTATTGATCCATCTGAATTGTATTTGACTTTATAAATCCATCTACACCCTATGCAGTTTTTACCTATAGGTAAATCTACAAGAGTCCAAGTATTGGTTCTCTCTAAAGCATCAATTTCCCTTTTCATAGCAAGAATCCAATTGTCATTAAGGATTGCTTGTTTGTATGTTTTAGGTTCCTGTATTTGGGAAATGGAAGCAGTAAATTGCTTGTGAGAGGTAGATAACCTATTAGTAGTCAGATAATCATGTATGGGATATTGTTTTCCAGATGAAATGAAATTCAATTTAGCATGATCAATGGAAGCAGGTAAATCAGTTTCATAAACTTGCAAGTATGCAGGTTGGGTTTTGGATCTAGAAGGTCTAGTGTAAGGTTCCATCTCCTCAGAATGAGTGTCAAGAGTAGGTTGTATGATATCAGATGGGTCATGAAGG
Organism: Galeopsis tetrahit; assembly: GCA_963675135.1. Lineage (NCBI taxonomy): Eukaryota > Viridiplantae > Streptophyta > Magnoliopsida > Lamiales > Lamiaceae > Galeopsis > Galeopsis tetrahit. The sequence goes on from OY776133.1 coordinate 66,731,663, forward strand.
ACCTCAGAGTGAACAACAAGATTAGAATTAAGAGGAATGTCATTGGGAGTTGAAAGAAAAACATCATCATCATCATCAATGGCATCATCAAAAGAAGAGGGTACAGACTGAGGATGCATAACAGGTGGAATGATGTTTTCAAAAGGAAATACATTCTCAAAGAAAACAACATTTCTAGAAACAATAATCTTGTTAGCAGATATATCAAACAATCTGTATCCTTTAGTTCCAAAGGGATAACCAATGAAAACACATTTGGATGCCCTAGGATCAAATTTGTGTCTGTGAGAGACTAAAGTACTAGCAAAACATAAACAACCAAAGGTTTTGAACATAGAATAATCAGGTGGTTTGCCATACAACATTTCAAAGGGTGTTTTCTGTTTGAGGACAGAAGAAGGAACTCTATTTATAATAAAAGCAGCAGTTTTAATGCATTCTCCCCAAAACTTTAAAGGCATAGAAGACTGAAAAATGAGTGATCTAGCAACTTGAAGTAAATGTTGATGTTTTCTCTCAACAATGCCATTTTGTTGGGGTGTTTCAACACAAGTAGTTTGATGTATAATACCCAAATCATGGTAGAATGCAGATAAAATAAACTCAGTGCCATTATCACTTCTTAATGTTTTTATTTTAACACCAAATTGAGTTAGCACCATGTTGTAGAAATTGTGCAAAGAGAGTTTAACATCACTTTTGGCCTGTAAAAGATAAATCCAAGTACATCTACTATAATCATCAACAATGGTGAGGAAAAATCTATGACCAGTAATAGATGATTCAGAAAATGGACCCCAGACATCACAATGGATCAAGTGAAAAATGCTAGGGGAAGAAGAAGTGCTTAAAGGAAAAGGCCTTCTCTTTTGTTTAGCTAAAGGACATACAAAACAGTTGTTATGAATGCTAGTAGCTTTTACATCTAGAGTTGGAATCTGTAACAAACACTTGCTAGATATATGTCCTAACCTCTTATACCACAAATCAAAATTACAAGAGTCATTATTGATAGTACTACAAGACACATAGTTGCTAGAGGGGTGAGCAGTTTGTAAGAGATATAGGCCCCTAATCTGCTCAGCAGAACCAATCACCATCTTGGTGGAATTGTCCTGTAATATACAATGAGAAGACAAGAAGCTGACAGTGCAGTTTGAATATCTAGTCAAATGGCTAATAGAAAGCAGGTTAAATGTGAAATCAGGAACATACAACACATTATATAAGGTGAGATGCTCATTAATGGTAATATTCCCCATATGAGTAGCTGTAGAGATAGCATTATTAGGTAGAGAAATCTTAATATTGGCTACAGATGGTGGAGTAGTGAATAAAGATAAATCAAACACCATATGATCAGTAGCACCAGTGTCTAAGATCCATGTAGATACTCTAACAGTGGTAAAACAGGAACTGGATGTAGAAGTTAAACATATAGGGAACATACTTGGATCTTTGGGGGTGACAACTTCCTCAATGTGAGCAGTAGAAGCCCCTGCTACAGATGGGTGTATGTCCCTTTTATCATTCATGTTCTGCATCTTAGAAAAGCTCAAAAACTTATCAAAAAGATCTTGAGTACAAAGAGGGTTGGAGTCCATTTGGAGATTCTGTCTAATAGAAGTATTGGCAGTTTTGTTGGATTCCTTAATTGGAGGACCTCTAGGGCCTCTCCACCCAGGGGGAAAACCAATGATTTGAAAACACCTATCAATAGTATGACCAATGCCATCACAGTGGCTGCACTTAATAGGTTTTCTCTTGTCCTTATAAAATCTAGAATTCTTGGAAACCATGGCAATAGAATCAGTTTGAATAGGATTAGAAACAGTGTTTAGAGTTCTTTGGGATTCTTCTTGAAGTAGTAAACCATATACTTTGGACAAGGCAGGAAAGGGAGACTGAAGTAAGAATTGGCTCCTAATAGGACTATAGGAGTCATGAAGACCTACCAAAAATTTCATCACAACATCTTGCTCTAGGGTTTGGGTCATCAGTTTAGGAAGATCACAAGTGCACCCATCCATAGCACCACAAGAACATTTAAGGACTGGTCTAAAACTTAAGTATTCATCCCACAAAGCTTTAAATTGATTATAGTAACTAACAAGAGACTGAGAGCCCTGAGAAATCGTACTTAAAGATTTTTCTAAATGGTAGACCCTAGTACCATCAGAAAGAGCATATCGAATAACTAATTCGTCCCATACATCCTTAGCAAGAGAAAAGTACTCTAATGTTCTCTTAATATCAGGAGAAATAGAGTTCAGAATCCATACCAAAACCAGGTCATTGGCCCTAACCCAAGCGACATGTGTGGACGGGTCCTCCTCTTCGGATGGAATTGTTAGAGATCCATCGATCAAGTGAGCTTTGTTCTTCACACTGAGGCTCCGCTTAAGGGCATGGCTCCAAGAAACGTAGTTTGTGCCGTTGAGAGGCTCGAGGACGATGGAGACCGCCGGATTGTCGTTTTGGTGGAGGGCCAGTGGAGAGAATGGATTCTTGGCCAGATCAAGGGAGTCGGGATCGGTGACTGTTGGTGCCATGGGTGCAATAGTGAGCAGCGAACAAGACGGAGGCGAGGCCGATCAGAGGAAGGTCGGAAAAAAAATCCGATGAGCCCTTAAATTGAAAAGGGGAAAAAAGAGATCGATATGAGAATCGAAGATTGTAAAACACAGGCGGCAAGATCGAATGGTTTATCAAGTTCCACACGAAACTGATACCATATTGGATTGAAGAATCAAAACATCTTCTGAATTATACTTTTGGAAGAATACAAAGTATGAATGTGTTTACAAGTGATGAATTCATCTTATGAAACAGAAACAGAGTGTTAGCCCTTTTAATATGCTAATGAGTAACTGCTAATCTTAACCAACTAATTAACTGTCTAACCAACTAGCTTAGCAAAGAGAAAACCTGGAGTGAATAAATCTAAAGGGTGTATCAAGAGTGTATTTATCCACCCTTATAAATTCTGTAGACTAACACAAATCTATGGTGGAGAAACATGAATTTGCCAAGAAAGATTGAGAAATTACGTTCCTCAAGTCAAGAACCCAATTCAGATTCTTGGAGAGAAAAGTAACCGCTCAAGAGCATTTTGCGAAAAATCCCTCAAATCGAAATTCCTTTTAATTTTTGAATTTTGAGCTGCACAACTAAGATAGTTATTCCAACTCTAGGATTCATAATCTGAATATCCAAAATTTGTTAAAAGGTCAAATGTACTCCTAATTGAATATTATAATATTTTCCTTAACGGAAGTATTACGGTAAAATTACATTAAAATTTTACTTTTTAATCAATAATTATAACTATCCATATTTATTTTGGGTAATCATCGAAAACGTAATGTCTACCACTAATAATGCTCAATTTTCATATTATCAATTCCAAAATTCATTGTTTGTCAACTTAGATGTTTTTTAAATTGAATCAATGGTGCATTTAAGTGCATGACTTAAAAGAGGACAACTTGTATATTCATTTATGTTGTTTAATAACATGATAGATTGCAAATGATTCTACCCTATGCCTACAAGTTCACTTCCATATATACAAGTTCATCTCTCTAATAGACATTTGAGATCATTTTGATCTAACATTTGAGAAAATTTCTCTATTACATTCCACAACTCTCTATTACATTCCACAACTCTCTCCATGAGTAAAAGAGTCTGGAATCATTTTAGCATAATTCATACACTTCTGTACAATTCTAGAAAGCTATAGAAAGGTTGGACTAAAACATTATGCAATAATTTATCTAAGTGAACCGAAATGAACGACACATATATCACGTAGCATTTTTAGTATATCATGGTTTGTTACTAGCACCACTAAATCTGGTAGTTAAATTAATTATAAAATTTTAGTGATGCGAGAAAGCATTACTAAGAGATATTCTCGTGACTTCGATTAACGTCACCAAATAATGTTACTATAACGCATAAAAGCGTCACTAAACGATGAGGTTAAATTAGTTATAAACTGTATTATGGCTCAAGAAAGCGTCACTAAAGCACACCATAGTGACACCAATGAGAATTACTAAATAGTGTTATTTATGATGCACAAAAGCTTGACAATTATCATCTGTCATAACAATTTCAAGCGTCATGCTAACAACATATAAAAACATCAGATTGGCTAAAGTTACACTTTTGAGCATATATAAAGTACACATATATTGTCATATTGTCCCATGATTTAAAATTCAATTAATTCTTAAGTGTTTGTTTTGATCATATTTTATAGCGGGTAGAATTTAATTGATTTTCGAAATGATTTGGACTGATTTTTAAAGAAGAAGAATTTGAGTCTCCAATGTAAAGATACCAGGAGAAGTTTTTGCATAAGGCGTGGGCACATGTAAAGTCCTGACCAGAATTTATACAAGTTGGCGCCCAAAACTCTATTTTAAAATTCAAAATTAATTATTTCCATCATGTTAGGAGTCTTAAATATTCTAAGACTTATCTTATTTTCATATTTTAATTAGGTAGTTATTTTATTACATTTAATTAGATTAGATAAGTTAGTTTTAGTTAGTTTTTTTATTATGGGTACTTTTAGCACAATTCTTTTGCATTTTAGTGTTAATTTTAGGGTAATTTTCTATTAGAGTCATTTCACTCCTACTTTTTTCTAATTGATTCAAATTGCGTGATTTTAGCCCTTTCCTAAAAAGTAGATAGTCCTAATTAATTCGTATGCATACAATAATCTGATACTTAATTAGATATTTTATAATTTCAAACTTTTTTAATTAATTAGATTTTTAAATTTATTTAATAGGTGCATTTAATTAACTTTCCAAAATAAATCATTTCTTACCATTTAATTAAAATAGGATGATTTTATGCACCATTCAAAATATGATGATTATGGTGCATATCGCGTTATGCATAATACATTCGATTGAAATATGATGACTATTTTGCATATCACATTATGCATAATTCAAATCATTTCATATAAATAGATTGAAATATGATGACTATTTTACAATATCACGATTATTCATAATTTAAATCATTTCATATAAATAGATTGAAATATGATGATTAGTTTGTATATATACATGAGAATTTGTCTCTAACAAGAACAATCAGAAATTGAAAAGAGTCAATGGATCAGGTTATAATCGAATGTTTTTCATATCCCTCAAAATACACGAAATCCTAAACTCTGTGTACAATAAAACAGGAGGAAGTTTTCTTTGGAAGAGCACGGGATCCTGAGCCAATACTCGTGCCAATAATTAGGGCAACTGCACCAGCAATGCTGCCCTTTTTCTTTGAAACTTTCACAGGCCCATTCTTCAAGTTCACTGTGAGGAATTTCTTCCTCTTTGATTTGATTTTGAAATTACCCAAACATGTGATTGCTTTTGGCCAGGAAAAGTGAAGCCACGGCCAAACAGGACACTATTGAAATCTACCCTTATATACTATTTCTGAATCTCTTCGCTCTTACGTGGCATCTCACTTTTCTTGGATTCTAATTTTCTCACAATTTACAATTATTTTATTTTACAGTTTTTTTCATCTCTCCTCTCTCCTCTCTCTCCCTATAGGTAACTACTATATCCAATCCAATATATGTAATTACTATATTCAATCCAATAACCCATTACAAATAACACATGACTCATTTACTATATCAAATCCAATAACACATGACTCATTTACTATATCAATTTAACACATACATTTTTTCATTGACCTTTATTTTACTTCAATTTTTTTTTAAATTTTATCATTAAAAAATAATACTCTATTAATTTTTTAAAATTTTATTTTTTTATTTTACTCAATTGATATTTATATTTATCTTTTTAATATTATTTTTTAAATTTATTTTTCTTCCTTTTTATCTTGTGTTTCAAATGATAATTTTTTTAACATACTTTCTTTTTATGTCATAAATAATTATTCTAAAATTTTAAAGTCTAATAATAAAATTTTAAAAATAATATTAATTGTTTTTTTTAAGTATTAAATAGTATAATAATAATTTGTTTTAAAAAATAAAACTCTCACATCTCTTAGGCAAGTGTTCAATTTTATTAGTACTATTTTACTTTAATTAATTGGTGTATAATTTTAACCTTATCCTTTTAAAATTTTACTTCATTCCTTACAAATTTCACTTCGTTTTACATTGTTTAATTATTTTTTTCATTTGAACTTTCATTTTTTAATCACTTTATTTTAATTTTTTATGAATATAATTTTTAGGTTTATAAGTGTTATGATAACCGTTGATAAGTATTATGATATATTATTAGTTAATATGCAGTATTGTACATATTAGTTCATATACAATATAATATTAGTTTATATTGGTACATGTTTTAATTTTTTCGAGTTTCGAGTTCACATACTTTATGGTAATAGTTCAAATATAGTATAGTATTAGTTCAGCTATTGTATAGTATTAGTTCACATACTCTATGGTACTAGTTCAAATATAGTATAGTATAAATTCAAATATTGTATAGTATTAGTTCATATATTAAATACTCCGTAATATTTTTATACCCACATTAATCTCTAGTACTATACAATATATTAACTAGTACTATACCATAGGCGTACTAATACTATATCGTATTTAAACTAATATTTATATTTAACAAAAAATACATAACTTAACACATTTATAATTCCAGGCATACCATGCAAATTAATACATCAATATTAAAAAAAATGATATTAACTAACTAGTAAGAAGAACAAAAGTGAGAATGAATCACACTGAACACACAATTCAATTAATTGATACGATCACACTCAATAAACATATGAATGCATCAACATGACGATGACCCCTAAGAAAATAATAAAGCTGATGCAATATTATGCTGGTTTCTTCCCCAATTCTCAACTCATTTAACTTTCTAAATATAAATTTTATTTTTCAATTAGATTATATTATTAATTAGTTTTAAAAAATAATCTACAACCTTAAAAAACTTGTAACAAACCAGATATCATTTTAGAAATAATGAAGACATAACAAAATAATCTTAGTTATTATAAATCAGATTAAAGCTAGAAAGTGAGCATGTCATATTCATACATTTATACCCAAATTAGAAAAAAAAATTGAATTTTTTTAGTTTAGTTTTTTTTTTCAATTGTTTTTGTATTTTTTTTCCTAAATTTAGGTCATTTTTTGAAAAAAGAAAACTGGAAATTTTATTTCATAATTTTATTTTTGAGTTTCATATTTTTTTAATATTCGTTATGTTTTTATATTTATTTTTTAAAAGTTAAAAAAATAGAATAATATTTGACTTCGTGGTGATTCATTGGTGAATCGATAGTCGGTATATAATTTTAATGAGTTGTATTTTAATTTAATTGATAAAATGGTAATATAGTATTTTACATGTATTTTTCTTTTAAAAAATTTGGGGGTGAAATTAATAAAAAAGAAGGTAAATAACTAATAATCTATGTAAAAAATTGAATTTAGTTACATGTATGTAACTTGTACACATAAGTGTCTAAAAGAAGGGTGTGCCTAAAAAAAGGGAGTGGATTTATTAAAAAAGGAGGGTAAATAGCCAGTTACATACATGTAACTGGTACACATAAGCAATTGCCTTTTATTTTACCTTTTTTTTTTCAATACAATTTTTTTTAATTTTTCTCTCCCCCCTCTCTTCCTTTTCTCTCGATCTCCTAAAATTTTTTTATACAAATTTCTCTCTTTTTTTTTTTTTTTTCTGAATTCTTTTTATAATTTTTTTATAATTCGCTTTTATAATTTTCTTACAATCCCCACAAAATTTGTGGGTTTTGCACTAAGTATAGAATGATTCAAAACAAAGAATTCAAATTCTAATTCTAATTCGATCAAATGTTTAAGTTGCATCATACATCTGATGGTGATGAAATCTTTGCAGTGAGGGTTGTATGTTATTGAATGATGGGAGAATACGCAATCAGGGGATGGAAATTCATCAAACACTAATACAGTTGAATTTTTCTCCAATAATCTGGGAAGAGAAGAGTCCTTCTGTCGATGGAGTTGCAGACGGCGGCGACAGCTGTAGGAAAAGGGGGCGGCGGGGAAGGGGCTAGGGTTTTGATTTTGGTTTTGGGTGAATGAGTAGAATACTTGATTTTGTTTTTGGGTGAATGAGTAGAATGAATTAAATTAGTAAAGAGATTTCTATTTATACAAGGGTATTCTTGAGTTTTTTAAATCTATTTTGATCCTATTAGAATTTTTTTAAAGTGATAGTTTCTATTTGTATAGGGTGTCATAAGAATAACTCTAATAGAGAATAATCTCTTAATTTAATGGGTTAATTCTAAATTAATTTGCTAACTTTAGAGGAAGTATCAATTTAATCATGACCTTCTAAATTATAATGAAAAAGCTTGAACTACAAATAAAGTCAAAATGGGTGAAAAATATACTAAACTGCCCTTCTAATTATTAAATTCAAAAATAATTCTTTAATTAAAGTCAAAATGAGTGATAAATATACTAATTATTAAATTCAAAAATAATTCTTTAATTAAGTAGTCTCCCATTTTAAAAACAAAATATGTAAATCAAACATTTAATTCCGCGAATTAATGACGTTTCCATATTTGAAATAATAATAGACACATTTAAGCTGAGAGAAGAATCCCATTAATTTCGGAATTCTAAAATTGCATTTTGAATTCGAAATTAATAGTCAGAACTTCATCTTTATTATTTAAAAGTCAACTAATCAAATTATTTCTTCATCCAAATATGCGCATCAGTAAGCTTAAACAAAAAATTAAAAATTTATGGTTTAACTGAATATATATTATTTTTATATTTAATAAATTTTGATCTTTAATTTAAATATGCATAATAAAAAAATGCGTATGCAATTAAAAATACATATTTATAATATATATGCAAAATATTTATTGCATATACATTATGCTAATTTGGATTTGTAAGTATATATACTAACAAGTTTAGGTATAAAACGTTATTAATGAATCATAAGCAACTATTGTGAAGTTCAGTTGCATATAAATACCGTAAATTCAAATATTTTGATATTTAATTGCATATGCTTAAAGAGATGCAAAATTGCACTGCATATTATTGTGTTTGACCAAATATATGAATACAGAATACTTTTGAAACTGGAATTAATGGGTGGAATTAAAGAAAGTAAAAAAACTCAATATAATTGCGGGGCAGTTTCTCATAAGACCATTTCACCCATAGAAAGATAAATTTTATTTTTAATGCAAATAAAGTCAAAATGGGTGATAAATATACTAAACTGCCCTTCTAATTATTAAATTCGAAAATAATTATTTAATTAAGTAGTCACCCATTTTTAAAACAAAATCTGTAAATCAAACATTTAATTCCGCGAATTAATGACGTTTCCATATTTGAAATAATTGTAGATGTTGTTAATCCTTAAATGCCTTAACATTATCAACAACATCTTAATTTGACCTTCCGAGATTTTTTCTAAGTCTTCTCTGAAATGCTACATTAAATGTTGATCTAAATGTTGTCGCATTTCTGGCAGGATCTAGAAGCTTCTACAAGGATCTGGAACCTGGAAGATTCCAGAACATTGGAGAACATACTAGAACGGCCTGGAACCATTTGGAACGACCTGGAGCATTCAAGAAAGATCTAGAAAGATCATGGAAGTTGAGTTCCTAAAAAATAAGACCTCATTGTGGAAGCCTCTAGAATCAGCACCCCACTACTATAAATACCGATGGAAGGCTTCTCAAATCAGTGTACTCTATTCGATCAACTTCCTAGACCGAGCGTATATCCCTGTTAGGAATTGTGGCCAGTAGAACTACCTTTTAGATCATACGTTCGTATCCCACCCGTATGGCTGTGTGTCTTCTTATATATTGAGAGTGTAATCTTTAGATAGACTAGGCATTTCGACAGTGTATACATTATACACTTAGTTCGTTTTTAGAACAAGGCACCTGCCTCGTTTGTAGTTTCTGTTGTGAATGTTAATGCTGTAACATTTCACACAACATTTGTACTTGAAGATAAGTATTGTTTTTCGCCGTAAGGCTAGCATAGATTTTTATTTATAAAATCTATGTGAAAATTATTTCCATTGTGTCACGTTTGTTTTTAGTGTTTCAAGTCTTCCGCTGTGTTAATCATAATTTCTGATATTCTGCTAGAGTCAGTGTTGTACCAATTGTCACAACATTTAGTACAACATTATTCTACTTAAACTTAAACACTTCATATACATACACTTAACACCACACCACACACTTTCAGTTGGTATCAGAGCTGATACCTGACGACACTAGGTTAGATCTTTGGTCAAGTGTGTTTTTAGTTTTTAGTGTAGGTTAGCAATGGAAACACATCACATATCCACGGCACTTAGGCCACCCGTTTTAGATGGTTCGAATTATGCCTATTGGAAGCCTAAGATGCGTATGTACATCAAGTCAGTTGATGAACGTGCTTGGAGGACTGTTCTTACAGGTTGGGAAGCTCCAAAAAGACCAGCAGACGCAGATGGTGAAATACAACTCAAGAGAGAAGTTGACTGGACGGCTGATGAAATAACAACAGCAAGCTACAATTCTAAAGCTTTAAATGCTATTTTTACTTCTGTTGATGTTTCAATGTTTAAAATTATATCTAACTGTTCTACTTCTAAAGATGCATGGGACAGGTTGCAAGAGCATTGTGAAGGTTCAGAAAGTGTTCGAAGAACTAAGCTTCGAATGTTGGGGACAAAATTTGAGAATCTCAGAATGAGGGAAGATGAAACAATTACAGCCTACAATGAAAGGTTAAGTGAGATTATCAATGAATCACATTCTCTTGGTGACCCTATTTCTAATGTTAGAGTAGTTCATAAGATATTAAGATCTGTTCCTAAAAGATTTGATGCTAAAATTTGTGCTATTGAAGAGGCAAAAGATACAGATAAGCTAAGTCAAAATGAGTTAGTGAGTATTCTTAGGACATATGAGATAAACACTAATCAAGATGATGAAGCTAATGCTGATAAGAAAGTTGTGGTTTTTAAAGGGGAAACATCAAACACTTCTGAAGTTCAACCCATCATTACTGAAGTTGACACTGATGAAGAACTGCTCGATGTATGTCTCAAAAATCCTAACAATGTTGCCTTGCTCACTAAGCATTTTAACAAGTTTCTTAAGAAATCTGTGAACAAATCTAGAAACATTCAGCCTAAGATTCAAATCAATACATCAACACCTCAACCAGAAAGGAGGAAAGCTCAATTCACACCAAGACCATCAAAGAGTGAAGGTAAACCAAGGTATGATCCTGAATTTCGAAAATCAGTTCAATGCAATGCTTGTTCTGGTTATGGCCATTATGCAAATGAATGTGCCAATACTAGACTTAAGCAAAAGCTGAACTTTAGTGCTACCTTGAGTGATGAATCTGATGATGATGATCTTGATGAATTAAATCAGAATGAATATTCTAATTTTACCAGAATTGATTATAATGATTCCTCTGATGATGATCTGGATGAAACAGATTCTGATGCTGTACCTGATGCTTCAACATCTACAGCAACATCAGAACAGAGTCACCCAGATTTGAACTGTTTTAATGGTTTGGTTGATGATGCAGGAAAAAAGACTGATGACAATGAACACCAAAAGCTGTTAGATGATTGGAACAATCAGAAACTCACTCTTAATTCCTTGAATAAAGAGAATGAGGATCTGAAGGATACAATCACCAAGCTAGAGGTTATTCTTACCAAAAGGGATCTGGAAATCTGTAACTTAAAGGAGAAATTAATAAATTCCACCTTATGTTTCAAGAAATATTCCAAGAGTGCTTCTGAGGTAAATAATGCTATAGCTACTGGTAAGTCTAATACTCATGGTTTAGGTTATGATGGTACTACTGCTTCTATTTCTGATAAATTTAGAAAACCTGTGAAATTTGTGAATGCAAATGTTGTCACATTTGATGCAACATCTGCACAATCAGACCCTCACAAGGTTAAGAGGAAGTATATATGTCATTACTGTGCTAAAGTTGGTCATATTCGTCCTTACTGCATGAAATTGTTTGAAGAACAGAGAACTTTGAAAATGCTGCATAAAAAACTGTCACATTCTGGTAAACAGTTTATGAAATCTGCATGGAAACCAAAAACTACCTGTAATGTTGCTCATACCTCCTTAAAAGCATGTCTACCTGATTCTTGGTATTTTGATAGTGGTTGTTCTAGACATATGACAGGTCGGACTGATTTCTTATCTGATTATGTGACCTTGAATAGTGGTAATGTTACATATGGTGGAGGTTCTAAAGGAAAGATTCTTGGTAAAGGAACTTTGAATGTTAAAGGTTTTCCTAAGCTTAAAAATGTATTACATGTTGATGGCTTACTTGCAAATCTGATTAGCATTAGTCAACTTTGTGATGATAATTTGCATGTGAAATTTGATAAAGATTCATGTTATGTTCTTAATAAAGATGAAGTTTGTGTTATGACTGGTACTAGGTCAGCTGATAATTGCTATCTTATTGGAACAAATATGTGTAACTTGTCAAAATATGATGAAAATGTCTTATGGCATCAAAGATTGGGTCATGCAAATTACAGAGCAATGAATAGACTAATCAAAGCAGATGCAGTAAAAGGAATTCCAAAACTAAATCTTCACAACAACACTGTATGTGGACCATGCCAAAAAGGTAAGCAGGTAAGAATGTCGCACAAAATGCTGTCACATTGTACTACACATCGATGTTTTGAATTACTGCACATGGACTTGATGGGTCCTATGGAAACTGAAAGCATTGGAGGAAAGAGGTATTCCTTAGTTGTGGTAGATGATTTTTCTAGATATACCTGGGTAGAGTCTCTAAGAGACAAATCTGAAGCATTTGCTGTATTTAAAATTCTTTATAAGAGGTTCAAAAATGTGTTTAACTTGAAAGTTGGCCGTATTAGAACTGATCATGGTAGGGAATTTGAAAACAACATGTTTAATGATTTTTGTGATAAAAAGGGTATCTTGCAAGAATATTCATCTCCTAAAACTCCACAACAAAATGGAATTGTTGAAAGAAAGAATAGAACTTTACAAGAAATGGCTAGAGTTATGCTAACATCCAAATGTCTTGCTAAGAAATTTTGGGGGGAAGCATTGAATACTGCATGTCATGTTATTAATAGGGTTTTTTTTCGTTCTGGCACAAGTCAAACACCTTATGAGATTTTGAACAACAGAAAACCAAGTGTGAAATATTTTCATGTATTTGGTTGTGTGTGTTATATTCTGAATGATAGGGATCAACTTCATAAGTTTGATTCTAAAAGTGATAAAGGTTTCTTTTTAGGCTATTCTAGAAATAGTAAAGCTTATAGAGTATATAACCTTAGAACTAACACTGTTCAAGAATCTGTTAACGTTGTGTTTGATGATGATAAAGGTCTTACAAATGACAAAGATGAAGAAGATGTGGGTTACTGACACTTCTGAGAATACACTGAAGTCTGAGAATGTTGCACCAAATGTTAACACATCTGGGTCAACATCTACAGAACAGACAGTTGTAACTTCACAGAATGACCAGTACGTTCCCAAAACGAATCCTTCTTCAAGAATAGGTAAAAGTCATCCTTCTGACCAAATCATAGGTGATGCTACAGTTGGAGTGCAAACAAGAGGAAGAGTAAGATCAAACAAGGTAGATGTGGTAAGAACAATATGCATGTCTTCTATGTGTAACATTGTAAATGCTGAATGCTATTTATCTGAAATTGAACCTAAGAGTGCTAAAGAAGCCTTAACTGATGAAAACTGGATTAATGCTATGCATGAAGAACTTGGTCAGTTTGAAAGAAATGAAGTATGGACACTTGTTCCAAGACCTAGTCATACTAATGTCATTGGAACAAAGTGGATATTCAAGAATAAAACTGATGAATCTGGTAATATTGTTAGAAACAAGGCTAGGTTAGTAGCACAAGGTTACACCCAAGTTGAAGGAGTTGATTTTGATGAGACTTTTGCACCTGTTGCTAGGATAGAATCTATTAGATTACTGCTAGCTATTGCATGTTTTATTGATATTAAACTTCATCAAATGGATGTAAAGGCTGCATTTCTAAATGGCATATTGAATGAAGAAGCATATGTTGAACAACCTAAAGGATTTGAAGATCCACAGTATCCTGATCATGTATATAAACTTAAGAAAGCATTGTATGGTCTTAAACAAGCTCCTAGAGCATGGTATGGTAGGCTTACTGACTTTCTTTTGGAATATGGATTTATTAGAGGAGAAGCTGATAGAACTTTGTTCATTAAGCACACTGAAGGAGATTTACTTATTGCACAAATATATGTTGATGACATTGTGTTTGGTTCTACTTGTGATAAAATGTTGAGTAATTTTGTTGAGGCAATGACTGCAACATTTGAAATGAGTATGGTTGGAGACTTGAATTACTTTCTAGGTCTTCAAATCAAACAGTGCAGTGATGGTATTTTCTTCTCCCAGAGTAAGTATGCTAAGAACTTGGTTAAAAGATTTGGTCTTGAGAATTCAAAACCAATGAAAACTCCTATGGGATCTACTTTGAAACTTTGCAAAGATAGTGCTGGAACAGATGTTGATCCAACATTTTACAGATCCATGATAGGTAGTTTACTGTATTTAACCTCTAGTAGACCAGATATTATGTACAGTGTGTGTGTTTGTGCTAGGTACCAAGCAAATCCAAAGGAATCACACCTGAATGCTGTGAAGAGAATCATCAAGTATGTTTCAGGAACAAGTGACCTTGGAATCTGGTATACTAAGGACACCAACAACATTTTGATTGGTTATAGTGATGCTGATTGGGCTGGAGACATAGATGATAGAAAGAGTACGAGTGGAGGATGTTTTTACATGGGAAACAATCTTGTATCATGGCACAGCAAGAAACAGAATTGTGTTTCACAATCCACTGCAGAATCTGAGTATATTGCTGCTGGAAGCTGCTGCACACAACTCTTGTGGCTGAGCAAGATGTTCCATGACTATGGTATTGAGAATGGTATACTTACTATCTTTTGTGATAATACTAGTGCCATTAACATTTCTAAAAATCCTGTACAACACTCACTCACAAAGCACATTAGCATAAGACACCATTTTATGAGAGATTTAGTAGAGAAGAATATTGTTAAGTTGGAGTATGTACCTACTGAAAAACAGAATGCTGATATCTTTACTAAAGCCTTAGACCATGAGAGATTCTCTATCTTGAGGAAATCTCTTGGCATGAGCACTATCTGAAAAGAATTCGGATGGATGTTGTCACAAATGCGTCAGCATTTGGGACAACATCATGGGTTGTATAAATTTTATAAGTTGAATTTATTTCTTACTTAGTTAAATAATTCCTTTGTAAAATATCTACGAATCTAAGAACCTTGGAGTGCAAAAATAAACGTCTTACACCTCTCAAATGCATAAAAATGAGAATGTTATTAGCATACTAAAAGATGTACCAAATCACTGAGTAACTATGGAGCACGGAGTTCACTACTACGATGCCTTCTTTTCAAAAGGTGATATTTGGTAAAAACATCAACATATTTGTAATCCATTAAGTAAGTATGGGGCACGGAGTTCGCTACTACGATGTACTCTACAGGAACAATGGATCAATACAAATTAGATGCTATAACACAAAAAGAAAAAATATGGTGCAACACAAATGAAGCAAATTCATGTAAAAACCGTGTTGAGGTGTTTGTAACAGTTTTGAGCACAACATTGCCTGATTCGAATTTATTTTTATTTGTTGTAATTATTTAATTATTTATTGAGATTCATTTCTATTTATTTAATTAATTACTGACCCACATCTTTATTTTTTCAGATTATGCGAGTTTAATTAATTCTGGAAGCTTCTTAATTATCTAATTTAATTAATTGATCTTTCCCACTAATTAACCATGATCTAGGTTGTGGCTAAAAATGTGGAGCACTTTCGAAAATTCTAGATTAATTCTTCTGTTTTATTTTCTTTTATCTCCAACTACATTATTCTCTCTATAAATATCAAACATAAGATGTCATTTATTTGCTAATTGTGATTTCTGATTGTGTTGAGTACTAAGATTGCAGAATTGTTATTTGGTTGTGTATATCTCAAATAAGTGTGTGCAAATTTCCATCCTTACCTTGAAATTCCAACCGCCTAACTTAAATGGCTGGAACAAACTCGAATTCCTCACAATCTCTCTCTGATTCGAAAACCTCATCTCACTCTCGCACAAATCCTCTCGAAATTCTTGCTTCCATGGCTTCACAAAACTCTACTGCTTCAAATGCTGACTCAAATGTCTCTGCAACACCATCAACAACTATTCCCACTCCTCAAACCACTCCTCAAACTGCTCCTCAAACAAACTTCCCTCAAGATGCAACCGTTGAACAGGTCACTAGGGCGATCGAAGAGGTGTCTGATACTCTTCGAACTACAGGCCATCTGCCCGTGATGACTTTTGGAGGTATCACGGTGGACATATCAAGCTATTTGGCTGAGCAAACTGCCCAAATGGCTTCTGCTTCAAAAAGCCCCAAATCACCCTCTGTTCACGAACCGCAAACTGAGAACGTTGATGCTTCTGTAGAAGAAGAAGCCACTGCCACGTCTGACCCTGAAGACGTTGAAATGGAGGATGCAAACATTTCTGAAGGTACACACTCTTCACTCTCTGTTTCAGATGAGTCTGCCCCCATTCCTCTCAAGAAGAATGCACAAAAAGGGAAAAGACAGAGAAGCCCTGTACAAAGAAGGAGGAGATCAAACCGCGTTTTTACTCGTGTGGATTATTCTGAATCCATGAGGAAGAAGAAAAAAGCTGGAGCTGATGCTGGTGAACCCATCCAAGTGTTCACAGATTCTGAAGATGAAGCTCATGTTGTTGCTGAGAAACCAAAGAATGAACTAAAAGGCAAAGAAAAGATGATCACTGAAGATGAACCAGCTGAGTCAGAATCCAATTCTGATTCTGGAAGATGCTTGAGAGACATTCTGAAGTCTCTTAAGAAAAATGCTGAGCACTATGCTGCTGCAAAGGAAGCTGCACCAGAACCTGAAGATGGTGGCAGTGGAGATAGCTCTTCGAGTGCAGCAAGCAGCCCTGAACAGAGCTCTGCTAAAAGCTCTACACCAAGCTCAGATGACCTTGATTCTGAAGAGGAAGGTATTTCTGAATCTCTTGATACTCTAGAGAATAGATTGGTCATTTATTCTAAGAGAAAACTGCTGATAGAGAAGAGGATCAATATACCTGATTTTGATAGTAAAGGCATGATTAGTTTCTTAGAAGAAAGGAATTTGATGCATGCTGTGAACTTTGGTGAATCTTTCTTGACAAATTGGGCATATGAATTCTATGCATGTTTGAAAAAGAGCACTGGTAGGAGATCTTCTAAGTGGTATGGGACTGTTAATTTTAGGGGGAGGGATGTACCTTTTACTCCTGAATTGATAAATGAGTTTTTAGAAATTCCCAATGTTGAGGTTGATGAAGAACCTGACATGGATGTGGTCATTTCTGCTATAACTGCTGGTAGGGTAGTTAAATGGACTAGACACATGCTAGCCAAATACCTCACTTCCCTACACTCTGTGTTATACAAACTCATCATCTACAATTGGATTCCCACCACAAATACCACCAAGATCACTAAGGATCCAGCTGTTTTGATATATAGGATTTCTGTGCTTAAGAAGTTTAATTTGGGTCTCACAATTTTCCAACATATGATGAGATTTACTGGGAGAGTTTCTGAAAAAGGCAATTTACCCTATCCTGTTCTGATTTCTAACTACTTGAGGCATCATGACTTTGTTGCCAAGAACACTGATGTGTTGAGGGGGAGAGTTCCATTATTGGCCATAGCTCCTGCCTTACTCACTGGGGATAGAGTAATTGATCTACCCTTGATTGCCCCTGGTACTGAACATCAGCACAGACCCTCTACTTCTGCTCAACCAGAACCAACCAGACCCTCAACTACTGATCATCCTG
Source organism: Galeopsis tetrahit (assembly GCA_963675135.1). Lineage (NCBI taxonomy): Eukaryota > Viridiplantae > Streptophyta > Magnoliopsida > Lamiales > Lamiaceae > Galeopsis > Galeopsis tetrahit. Next base: position 66,749,747 of record OY776133.1, read on the forward strand.
AATCATCCAGACCAAGACACAGAAATGCAACCCCAAATGTTGAGAACATCCGTATCAACATTTCTGGTAATGTGTATCTTTCACAGGAATTCATCAAACTCCAACTCCAACACTTGCAGGAAACAATAGATGAACTTCAGTTCCTGAAGGACAGGTGGACCAACCTCCTTTCACCTACAACAGGGGGAGTACCACCACCATCCAACTCCAATGTGGTCATTGAGGAGATACATGAAGATGGAGTTCCAGCTGCTGCTGATGCTGGTGATGGACCTGATGCTGCTGGAGATGCTGCTGTTACTGATGTAGTTGCACACCTTGCATCTACTTATTTTGTTGATGAAGGAGATGATGATGATGCTGCTGAAATGGACACCTTGTATGGTGATCTACCTGGAGAAAGCTGCTAGACAGGGGGAGATCTGAATTCCACAATGGTTATGGTGCAGGAAGTTGATGCTGCAGCTGTTACCACAGCAATATAAGCCATTTATTTAGTTCTACCTTTGTAATTAATGTTTAAGTTGAAATTCTGAAATTCTGATACACTTGTTGTTTATTTTTCTAGATGATAGGATGTTTATTACTGAAACTTGCTTAATGGTTCCACTTGATAATTTGTTTACTGCCTTGCTTAATTTGTTTGCAGATTGTCATGTGTCTACTATAGCAGGTTGTGTATAGTTTTAGTGTCTGTTTCTGTTTATTTTCTTTTTACATTATGTTTTGCTCTGATGTTTGTTTTTTGTTAGTGTCTTACTTAGATTCTAAGTTGAATTTCTTCCAGTTTAACTTATGATCTTAAGTAAAGTTACTTATGTTGTGAATAAGTGTAGTGTTTATACTTGTTCTATTTTGGATAAAATTTATCTTGATCTTATGGCACGGATCATTGTAAAATTATCCTTGATCTTCATTCGATTTGATCGAACGATTACAACATGTATTGTCTTGACTAGTGCTTAGCAATGATGTTAACCTCAACTAAGTACATAATACTGAGTATGTATAGAAGTATATGTGCATCAGGTGTGTTGTAGTCGAAAGGTCAAATTGGGGGAGATTGTAGATGTTGTTAATACTTAAATGCCTTAACATTATCAACAACATCTTAATTTGACCTTCCGAGATTTTTTCTAAGTCTTCTCTGAAATGCTACATTAAATGTTGATCTAAATGTTGTCGCATTTCTGGCAGGATCTAGAAGCTTCTACAAGGATCTGGAACCTGGAAGATTCCAGAACATTGGAGAACATACTAGAACGACCTGGAACCATTTGGAACGACCTGAAGCATTCAAGAAAGATCTAGAAAGATCATGGAAGTTGAGTTCCTAAAAAATAGGACCTCATTGTGGAAGCCTCTAGAATCAGCACCCCACTACTATAAATACCGATGGAAGGCTTCTCAAATCAGTGTACTCTATTCGATCAACTTCCTAGACCGAGCGTATATCCCTGTTAGGAATTGTGGCCAGTAGAACTACCTTTTAGATCATACGTTCGTATTCCACCCGTATGGCTGTGTGTCTTCTTATCTATTGAGAGTGTAATCTTTAGATAGACTAGGCATTTCGACAGTGTATACATTATACACTTAGTTCGTTTTTAGAACAAGGCACCTGCCTCGTTTGTAGTTTCTGTTGTGAATGTTAATGCTGTAACATTTCACACAACATTTGTACTTGAAGATAAGTATTGTTTTTCGCCGTAAGGCTAGCATAGATTTTTATTTATAAAATCTATGTGAAAATTATTTCCATTGTGTCACGTTTGTTTTTAGTGTTTCAAGTCTTCCGCTGTGTTAATCATAATTTCTGATATTCTGCTAGAGTCAGTGTTGTACCAATTGTCACAACATTTAGTACAACATTATTCTACTTAAACTTAAACACTTCATATACATACACTTAACACCACACCACACACTTTCAATAATAATAGACACATTTAAGCTGAGAGAAGAATCCCATTAATTTCGGAATTCTAAAATTGCATTTTGAATTCGAAATTAATAGTCAGAACTTCATCTTTATTATTTAAAAGTCAACTAATCAAATTATTTATACATTCAAATATGCGCATCTATTTAAAATTCAAATATCATTATTATTTATAAGTTAACTAATCAAATTATTTCTTCATCCAAATATGCGCATCAGTAAACTTAAACAAAAAATACAAAATTTATGGTTTAACTGAATATATATTATTTTTGTATTTAATAAATTTTGATCTCCAATTTAAATATGCATAATAAAAAAATGCGTATGCAATTAAAAATACATATTTATAATATATATGCAAAATATTTAATGCATATACATTATGCTAATTTGGATTTGTAAGTATATATACTAACAAGTTTAGGTATAAAATGTTATTAATGAATCATAAGCAACTATTGTGAAGTTCAGTTGCATATAAATACCGTAAATACAAATATTTTGATATTTAATTGCATATGCTTAAAGAGATGCAAAATTGCGCTGCATATAATTGAAAAAATTGTTGCATATTTTCAGTGACATGCAAAAATATGTTGGATATAATTTAAAATATTTCATAATATTCAAAAATATACTTCTACATTTATATTGTTTGTTATTTTTACATATGCAACGAAAATTGCATGTTGTAATTGCATAAAACAACACATAATTGCATAAAAGAAACAAAAAAAATTGCATAACACTTAAATATAATTGCATAAATGATTTCAAAGATGTTGATCAAAAATGCCGGTCTCTAAGCGTTTTACATGAGAGTATAAGCACGATCTTAACACATCTCATAAAGTGTCAGTACACTTGACCATCAAAAGTTTAGGACATCATCTCAAATATGCAATTCATACTGAAAAACAATTTCAAACTAAACATTGACATAATAGAAATATCAGTTGAAAACCCATGTTTGATCGTTTATCACAACTTCATGTGGGGGAAGCAGGTGAACAGGTCGGCCTTTGGATAGTTCTATTTGCTAGCTAAAACCATTTTTTGAAGCCTTTGTTTGATCTTTAGCAAATATTTAACTTTGTAAAAAACAATCCAATTATCGTTAGAAGTTTTCAAAAATATTTAGAAGATCTGAGCTCATATTGCATCTCAGGTGGATGCATCATCGTCATCAAGAACCAGCCCACGCTCCTCTCTGTACATACGATCATCTTCTACTTCTATACTAAGCAAGGCCTTGTCAACCTAAACACAGAGAAAGCAAAATTTATGGATGAACCTCACTTATAGAATGCAAGTAGGCCATTGTATATACATTCCATTGCATGACATTTAAATATAATTGCATAAATGATTACAATGTCAGCATACACAAACGAAAGGTTGGAAAACTTGCTGCTCAATTCGCTGAATGCTGGAAGGATTTGACTGCACACATCGCACCTGCAATTGCAATGTTAGAACGAGTTGTGAGACAAATATTTCTAGCTAACAGATTAGTTGCGACTCTCAAGTGAGAAGGTCTCACATGAGTATCTCTCTAACGAATTATTACATAATTTATGTATATTCTACATAATTTACCCTCACTAGTTCAAGAGGTTTCACATGCTAAATTAAAACTTTCAAATTGAATACACAATTTTAGCATAAAAATGATGCCAGTAATTCCAGTTTTAATTCCTACTTTAAGAGAATTGAAATGTCAAGCATTCCAAATTTCAGCGATTACTGCAATGCTTTTCACTTACTTCTACTAAATTAAAACACTAACTAATTATCTATCTAAACCAATCAACTGAAGCATCGACACCAAACAAATAAAATCATGCTTTAAAGGATTATATTGCATAATCTTTCAGCACTTCCCCCAAAAATAGAAAATAGAAAGAAAATTTGTACAATTGGAATGGAGAGAATTCAGTCACAGGTCATATAAATCGAATTCTACTTGGAAAAACAGTTTGTCTATGGTCTTTTTTCTTATTAAATCAATTACACTAACACATTTGTTTCTATAATTCGAATTGGAAGGATTCAGTCACAAGCCATACTAATCAAATTATATTTAGAACAACTTACCTGTGGTCATGATTTTTCTGATGCGACTTCTAGGTGATTTGCGGCGGTTATAAAACATAGAAGAGAAGAAGGCGGTGGGGGTGGGGGGTTTCTTTGCAGATCTGTTGGGAAACCCCAACCGTCGGAATCTGCAGAACCTCCCGAGCGTTACTGCTTCTCACCACTCCGAAGATGGCGTCGACGGAGGAGAAAAACCCGGCGGAGGTGAAGATCCGTACAGATTGGTCATCAACGGCGAAGATGGAGGCTGGGGCGGTCGGCACATATGGAAGCCGCCCCGAACATAAATAAAAATAGGATCAAGTTGAGCCGTCGCTGCACAAGCTTCTCCCCGAATGGCGAGCCCACGAGTAGCCCTACCATACTCAATTTTTGCAGCACCGCTTCATGCCTCGATTATAATCATCGGCGGCACCACCCCTGTTACGTGAGATAAGATCATCGTCGCCGCCACAACACCGCCGCCGAAAGCCTACAAGATCGACGCCGTTGTGGCTTGCAATGGACTGTAGAATGAGAGGATCGGAAGATGGAGACACAATACCGCCGCCGAGAGGCTACAATATCGTCGTCGCGGAGGTACACCACCGCCGCCGAGATCGTGAGGATTGATGGAAATGAGAAGATTGAGGGAATCACATCTAATTCGAAATAAAACATCTTGAAAATTTGGAAATTATGATTGACTTAATGGTTCCGCTATTTATGAGGGGATATAAATATACTAATATGTATTTATGGTTTTAAATCAATTATTAAGGGCATATTAGGTGTTAGGATATGAATCCTAATACAAGTCCTAATTGATGATGAGAAGTAATTTTGATAAGCCAAAAGTAGATTTGAATATATTTCTATGTATTGACTGATCTAGTTATGGAAGTCGTCTTGTGAACAAGATCAGTAGAGTACAAAGTATAAAAGAAAGAAAGTCAAGTACGTTTTATAAGTACTATGTTGAGTTCGTATAGGTTTTATGTTGAGCGAATAAACGATGTATAGAAGCTCATAGTTCATATGTTTTGTTTATATTGATGTATAGATTTAAGTTGACTAAGCTGGAATTATAAAGCTTAAAGTAATGTAATAGTCTTGTTAAGATTAGATGATAGGACTAGTATAGATTAGTTCTTCATGGAAGTCTACTACTGAAGAAGTCTACTGCGAAGAAACAAGAAGACTTGAAAAGACAAGACAAGTGAAGAAGAAGACTGAAGATTTGTCTAAGTATGGAAGATTAGACAAGATCAATGCAAAGTCTATGGATAAGTCAGAAACGCGTATGAAGGAAGATATATTGAAAAGCTAGTTATGAAATAACTAATTAACTGAAGAAACGCGTGGAAGGATAAGAGGAAACCGTTTGAAGTTAGTTATCAAGAAAAGGTTGTTGGATAACAAACTTATCTTGATTTCTAGAAGTCTATAAATACGTGAAGACATACAACGGTTATGACTACTGAAGCGTTGAGATTTACAAAGCAATTACTTAGAGAAATTCAAAGCAAGAAAACTCGTAGAGTTCAAGTTCAGAAAGTCGAAGCCACAAGACAAGTCACAAATTCGAAGAAGGCTACTACTGGACTAATAGAAGTTTTACGTTTATTGTTGTTTTTGTTCAAGTTGCTAGTTGCTTGTAAAAATAGCTAGTTGTTAGATCGAAGAAACACTTGGTAGTGTTATCGAAAAGATCGAAGTCTTATTTCTTGGGACTTAAAGCCACAAGAACACACTACTCGAAGAGAAGAGTTAATAAATTTTACAACTGGGTTTGTGAGAGTGGATGTAGACAAGTTGTCGAACCACTATAAATCTTGTGTGTTGATTTACTTACTGTTTTATTTGTTGTTTGATTGATTACTTGTTTAATTGATTAAAACTGCATATAGGATAGACAAGTTAAGTGTTCATAACAGAAGTTCATATTCGAGTATTAGTTGAGTATAAATTTGTTGGGCTCATTGTGTACTTTGATATATTGAAAGATTTTAAAAAGTCTATTCACCCCCTCTAGACATTTTCCTAGCTTACTCAATATTATTTACTCAACTAGGGACCTACAAGTGGTATCAGAACAGTAGTTCATCGGACTGCTGTTTCTTGATAACCTCTAAAAGACTTGGGTGAAGTCTTGGTTCTTGATTGTACTTGTTCTTATCACTGTTCTTGAATTACCTGTATCTTTGGTCTAAACTGCATACTACTAATCTTCTTGACATCATGTCTTTGTAAATAAGTGCTAACAAACTTCCTAAGTTTTCTATCCAGGATTATGACTACTGGAAACTGAGAATGGAGGCGATTTTCAGTTCGACTCATGATCTTATGATCTCTGTTGTTCAAGACGGACCAATCATGACAATGGTGCCGAACACTGCCACTCTGGACAAAACAAAAGCCGTCGGGGTTCTTGTCCCCAAACCCAGGTCAGAATTAACTTCTGAGGAAATGAGACAGAATAACTTGGACAGCTTGGCCAAAAACTACATTTTACATACCCTTCCCAATGAGTATCTTGGGAAAGTATTAAAATGTAAGACATCCAAAGATATGTGGGACCGTCTTGCTATTATTTGTGAAGGGACTACTCTGATCAAAGAAAGCAAACTTTCCACTGCTGTTCAGAGATTCGAATCATTCAAGATGAAAACTGGTGAAAACATTGACCAGTTGGATACTCGCTTTACAAGAATTATGAATGACTTGGAAGTACTTGGTAAAACATATACTGTTCGTGAAATAAACCTGAGAATTCTTAAGATTCTAGATGCTAGATGGAAATGGTTAAAATGCTCATTAAGAATACCCAGGATATAGATGAGTGGTCAAAAGAGACAATGTTCCAAACTCTAAAAGCTCACGAGTTTGGTCTAGATGAAGATGATCCCATTGCCAGTAGTGATAGAGAGAAAGCTGTGTCGAAAAATGTTGCCTTTAAGTCTAGTTCGTCTAAGAGCTCTAGAGCAGGCAAGTCTAAGTCTAAGACTAAGTCTGCTAGTGTTAGAGACGAGTTAGACAGGACTGATCTAAGTCTGAAAGATCAAGTGAATCTTATGGTTAGAAAGTTCGACAGGTTAAACAAGCGTTACGGTAGATATAAGTGATTTTACAAAGTCTTTAGAGGTTCTGCTACTAAGGACTCGTCTGAGACCAGACGTGACCGAAACTCGTCCGAAAGGAGAGACAAAGTCTCGAAAGGAAACAAACGAGACAGGGACTCTGAGGATAGGAAGATTAGGCGTTCTGATAGACGAGATAAGAGAAGGGATAATTCTCTTGTGAAAAAGTCTACTAACCATCTATTATGCTATAACTGTGAGAAACCAGGTCATTACATTTACGAATGTCCGGACTTGAGCACTGATGATCATGAAGAACGGAAAGCCAGAAGGGAACGAAGATACAACAAGGGTAAGAAGGCTATGATGGCTAATGATGACTTTGAAACGGATTCAGACGAGTTACCATCGTCTTCGTCTAGCTACCCGTCTAATCATGAGGAAGAAGAAGCGTTCATAGTGGATGATGGCCTAAGCTTCATGGCGAAAATCGAACAAGAGGTATCATCTGCAACTTCGTTTCAATTATGTGATGAATCGGATTCTGATGAAAGTGATACTGCCGACAGTGGAGTAGGGAGTAGTCTTCATCACTCTTCTAGTGTGACTGAAGAAGACCTCCTACTTGCTAACAAGGCATTCACTGAAGCCAGCGACGAGAACATCACTTTAAAACAAGAAATAATTGATCTTAAAGAAGCCCAGTCTAAAGTAGATCCTAATATAACTGTCCTAAACAAACGCTTGATAGAAGAGTTGGATCAACTTAAAGTCAAGTGTGCGTCAACAGACAAGTTGAAGATTTACTAAAAAGACATGCTACTGAGACGAATGAATTCAATGTTTTAAAGAACAAGTGCAAAAAGCTTGAAGAGCGCAATAAGTTCTTAGAGACTGAGGTTGTTAATCTAGACCTTAAACTTACTGACTTGGTTAATTCTTCAAAGATTAATCAACAACTGTCAGATAGGCATAAGGCTCCAGATGACAAGACAAGGTTGGGTGCAGATACACCTAGCTCGTTTATTCATGTCATTAAGAACCCTACTGCAGCTAGTTCAAGTTCTTTGACAAATAATAAAGGCAAAAGACCAATGGAATACGATATTGGAACGACATCCAAAGGTACTGTACATAAGAAGACCAGAGTTAACACTCCGATTACCAAAGGTGGTAAAAAGAATGTTAACAACAGACCTGTTCCGTTTAGAACAAGTCAAAAGAGGACCACTAGTCGTGGACGACCAAACCAGGTCAGATACGAAGATTGGTATCCTCAGGAGACGAGTTCTAGACAAGTACAGACTAGTTGGAAAGAGCCTAGACCTCCTTTCATAAGGCAGTCTCAACTCTACTCGACTAGGCCTAGAAAGGTTGCTCCGAAATATCGTACTCAACCTGTCTTATATCCTCCACCTTTGTCATATGATATTATTGGTGAGGAAAGACCTAAACGAGTCTATAAACCGTATGACCCCAATGCATACAAGCCCTATTATGACTATCAAAGGCCCATGCCTACTTAAGTAGAGGTTAAGTCGAAAGGCTATCTCAAACGAGTAGACCCAAGGTCCGATGATAGGCCAGATAAGGACAACAGGGTCTTATTCTGTAACAAACATGGTAGAAAGCTTAAGAGATCAAATTTGTTCAGGACTCCTATGTATATATGGATTCCTCTGAACTCTACTAACCCCCCAGGACCCCAATAGACAAGGAGGGTACCTAAATTATTAAATATCATCATTGCAGGGTCGACTCGATTTTTATAAGAAGGGTGGCTCAGTAGGAGAAACTTGGTACATTGATAGTGGTTGTTCGCACCACATGACGGGTACTAAGGCTCTTCTATCAAGCTACTACGAGCAAGAAGGACCTAGAGTAATCTTCGGTGATAGCTCAACAGCTGTTACGAAAGGCTTTGGTTACATCAGAAATGGAGATGTAGAGATACAAGACGTATCCTACGTAGAAGGTTTGAAGTACAATTTATTATCTGTTTCTCAATTTTGTGATCATGGTTATAAAGTACAGTTCAAAAGCCGAAAGTGCGAGATCATAGACAAGAGGACTCATACTGTACTACTCGTCGGCATAAGACAAGGCAGCGTGTATATTGTGAATTGGAATAGCTGTCCGATGGATACTTGTCTTCTTAGTAAGAACCCTAAAGAGATCAGTTGGCTATGGCATAGACGCCTGTGTCATATGAACTTTAAGGTGATTAATAAGATTGCAAGAGATTACCTTGTTGAAGGTATACCCAACGAAATCTATTACAAGTCACATGTATGCGATGCTTGTCAGAAAGGTAAACAGGTAAAATGTTCATTTAAGTAAATTCCTACTCTCTCAACAAGTAGAGTCCTAGAACTACTACATATGGATCTTCATGGTCCGATAACTCCTCCAACCTTGAATGGTAGAAGGTACACACTTGTTGTGGTAGACGACTATTCTAAGTTCACTTGGGTAGTCTTTCTACACAAGAAGAGTGATACACAAACTCTTCTACCTGATCTGTTGAAGAAGTTACAGGTTGAGAAGAATCAATCCATTGTCAAGATTCGTAGTGACAAGGGGACTGAATTCATTAATTGCTATATCAAAGTTTTTTGTGCTAAACGTGGTATCTAGCACCTTACTAGTGCAGCTAGGACACCACAACAAAATGGTGTAGCTGAGAGAAGGAATAGAACACTCAAGGAAGCCTGCTGAACCATGCTGACCGAGTATAACACTGCACAAAAGTTTTGGGCAGAGGCGATCAATACTGCATGCCACTCCCAGAATAGAAGTGCGATCAATAAGGCACCAGGTAAGACGCCCTACGAGGTATGGAAAGGTCGAAAACCCAGAATTTCATATTTCCATATATTTAGATGCAAGTGTTTCATCCATAACAATGGGAAAAGCAAGTTGAATGCATTCGATGCTAAAGCAGACGAGGGGATATTCTTAGGATACTCCTCGACTAGCAAAGCATTCAGGGTGTTCAACTACTCGACCCTTTGTGTGGAAGAAACACCACACGTTGTTTTCAATGAATCTCGATAGGACTCGTCTGCCGACCAGATCAGTAAGGAAGTAATTTATCTATCGATCCAATCATAGAAGGAATCAGAAGTGTACGAATCTGTTCAAGCCTACACTCCATTCATGAAAGCTCTTGAGTCTGATGACAAGGAGAAGGTAAGTGCTCAAGGTAAGTCCACTAGACCAGTTGACATACCTGCTCTAGTTGACTCGTCTACTCTTGTTAAAACTGCTGATACAAATGATGTTGAAATGCATGATGCTATAACTGAATTAGATGATGATAGTATGCCTGCTAAATCTAGAAAAACATGGAAATCTGCTCATGATACTGAAAATATCATTGGTGACTCTACTATTGGTGTGAAGACTAGACGACAACTCTTTGAGTCGTAAGAACAGCCAAGTCCATCTATGTTTTGCTGGTGTTATTTCCTCTCATCTATCGAGTTTAAGTCCGTTAAAGAGGCATTGGCTGATAGTAATTGGATCATCGCTATGCAAGACGAGTTGAACCAGTTTGTTCGGAACGACGTCTGGGAACTTGTTGATAGGCCAGAACACCATAATGTAGTTGGCACTCGATGGATTTTCAAAAATAAGAAAGATGAGAATGATGTAGTCGTTCGAAATAAGGCTAGACTAGTAGCCCAAGGTTATTCACAAGCTGAATGCATAGACTATGATGAAACGTATTCTCATGTTGCTAGACTAGAAGCCATTTGATTGTTCCTTGCATATGCTGCTTATATGAAGTTTACTGTATATCAAATGGATGTTAAAAGTGCATTTCTTAATGGTATTCTTGCGGAAGAAGTGTATATTGAACAACCTCCAGGTTTCGAAGTCAAAGGCAATCAAGTATACAAATTGAAGAAAGCCTTATATGGACTAAAGCAAGCTCCAAGAGCATGGTACGACACTCTATCCCTCTTTCTATTAGAAAATGGTTTTACTAAGGGAAAAGTAGATCGTACTTTGTTCAGAAGACAAGAAGGGAATGACATTTTACTCGCCCAAATTTACGTGGATGATATCATTTTTGGATCACCCAACAAAAAGCTGAGTGAAAGTTTTTCAACACTCATGCAAAGTAAGTTTGAAATGTCTTTGATGGGAGAAATGAATTACTTTCTTGGTCTTCAAGTAAAACAAACTCCGGATGGGATTTTCATAAATCAAGCAAAGTATACTAGAAATCTTCTAGACAAGTATGGCATTAAAACTTGCAAATCTACTGGAGTACCTATGCTACCTACATACAAGATGGATCCAGACGGACATGGTAAGTGTGCTGATCAATCATATTATCGTGGTCTTATTGGTTCATTACTGTACTTGATTGCTAGTAGACCTGATATTGCATTCTCTGTTGTGTGCTCGATTCTAAGCTAATCCAAAAGAGAGTCATATGGAAACCACTAAACGAATACTGAAATATTTGAAAGGAACCATCCATCGTGGTATATGGTATCCCTCAAATGATGATTTATCTCTAAGTGGCTACTCAAATTCTGATTTTGGTGGTTGTAGAATAGATAGGAAATCTACTTCTGGTTCTTGTCAATTTCTAGGCACAAAACTCATTTCATGGTTTTCGAAAAAGCAGACTAGTGTGGCTACCTCCACTACTGAAGCCGAGTACATGGCTGCTGGTAGCTGCTGTAGTCAATTACTTTGGCTCATTCAACAACTTAGAGATTATAATATCTGTGAATCAAATGTTCCTATATTCTGTGATAGTAACAGTGCTATTGCCATTACAAAAAATCCTATTTTGCACACACGTTGTAAGCATGTTGATGTGAAGCATCATTTTATACGTGATCATGTAGAAAAGAAGGATATTCGCATGGAAAAGATTCATACTGATTTTCAAAGAGCTGATATTTTTACGAAACCATTACATGAGGCTCGTTTTAGAGAGTTATGCATTAGTCTAGGCCTAATTGATCTAGACCCTACCTGTATATAGCTGTGTACTAATCAGACAGGTACATCATAAAGAAGAACGGAGAACAGACAAGTTACTGCAGAAACAGAGTACTTGTCTACTCGACAAACAAACAGGTATACAAGGTCAAACAACATGACCAAACAACCCGATGAGGAAGCTGGTAAAGCTGAGGGTAATACTAAGGGAATATACATTTAAGGGGGAATCTATGATTTCTTAAATATCCTTATGTTGACTCTTAAGTTTGTTAAAAGTCATCTTGATCGAAACCTTGATTACTGCATATGAATGATATTCAAATTATTTATTCTACTCTACTACTCGTATCTACTCTCATACGTCGCACAAGATGAGACAGGTACTTGATGATGATCGACAATCAGACAGACAAGCACAGTCGAAGGGGGAACTCGTCTAGTACATATGAAGTCTACTAATCTGTTCTGATGAACTCGAACAGACCAGATAAACTTTCGTGTGATTTCAAATTCATTAAGTGTTTAAACGTATATTAAGGGTATTAGTGTAATTTGATAGTGCGAAATTTTGGAATACCTAAAATTGGATTTATACACTCCATTTAATGAGGTGTATACACCCAGTTCCCGCCTAAACCTACTAAACTAGGTCAGATGAGTACACTCCTCTGTCCTAACCAATAGCAAGGACGGATTCCAAATTTTACAATATCAAAACACATAATAGTCTCGATTACGTAACTGAATACTAAAGGTTTCTGCCGTTAGATCAAACGATTTAATCTTGGCCGTTCATTCAAAAATTGTTGTGTAACAAAACCACTCCACTCTCCTCAAATCTCTCCTCACGATTCACTATACTTTCCTAATCTCAAGCAATCAATCTCTCTTTCTATCCTCATTCTGTGTGTTGATCCTTATTCATATCATTCACTATGTCGATTGTATCTATGTTCGACATTTCTACTAACATGCAAGCAAGGTTTGACCTAGGCAGGTATGCTTCAGAAGGAAAAGTGCACGTTGAAAGCTCAGTGTTCTTCAACATAAGGCGTACTGACGACAACAAGGAAATCCTTATCAAGTGCTTCAGATGCGGCTTGAGACCCTATTTGGAAGCCTTTCCAGAAGTGGTCTATGAAGAAGAAGTGCTCGAATTTTATGCCACTGCTACTCGACAAGGCGACTCCATAGAAGCATTTGTTGGTGGTAGCCGAGTTCAGATCACTCGAGAAGTTCTATTCAACGCATTTCATTTGCCCTCAGGTTCGATTAATGTGGAAACCTATGGGGCAGGTCAAGAATTAAGGTATCTTAGCATTTTCTGTGGTAAGAAATTAAAGCTAGGGCGTGATGGCAATATACCGTCAGTGAAGAAGAAAGAGTTACTGCCCAAGTACAAAACCCTACTGGACATTGCAAGCAAAATGTTGCTTGGTGTGACTGGAAGTTACGATTCAGTAACGCTTCAGAAGGCAAGGGTGATGGCTGCCATTTATGATGGCATCACTGATGGAAATTGGTATAGACTGTTCTTGGATCGAGTGATGTATTTTGAGAAGAATGTTAAGGTGGACACAGATGCCAGAGAATGGGTGGTGTCTACAGCTGTGAGTTTTGGAAACAAGCTCAGTATCCTTCTACCCATCTTACTCCCAAACAAGTCGGATTGGAGCAAGGGCAAGCCGTTTCATGTTCTGAAACATTATTTGAAGAAGGATGCTCTCGACAGACAAGCTGAGCAAAGAGCTCTTGAGCGTGGGCAAGTTAAGATTAACTGTTGGTCCCTGAACGAGTAGTGAATGGGATTAAAGTCTAGAGGGGAGGGGTGAATAGACTTTAAAACTTTTTCAAGAGAGTTGGGAACCTCTTCTGATTTCTATGTCAACTGGACTACAAGTCTGCTGGTCCAGATGACTATAGTGATCTGATGAAGAGATTATATGCAGAAGTTTAGTATGCCTTGTTTAGACTCGTTCTTTTGTTTCTTTTGAAAGTGTCAACTTGTTTACTTAATGAAAATACTCAGCTGATGTTGGTTTGAAAGTTATGGCCTGATTTGAAGATAGTTGAAAACACAATATGCACTATATAAGATATATGAAATGACAATAATGTAAAGTGCAGAATGTAAAAGACACCAGATTTATAGTGGTTCGGATATACGTTCCTACGTCCACTCTCACGTCCTAATGTGATGTTTAATCCCTTTAATTTACCAAATATTACAAGGGTTTGTCCTTTATAGTCCCAAGGGTAGGACTTTGAGATCTGAGCAGTCCTAACTGCTACGGTCTCCACAAGTGATTGTAAGCACTTGCACTTTGCAGGGGTTCAAAAACTTAACCTTATGGTGGGGGTTTTGGGGTTTTTGAATGTATCCAACTAATGGTTCAAGTTTATAAATTGCTTAACCACTATGCCTAAATCAATGGATATACAATATGAGTAGGATTCAGGTTCTTTTGGTTGGATAGAAATCACTTAAGAGCTAGAGGTGTTCTAATGGTTTCTGGGCTCTTTGAGAACTCTCAACACAATATGGCTTTATGCTTGCTTGCTTGTTTAGCTTGTAGAATTCTCTCGTTGTGACTTCGTGTCTTGTGATTTCTCATCCTCTTGTATTTATAGTGGTGATTGCTGCAACTAGCCGTTGGAGTTGACTAGCCGTTGGGGCAATCTTTCCATATTGGCTTGATTCCTTGATTCCAACCTCTTGATTGCTTCAATCTTGGGATCATGTCAATCTTCTAAGTAAGGTAAGTCTTCATTTGAATTAAGTCTTCATTTGAATTGGAAGATGACTTTGGAATCAGCCGAGTCCTGGACGAGCTCCTAGTCTTCTGATCTTCACTACTGGTCTTCTGACTACTCGTCTGGCCCTATGTCTTCTGTCTTCTGATATCAGTAGAGTAATACTCTTCTGATCTGACAATTACTTGTGCTGCTTTAGGCCATCTTCAATCTTGGACTCCATCAGATAAGTAGGTATACAAGCACCTTACTTAACTGGTCTTCAAGGATCTTCTAGTCTTCATGTCTTCTACTCTTCTTATCTTGAGGATGGGCATGTAAGCCAAGACTGTGCTGATCAGCTGATATCAATACAGTTGATCACACAAGACTAATCTAAGCTGTTCTATACAAAGTCAGCTGATCCTTTTACATTTATAAACTCTAAGTGTTTTGGCCATCAAAACTATTCTAACATCAAGTGGGGCTTATGGTGAATTTATATCCCAACATTAACCCAAGAGATGCTATGTTAGAAGCTGACTCGTCTAGTGCTGAAGAAGACGAGGCTGAGGCTGGAACCTGTGGAGCACTGGTTAGCTATGTGTCAGATGAAGCTATGATTGATCTAGTTGATGATTCCGAAGAGACGGAATCTGATGAGTCTTCAGAAGAAGAAGTTGAGGCTGCGGAAACATACAGACTGGTGATGGTTGAGACCAGTTCGCCACCAGTAGAGAAGACTGAAATGGTTAGTACTTCTACTCTTGCTACTTCCATTCCTCCTCCTCTTAATGTTCCTGTGAAAACCAAGGCAAGATCACTTCGATCTTGTGCCAGACCTATTTCCCAAACCACTCCGTTGAATGTTCAACCGTTGAACTCAAACCTTAGCCAAGACACAACCATATATGCTACAGTTGATACTTCTACGGCTGTAATACCAAACCTAGCCACATCAAATCCCCAAGAAACCACCATCCAAACTATTCCTACACCCACAACAGAAAATGTTGACCCTTCAAACCCATCTGTCTCGGGAACTCCACTAGCTGACACTTCAGCAACTGAGTTAAGGACCCCACTTACTCAGACCCCTCCCAAAAACAGATTCGAAGCCCTGGTTGATTATCCTATGTGTATGCGAGAGAAGAGGCTGCGTGCACAAATGACCAGAAACCTTAAGAAAATGTTGCCATCAGTTGAGATCGACACAACTTCAGAACTGTATGAGAAGTTGATCAGGATATGCACTTGGGTGGCATTGAAGAAAGGTCCAACTGAGGATATGTTTGAAGTAATTCTTGGAATGGGTGAAATTGCGAATTTTCAAGACTGGGAGATGAAACAACAAGAAAATAGCGGAGTGAAGAACTATTTTGATCTACTCCCACCTCATGCCTTGACTGCTCTTGTCAAGAGGATGCTAAATGTCTCTGATGATGTGCTATCTTCGGAAGCAAAATCAAGTGTTGGTGTGCAAGTCTCGGAAACTAATCTTGCAGAACACGAGGTGATGCAAGAAGCGAAGCCAGTAGATGAGGTGTAGTCTACTGATCCTAACACTGATCTTGAAAACATTTCAGATCAGATGAGAGGCATTGTGTTCAAATTTCAAGTGGAACATGCCCACAACCCAAGGACAGATGTTGGACAGATCAACATATATGTTGAGAAAGATTTCCCTGCAGAGTTATGTGGTTATGTGAAGAAGTTACATGCCTTGGTGAAGAAAGACTCTGATGATGCTGAGAGAAGGATCAAAGAAGCTAAGTTAGCTATTATACCGTACTGTCCTTCGATTAATTTGAAAGCAATAGCTGGAAGTGTCGTTCCAAAAGATGAAGCAGTAGAAAACGAGGTCTTGACTACTGAGTTGGAAGACAAGTTGGTTGAAGTCCAAGTTTTTGATGAAGATGAAATCATGGAAGAAGCTGTTCCTATTGAAGCTGCTCAAACAACCCAAATGTTTCCAACTGCTGTGTTAGATGAGTTGAAATATGATTTGAAGCAAGTGATTCAATCGTCTATTGATGAATTTTTTAAGTCCGATGTGAAGCAAGCTCTGGACGAACAGAATAAGTCTCTTGTTGAAAGTTCTAAAGAACTGATTGTTGGTGAAGTGAACCAAATGGATGCTACATTCAGACAAGAGATGTATATTCAGCTAGAAGACTTCTTGCAAAGACAGATTAATTATTCTGAGAAGTGTTTTGTTGATTTTGCGAGAGTTTTGGCTGAAGAATCAAAGAAAATGGAACGCATTTGCAGAGTAAAAATTGAGATAGCAGATGAGCAAAGAAGGGAATCTCAAGATCAGTTGGTGAAAGCAAGAGCTTTATTGACTGATATGACTGAAGAGAACAGACTGCTCAAGTTGACTGCTACTCACTTCAAGAATGAATTCACATTCTGTTCGAAGAAATTGGAATATATAGCTGATCGTCTTGAGAAGCTGAGACAAGACACGTCTCATCAAAAGCAAATTGATAGAGCTGCTGAGTTGATGAATCAAGCAGTACAGGAAGAGATGACTCGTTTCACTTCTCTATTCACTCTTAAGGCAAGTGATGAAGCCAAAAGGGGGAAGAGAAAGAAGAATTTAAAGTTGATGAATCTGTGAAAGTTGCTACTGAGACTGAGACTGGTGCAGATATTAATGTTCAAGAGCAAGAGACTAGTAGGCCAAGAAGAAGAGGCAGACTAGTAAAGAAAGCTGATCTAGAACAAGCCAGTGCAGAAGAGCAGAAGAGACTCGCGAAAGGCAAGTCTGTTGCTACTAAAGAGGTTTGTTGGTCCCTGAACGAGTAGTGAATGGGTTTAAAGTCTAGAGGGGAGGGGTGAATAGACTTTAAAACTTTTTCAAACAGAGTTGGGAACCTCTTCTGATTGCTATGTCAACTGGACTGCAAGTCTGCTGGTCCAGATGACTATAGTGATCTGACTGAGGAGGTTATATGCGGAATTATGGTGGCCCTGGTTTAGACTCGTTCTTGTAACTTGTTTTACTTAATGAAAATACTCAGCTGATGCTGGTTTGAAAGTTATGGCCTTGTTTTTAAGAGTGTTGAAATCACAGTATGCACTATATAATAATGAATGTAAAGGCAGAAATGTAAAGTGCAGAAAGTAAATAACACCGGATTTATAGTGGTTCGGATATACGTTCCTACGTCCACTCTCACGTCCTAACGTGATGTTTAATCCCTTTAATTTCCACAAATTACAAGGGTCTTGACCTTTATAGTCCCAAGGTTAGGACTTTGAGATCTGAGCCGTCCTAACAGCTACGGTCTCCACAAGTGATTGTAAGCACTTGCACTTTAAGGGGTTTCAAAAACTTTAACCTTTCGGTGAGGGTTGGGGTTTTTGAGGTGTATCCAACTAATGGTTCAAGCTTATAATTTGCTTAACCACTATGCCTAAAACAATTGATATACAATATGAACAGGTTTCAGGTTCTTAAGGGTTGGATATAAATCACTTAAGAGCTATAGATAATCTAATGGTTTCTGGCTCTTTTGAGAATTCTTAGAACTGTATGGCTTTAGCTTTGATTGCTTGCTTGGCTTGTTGAATTCTCTCTTGTGACTTCTTTTTTGTGATTTCTCATCCTCTTGTATTTATAATGGAGATTGGTTACAACTAGCCGTTGGAGTTGACTAGCCGTTTGAGCAATCTTTCCATAATAGCTTGATTCCTTGATTCCAGCCGCTTGATTGCTTCAATCCTGGGATCATGTCAATCTTCTAAATAAGGTAGGTCTTCGTTTGAATTGCAAGATGACTTAGGAATCAGTCGAGTCCTGGAAGAGCACATAGTCTTCTGATCTGTACTTCTAGTCTTCTGACTACTCTTCTGGCCTTAGGTCTTCTGTCTTCTGATATCAGACGAGTAACACTCTTCTGATCTGGAAATTCTCTGTACTGCTTTTAGACCATCTTCAATCTGGGACTCCATCAGATAGGTAGGTATACAGGCACCTCAACTTATCTGGTCTTCAAGGATCTTCTAGTCTTCATGTCTTCTACTCTTCTCATCTTGAGGATAGGCATGTAAGCCATGACTGTGCTGATCAGCTGATATCAATACAGTTGATCACACAAGACTAGTCTAAGCTGTTCTATACAAGTCAGCTGATCCTATTACATTTATAAACTCTAAGTGTTTTGGCCATCAAAACTATTCTAACATCAAGTGGGGCTTAGGATGAATTTATATCCCAACAATTTCCCCCTTTTTGATGAAGCCAAAACTATACTTGATAAATGCTCTTAATGAAATAAGATAAGAGTTTATAACATGCTAAGACTGAAGCATCTGATGAAGACAATGAGAGTTTGTCTTGTAAGCAGAAAGAACTAGAACTTGAATATAGATAGAACTTTTACAGATTACAAGTAATAGTTTCTTTAAACTTCTAAGCTGGTCTTCATCAGGTCTTCTGATCTTCAAATGCGGTAGGCAAGGTACAGACGAGCTCGAACTTCTTCCATGTGCTGTACATCTGTAACATTCTCCTCTTCATAGATCTTGTACAGAATCTTCTTGATTTCTATCATGTTGGCTCTTCCCGAATCCAGAAGGGGTGCATCCCATTTGGGTTCTTCAGGAGTTAGGATTCTGCAGTTGTCAAGTCCTTTGGCTGTCTTGACAATTTCTTCCCAGAACTCTGGATCTTCAATGTTCATGAACTGGGAGAATTGAAGAAATTCTTCTTCATAAGAAGGGAGAGGACCAAATTTCCTTACTATGTGGTGTTGAATTTGCCACTTCTTCTTCAGGGGGTACCATCTTGGTAGCTCATCTTGAAGGGCTAAGTAATCCACATAATTGCTGTCAAACACTAGGACACTGTCTTCTTGTGCTTTGTGTATCATTGCTTTCCTGAGTTTGGCAATTCTTCTTTCAAATTTGGCTTTGACTGCCTTCGCATCATTCAGCTTCTTTTGCTTAAGCTCTTGAGCTTCAAGCAATTTCTTTTTCTTCAACTCTAGAGCCTCTTTCTCTTCTGCAGTAGGCTCTGCTGGAGCTGACTGAGCTTGCTCATCTGCCTTTCTTTTCCTTGTCATTCTCTTTTCAGAGACTTGTTCTTCAGGAGCAGTGATCTGAAGAGTCTTGGCAGAAACTTGAGTGGGTGCTTGAGTGTCTTCTTGAGCAATTTATTTGCCTTTGCCTTGCCTGTTCTTGATTTTGCTCTTTAAACCACCCAAGGTTTCAGTCAAGTCATCTTGTGCTACTACCAGTTCAGCTTGCTGGGCAGTAGACTTCTCTAGAGCCTTTATCAACATATCTTCCCCCTTTTTGGCTTCAGCAAGTGCAGCCGCAAAAGGCTTCATGGAATTCATGATTTCCACTTTCAGAGTTTGTTTCAGTGCCATGGCATTGACCTTGGCAACTTGGGTCAGATGGGTTATGCTGTGCTCTAGAACTTCAGCATGTGAATTGGAGGAGGAGGCAGCTTCAAATCTAGTCGTAAGAGCTTCCAACTTGGCTGCTGTCTCCTTCAGCTGAGTCTGCAATTTCTCATTCTCCTCTGCAGCTGTTTTAAGAAGAGCTTGTCCTTCAGTGGCTCTTGCTTCAGCATCCTCAATTCTTGTCTTGTAGGTGGTCTCCATGCGGTGCATCTCACCAGTGTAAAGATCAGCAAACCTTTTGGAGGTGTCGGCTGACAACTTCTGATAGGTACTCAAGTATTCTCCTATCTGCTGATGAAGTGCTTCACCAAACTTGTCTTCAACATCAAGAATCTGGTCATGAAGACGAGTCTTCTGTTCCCTTGCAGCTTTCTCAACATATCTTCCTAGCTGCAGGCCTAAACCTTTCTCAAAGTGCAAGTCTATTGCAGCTTTGACCTGGGAGCAGATGTCTGCTGTAAGGTCAACAGATGGGGTAGAAGTAGAGGGTGTACCTTGAGGCTTTGGATGAACAATTATTGCTTTGCCTCTTTCTTCGGCTGATAGGTATTCCTCATTGAGGTAGCAGGTAGTGGCTTTAGTCAGATGGGTCATGATTCGTCTGCCTGCATCCTCTTGATTGTCAATGAAGTGAGTCAGATCGTCTGAAGATTTGAAGTGAGCTGGTACTCTGACTACTTCTCTTTCAATCTCTTCTTTGTCAGCTGGTGCAGCTGAGTCTTCAGCAGGGGCAGCTGAGTCTTCCACCAGGGCTGGTGCAGCTGATTCCTTCATCTTTGCTTGTTCAGCCGTCTGCTGATCCGATGAACCTACTGGGATAGGGACATCAGCAGTGGAGACTCCTAGGATCCGGTTGCAGACTGCAGTTAGTGCCTCATCTGATAGCAGCTGAGCAAAGGATTGAACTTGAGCAACTTCCTTTTGCTCCATCTCCCAGTCGAGGAAGTGTTCCTTTCCTCCCATTCCTTCCATGACATCAAGAAAGTCATCTACATCATCTCGTCTGAGCTCAATCCAAGTGCATACCCTAAGCACTTGTTCAAACTGGATTGAAGTCTCATCAACTCCAGGGATGGTGGTCTTGAGCAGGTTGGCTATCTTCATCCTCATTATCTTTTCTGTTTGGCACATGGGATAGTGCACCATTCTGAACTGAGGTTGAGAAGGACCAGGTTGAACCAGGTCTTCTGGTGCTAAGTCTTCTGGAGCAGAAGGGACAATGATGGTAGGGGTTTGGGTAGTTGGGGCATTTTCCTCTGCTGTGTGAGTATCAGCAGGGATTTGGGAAGTGATTTCTTCTTGTTGGGTAGGAGGTTGGGATTGATCTTCAGTAATTTGTTCATCAGCAGGGTTATGGGTCTGCTGGTCTGGTTCAGTTTCTTCTTGAAGATCAGTAGGTGTTTGAGCTTGATGATCTTGGACATTTGCTGTTTGAATATCAGCAAGGATTGTGGATATAATCTGAGTTTGATCATCAGCAGGTTGTGTGGAGGTGGTCTGAGGTTGGTTGTCTGCTGTTTGAACATCAGCAGGGTTAGGCTGGGCTTGTTCCTCTGCTGTGTGAGTATCAGCAGGGATTTGGGCATCAGTGTGTGAGGGTTCAGATGGGTTGGTATCATCAGAAGGGTTGAAGGATGAAATAGGGGCTATGCTCATTGGAGTAGGGAGCCTGGATTTCTTGGCTTTCTTTGTGAAAGAATAAGTGTTCTTCTTTCTCTTCTGACCCTTTGATAGTTTAGAAGGTGTGAAAGTGAGAGAGGGGTTAGAAGTACCTGCCTTTTTCAAAGGAGAGGCAGTGGGAGTGACATCTGAATCAGATGGGGAGATGAGCCCTGATCTGATCAGATATCTTCTTTGTGCTAAGGTCTGATTGTCATCATCATCCTCTTCAGCAACCTTCTTTTGAGCCTCTTCTTTCGATGGCTCCTCTTCTTCTTCAGCAGCAGAGTTATGAGTGGACTCTTCTGCCTTTTCCATAACATCTTTGGAGGATGCTTCAGCTAACAGCTTCTTCCTCTCTTCTTTCAACCTTGCTGCCTCAGCAAGAGCGTCCTTTCTTAAATAATATTTGGAGATGTGGAAGGTCTTGTGAGGTCCCATCTTGTACTTTCTTGGGAGTACTTCTGGAAGGATGATACTCAGCTTGTTGATAAAGCTGACAGTAGAGGTCACCTTCCATTCTCTTGATTGAAGGTCCAAAGTCACCTTCTTGGCTTCAAGAGCAATTCTGTCCAAGAAAAGCCCTTGCCAGTCTCCATCAATCTGATCCCAGATTGCAGCCATAACTCTAACCTTTAGAGTAGTAACAGCATCATGACTGAATGTGTTACCTAGCAACATCTTGCCTGCTATATCCATCAGGGTTTGGAACTTAGGTTCTAATTGGGATTTCTTGAGTCCAGAGGCATCAGCAGCCTTGATTCTCCCATCAGTGAACATCTCCATGTATTCTTTCTCCTTATTCATGATGTAGGTGGAGATATTGATCTTCCCCCTTGACAAACCAAACAGTTCCTGAAGGATTTCCCTTGTTACCTTGACCTTGTGTCCACCCATGACACTTTCAACATACAATCCCTTCATCACAGCGTTTGCATAGAAAGCTAGCACGTCTTGTTCATAAACGTTGGTGGGTGCTGCTTCCAGAAACTCTCGCAGGTTGAGGTTGATGCAACGGAGAAGGATTTCCTTGTTTGCAGCTGTGTGTTTGCCTTTGAAAAACAGAGCATTCTCTGTGAACATCTTCCCTTCCTTGGACCACTTTGCAGCATCCAAGGTGCTAGTGCTCTTGGTCTTCTCTTCGTAAATTTCAATGATTGCCATAGTATATTTCGAGTGTTAGGGTTTTGAGAGCTTGAAAGAAATTTGCAGAACGAGAGAGTATTGAAAGCAATAGGGTATTGTGAGCGAAAGGGTTTGGAAGAGGTTTTAAGGGTGTGTATATATACTCCAACAATTCTTGATCTAACGGTCAGAATTGGGTTTAATTGTGGAGTAGAGCCCAAGATTTTCCTTCTTTGATTTCGGGCCTTCCTTTAAATTTGCCGGCTGAATTTGCCATGTGGCAACAGTTGATTTGCTGGCAATTTGGTAATTGAGTATTAATGACATCATTACCAAAAATAGCCGTTGTGACTAATTTTGTGGCAAGAATTGATCATTAAGGCCGTTTTTTATAAGTGAATTGCATTCCTTATATAGGCCAATTTGTTTAATTACATTCAGGAATAAATCTAGAATGAATTACATGATCAAAGATAGTCATTAAACTCAAAAATCAAATGATCTTGTCAGCAGAGTGAAGTCTTCTGATTTCTTCAAGAGGTCTGCTGATTTTCCTTGAAAGTCTTCTGGTCAGCTGAGTTGGTCTTCTGATCAGCTGAGTGGAGGATTGAGATTTGCTGAGTAAATCTTCTGTGCTTTGAAGGTCCAACTTGGCTTGATGGATCCTTCATTGTTGCTGTGATGATCCAACCTGGATGATGGATCTTCCAGCTTTATTGTGAGTGGTGATCCAACCTGGTTTGATGGATCTTCCAGCTCTATCTGAATCAAGTAGGACCATCAAATCAATATGTAGATGATCAGCCTGGATGATATCCCACTGGTTCAGGTTGCCCTTACCATCTGATGTTCCTCATCATCAGATGGGTTGTAGCATCAAATGTGTCCTAATTGAATCTCTTCGCTACTCTTGAAAGAGAAGGAAGATTGGAAGAGGCTTCAATGGAGTCGAAGAGAGGGCCATGGACTCAGCCTTCATGTTCTGTTTAGACACAATAGCTTTTGATAACAAGCTCTCCATGTAGAACTTCCCCCTGGAGAAGAAGCTCTGCTTGTTTGCTACTCTGTCCTCTGCATCTCTCTTTCCTCTAGTTTTCAATAAGGACTTCTCTCTTTCCTCTAGTTTTCATAGGCATACTTATGTTGGTTAAACCAAGTATGCTGATCTGCATCATCTTCATCTTCTGGACAAATCTTCATCTCCTTCACCCAAGACTTTGGTTGAAGAATGATCTCCATTCCATCTTTTCTTTCAATCTTCTCCATACCTGAAACAAAAATTGTAGTTGGTGATTTGTGTTCTTAGGTGTTCTCATAACTTCCTCATTTTATAGGGGTAGAAATGAGGTAGTGGAGTGAAAGATGACAAAACTATAGAGTTGATAGGTCTGTATTTCTGAAAAGTTACTTCTTAAGATCAACAATGAGATTCTTGATCTAAGGGTTCACATTTAAAGATATTTAGACTTTATCTTATGGAATGCAGAATTTATAAATTTTGAGCAAGAGTTATTTGAAATCCGTACTGTGCATGCATACTGTTGAGTCGGTGGTGTATTAATCCAACCAAGTATAACTCAATAGTACACTGTATTTATGTATATAAATAAAGTATTTTATGAAGAATAGTTTATTATTATACATAGTATACATTGCTGGGAATAAAGAGATCAAATAACTTTGTTCAAGTCTGCTATATATATATATGATATGATATGCAATGCAGATTTTAGAGTATTTCATCAAGGATTCTTAAGGTATCATTGATTCCCCCTTGATTAGATGACTCTAAGTTTTCCCTCAGCTTTATTTGTCTTCATTGGGAAAGAACTTACCTGAAGATGAGGGTGTCTATTCACCTCATCTGATCCTCCTAGTCTGCTGCACTTGGGTCAGCTGAGGTTTTCAGCTGATCTTTCCTTCTTCATGTGCTTGGGTCCAGGAGTCCTAAGCTGTAACATAGGATTTTGAACCTTTCTTCAGCTAGGGGCTTAGTCAAGATGTCTGCTCTTTGGATATCTGTGTGAATTTTCTCCATCTTGATGTCCTTCTTTTCAAGGTGGTCTCTTATGAAGTGGTGTCGAATGTCGACATGCTTGCACCTTGTGTGGAGGACTGGATTTTGAGTGATGGCAATGGCACTGCTGCTATCACAATAAATAGGGACTTCTCTTGCCTCTACATTGTAATCCTTGAGTTGTTGAACTAGCCAGAGCAGCTGACTACAACAACTACCAGCTGCCATGTATTCTGCTTCAGTGGTGGAGGTTGCAACTGAGGTTTGCTTCTTAGAGAACCATGATATCAGCTTGTTGCCTAGAAATTGACAGGTTCCAGATGTGGATTTCCTATCAATTCTACATCCTCCATAGTCTGAGTCAGAATAGCCACTCAATTCTAGATTGTCATCAGCAGGGTACCATAGTCCTAGGTTGACTATTCCTTTTAGGTACTTGAGAATCTTCCTTGCTGCTTCTAGATGACTTTGCTTTGGGTTTGCTTGAAACCTAGCACATACTCCTACAACAAATGTTATGTCTGGTCTGCTAGCTGTAAGATATAGTAGAGATCCAATCAGTGCTCTATATTCAGCTTGATCAACTGCCTTTCCAGACTCATCTGGTTCCATTTTGAAAGATGTCATCATTGGAATCCTTGCAGTCTTGCTTTGTAGGGCTTTGAATCTTTCTAATAGGCTCTTGGTATACTTGGACTGGTTGATGAAGATCCCTTCTGAACTCTGCTTGACTTGAAGTCCTAGAAAATAATTCATCTCACCCATCATGCTCATTTCAAACTTTCCTTGCATAAGTTCAGAGAACTTCTTGCACATCTCTTGATTGGGTGATCCAAATATAATATCATCTACATATATTTGCACCATTAGGATGTCTTCTCCTTCTTGTATTCTGAAAAGAGTTCTATCCACTTTGCCTTTTGTATATCCATTGTCAAGTAGGAATTGTGACAATGTGTCATACCAAGCTCTGGGGGCTTGTTTTAGACCATAGAGAGCCTTCTTCAGTCGATATACTTGATCACCTTTTTCAAAACCTGGAGGCTGCTCTACATATACTTCTTCTACCAGAATACCATTTAGAAAAGCACTCTTGACATCCATTTGATATACCTTGAAGCCCATATATGATGCATAAGCTAGAAACAGTCGTATGGCTTCTAATCTGGCTACTGGAGCAAAGGTTTCATCATAGTCAATCCCTTCAGATTGAGAGTATCCTTTTGCAACTAGCCTAGCCTTATTTCTAGTTATCACATCATTTTCGTCCTTCTTGTTCTTGAATACCCACTTTGTTCCTACTACATTGTGGTTTTCAGGACGATCTACCAATTCCCAGACTTCATTTCTTTCGAATTG
The DNA here is from genome assembly GCA_963675135.1 of Galeopsis tetrahit. NCBI lineage: Eukaryota > Viridiplantae > Streptophyta > Magnoliopsida > Lamiales > Lamiaceae > Galeopsis > Galeopsis tetrahit. Next base: position 66,776,129 of record OY776133.1, read on the forward strand.
GTTTAGTTCTTCTTGCATAGCAATGATCCAATTGCTATCTATCATTGCTTCTTCTATATCAGCTGGTTCAATGTTGGATAGGAAAGCACACCAGCAGAACATAGATGATTGTGAGTTCTGATTCAGTTGTCTTCTTGTCTTGACACCTGAGTCAGCTCCTCCTAAGATGAGGTTTGATGGATGGTTGTTTCTCCATGTATGCCTCACAGGAGTATCTGCATTGGATGAGCTTGGATTCTCATCTGATCTAGTGCCATCAGGAGGGCTGACTTGATTAGGTCGATCATCATCTGTATCTTGAGTGTCAAAGAGATCATTCCCCCTGGCATTTGGGATTGGTGCATCTTGATTCTGGTCAGCTTGTCCTGCTTGAGTTTGAGATCTAGTGACAGGTCTATGAGGCTTATCCTCCTCTGGTTCTTCAGGGAAAGGTTCATTGACTTCAATGAACTCATCTGGTTTGGACTTGATCACTAGATGTCTCATCTGATCTGCAGCTGAGTTTGTTTCTACTGCATTCTTTTCACAAGATTCATTAAAAACAACATGAGGTGTTTCTTCCACAAGAAGGGTTCGTTTGTTGAGTACTCTAAATGCTTTGCTAGTTGAGGAGTATCCTAAAAATATCCCCTCATCTGCTTTGGCATCAAAAGCATTCAACTTACTCTTCCCATTGTTGTGAATGAAACACTTACAACCAAATATATGAAAGTAAGATACTATAGGTTTTCTACCTTTCCATAGTTCATATGGGGTTTTCTCATGTATTTTATGAATACCTGACCTGTTTTGAGTGTGACAAGCTGTGTTGATGGCTTCTGCCCATAGCTTCTTGGGAGTGGAGAATTCAGCAATGAGTGTTCTGGCAGCTTCTTTGAGTGTTCTGACTCTTCTTTCAGCTACACCATTCTGTTGTGGTGTTCTTGCTGCACTTGTCTCATGCTGAATACCATTAGAAGTACAATAGGCAATAATATAAGAGTTAATGAATTCAGTGCCTTTGTCACTTCTAATTTTCACAATTGGTTCTCCCTTCTCTACTTGGATTCTCTTCAATAGTTCAGGGAGCTTCTGCTGTGTTTCACTCTTCTTGTATAAGAAGATAACCCAAGTAAACTTGGAATAATCATCTACAACAATAAGAGTGTACTTCCTCCCTGTTAGAGTGGTTGGAGTGATTGGTCCAAAGAGATCCATGTGAAGCAGTTCAAGAACTCTGCTGGTTGATGTTGTCTTCTTGGTCTTGAAGGAGACCTTTGTTTGCTTTCCTTGTTGACATGCATCACACACCTGATCTTTACAGTAGAGTTCATTAGGCAGACCATCAACTAAGGATTCCCTTGCTAACTTGTTCATAGTCTTAAAGTTCAGATGACTAAGACGTTTGTGCCATAGCCAGCTGACATCTTTAGGGCTCTTCACAAGCAGACATGTATCCTTAGGACAGCTGTTCCAATTTGCAAGATACATACTTCCCTTTCTAGATCCTGTTAGAAGGTTTTGTTTTGTTCTCTTATCACTTATGAGACACTCATCTTTAGAGAATTTGACTGAGTAACCAGTGTCACAAAAGTGAGAAACAGATAATAAATTAAACTTAAGACCTTCTACATATGATACATCATGTACCTCAATGTCACCATTTTTAAGGGTGCCATATCCTTTTGTGTTACCATGCGCGTTATCACCAAAGAAGACTTTTGGACCTTTCTTTTCTATGTAGTTGGTCAGCAGGGCTTTGGTTCCTGTCATGTGAGTTGAGCATCCACTATCTATGTACCAAGTTTCTCCTGCTAGACCTCCTCTTCTGTATAGGTCCCTCCTTTCCTGCAAGAAAAGTTAAGTCTTAGGTACCCATTTTGTTTTGGGTCCTTGGGTGTTAGTACTACCCTTGGGAACCCACATATACATTGGTCGTTTGAACAACCTTGAGCACTTGAGTTGTTTCCCTCGGGCATCACAGAACCAAATCTTACCAGTCAGCACCTTGGACTGATCTGATTTGTCCTTAGTGTCAGCTAAGTAATAGTCAAATGGTTTCCCTTTATAGGAGTGTACATACATGATCTTTTGACTAGTTACATTCGGCCTGGGTGCATTAGCTGGTCGATGCACACGATTATATGGACCATACTCTTCTGTTCTCACAATATCATAAGAGATAGGGGGTGCAAAGAGAACATATTTGTTTGAAGAAGCCTTCTTCTTCTTGGCTGGAGCAGCATACAGCTGAGACTGTCTCAGCCGAGATGGTCTAGGCTGTTTGCTGTTCCTCTGTACAGGCTTGGGGTTAGCTTGTCCTTTACCATTTTTGGTTTTGGGATAGTTAGCCTTAGCTGGTACAGATGCCTTTTGGTTCATATTAGGTTCATTGTGTTTAGAACACTCACCCTTTTCATGTGTCTGAGTAGTGCACTTGTTAGGTGTACTACCCCCAGCTGGAGAGGATGTAGATGGGTTGAGTTCATAGCCAAAACCCATCTTATTGCCATTTGATCTATAATACTCAGAGATACTTTCAATAGTAGTAGAGGCTTTATTGAACTCTGATATCTTTTGATTTAGGCATTCCTTCTCCTTTTCTAAGAGTTTGTGTGCTTGGAAGAGGTCATCGAATTTGGATTGTAGTGAACGAAGTTCCTTAGTTTCTAAAGCTTGAGTTTGTAACATCCCCTCATACAACTGAGTTATTGTGGTATTTTCTTCCTTAAGAAGCTCCACTTCTCTGGTCAATCTTCATTCATTGTGGCCAGCTCAGGGGTGTTATCAAACTTAACCTTTTTCAACTTAGCAATGTCTTTCCTTAGATCCTTATTCTCCTCTTCCACTTCTATAAAAGCTCTAGTGGCAATATCCAGATCACCTTTTACTTTTCTTAAAGATTGATAATAGGTGTCTTCTGATTCGCCTTCAGATGAGTTTATCTCATCTGATTGTGAAAAAATAGGTGAATGGAAAGTAGTAGCATAGGAGTTTACCTCATTTTCACCTATAGCCATCATAGCTAGGTCATCTGAATCATCTGAGAAGATTTGGCAGTCTGGTGATGTAGGGAGTTCATCACTTTGATATTCAGATTCTTCAGTCACCATAGCTTTCTTGTCTGAAGTTCTTCTTGGCCTTCTTTCTTCTTTGTCATCCAAATCCAGCTCAGGACATTCATAGACATAGTGTCCTGGTTTGCGACAGTTGAAGCATGATCCAGGTTTCTGATTTGAGTTGCCTTTCCTTGGAGGAGTGGCATCTCTTCTTCTGGATCCTCGGCTGTCAGATGACTCCACATCCTTTCTAGGATGTCTTTCTGGTGTTCTTTCTCTGGAACCTCTGGAGGGTGAACTTTCTCTTCTATCTTTGTAGTTTCTATAGAATTTTCTATATTTGCTGTTGAGAGTGTTCATCCTTTCGAATCTCTTGATCATAAGAGCCATTTGTTCCTTCAGACTCATGTCTGATCCTTCACAGTCTTCTGTTTTCAGAGAGGCCTTGCCAGATGAGGTACTTGCAGCTTTTGTATTGGCTGCCTTGAAGGCTACAGTCTTGGAGGTAGATGGGGCTGCAGTTGACTCATCACTTCCTGAGTTTTCTTCTCTGTCAAGGTCATATTCATGAGCTTTTAGGTTCTGAAATAGAGTTTGAGTAGACCACTTCTTGATATCTTGAGTATCTTTGATGATGGTCTTCTTGAGTTTCCATCTCTTGGGTAAAGAGTCCAAGATCTTCAAGTTTTTCTCTCTATTTGTATACTTCTTGCCTAGAGATTCAATCTCATTTATGATCTTTGTACATCTATTGTCCAGCTGATCAATAGTTTCTCCTGGATGCATCTTGAGGTGTTCAAACTTCTTGACTGCTGTCGACAATTTGCTTTCCTTGATCAGCTTAGTTCCTTCACAGAGGAGTGCCAATGCCTCCCACATCTCTCTGGCTGACTCACAGTGGATGACCTTTGCAATGTACTCATTTGGAAGAGTTTGCATTATGTAATCTTGAGCAATGCTATCAAGGTTTGATTGCTTCATCTCTTCTGGTGTGAGATCCCTCATAGGCTTGGGAACCAGTTCTCCAACTGGGACTTCTGGATTACCATTTGCAGTGTTGACTGTCATGATGGTGATTGGGCCTTCAGTGATTACAGACCACATCTTGTAGTGGACTGATGTGAGATTCTTCCTCATCCTGATCTTCCAGTAATCATAATCCTCAACTGAAAACTTAGGCAACTTTCGCATGTTAGCACTCATGCTGTATGGATTTTCAAAAACAAGTTTTTCAAAAGATCTGTTCAAGAGGACTACAGAAAGACTCCCTCAAGTCTTCTGATAATCTAGAGACAGTAGTCCGTTAGAACCACTGCTCTGATACCACTTGTTGGTCCCTGAACGAGTAGTGAATGGGTTTAGGGTTTAGGGGTGAATAGACTTTAAAACTTTTTCAAACAGAGTTGGGAACCTCTTCTGATTGCTATGTCAACTGGACTGCAAGTCTGCTGGTCCAGATGACTATAGTGATCTGACTGAGGAGGTTATATGCGGAATTATGGTGGCCCTGGTTTAGACTCGTTCTTGTAACTTGTTTTACTTAATGAAAATACTCAGCTGATGCTGGTTTGAAAGTCATGGCCTTGTTTTGAAGAGTGTTGAAATCACAGTATGCACTATATAATAATGAATGTAAAGGCAGAAATTTAAAGTGCAGAAAGTAAATAACACCGGATTTATAGTGGTTCGGATATACGTTCCTACGTCCACTCTCACGTCCTAACGTGATGTTTAATCCCTTTAATTTCCACAAATTACAAGGGTCTTGACCTTTATAGTCCCAAGGTTAGGACTTTGAGATCTGAGCCGTCCTAACAGCTACGGTCTCCACAAGTGATTGTAAGCACTTGCACTTTAAGGGGTTTCAAAAACTTTAACCTTCCGGTGAGGGTTGGGGTTTTTGAGGTGTATCCAACTAATGGTTCAAGCTTATAATTTGCTTAACCACTATGCCTAAAACAATTGATATACAATATGAACAGGTTTCAGGTTCTTAAGGGTTGGATAGAAATCACTTAAGAGCTATAGATAATCTAATGGTTTCTGGCTCTTTTGAGAATTCTTAGAACTGTATGGCTTTAGCTTTGATTGCTTGCTTGGCTTGTTGAATTCTCTCTTGTGACTTCTTTTTTGTGATTTCTCATCCTCTTGTATTTATAATGGAGATTGGTTACAACTAGCCGTTGGAGTTGACTAGCCGTTTGAGCAATCTTTCCATAATAGCTTGATTCCTTGATTCCAGCCGCTTGATTGCTTCAATCCTGGGATCATGTCAATCTTCTAAATAAGGTAGGTCTTCGTTTGAATTGCAAGATGACTTAGGAATTAGTCGAGTCCTGGAAGAGCACATAGTCTTCTGATCTGTACTTCTAGTCTTCTGACTACTCTTCTGGCCTTAGGTCTTCTGTCTTCTGATATCAGACGAGTAACACTCTTCTGATCTGGAAATTCTCTGTACTGCTTTTAGACCATCTTCAATCTGGGACTCCATCAGATAGGTAGGTATACAAGCACCTCAACTTATCTGGTCTTCAAGGATCTTCTAGTCTTCATGTCTTCTACTCTTTTCATCTTGAGGATAGGCATGTAAGCCATGACTGTGCTGATCAGCTGATATCAATACAGTTGATCACACAAGACTAGTCTAAGCTGTTCTATACAAGTCAGCTGATCCTATTACATTTATAAACTCTAAGTGTTTTGGCCATCAAAACTATTCTAACATCAAGTGGGGCTTAGGATGAATTTATATCCCAACAAGGTTCAGACGAGAAGAATTGTCAAAAGAAAGCTTGATATGCGCGAACCAAAAGTTAAAGAATCTATAGGTCAGATAATTGCTGATTTAGATGAGACGGAGATTCTGAAGAAGCAGAAGCTAGAAGATGATTGTTATGCTAACAAGAAGGTGTTAGGTAAACACATCAAAAGACTGCAGAAGATGAAAGAAAATCCTGATATGATTGAAGATGCCCACATAGACAAGTTCATTGACAATGAGCATAGCGATGCTTGGAAGATTATCAAGTTGAAATGGGAAGTTGATCATTGGATTATCAGAAAATTTGGTGATGCAGATAGCAAAGAAGAGTTGTATGCTGTTTTTGACAAGTTCATGGAAGCTGAGGATAACAACTTATGTAACTTGATCATGCGCATTGCTACTGCTATTGGTTATAATATTCTTGTTCCTGATTTTCCTAAGTGGGAAACTCCACTACTAGGATCTGGAAAAAGAATCGACTTCAACAAAGTAAAGAAGCTTGAAGAAGAGTTGCTTGAGAAAGAGAAGATAGACAATGAAGATCATATCTCAAATATTCACAGAAGAATTCTCGATGCATTCTGCATTCCTAATCAGGACGTTGGAAACATCAGTGAGTAAAATTGTAAGTACTTTACTTAGCTTCATATTTTTCTGTCTAAGTAAGTGTAATCTACTTGATCTATGATTATGAATGAAAAGATAACATATTTTGAGAAGATAACTACTTAACTAGTCTACTGACTTAAAATAATTCAAGTAGTTTTGGCTTCATCAAAAAGGGGGAAATTGTTGGGATATGAATCCTAATACAAGTCCTAATTGATGATGAGAAGTAGTTTTGATAAGCCAAAAGTAGACTTGAATATATTTCTAAGTATTGACTGATCTAGTTATGAAAGTCGTCTTGTGAACAAGATCAGTAGAGTACAAAGTATAAAAGAAAGAAAGAAAGACAAGTACGTTTTATAAGTACTATGCTGAGTTCGTATAGGTTTTATGATGAGCGAATAAACGATGTATAGAAGCTCATAGTTCATATGTTTTGTTTATATTGATGTATAGATTTAAGTTGACTAAGCTGGAATTATAAAGCTTAAAGTAATGTAATAGTCTTGTTAAGATTAAATGATAGGACTAGTATAGATTAGTTCTTCATGGAAGTCTACTACTGAAGAAGTCTACTGCGAAGAAACAAGAAGACTTGAGAAGACAAGACAAGTGAAGAAGAAGACTGAAGATTTGTCTAAGTATGGAAGACTAGACAAGATTAGTGCGAAGTTTATGGATAAGTCAGAAACGCGTATGAAGGAAGATATATTGAAGAGTTAGTTATGGAATAACTAATTAACTGAAGAAACACGTGGAAGGATAAGAGGAAACCGTTTGAAGTTAGTTATCAAGAAAAGTGAAAGTGTGTGTGCGAAATCAGAGATGTTGTCTGTTGTGTTGGCACAATCTAGACAACACTATGCAGCGGAAATTAAATTGCACGTAGTGAAAATAGAAGTATTCAAAATTTGCATAGATTATAAAATAATCTATGCTGTTCACTATATAAAAATATGTGAAACGAGTACAACCTCTTAGAGGTGTACAAAAACACTTCGATGAGTGTATATAATTTACTAGATCCTATGAAACTATCTCCCTCATAGATCTATGCATATAACCTAGTAAATAAGACCATGATCAACACATTATTATTCGGGTTTACAATAATGTGAGGATCTACAAGAAGAAACAATAATTTTCCTAACTAGAAGCGTATAGAGCGTTCAATAGTGTAGTAATCTAATTTAGCTTTTCTTCTTGTGTATCTTGTGTTGAGGCAGCTGCGGTATTTATAGGCTTCATGCACGAACTGCCATCAACTCCCATGATCGCCTCAACCTTGAGATCATGCGGTTAGGAACTTCTCTCCACTACTCCTAGAATTTAGGGACTTGTTATACCATGTCTAATAACTTCTCACTCCCACGCAATGGCATGACTTGGTGTTGCCCACGTCTACTAACTGCTCTGGGGACATCATTAGACAACAAGCGTAAGATAAGAGTTAGTGAGAAAAGGAAGGGCAAATTATGATGTTGTCATAAGTGTTGGGAACATTAAACACAACACTCGGTTGTTAGTGTTGGATCATTAAACAAAACACTTATTTCAACATCAACAATCTCCCTCAATTTGACCGTTCCACATCAACACAACTGAAGTTCGCACAACAGATATATTGACTAAGAATTTAACACAATTGATATTTCAACAGAAATTGAATTAGCAATTGTATTAGATCAAATTAATAAAACAACATCTAAACCAAATAACTTGTTTAGATTTAAATAAAGTCGTACATAAAGTAAATCCTAAATAATAAAGGAAATAACAGAAATATAAATCAAACAATCATGACAAACAAATAAAGAAAAATTATGTAAATAAGTAAAGGAGAGGATTGGGCTGAATAACACTTCAGCTACATCTTCATGGATCTGGACAAACTCTCCCATACTTTATAACTTCTCCAGTTTGCATGCTTTCATAAATCTCCATGCACGGTCTTAATGACATCAACATCTTGTGCATCTTCAGCTACTGCCTTATCCCTTTCTTGTACGGCTTCTGTTTCTTGACTGTCACCATCAGTGTTGATTGTGAAAGAAAGGACGAATTATTAATGATGTTGTCAGATATGTAACATTGACACAACATCAACAATCTCCCCCAATTTGGCATTTCGACAACAACAAACCTGATGCAATAATAGATAACAGAAAGTGTAGAATAGACAACAAGAATAGAATGTAATGTTAAACAAAAGTGAATTTGAACCATTGAAAATAACTCCCCCTAAAAATGATCTTTCCAAAACTCCCCCATAGATGTAAAACTCTCCTTTTCAACAAGTAGGATAATTTCCATCTACAACAATTTGCATTAGGTGCAGCATCTTATGCAGCTTCTCCCCCTGTTGGTGTGGAAAGGAGAAATAAATAGATTAAAAGATCATGAACTGCGGTAATGCTGGCATGATTGTTCCATCATTCTCTGAAACATTCAGTGAAATCGCCATTGTTGTAAGAAGAGTCAGAAGACTTTGAGTAGCAGTAGGGTTTTGAGTGGTTTCAGGTTCTTGGTTTCAGTAGGAGGGTGAATGCTTTGCATTTTAGAACAAATGTTTTAAGGTTTGCAACGTCATAGGTGTAGATGTTTGAGAAATTTCAGTGGAGGTTTCAAATTTTGGAATAGGTACCTCAATCGAACTGACCATAAGGTATGGTGATCCCGATGTCGTTGTTTCAACATTATCTGAAACACGTAGGAAAATCGCAATTGAAGCAAGTAAGTTTAGAGGGTTCGATTTTCAGAGGAAGAAGAGGCTTGAGAATTTGAGCTTTGATCGAATGGTGAAGTGTTTTCCATCCTTTAAATACCTGTAAACTAGATTCGAATTAAATGAACAATTCAAAGTTTGGAAATTTAAACACTTTTAAATTTAAATGCAGTGAAGAAAAATCAATACTTTGTGAAATACCACTGCATATAATATCTTCAAAGTCAGTGCATAAGTTATAGAATATAATAACAATATAAATATCTAGACATTTGAATTTATTAAAAGAACTTACGTAGAGAATATCAATTGGAAGTTGTACGCATAATGGGAGTAATTCGAAAAAAATAAGAAGTGAAATGAATAACTTCTCCCATGTAAGTGATCGTGTGAAATTGGTGGGAGAGAAACAAGGAATTAAAAATTGCCCAAATTAAATAAAATACTGAAAATGCAATAAATATAAAAATAATGACCTGAAAATATCCAATTTAATAATTCTGAAAAATTAATCTAATATTCAGAAAATAAATAATTCATAAAGGTAACTGAAATTCGAGTCATTTTCAATGTCGCTCATAATGTTGGCCCACATACATCTCAACACTGTTTTTACATGAATTTGCTTCATTTGTGTTGCACATATTTTTTTTCACAATTTCACATTGATCCATCTTTTGAAAAGAGTGCATCGTAGTAGCGAACTCCGTGCCCCATAGTTACTCAATGGATATATGAATAATTTGATGCAATTTTTAATCACCTTTTGAAAAGAGAACATTGTAGTAGCGAGCTCCGTGTCCCATAGTTACTCAGTGATTTTTAAGCATCTAAATTGTGATCCTTTTTTTTTTTTGCATTTAAGAGATGTATGTCCAGAACAAAAATTTTTGCAACAATTTTTTCAAGACTCAAATAACATTTACACAGAAGAATATTGCACTAGTATAACAGAAATAACTTGTTTAGATTTAAATAAACTCGTACATAAAGTAAATCCTAAATAATAAAGGAAATAACAGAAATATAAATCAAACAATCATGACAAACAAATAAAGAAAAATTATGTAAATAAGTAAAGGAGAGGATTGGGCTGAATAACACTTCAGCTACATCTTCATGGATCTGGACAAACTCTCCCATACTTTATAACTTCTCCAGTTTGCATGCTTTCATAAATCTCCATGCACGGTCTTAATGACATCAACATCTTGTGCATCTTCAGCTACTGCCTTATCACTTTCTTGTACGGCTTCTGTTTCTTGACTGTCACCATCAGTGTTGATTGTGAAAGAAAGGACGAATTATTAATGATGTTGTCAGATATGTAACATTGACACAACATCAACAAAAAGGTTGTTGGATAACAAACTTATCTTGATTTCTAGAAGTCTATAAATACGTGAAGACATACAAAGGTTATGACTACTAAAGCGTTGAGATTTACAAAGCAATTACTAAGAGAAATTCAAAGCAAGAAAACTCGCAGAGTTCAAGTTCAGAAAGTCGAAGCTACAAGACAAGTCACAAATTCGAAGAAGGCTACTACTGGACTAAGAGAAGTTTTACGTTTATTGTTGTTTTTGTTCAAGTTGCTAGTTGCTTGTAAAAATAGCTAGTTGTTAGATCGAAGAAACACTTGGTAGTGTTATCGAAAAGATCGAAGTCTTATTTCTTGGGACTTAAAGCCACAAGAACACACTACTCGAAGAGAAGAGTTAATAAATTTCACAACTGGGTTTGTGAGAGTGGATGTAGACAAGTTGTCGAACCACTATAAATCTTGTGCGTTGATTTACTTACTGTTTTATTTGTTGTTTGATTGATTACTTGTTTAATTGATTAAAACTGCATATTGGATAGACAAGTTAAGTGTTCATAACAGAAGTTCATATTCGAGTATTAGTTGAGTATAAATTTGTTGGGCTCATTGATAAATTTGATATTTCCGCATTGTGTACTTTGATATATTGAAAGATTTTAAAAAGTCTATCTAGACGTTTTCCTAGCTTACTCAATATTATCTACTCAACTAGGGACCTACATTAGGTATCTTAAGTATGGATTTGACTTTAATTTCTTTACTATAATTTTTTGGTTTTAATTGTAGTAAGGGTATGGATTTTAGCTCTTAATGTTTATAAACTCTATAATTGCCACGATCTTGATGCGTGATTTGAAAAAGAAAAAAATATTGAATCAATGGAAGATGGTTGAAGAAAATATTGAGTTTGTACCTGACCTCCTGATTCATTAGCCTACAAGTCTCCAACTCAACAAACCCGAGGGATTCTCTAAAGAAGTTGTTATCCACTAATTTCCCAGATGAGTACGCCAAGATATTAATTAATAATGTAACAGTGGTCAAAGAGGCTTTAAAGGTGTGTACGGAGGCGCTAAACGACGCTCTTGAGTCCTTGGACGACGCCGTATCGATACTATAGAGCAAGAAGAAGAATATGTTGAACGACGTGAGAACATGGTTGAGCACCGTGGTGACGGATCAAGAAACGTGTTTAAACGCATTGGAAGAGGTGAAATCAAATGAGAAAAACATGTAGAAACGATTAACAATACACAATGTCAAAAATTTTTGCAGTAGAGTTTTTTTTAGGGAAAATATGAATCAATAATTGAAGATTGCAGTAGATTTTTGCTGAATATTGACCACTGATACACGCGTTATGCAACACTAAATAAACAACCGCAAGTATACGACGTCTATTGTAGCGTGATAAGCACGAGGTCGATCCCACGAGAAGGTTAAGCGTAAAAGTGGTAGTTTGCTAGTCGAGTTCTAAGTAGACGTGATCGATAATTTGAAAGTTGAATTACTCCTAAGATTGTCTAACAATGTGTCACAAATAAACAACGAAAGAGTAAATACGAAGTCGATCAAATACCATGCAAATAAGTAAGACGAACGTAAACGAATTGAAATTCAAAGAGAAAAGGTGGGTTCCAAGGCGATGGTAACACTTAGATGTCCGTTTATGAATGTTATCTCGTTTAGATGGCCATTAAGTTTATCTCATATAGGGTGATCACACAAGAAGGATTAATTAATCTCTCGATCTAATTAACCAAAGACGCAATGCAACATAGGCTCGTATTTCTACCTCACAAACATTACACCGCCTAAAATAGCTCCTAAGACCATTCGATTCCCTCTCCGATAATTAATCCTCTCTCGAGCTCATAATAATATCGGGTTGCATGCTTGCATACGATTAAATGAAATAAATCTCTCGATCTTACTCCAATTAACAATAGATAAGCAAATCATCATGGCCAATAACAACATGCTTGACAATGGATAATTAAACATGCAAATAAGAAACAAACACCAATTAAAGCAAGAAATTACTCATAAACATCAATCCAAGTCTTACAATGTCTTAGAACCACAAAGTGTTTAGCTAACTACAAACATAATCAAATTCCAAATTCCAAATGAAATAACTAAATAAAAAGGAAAAGAAAGAGAAAGCTTAGTCTAGAATGTGGTAGGGAATGGAATTTGGGAGCTATTGCATCATTTCTTCCTTGATTTGGTGAAGAATTGAGAGAGAAATGGCCAAAACACCTCCAAGTATGTGTAACTATGTGTGGATTTGGGGGAGAATGCTTGGATTTCAAGAAAGGGGGTTTAAATAGTGTTTAGGTAGGGTTTGTATGGCAAAATTGCAAGTTGGTCCCTAAAAAATGGCCAAAATGTGGAAAAGGCACCGAAAATGGGCTTGGCACGGCCGTGCTCGGAGCACGGCCGTGCAAATGGACATATGGTCGTACAGGTGCACGGCCGAGCAGGGTGCTCGGCCGTGCTCGGCGGACAGGGGCTCGTAGGTTGCTCGGCCGTGCTGGATACTCGGTCGAGGCGATGCGGAGCAGGGGCGAAGGCGAGCTCGGCCGTGGCCTTGTCTCGGCCGAAGCGTGGTTGACCAAAACTTCTCGGTCTCGAGATGCAGGTGCTCGAGCGCGCAACTCGACCGTGGCCTTCAAATTTCGTCTAGGCAGCAGCTCGGCCGAGCAGGGTGCTCGGCCGTGCCCTCTCTCGGTCAAAAATCCTTCGGTTTCGATGTGCACTTGCTCGAGCACTCGTCTCGGGCGTGCTCTCGCTCGGTCGGCTTCGGCCCTTTCTCGTTTCGTGCATATCTTTCGCCTCGGGTGTCGGATTGACTCGATTCCTTTGGCTAATCCACTCCATTTTTTGAGACGAATCCAACCGTGCACTCCTCTTCCTGATCTAGCAAAGTATGGTTGCTGTTTTGCTCCAAATTTCATCGTATTTCCTATAAAATCGACAAAACACAACCTTTCTCTCATTTCGGCTCAAACAATCATAATCAATGCATAAATCAATGAAATCCACGTCAAAACATGCTTCACATGTGCCTCTAAAACGTGTAATTCCACCCGAATCAATCACGAATAAGGAAGGTCAAATAATTAAATGAAACACAGTGATCTTGAAACGGAAGAAATTTATTAAATAATAAATTAGTCTTCATATTTAAATCTAAGGGCTTTAAATCTAAGGGCATAAAGGGTTATTAACATATGTCTTTGTCCTTATTTAAAAAGATTATATTCGTGGTCCTTTATTAAGAAGGTATGTCTATGAATGACATTTTTTATAAAAATTCTCGACCAACAGGGTTGGGGCGCTAGGGCGGTAGTCCTGAGGTGGGCCTACGGGGAGGGGCGCCAGGGCGTAGTCATGAGGTGGGAAATTTATTTATTTTAATTTATTTTGTTTGATATATTAATTTTATAAGTTTGAGATAGTGTTCGTGGCATCCAACCGTTCCAACGTGTATTAAATGGGTTGGTCTGCTATGGACTCGAGTGCATGTTGTGCACCTAGTCCATGTTTTACTGACTTATATTTTTTGGTAAATGGTGTTGCACTTTTCAATTATTAAACTGTATAATAATATCTTTAGTCATAGTGACTTACACTTTTTAGTAATATTGTGTTGTACTTTTCAGTTTAATAACATATACTTTTCTTTAGACTAGAGTGCACAACATGCACTCGAGTGCATACTAGACTTTACCGTATTAAATTGCAACAATATAAAAGGACAAACTTTTTCATTATAATCTAAAAGGTCGTGATTAAATTATTAGTTGAATATCAATTTATAAATCAACTGTACCTATATATATATATATATATCTACACTTATATACTAATTCTGAATCTTTTCTTTCCTACGTGTCATCCCAATTCTTCCCCTTTTCTGTTTCCCTAATTTTATAGAATTTCTGATTTTTTTATTTTATTTTATTTTGTTTAACCGTTTCTTTCTCTCTCTTCTCCAACTATAATTTTTTAAATTATTTTTCGTTCTTATCCATTCTCTCTCTCCTTCACTTCTTCTTCCTATTTAAGTTTTCTAATTATAATTTCTAATTATGCATTTTTTAAAGTATTTTTAATTTTTCTTTTCATAGTTTTTTCATTTTATTTACTAAATATTACTCCCTCCGTCCCCCTATAAGTTTCTCACTTTTCTTTTATAGATGTCCCACAATAAGTTTCTCATTTCATTTTTTTTTCATTTTTGGCATATGATTTTCTCTCTCCCAATCACATCACTTACACTTTATCTATTATTTTATTATACTTCATTTCACACTCATATATTATTTTCTCTCTCACCATCACATCACTTGTACTACATCTATTATTTAATCATATTTCTTAATCAAAACAATTCAAAGAAAGGGGAAACTTATAGCGGGACGGAGGGAGTATTTATTTTATCATCCCGCAAATTTTGCGGGGGTCTTCTACTAGTATATATATATATCTTTATCTTTATATCGCATATTTGAGAGTCTACATTTCTCCTACGTGACATTCTCTCCTGCCTTTATTTTAAAATACTGTTGAGTATATTTTATTATTTTTAAGGGCTAGTCTTGGGTGAGACCGTCTCACAGAATGAGATCCGTGAGACAGCTGTTATATATAAAAAGTGATAATGTTTGAACAAAAAGTGATAGTGTTTAAGCAAAAAGTGATAGTCAGTTTTGTTAAAAATATTATCACTTTTTACTTAAACATTATCACTTTTTTTACAAACCAAAATCTGGAAAAAAAATGTGGGTTATCCTACCCAAAATTTTGAAATATGGGTTAAAAGGACCCGTCTCACAGAAAAAGATCCGTGATACGGTCTCACACAAGTTTTTGCCTATTTTTAAATCTAAATAAATAGGTTAACAATCTTAAATACTGTAACTGTTCTTAAATTTAAAATCAATAATTAGATTTAATTAAGTAAACATTTAACATGTTTAATTATAAAATCTTTATTTTATCTATTTTCACAATTTTTTTATATTCTGCGTGCGTAAACATTCTCAATTTAAATTAATTTGATTTTTTTATTAATATTTTATTTC
Source organism: Galeopsis tetrahit (assembly GCA_963675135.1). Classification (NCBI taxonomy): domain Eukaryota; kingdom Viridiplantae; phylum Streptophyta; class Magnoliopsida; order Lamiales; family Lamiaceae; genus Galeopsis; species Galeopsis tetrahit. The sequence continues at coordinate 66,791,682 of OY776133.1, forward strand.
ATATTTTTATTAAATTTGAAAACAGTTTCAAATCTGCTTCATTTTCTTTGTTCTTTTTTAAATCCGATTCATATGGACTTTTTTTTTTCAGTTTTTTTTTAATATTTCTATCTTTATGAGTAGTTATCTCTAAATTTTTATATTAAAAAAAAAATCTTCCCTTTTTCCATATTTTCTTCCGTTCTCTCAGCATTATCTTTTCTCCTTCCATAATTAAATATGGTTACCCTCTGTAGATGATTCTATCGCCGCCTCAACTATCATGTTTTCACCTTTTTTTCATTTTCTATATCTCTCAGTTTTCATGTTATATTTGTAGTTCTATCCATAATTTATTCCTAATTACTTAATTTATTTCGATTTAATTTGTAATTTTCATAACATTATGTTGAACACTTTATTTTATTTTTAACCGTGGTAACGAGGGCTTTGTGGCAGAAGGGTCAAATGTTCATCGAAATTTGAAGAACTTTAACAAAAGAGTGATATCACATTTTTTACCAAATTCAATAAAAAAATTATTGTTTTTCTTTCTCTATTATTTGTTGTTTGTTGTTCAAATTTTCCTTTTTTTCTCTACTTTTATTCATATATTTCCGAATTAATTTGAAATAATGAAATTTGTAATATATTTTCGAATTAATTTGAAATAATGAAATTTGCACCTGTTATTTCCTCTGTAGAAGTCAAATAATATATTTAGTAATATTGTGTTGTACTTTTCAGTTTAATAACATATACTTTTCTTTAAACTAGGGTGCACAACATGCACTCGAGTGCATACTAGACTTTACCGTATTAAATTGCAACAATATAAAAGGACAAATTTTTTCATTATAATCTAAAAGGTCGTGATTAAATTATTAGTTGAATATCAATTTATAAAATCGACAAAACACAACCTTTCTCTCATTTCGGCTCAAACAATCATAATCAATGCATAAATCAATGAAATCCACATCAAAACATGCTTCACATGTGCCTCTAAAACGTGTAAATTCCACCCGAATCAAACTCCCCCAAACTTAAAATGTTGTTTGTCCTCAAACAACTAAGCACTTAAAGCAATGAGGGTGGAATGATCACAATGGAATGTTCAATGTAATTCACACATGCAAAGTAATATGTAATGATATCTATTTCTCAAAGTGCATCTCTCACTGAAGGTCATAGGCTCATTATTGCAATTCACACTCATGGATCAAAGATTGCATAAACACACAACACATTGTGAATGGGAAACATAATCCAAATGCTGAAGTCCTCTACTCACATGACAAAGTGTTTCTCTCAAACACACAAACAAATTAAGGATATTAATGCACTCATCAACCAAGTTATGCTATGCAATCACCATATGCTTGCCCAACTTCTACTTTCTACACACACTCAAATGCTCAACAATGTGATCAATATGACTTAATCAAGGGTGTAACATTGGCTCTTTGGACAAGGTAGGATGACTTTGGGAATTGTGACTCTTCTAGTGGAGGACAAAGCTTGTTGTTTTACAATGTGTGCTTTCACTTTCAAATTTTTACAAACTCCATCCTCACTTCTCATTTTCTTTTCTTTTTCAAGCATTCATCACCTCATCTTTTGAACCATTTTTCTTCTTTTCAAGCTTTTGGGGCTCTTTGTCCCTCTTTTATTTCCTTGATTTTCTTTTCATCTTTCTCTTTTTCTTTCAACTTTCCCAATTTCTCCTTCCACCAAAGATATTCATTCAAGCACATGTTTTTCCACTTTGTCTTTTATCCCCCACTAGATATAGGTATCAAAGGCTCAAAAAGGCTAGGTGGTTAACATTGTAGTTTGCCAATAAAATGAGGAATTAAGCTCAAGGGGCTAACTACGGAAGATTACTTCGGTTTTAGGAAATTTTGGCTAAGTGACTCTTTTAGAACAAGATGGCCTATATCACATCACAAAGTTTCACACAATCATGCTTTCAAACAAGAACTTAGGCAAGTTCTAGGATTACTAGCAATAACATAGTCCACTCTCAAATGAACTAAACCGGATTACATGCTCGATCCAAGGCTCAATTCTCACCGGTTTATTCAATAGGACTCTCACATTCATCAAATGTCCCCAAACAGCAACACATCATGCATCCATGCTATCAAAGATCACAAATATGAACACAATCATGATACTATATCCAACATCAATTATGCTTACATTCAAAGCAAATAGACATCACCACAACTACTCAACAATGGATTCCAATGACTATTCATGCTCACATTTCACCAAAAATCCACTACCCAACATATGATCAAAAACAACTTAACCAATATAATCATGTGAAAGCCAAGTGTGCGCCGGTGCAAAATGTGACACAAGTAGAATGACGAACCGGTGCAAGGGTAACAACTAGTAGAAAAATAAAAGAAAAATAACTCCCCCAAACTTAGAATTTTACTATGTATAAATTCTAAGTTTGGGGCTACAAGTTGTTACCTCCCTCCTTGCACATCCAATGTTTCTTCAAAGATCACCATTGCAACACTTGATTCCCCTCTCCAAAGTTGGTTTTGCTTCCTTCTCCATTCTTCAAGATATGATGTCCATAGTATTTTTCATCCATACCTACAAAATAAACCAAGCTATCAAAACTACTAAAGCAATAAAATCATGAAAGCAATAAAACCTTGGGTTGCCTCCCAAGAAGCGCTATTTTTAACGTCCTATGCCGGACGGTTCCTCTGTGAGGGGAATATCAAGTCACCCCATCATCCTCCTTGCTCTTGCACTTCTTAGCCCATGCAACCTTCTTAAACCCATCAAAGCATCCACTAGCTACTCCATCCGTCTCTTCAATCATGCCATAGGAGGTTGATGCCTCATTCATCCCCAAGTTCGTATAAGTAACTTTTCTTGATTTGGGGGAGTTTTTGAAGAAAACTCCCCCAAACTTGGCCTTTTTACCCATCTTCAACTCATCGTCTTCCACCTTGGGGTTCTCCTCCACAATATTTATCTTGGGCTCTTCTTCTACCTCCTTTCTCATGGGTATTGGGGGATACTCTCCCTTGGGAAACCCATACTCTCCATTCTCATCATTTCGGAGCTTGATAATTCTAAACATGTCAATTGTAACTATCTCTTGGTTCATTCGAAGCTCCAATTCTCCATTCCTCATATCAATTTTGGCTCCTCCGGTTGCCAAAAATGGCCTTCCCAATATCAATGGAGTGCTTTTGTCTTCCTCCATATCCAAAACCACAAAGTCTACCGGAAAGAGGAATTTGTCGATTTTGACCAATACATCCTCCGCTATACCCAAAGGGTATGTCATAGACCTATCCGCCAATTGGAGGCTCATTGTGGTTGGTGTGAGTTCTCCTAAACCAAGTGATTTGAAGAGTGACAATGGCATGAGGTTGATGCTTGCTCCCGAATCACATAGGGCTCTTAATGTACCTCCATCTCCAATAATGCATGGTAAAGTGAAGGATCCGGGATCCCTAAGCTTTGGAGGTAGCTTAGCTTGAATTATGGAGCTACAATGTTCGGCTAAATGCACCGTCTCATATGCCTCCATTTCCCTCTTGTGTGACATTATCTCCTTCAAGAATTTGAAGTAATGTGGTATTTGTTCAAGAGCTTCGGCGAACGGGATGTTGATATGGAGTTTCTTGAACATCTCCGCAAACTTGACAAACTTGTTATCCAAGTTCTTCTTCTTCATCCTTTGAGGATATGGGAGGGGCATTACATTTTTACTAAACAAAGGAGGGATTGCCTCCCCACTCTTCTTCTCCCCTTCTTTCTCTTTCACTAAGCCATCATCTTTGTTAACACCCTCGGGTGCCATTACCACTTCCTCCTCTAACGGCATCTTGGGCCCTTCGTAGCTTGTCCCACTTCTTAGTCTTATGGCGTTGCATTGCTCCTTAGGATTTAGCTCTGTGTTAGAGGGGAATTGCCCCGGAACGTGTTTCTTTCCAATGATGGTGGCAAGTTGGCCCATTTGCTTTTCCATAGCTTTCCTGTGAGTGGTCACATCTTTGATCATCTCACCATGCTCATCAAGTTTTTGCCATATTTTTGCCACATTTTGCTTAGTTTCTTTCATGAAATTCTTGGTTTCTCCCATGAATGCACCAAACATCTCTTCCAAGGATAACTTTGATGGAGATTCCACAATTTCACCATCTCTTACGTTGAAATTCGGAGGTGGTATAATGGTGTTCCTTGTGTTAGCATAGGAGAAATTTTCATGGTTTCTCAAGCCGGGATGGTATTGGTTCGGATTAGAGGAGTGATAGTTCCCATGGGTTTGTCTTTCTCCCCAACCTCTCTTTCGAAAATGACGATCCCGTTGGTTATTCATGAAATGGGCCTCTTCATATTGATCATTATTGGGCTCCACTAGTGCTTTGGCCGTCATCAAGGAGATTAGCTTGTCCACTTTGTTGGATAAGTTGATACTTTCTTCCGAATTTTGAGTGGAAGCTACTTTCCGGGCTTGCCTTCTCTCGGATGGCCATTGGTGTCCGTTCTTTGCCATCTCCTCTAGAAGCACATAGCCTTCATCCGTCGTCTTTCCTAGCAAAGAACCTCCACCGGCCGAGGCATCCACCATCCCTCTCGTTCGATGGTCCATCCCGTTGTAGAAGTAACAAATCAATTGATCTCTTGAGAAACCATGTTGAGGACAACTCCTTATGAGATCCTTGAAGCGTTCCCAAGCCTCGGCTAAAGACTCATCATCGCCTTGCATGAAGGAAGAAATTTCTCCTCTTATCTTGATGGTCTTGCTTGGAGGAAAGTACTTCATGAGGAAAGCATCTACAAGATCGGTCCAATTTTCGATCGTCCTTAAGTCAAGAGACATGTACCATTGTTTTGCACGATCACTGAGTGAAAATGGGAACAATTGGAGACGGATGTAATCTTGAGGGACACGATTGATCTTAACCGTTCCACTTATCTCTAAGAATTGAGATAAATGGAGGTTAGGATCCTCCTTTGACAACCCTCCAAATTGGTTGTTTTGGACCATCATGATTAGCGCCGGTTTGAGCTCAAAGTTATGAGCATCAACGGGTTCCCGACCCGCTCCTCCATAGGGCCTTCGGATAGGGCGGAAATGGTCTCTCAAAACTCGTTGATTCCCGTTTTCCTCCCGTTGCTCTACATTTCTCTCCATGCCAATATTCTCCTCAACTCTCCGACGAAAATTGTCCCTTAGTACCCCTTGAGGTCGGTTACCTCCATTCCCGTTAGGTTCCTCAACTCCTTCGACCCCGTGATTCTCAAGTTCCTCCTCTTCTTCAACCGGATTTTCCCTTCGGTTCATTCTTTCCAACTCTAGTCTTCTCCTTTCGGCGTTCCTTCTTCGACAATTGGCCTCAATCTCCGGATCTAAAGGTAGCACTTCTTGGTGGTTCCTCCTAGATCGTGTGATCATAAACCATGTCTATCAAAAGAACAAACGAGAGTGAGAATTGTAATTAAGATCAAGATAACAAACTCAAATATTTTTGGATTTTTGCAAATAAAGAAAACAAGTAGATGTCTAAACTAAAACTCTCCTAGCCTACACTCTAGAGCTTATAAAAACCTCCCCGGCAGCGGCGCCATTAACTTGATACACGCGTTATGCAACACTAAATAAACAACCGCAAGTATACGGCGTCTATTGTAGCGTGATAAGCACGAGGTCGATCCCACGAGAAGGTTAAGCGTAAAAGTGGTAGTTTGCTAGTCGAGTTCTAAGTAGACGTGATCGATAATTTGAAAGTTGAATTACTCCTAAGATTGTCTAACAATGTGTCACAAATAAACAACGAAAGAGTAAATACGAAGTCGATCAAATACCATGCAAATAAGTAAGACGAATGTAAACGAATTGAAATTCAAAGAGAAAAGGTGGGTTCCAAGGCGATGGTAACACTTAGATGTCCGTTTATGAATGTTATCTCGTTTAGATGGCCATTAAGTTTATCTCATATAGGGTGATCACACAAGAAGGATTAATTAATCTCTCGATCTAATTAACCAAAGGCGCAATGCAACATAGGCTCGTATTTCTACCTCACAAACATTACACCGCCTAAAATAGCTTGTTGGGAATAAAATGATTTTGATCTAGATACCAAAACCCCTGATTGATGATGTTCAGATTAGTTGAAGTACAACAATGCTCATAAATGCAAATGATCAAGACAGTTGAAGTACAAATGATCAAGAGCATTGAATGCCAAAGCCCACAGAAGACACATTCAATGAAGCATTTATTTCCAATCATGCCTAAACCAAGCATTGAAGACTTAAAGCATTAAAGAATGAAGCATTGAATGAATGTTGGAACATTCTAAATTGCAGCAGGAATGTTCAGGGAGCTTGTCCCATCTGACCGTTGGTTGAGTGTAGAGTTTGCCACAAATCAACCTTGGGAAATGTGCATATTTGGAATCTGACACAAGTCTTCTCAGCCGCATTTTTCAGAAGTCAACACATTCATTCAAGCAACCATTGAAGAGCCCTTTTACACAGTGGATAAAAGGATGCCAAGCTTCATAGCCGTTTCAATGGTGCTGCAAATAGACATATTTGAATTGCTATCTCTCCAACGGTTAGTTGTTCAAATTTGTCTATAAATACAGAAGTGATCAAAGGGATTCATGATCCAACTACAAGCTATCAAACTATCATCAAGCTTTCAAAGGAAACCAAGCTGTTCTTCAGAATCCCAAGTTTCCTGAATCACTTCAATTAGCTAAGCCAATCTTTGTAAACATCCAAAGCTTAGCATTGAGATATCCTAAGCCTTTACACTGTTCTTATTGTAAAGGACATCTCTACTAGTTGGAACCAAACCTCAAACTCTTATCTCATTTAGTGAAGAGAGTGTTTGTTGTAGAAGTGAGGAGTTAAGGACTGTTAGAGTGAAACACAGTCTTAACTCAGAGAGATTGAGCACTAGGACTCAGATTATCCTAGGGATCAAAACACTAAGAGAGTGTTGTTGATCAGTGCACCTTGGCACTATAAAACAAGCTAATTCCATTGTGAAGGAATTATCCTGTTCAATCAGGGAAAGTGGATGTAGGAGCTTGAGTCTCTGAACCACTATAAACTTGTGTGCCATTTACTTACTGCATTCTTTATTGCACTTACATTCAAACATATTTTAAAGAAGCAAAGCTCAGTGAGTGAGAAAAACTGTTTTGGACAAAGTCCCTGATAACTGTGTCTTTTCAGAAATTAACTTGGAGTATTTCTTTAAGTCAAAGGCCAACCACATTCCGCACTTAGTAACTCTTTTAGATATTTAGCCAACTGATCACTTAATAGTAATCAGTAGGACAAGTACCTATCAAAGTTCTCACTCAGGCCAGTTGTGAGACAACCTGCCTGATAAGTCCAGATTTATTAAAAAGAAAAGAATTTGCATACACAAGTGCATTCCCCCCCCCCCCCATACACTTGTGTTATACTCCACCAAGGACCAACAAGTGGTATCAAAGCAGGGGTTCATAGACCACTGCCTCTGAGAAACATTGATTTTCAAAATCACATTTTCTGTGGTCACTGAACTGATCCAAATTTATGAAAAACTTATCTGTGTTCATCTTATATTATATCTGTTGAAATGGCTAACAATGCAGTTCCAGGAGATGCTGTCAACACCATCAACAACATGGGTCCAAACCAAGTCAATCATATTTCTCATCACAAACTGCCAATGTTCTCAATTGAGAACTATGATTTTTAGAAGATCAGGATGAGAGCACATCTTGCTTTCCAGCATGATGAGATGCTTAAAGTCATCACTAGAGGGCCTTTCACATTCACTAAGGCAAATCCCAAGCTCACTGATGCTCAGAAAGCAGATCCAAGGGAGTTGCTGCCAAAAGATGAAGATGACTTTACAGCTGAGGAAAGAAAAAGGCACAACCTGAACTATATTGCCATGAACACATTGTACCAGACCATTCCAGATGCAGTGATGGGAAGAGTGTACCACTGCACATCAGCTAAAGAGATTTGGGACACCTTAGCACTTATGTGTGAAGGTACCCAAAAGATTAAGGAGAACAAGCTTCAAGTGGCTATCCAAAAATATGAACAATTCTCTATGGAAGCCAATGAAACTATTGATCATCTTGATGGCAGATTCACTGACATCATGAATGAGATAAACTCTCTTGGCAAGTTCTATGCCAAAAGAGATGTTGCTTTGAAAATTCTGAGAAGTCTCACATCCAAGTGGGACATTTACTCAGTCATGATGCAAAATACCAGCAATCTTGACAACATGCCAATGCAGCAAGTATTCTCTGAACTCAAAGCATATGAGTTTGATCTAAACAGAAAGAAGGTGCATGAAGAGCCATCCTCCTCAAACAAAGGTGTTGCCTTCAAAGCTGCTGAAACAGAAAAGAAGAATACACAAAGATCCTCTCAATCTATTTCAAAATCTGAAATAAAGGAGGAGCTGGCACTCTTGGCCAGGAGATTTGAGAAGCTCAACTCCAGATTTGGTAGATACAAGAAGTTCTACCAAGACAACAGAACCAGAAGGAGATTCAGTTCTCCTGACAACAAATCAGAGGACAAAGTCTCCGATGAAAAGAAAGAAGACAGATATGCTGATAGGAAGAAATTCAGCAAAGGTGAACCATCATCATCAAGGAGGAAGGAGTCCTCAAGCAAGAAGAATGATGATGAAGATGTGTGTTATAACTGCCAGAAAAAGGGTCACTTTCAGTATGATTGTCCTGACCTTAGTGCCAAAGAAAGAAAATAAAGGCAGAACAAAAGAGACAAGAGGCTGAACAACAGGAAAACCATGATAGCTGGAGATTCAGCAAGTGAAGAGAGTGTCTACTCTTCTGATGATGGACTGTTCTCCAACAGTGACAGTGATGATGACTGTCAAATGGCATTTGAAAATGATGAAGTATGTTCATCTTCTAGTTCTTCTAATTCTTCAAATAACACACATGAGTCCAGTGAAATCCCCTTAAAACTCAACTTTGTAAAGTTATTTGAGGATTTCACCAGGCTAAGAGAAGTATGCAATATGGCACTTAGAGAAAATGAGCTACTGAATTCAAAAGCTCAAACTCCCAACCTTCCTGAACCAGAGTTTGACTTTAAATCAACTGAGTTGTATCAGCAGATTGTGAGAGAACATGAGGAAATGTCTCTCAAAGTCTCTGAACAACAAAAGTTGATTGATGATCAAGAACTGGCCTTGAGGAAAAAGGATTTTGATCTTAGAATTCTACAAGCAAAATTTGACAATCTCTCAAGTGAATTTGATACTCTAAAATTGAGTGAGGGGAGCTTAAAAATGAAAATGTCTGCCTTGAACAAATCTGCTAAGGCAATAGAGGAAATTCAAGGATTCCAAAGACCATTTGCTCAAAAGGGTGGATTAGGCTATAATCCATTTGAACCCTCACCTGGTCTTAGTATTGCTTCATCAAGCAATTCTAAGATGACTTTTGTAAGGTCAGTGGCACAACAACATGAAATGGAAGTAAATCAACCACTGATCAAGGATAAGGGTAAAGGAATTTTTATGCCAACTCAAGTAAACAATGCACCTAAACCCATACCAAAGGAAAAGGTTAAAGACATTGTTTATAGGAGAAATGAGGGTCAGAAAGGTAGAACCAATGGAAGGCCAACCTATCTGAATCCTCATCAGAGAAGTTGTCCAAAATCTGTTCAGAAAAGGCCAACTCAAATGAGGGAACCTCAACTGAATGGATTAAGGCCAATCCCCTCTGATAGGTATAAAACATTCAGGAAGCCTGGACCTTACTTGCCAAATGGAAAAGACCATCCAAAACCCTATCCTCAAAGGTCTTACCAAGCTGCACCTAAGTCTAGTAACTTCAGGAGAAATGTCCCAAAGAAATTCACCAACACTCCTGAACCTCACAAGGCTAACACTTATACACAGAAGCCACCCAAGGCATTTAAGGGTCAAACTGTGTATGTAGATGTAAATGGAAACCAAGTCAGTCACTGTGAGTCAATCAGAGTAATCAGGCAGAGTTGGGTTCCAAAAGGTACAGCTAACCCTCTAGGACCCAACACTCAAAGGGTACCTAAATTTTGACTTTGCAGGGCTGCAAGGACCACAAGAAGAAGAGAAGCATCAACAAGAAAACAGCTCTCAAGGGATCACAAGAGGTTATGGTACATTAAACATTGGTAGTGTTAAAATTACTGATGTCTCATATGTCCTAGGCCTAAAATATAACTTGCTGTCTATAAGTCAAATTTGTGATAAAGGATATTGTGTTGAATTTGCACCAAATGAATGTACTATCAAAAACAAATCAACACAACAGGTGCTACTAACAGGGGTGAGAAAGGGAAATGTCTATTTTGCAGATTGGAGCAAAACCCCTGAAGCAGTTTGTCTTGTTGCCAAAAGCACAAGTGAGCAAAGCTGGCTGTGGCACAAGAGACTGAACCACCTGAACTTCAAAACCATCAACAAGATTGCAAGAAACTCTCTAGTTAAAGGGCTGCCAAACCAAGTGTTCACCAAAGAACACATATGCCAGCCATGTCAGGAAGGAAAGCAGATCAAAGCTTCATTCAAAGGGAAGCCTGTCATCTCAACTGAGAGAGTTCTTCAACTACTGCATATGGATCTTTTTGGACCAATTATCCCTGTAAGCTTAAATGGAAGAAAATATGCTTTAGTTGTTGTTGATGATTTCTCCAGGTATACTTGGGTAGTATTCTTGCTAAACAAAAAGGAGACCCAAGTCAAGCTACCTGAATTGATGATGAGATTAAGCAATGAAAAGGGCCTAAGTATTGTCAAGATCAGATCAGACAAAGGCACTGAATTCATAAACGCATACATCAATGAGTACTGCAACAAGAATGGCATCACTCATGAAACTTTAGCAGCAAGAACACCTCAACAAAATGGGGTTGCTGAAAGAAGAAACAGGACCTTGAAAGAGGCAGCAAGAACTTTGATTGCTGAATCCAAACTGCCTAAAAGGTTCTGGGCTGAAGCCATTAGCACTGCATGTCACACTCAAAACAGGTCCTTAATCACCAAAGGACAAGGTAAAACCCCATATCAAATATGGAAAGGTAGATTGCCCACTGTTGCTTATTTTCACATATTTGGTTGTAAGTGTTTCATTCACAATAATGGGAAAGATCAATTGAAAGTTTTTGATAGCAAAGCTGATGAAGGAATATTTGTTGGATATTCACAAATCAGCAAGGCTTACAGAGTTTACAATTGCAAAACTCTTATTGTGGAAGAAACACCTCATGTTGTGTTTGATGAATCTATTGATGAGTTCAGGGATAGAAACCTGAATATTGATGAGATAACACAAAGAACAACCAGACTAAGGCTTCAAAGCAAGGAAACAGTGTTTGTAGATGTTGCCCAGCCTGAACTACATGATAATCAAAAACTGGACAACCTACCTGATAGCAATCAACCAGAAGACAACCATCCTGAAGGTGAAATTGAACTGACTGACCCCATCCCAGTTCAAAACCAGGTAACAACTACCAATGAAGAAGCAGGCAATGTTGAGGTAGTAAATGGATCCAATATTCAAGGGGGAACCAATGAAAATGTCAACTTATCTGACAATGAGGACAATACCCCTGAATATGATCCTGAACTTGATCCTTATATTAACTTTCCTGAATTTAATGAGTCTAGTGATCCAACCTCAGAAGAGGACAATCCTCCTGAAGGGATCAGGTCTAGAAGGACTTGGTTGCAGGACCACCCATCTAGCCTGATACTTGGTAATCCAAGTGAAGGGATCAAAACTAGAAGATTTCATGGAGAAAGTGCTTTGTTTTGCTGTTTCCTTTCAGAACAGGAACCAAAAGTCATTGAGGAAGCACTGCAAGACACCAATTGGATCTTAGCCATGCAAGAAGAGCTGAATCAGTTTACCAGAAATGAAGTATGGGAGCTGGTAGATAGGCCAACTCATCAAGATGTCATTGGAACCAAATGGGTGTTCAAAAACAAGAAAAATGAAAATGACATCATTGTGAGGAACAAAGCAAGACTGGTGGCCAAGGGATATTGTCAATCTGAAGGGATTGATTATGATGAGACCTTTGCTCCAGTGGCCAGACTTGAGGTAATCAGACTCTTCTTAGCATATGCAGCTTACATGAGGTTCAAGGTATATCAAATGGATGTGAAGAGTGCATTTCTCAATGGGGTGCTCAAAGAAGAAGTATATGTGGAACAGCCCCCTGGCTTTGAAGAAGGAAACAAGGTGTACAGATTGAAGAAAGCTCTATATGGCTTAAAGCAAGCTCCAAGAGCTTGGTATGACACCTTATCACAGTTTCTCCTAGATCATGGTTTTGTCAAAGGCACTGTTGACAGAACCTTGTTCAGAATCTGTGAAGGAGATGATATCTTGTTAGTCCAAATCTATGTGGATGACATTATATTTGGATCTCCAAATGAGAAGCTGTGTGAGAAGTTCTCCAAACTCATGCAGAGTAAATTTGAGATGTCCATGATGGGATTGATGAATTTCTTCTTAGTACTTCAAGTCACTCAATCAAAGAAAGGAATATTCATCAATCAGGCCAAGTATACAAGGGACATGATCAAGAAATTTGGATGTGCTTCAAGCAAGCCAGTCAGAATTCCTATGAATACTAACTGGAAAATGGATCCTGATGAAAGTGGAGAGCCAACAAACTCCACTAACTACAGGGGAATCATAGGATCCTTGCTATATCTCACTGCAAGCAGGTCTGATATCACATTTGCAGTTGGAGTGTGTGCAAGATTCCAAGCCAATCCAAAGAAGAGCCATCTTGATGCTGCCAAGAGAATCCTAAGATATCTCAAGGGATCTGAGAATCTTGGATTGTGGTATCCAACTGATGACAACATTGAGCTCACTAGATATTCAGATGCAGATTATGGAGGATGTAGAATTGACAGAAAATCCACCTCTGGATGTCAATTCTTAGGCAGCAAGCTTATCTCATGGTTCTCCAAGAAGCAAAATACAGTTGCAACTTCAACAACAGAAGCAGAATATGTAGCAGCTGGAAGTTGCTGTGCTCAGATACTTTGGCTCAGGCAGCAACTTAGAGACTACAAAGTCATCTCAAATGAAGTGCCAATATTCTGTGACAACAATAGTGCAATTGCCATCTCACAGAATACAGTGCTCCACACCAGATGCAAGCATGTGGATATCAAGCATCACTTCATAAGGGATCATGTGGAGAAGAAAGATATCAAGCTTGTCAAAATCCACACTGATAAGCAAAAAGCTGATATCTTGACTAAGCCTCTAGCTGAAGCAAGGTTCTTGGAATTATCAGCTGAATTGGGCTTACTTGATCCAGGCAAGATGGAGAAATGAGGAAAGAAAGCTAAAATGAAGGGGGAAGTTCATTAAGATGAACTTCAGCAAAGTTGACCAACCTCACTGAAGCAGTCAGCCAAAGAGGGAAACTTAGCAAAGTTGTCCCTATGGTGTTCAGCAATGTTGGTCAGGAGCTTTGTCCAAGTGGGACCCAGTCAGCAACTTTGGAACCCACTCAGGCAAGTTAATCAGGCAGTTTGACCTTCACAGAAATCAAAGCACATCTCAGGATGTTTGTCCGAGGTAATTGGATAATCATTGCTATTTTTAGCATTGATTAGACATTTAAAAGATTTCTTGGTCTAAGAGTAGGCCATTTTAGGATGGAGTGTGCTATAAAGATTTTTACCACCAAAAAGGCAAATCAGCATTTAATGCAAAATCTTAATTGAGATTTCATGAATTCTTGAGCCATCATCAAGACCATTGATTTGCATTAAACCTCCATCAAACCGCCTAAAGTCCACTACCCTACTTTATTCAATTGGTTTTTACTTTTACCCACTGCCATTATCTATTAACCAACGGTTAATAAACTCCCCACATATATAAACTCTTCAGTTTTACCATTCATCCTCACGCACTCATAACTCCAAACTCTTAAGTTTTTCAAAACCTCTCAAACCTGCAACTCCTCTCCAAAAAAAACCTACCCAACTCTCATATTATCCATGGCTCCCAAAATCAAGAGAGAAGAACTTGTAGACTTCAATGATCCTTCCTTGGACATTGACTTTGCATATCTCAGTAACACAAGTTCTCTTTGGTTTGAGAAATTAGTAGCTTTTGATAGTCCAGACACTGATGTTCATCAAGTCCTCCAATGGCTAAGGGAGGCTGGGCAAGAAAAGTTCCTAGGCACCAAGCCAGATTCCTGCCTGAACTCCTTCATGGCTGAATTCTTTGCCCATCTCAGATGGAAGGGCAAGAAGGGTGATGTGTGCACCAAGCTCACATATGCTGAGGAAGATGAAGAAGAAGAAAGCCAACACACCATCATCTTCACTGCAGAGGATTTGGATGCTAGCTTTGGGCTACCATCAGAAGGCTAGAATCCAGAAACTTACAAGGAAGGAGAAGATCAGGAGTTCTACCTTCCATGGCTACTCACACCCAAAAAGCTAGTAAGTGCTCAAAACAAGAACACTTTAAAGCCAGTTTTTAGACACTTGTTTGATTGTGTGGTGAAGAGTTTGTTAAGCCACTCTGGGAGTGTTGAACAAATCAGTATGCCTAAGTTAAGGGTGATGGCTGCTGTGATTGACTCTGCTGAGAAGAGAGTCAAGTTTGACTGGAAAAGCTTTATTTTGGACAAGATGATGAATGAGAAATTCAAGTTTAAGGAGGTGAAACACCACAAGGTGGTGGTTGATGGAAGACTCCAGTTCTGCACAAGAGCCAGCCTGCTCTTGGAAAGATTTGCTCATTACACCCACCTTCAAGCAAAACCAAAGCCTTTTCCTGCTCAAAAGGTGATGTTCAGAAAGCTGTCTTCTAAGACAGAAAAGAGGAAGCAGGAGGCTGCCTCCAAGAAAGCTGTTGCAGCTGTTCCAGCAACCAGAGCCTCTCCAAGAAAGAGGAAAGCCCAACCACCAAAAGTTCAGCCAAAGATGAAGAAGATGAAAAAGATTCTGAGTGAATCTTCCCCAGAAAGCCAGTCAAGAAGTGGAGGAGCCACTTCTGAGGAGATTGAGAAGGTTGCTGATGAAGGAGTCAACCCCCCTGAAGAGGGTGAAGAATTCAGGGAGGTTGTCCCCTTACAGCCTGAAAGTGTAACAGAATTCAGGGATCTTGACCAGCCAACAAGATCTGAAAGGAGGAGAAGGATAATCAAAACTTCTGAGAAGCAGAAGTTGATGGAAGAGGAGAAGAAGAAGAAAGAGTTCTTCAAGGAGATTAGACAAGCCAGTAGGTCTAACTCCAAGACCAACAGCCCTGAAGCCAACTCTCCTGATATTCAATCAGAAAGAATATCCCCATCAAGGCATGAAGAAGAGGAGTGCAAGACTCCTGAAGATGCCCCAATCATTGTCAAGAAGGTTTACTCCCCTGAAGGTGCACCTGACAGAGCAGGTATTGATGTGCTGGCAGATTTGGTCAATCTTGAGGATAGACCTTTTTCCCCACTTGATCCAAGACTTCTCCCACCCATTCCAGCCATTCCAATTACCTCTTCAGGCACATTGCTCTCAAAAGCACCTGAATCCCAACTTGTCTTAAGCTCTTCAGAACCCAACCCTTCTGAACCCAACCTACCTGAAATCCAGCCAAGCCTACCTGAATCCCAATCCAACCCTCCTGAATCCCAAACCAACTCTTCTGAAGATGAAAGTGGTGAAGAGTACACCTATGAGGGGATGCTGAGGCAGATTGCCAAGGCTAATGTGGATGAATTATATCCAGGATTGAAGGATTATCCTAGGCTGCAACAACAGTTCTATGATCTCAGAGCTCTTGTTGAGATCAAGGATAGAACTATGGTGGAAATAGCTCAGGCCATTCAGGATAAAGGAGCAAGCTGGTGGCAGGTTGAAGAGAACGGGCTCTTACATTTTTCTAATGTAAAGAAATCCAGTGTGTTGACCACTGAGGCCTTGTTTTGCACCATTGTTCATGAGAAAGTGCTTGCTGAGAGAGAAAGAATTGCACAGGGACTCAGGCACCCTGATAGTCCATCTGATGATGATAATGATGATTATGATGATAACACCAATCCCAACCCTCCAGGCCTCAACTCTGCTCAGGTACATTACTTGACCTATCATTCTGAAAAGGACTCTGATCATTCAGAGGAGTTGACCAAAGATGGTGACTCAGTCCAAGATGCATTGGCCAAGGATGGTTCTCTTGAACCTGAGGCACAGCTTGACAATGTTGAGACTTCCATGGGAGAAGCTAGTTTGGTTAAAGCCTCATCAATGTCAGGACAGTTGGACATTGACCAGCCTTTAGTCATTCAGGATGACTCAGTGGCCTTGGGATGCCCAAGCACTGTGATCTCCCAACAACTGCCCTATGTGGATCCTGTTGAGGATATAGAGGTGTCAGGTTTAGGAATGGAAGGAGTTGAAAAGGCTGATAGTGGTGAAAACTCAGAGGGAGATGATGGTGAGGATTGTGTGATTACAGGTTCCCTGAGTGCACCACAAAAAGAGGGAGATGAGGTAGAAATATTGGGTGCAGCCCAATATGAGAGTCAGACAATTCTTCAAGTCAAATCTGAACTTGATGAATCCCTTGGTGAAAGGAGGCCTGATTCTCAAATGAATGTGAGTCCATCTGAAATGAATATTGAAGAAAAGAATTTAGTTGAAAATGAGAGAGAAGGTGCTGATGTATCAGGCCTTGTGGGAGAAAGAAAAAATGAGGGTGTTGAGGGAGTTTTTACTAACACTCTTAGTTTTGCAGATTCTGTTGCTCTCACAATTGAGCAAATTTTTGCAGATGCCTCCCTTACAGATATACCAGTTGATGCTGATATTGATCTTGAAGCAGTTTCAGCCAATGTGTCCACACTGAACAAGATGTACTTTGAACAAGCCAACACCACTGAAGCTGGCTTTCAGATTGCTACTCAAACTGCATCTATCATTGAAGAACAATCAGAGAAGTTGGATACTTTGGTCAGGGAAGTTGGGAAGGCACATGCTGCAACCATTGACACTTTAGATGGCCAAGGAAAGACTCTAGCCTCTGTGGAGATGAGGCTAACTGGCTCAGAGGAGGTGATTCTGCCAACATTGGATGCAAGAATCTGTGGAGTTGAAACTGGACTGCAAACAGTTTCAACTGAAGTGACAAAGGCCAAGGATGCTATGGGAAAATTCACAAGATCTGTGAAAAAAGAGCAGCAGGGTCTCAAAGATTTGTACAAGCATAATGTGAAAGCCTTGAGAAAAACAATCAAGGATGCTTTAAGGCAGAGGACAGCAGCCCAGAGAAAGAAGGCTGAAGATTTGAAAGCTGCAATGGTGAAGGAGGCTGCTGAGAAGTTCACTGTTGAACTTATGGCCAAAGTGTCTGATCAAGTTGTGTCCAACCTCACTGAACAACTTCAGGCCAAACTTGATCAATCACTGAAAGCCACATTGGATACAATTGTTACTCACAAGATGAAGCCAGTTCACACATTCTTGAGCATGGCAAATGACAAAATGCAAAACATTCATGATGAGAATGTTTATCTACTGCAGGAGTTGAAGTCCCTCACTCAGGCCCACTCACATCTCTCAGTCTCTATGAGTGAATTAAAGCCCCAGTGTTTTGATAATGCCAAAAAGGGGGAAAGAGAGAGAGCAAGGGCAAAGGGAACCTTGGTGATTGGTGAACCTAAGGGAAATGAGAAGGTCCCTGAGATTGAGGAGGAGGCAGTAGAAGACATTGGGAAAGGCAAAGGCCCAATGGACATTGAAAGCTTGACCGAGGAAGAGCAGATTCAAATTGCTGTTAAAGAGTCCATGCTGTCTGCAATGGAGAGTCAGGCAAGGAAGCAACAAAGGCCTGGTGGTGAGTCAGCAGGACTTGAACCCAAAGAGAAAGTTGCTGAAGTAAGGGGGAAGGTGACAAGGTCATCTGAAAGAAAAAGGAAGGAATTGCAAGCCTTCAATGAATTCCCAACCAGCCTGACTTTGCCATCAGAATTTCAGTCTGAAGAATCTACTCCAGTAAGGCAATCAAAGAGATTGAAGAAAGCAGCCAAGCTGCCTGCCATTGAAGAAGATGTTGAAGAGGAGGTACAGGACAGAGAGCCTGAAGTTGGTGTGCCCAAGCTTGCTGATGATCCTTCTAAATTGTTTGAAGAAGGATTTGGCAAAGATCCAGAGACACAGGAGAAGCTAGCTCTTCAAAGGGCTAAAGAGAGAATGGATCAGCTGGTTGAGGCCAACAAGGCAAGGGATGAAAGAAGGGCAAACTTCAAAGCTCCAAGGAGGAGGGCTTCATACAGAAGACTCAAACCTCAAATGCTGCAAAGATGGGACACTCAGTACCCTCACCATGATAAGTGGGTTCCAATCTCACTGAATGATGCATGGGAGGAGGCCAAGAGAAGTTTTGTATATGACTTTTATGTCATTGGATAGTGGCTTGAAGAGAGTGTAGATGAAGTCTTTGTCCAGTTCATGTTTGAGAACCACAGGGACCTCTACCAAAAGCTGTTTGCAGCAGCTGAGATGGCAAGAGTTGAATTCAAGGCCCCTGGTCCAATTCTGTACATGCCTCCTAAGTTCAATGGGAACTTAATTGATGAGGGAAAGATTCTGGAGGAGTTCATCAACATCATGAAGATGGAGAAGATGAAGATTGGCCCTAGAGGCTCCAACAAGGATGTTTGGGAGCTGAAGAAAAGGGTCTGGGCTCAATATGGCATAGCTCCTCAAGATGATGGAACTCTCTGATGGATAAGTTTATCTCTTCCCTATCTTTTTTTTGTGATTGTTTATGACTGTTGTTATTCTGTTTTTCTTGTATCAGTAATGCTCATTATCTGATCTGTAATGCTCAATGATATATAAAAGGACCACTGATTTTCTATCAAGAGATAACAACTCATTATCTCAACTAACCTGACATTACATGTATACTTGATTTATTGTGCTAACAGTTTCTTTCAGGAAAGTTGACCAGTTCACTCATCCTGAAGGTAAAGTATAGTATAAGTCAAATTCCCTTTGTAATAGGTTTTGGCATCATCAAAAAGGGGGAAAATTGTTGGGAATAAAATGATTTTGATCTAGATACCAAAACCCCTGATTGATGATGTTCAGATTAGTTGAGATATGCTCAAGTCTAGTTCAGGCAAGTTGTCTCAGTACACTTGAGTTTGTAGATTGCTTAAGTGAAAAATCTCAGGAATGTTGTGAGATTTTAGTGTTCAGGATAGTTGTCCAAAGCTGGAATGTTAGGCAGCTTGATAAGTCTATAGGCCAAAGTTGCTGAACTTTCAAGACAGACTGACCAAGTGGACAACTTAGCTGAAGAGATCAAGAGCAGTAAAGCAATGCTCATAAATGCAAATGATCAAGACAGTTGAAGTACAAATGATCAAGAGCATTGAATGCCAAAGCCCACAGAAGACACATTCAATGAAGCATTTATTGCCAATCATGCCTGAACCAAGCATTGAAGACTTAAAGCATTAAAGAATGAAGCATTGAATGAATGTTGGAACATTCTAAATTGCAGCAGGAATGTTCAGGGAGCTTGTCCCATCTGACCGTTGGTTGAGTGTAGAGTTTACCACAAATCAACCTTGGGAAATGTGCATATTTGGAATCTGACACAAGTCTTCTCAGCCGCATTTTTCAGAAGTCAACACATTCATTCAAGCAACCATTGAAGAGCCCTTTTACACAGTGGATAAAAGGATGCCAAGCTTCATAGCCGTTTCAATGGTGCTGCAAATAGACATATTTGAATTGCTATCTCTCCAACGGTTAGTTGTTCAAATTTGTCTATAAATACAGAAGTGATCAAAGGGATTCATGATCCAACTACAAGCTATCAAACTATTATCAAGCTTTCAAAGGAAACCAAGCTGTTCTTCAGAATCCCAAGTTTCCTGAATCACTTCAATTAGCTAAGCCAATATTTGTAAACATCCAAAGCTTAGCATTGAGATATCCTAAGCCTTTACACTGTTCTTATTGTAAAGGATATCTCTACTAGTTGGAACCAAACCTCAAACTCTTATCTCATTTAGTGAAGAGAGTGTTTGTTGTAGAAGTGAGGAGTTAAGGACTGTTAGAGTGAAACACAGTCTTAACTCAGAGAGATTGAGCACTAGGACTCAGATTATCCTAGGGATCAAAACACTAAGAGAGTGTTGTTGATCAGTGCACCTTGGCACTATAAAACAAGCTAATTCCATTGTGAAGGAATTATCCTGTTCAATCAGGGAAAGTGGATGTAGGAGCTTGAGTCTCTGAACCACTATAAACTTGTGTGCCATTTACTTACTGCATTCTTTATTGCACTTACATTCAAACATATTTTAAACAAGCAAAGCTCAGTGAGTGAGAAAAACTGTTTTGGACAAAGTCCCTAATAACTGTGTCTTTTCAGAAATTAACTTGGAGTATTTCTTTAAGTCAAAGGCCAACCACATTCCGCACTTAGTAACTCTTTTAGATATTTAGCCAACTGATCACTTAATAGTAATCAGTAGGACAAGTACCTATCAAAGTTCTCACTCAGGCCAGTTGTGAGACAACCTGCCTAATAAGTCCAGATTTATTAAAAAGAAAAGAATTTGCATACACAAGTGCATTCCCCCCCCCCCCATACACTTGTGTTATACTCCACCAAGGACCAACATAGCTCCTAAGACCATTCGATTCCCTCTCCGATAATTAATCCTCTCTCGAGCTCATAATAATATCGGGTTGCATGCTTGCATACGATTAAATGAAATAAATCTCTCGATCTTACTCCAATTAACAATAGATAAGCAAATCATCATGGCCAATAACAACATGCTTGACAATGGATAATTAAACATGCAAATAAGAAACAAACACCAATTAAAGCAAGAAATTACTCATAAACATCAATCCAAGTCTTACAATGCCTTAGAACCACAAAGTGTTTAACTAACTACAAACATAATCAAATTACAAATTCCAAATGAAATAACTAAATAAAAAGGAAAAGAAAGAGAAAGCTTAGTCTAGAATGTGGTAGGGAATGGAATTTGGGAGCTATTGCATCCTTTCTTCCTTGATTTGGTGAAGAATTTAGAGAGAAATTGCCAAAACACCTCCAAGTATGTGTAACTATGTGTGGATTTGGGGAAGAATGCATGGATTTCAAGAAAGGGGGTTTAAATAGTGTTTGGGTAGGGTTTGGATGGCAAAATTGCAAGTTGGTCCCTAAAAAATGGCCAAAATGTGGAAAAGGCACCGAAAATGGGCTTGGCACGGCCGTGCACGGAGCACGGCCGTGCAAATGGACATATGGTCGTACAGGTGCACGGCCGAGTAGGGTGCTCGGCCGTGCTCGGCGGACAGGGGCTCGTGGGTTGCTCGGCCGTGCTGGATACTCGGTCGAGGCGATGCGGAGCAGGGGCGAAGGCGAGCTCGGCCGAGGCGTGGTCGACCAAAACTTCTCGGTCTCGAGATGCAGGTGCTCGAGCGCGCAACTCGACCGTGGCCTTCAAATTTCGTCTAGGCAGCAGCTCGGCCGAGCAGGGTGCTCGGCCGTGCCCTCTCTCGGTCAAAAATCCTTCGGTTTCGATGTGCACTTGCTCGAGCACTCGTCTCGGGCGTGCTCTCGCTCGGTCGGCTTCGGCCCTTTCTCGTTTCGTGCATATCTTTCGCCTCGGGTGTCGGATTGACTCGATTCCTTTGGCTAATCCACTCCGTTTTTCGAGACGAATCCAACCGTGCACTCCTCTTCCTGATCTAGCAAAGTATGGTTGCTGTTTTGCTCCAAATTCCATCGTATTTCCTATAAAATCGACAAAACACAACCTTTCTCTCATTTCGGCTCAAATAATCATAATCAATGCATAAATCAATGAAATCCACATCAAAACATGCTTCACATGTGCCTCTAAAACATGTAATTCCACCCGAATCAATCACGAATAAGGAAGGTCAAATAATTAAATGAAACACAGTGATCTTGAAACGGAAGAAATTTATTAAATAATAAATTAGTCTTCATATTTAAATCTAAGGGCATAAAGGGTTATTAACATATGTCTTTGTCCTTATTTAAAAAGATTATATTCGTGGTCCTTTATTAAGAAGGTATGTCTATGAATGACATTTTTTATAAAAATTCTCGACCAACAGGGTTAGGGCGCTAGGGCGGTAGTCCTGAGGTGGGCCTACGGGTGGGGCGCCAGGGCGTAGACCTGAGGTGGGAAATTTATTTATTTTAATTTATTTTGTTTGATATATTAATTTTATAAGTTTGAGATAGTGTTCGTGGCATCCAACCATTCCAACGTGTATTAAATGGGTTGGTCTGCTATGGACTCGAGTGCATGTTGTGCACCTAGTCCATGTTTTACTGACTTATATTTTTTGGTAAATGGTGTTGCACTTTTTAATTATTAAACTGTATAATAATATCTTTAGTCATAGTGACTTACACTTTTTAGTAATATTGTGTTGTACTTTTCAGTTTAATAACATATACTTTTCTTTAGACTAGGGTGCACAACATGCACTCGAGTGCATACTAGACTTTACCGTATTAAATTGCAACAATATAAAAGGACAAACTTTTTCATTATAATCTAAAAGTTCGTGATTAAATTATTAGTTGAATATCAATTTATAAATCAACTGTACCTATATATATATATATATCTATATCTATCCTTATATACTAATTTTGAATCTTTTTTTTCCTACTGTCATCCCAATTCTTCCCCTTTTCTGTTTTCCTAATTTTATAGAATTTCTGATTTTATTTTATTTTATTTTGTTTAACCGTTTTTTATTTTATTTTTTAAATTATTTTTCGTTCTTATCCATTCTCTCTCTCCTTCACTTCTTCTTCCTATTTAAGTTTTCTAATTATAATTATAATTTCTAATTATGCATTTTTCAAAGTATTTTTAATTTTTCTTTTCATCGTTTTTTCATTTTATTTACTAAATATTACTCCCTCCGTCCCCCTATAAGTTTCCCATTTTCCTTTTATAGATGTCCCACAATAAGTTTCTCATTTCATTTTTTTTCCATTTTTGGCATATGATTTTCTCTCTCCCAATCACATCACTTACACTTTATCTATTATTTTATTATACTTCATTTCACACTCATATATTATTTTCTCTCTCACCATCACATCACTTGTACTACATCTATTATTTAATCATATTTCTTAATCAAAACAATTCAAAGAAAGGGGCGGGACGGAGGGAGTATTTATTTTATCATCCCGCAAATTTTGCGGGGGTCTTCTACTAGTATATATATATATATATCTTTATCTTTATATCGTATATTTGAGAGTCTACATTTCTCCTACGTGACATTCTCCTGCCTTTATTTTAAAATACTGTTGAGTATATTTTATTATTTTTAAATCTAAATAAATAGGTTAACAATCTTAAATACTGTAACTGTTCTTAAATTTAAAATCAATAATTAGATTTACATGTTTAATTATAAAATCTTTATTTTATCTATTTTCACAATTTTTTTATATTCTGCGTGCGTAAACATTCTCAATTTAAATTAATTTGATTTTTTTATTAATATTTTTATTTCATATTTTTATTAAATTTGAAAACAGTTTCAAATCTGCTTCATTTTCTTTGTTCTTTTTTAAATCCGATTCATATGGACATTTTTTTTTCAGTTTTTTTTTAATATTTCTATCTTTATGAGTAGTTATCTCTAAATTTTTATATTAAAAAAAAATCTTCCCTTTTTCCATATTTTCTTCCGTTCTCTCAGCATTATCTTTTCTCCTTTCATAATTAAATATGGTTACCCTCTGTAGATGATTCTGTCGCCGCCTCAACTATCATGTTTTCACCTTTTTTTCATTTTCTATATCTCTCAGTTTTCGTGTTATATTTGTAGTTCTATCCATAATTTATTCCTAATTACTTAATTTATTTCAATTTAATTTGTAATTTTCATAACATTATGTTGAACACTTTATTTTATTTTTAACCGTGGTAACAGGGCTTTGTGGCAGAAGGGTCAAATGTTCATCAAAATTTGAAGAACTTTAACAAAAGAGTGACATCACATTTTTTAACAAATTCAATAAAAAAATTATTGTTTTTCTTTCTCTATTATTTGTTGTTTGTTGTTCAAATTTTCCTTTCTTTCTCTACTTTTATTCATATATTTCCGAATTAATTTGAAATAATGAAATTTGTAATATATTTTCGAATTAATTTGAAATAATGAAATTTGCACCTGTTATTTCCTCTGTAGAAGTCAAATAATATTTCGAATGTAGAGTGATTATCGATTAATTTGGAAACATAGATTGTCTAGGTAGCCAATTCCTTAATATACCACTTGATTCATATTTAACGTTTCGCCATTTAAATAAATAAAAATTAAGAATTAAGAAGGGAGTCATTTTAAATGAGGTTTTATGTTGAATAGGCCCTCTCAATAAGAATCTCTTATTATATCATCTTATATATTCATATGTATGGTGTCATGATAGAGGTATAAGATAAATTATTTGATACTCATGTTAAATTTTCTACTGAATTTTTTTGTTTGTATGTTTTTTAATTTGTACTGTTTATTTAAATTCCGCGTATTACGCGGGTACTGCACTATTATATTATATATATAAATATACTGAAAACAGTGTATACATTAGTATATAGACGGGCTGAAATATTTTTATTTATTACTAAAAGTAATTTATTTTTCACATTATATTTAAATTAAACTTTTTAATTCAAAGAACAAGTAAGTAATCTAAAAAATAACTAGTTGACGTGAATAAGCTGAATTGAGATCATATGAGATAAAATTAAGGTAATTAGTTGAATTGAGAAGTTAGTTCACTTCAGAAGAGTTGGAGTTGGTCAGTTGAGGTTTCAATTGAATCCTTACGTGAGAAGGGTTCAGTGGACTTGATTTTCAATGAAGGATGCTAGTATAAATGCTCTTGAAGATCAACATTGTAAAAGGTTACGAATTACGAACACTTTTTGAGAGATCACGAGTGAAGTGTTCGTTCCGATTGTTAGTGTGTTTATTAGATAGAAGGTTGATTCTATTTTAAAGTAGCAAGAGGTGTATCTTGTAAACACATTGAAGTTCTTAATCAACAGTTGATTTGTGGGTAATGTAGTGGAGGTAAATCAAATTGATCGATCTCTTGTGTGTTGTTTAGTACAATCTTTCTTGTTTTCAAGTGTTACATTTGATATCCCTCCATCTCAAAATAAATTTCACAATTTCTTTTTCGGGACGTCCACAAAAACTTTTACACTCTTAAACATAGAAAACACTTTATAAATTTTACCCTCACAATATTCTCAATTTTAAATAAATGTCATTACTTTTTGTCTACACATACACACAAGTAATTCATTCTTTTACTTTATACATAAAGATTTATAAAATTATCCTTTAAAATTCTACTCATTATTAAGCTTTCTTAATATATGTGTTTATCTATTCATGAAAATTATTATGGGACAAAGGGAGTATGTTGTTTAGCTAAGTGAGGTTCTTGAGAGTTTGACCATTCAAAACATAGATGTATTCGTCTTCAGCATTTGTGATACTACCAAAGAAGAATTTTTGCAGAATTGCTAAATTGAATAACGAGGGATTTAGCTAGGGAATTTGACCCTTGAACAAACTACTCCTCGCTATAACCATTGTTGTGCACATGTGGGAATTGTGTTGTACGTGCTTTCGTCGGATTGACTCGGATGTGGACTGTTTATTAGCACGAGACAAACATGTATTATGATCGGGGTTTATTACGTGTTTAGGGAGTATTTATGATGATCTTGATGATCTTATGAAGAACAAGCAAGAACAATGAAGAACACAAAGATGTAGCTTCTTTGAGAAGCTAAAAGCTTGAGAGCTTTGGGAGTGTATATTACTTTGGGTAGGGTGATTTGTAGGAATGATGTAACTTGTGTACAAATGAGCCTCTTTTAGGCATTATATAGTGGTTTCTAGGGGCTGCCCGCCCTTTACACGTGGCACGCCTTCATTGGACCTATCTTCTGCCCGAAAAGGTGATTTGATGGCGCATTTAATGCTAAACCGCCTCTGGTGCTCGTCCTCGCCGAGATGCTGAGGAGCTGAGCTACGGTGGTCGCCGGAGGACCATGTCGAGGAGTGTGGTCGCCACGCTCCATGCTGTCTCCCAAGGCTTCAATACTTAGACTTTTCTAGCTAAGATAGACACGTGCTCGCCAACACATTTGGGCGAGCAGCTAACTAGAACATGTGCTCGTCAACATCTTTGAGCGAGCACTTAAACCTACTAAATACATTTATTCTATTACATTTTCTTGGTCTTGTTGACTAGTCGTCGCACGACTTTGTTGACTAGTCCTCGCCACGTAAGCTGGTGACTAGGATTGACTTGTCAAAGATTGACTTCTTTGACTAGGTATAACATTTCCCCCCTGGTCGCCTTTCTTCGTATTCGCAGAATGGTAAGGCGAGCAGTATGGTCGTCTTGGAAGGTGAGATTGTTTGACAACAAAATCAAATTTGGGATCTTGATGACGTGAGATGGAGGCGGTCGCCTCGTCTCCAGCGCCGAGCACGATTATCGAAGCAACTTTTAATAATGACGGATCTGACATGTGTCAGGAGCGTGAACGGCGCCCGAAATTTGAAAAGCGCGCGTGGGGCACGTGCCGACCTCAAAGGTCGCGCGTGGGGGCCACTTTCCGAACTCGATTTCGGAATTGACCCCAATTTTTTGGGAAAATTATGAATTTGACCCCGTTTTCTTGCACATAGGTCCCTGATCGACTTTGCCTATAAATAGGCCTTCCTTCCTCATAAAACCCTTTTCACTTCTGCAAATCTTGAATTTCTCTCGAGCTTCCTTCCAAGCTTTCTACTTCAAGCTTTTCCGGCGTGTTTGGGTGGTTTTCGATCGATAAAAAGGTAAACTACTCACATTTCTTTCTTTAAAACTTCTTTCTCCCCCATTTCTTAAGAAAAAATGGAGCTTGGTGGTGGCTCCGGTGGTGGTTCCGACGGTGGTCCGCCGCCGTTGGTTGGTGGTTCTGAGAACTCCGGCGGCGGAGACCGTTTGGCTTTGGCCTTGATGGAGAGGGCATCCTCCTCGGACTCTAGGATCCACTCCCCCGAACCCATAAATGTTGGAGTCCGTAATCTTGGAAAGGCAGTGGTTGTCGACGTCGACGAGCTCGATGAATCCGATAGGGACGATGCCGACAATGATGCCGAGGAGGGTGAGACTAGTTCTGATCTGCGCGACCAGGGCTTGGATCGAGGGGTGGGCGAACAGATAGAAACTTCCCAAGTCGAGAAGACCTTGACGAGGAGTCTCCGCGAGGACTTTGAGGAGGTTGTTCAATATGCGGAGAGCATAAAGGACATTTTAAGTGGAAGGGAAAATTTGGATGGCGACGAGGTCTCGAGGGAGGCCTATTATAAATATTTCTGCGAATACCTCCATCGAGAGGTTCCTCGCCCGCATCGAGCAACTTCCCAAACAATATACGAGGCGAGCAAGTATGCGAGCAAAGTCTCCTCGACCCACCTAGAGAATTCTCGAAAGAAGTATCAACTGCCGGCCGATGTCTGCTTTTTTGTTCCTCGCCCGGATGAGAGGGCCGACCAGCCGCCAGAAGGGATGGTCGCCGTCAACATCGGCATGATGGAGGCAGGGCTGAGGTTCCCCCTGCACCCCAGTATCTCAAACTTTTTACATTTCTTGAAGGTGGCCCCCTCTCAAATTTTGCCGAACGGTTGGTCGAACCTGATCGGCATTCTTACACTGTTCGGCCTGGTGGCGGTCGAGAACGGATGTCGCAACACATGGCTAAGTCCTAAAGAGATTAGCTATCTCCTTCAGGCGGCCGAGGCCGGAGAGAAAGTGGGCCATGGATACTATTACGTGAGGGGCCGAGATAATTTCAAGTTGGTTGAAGGGGTTCCCAACAAGATTAGAGATTGGAAAACCAACTGGTGGTGGGTAGCCGGGGACTGGAAAAGTCCAGTGAGGCCGGATGGCTCCTCGGGTCGCATTCCCCTTGACACTGAATATTAAAGAATTCGTGGTAAGTTTTTTTATTTCTGCTCGTTCTTGTCTATACTGACTAACTCCTCGTTTTTGTAGGTGAAACTGCTCGCAAGAAGACTGCCGAACACCGTCTCACGCCCCTCTTCCAATACCACGTTTGCTGCGAACTCGATCGTTGAACCTTACAACGACAATCTCCTCGGCTACTACCGGTCGCGGGATGCGGCCAATCAAGACCCTCTGGATCCGCTCGTCGTAAGGGTCATGAAGAATGTGCCCAGATCGCTGACGACCACTCTGGTCGACGAGGTGAACAACCAGAGCTCTCTGGAGAATGCCTGACTGGCCGCCATCGATATGACCCGTGCCACATACACCATCGAGAGGCTTGCCGTCCAGATCGCCGAGAGTCGCAAGGTCAGCGAGGACAGGAGTGCAACGCTCACCCAAATGGCCAAGGCCAAAGCCGTTGTTGAGAGGCAGTTGGGGGTCGCTTCCGAGAAGGTGACCGACCTTGAGGCCAAGTTGGCCGATTCTGAGGCCCAACTTGAGATGGTTCGGAAGAAAGATCAAGAAGATCTCCAAGAGATCGAACGTCTCCGCGCTCGCCTCAGGGCTGCCGAGGACGAGCTGAAAATGAAATCCACCGAGGTAAACACTTTTCAAAATAAATCTGCAGCTGATGAAGAAGAGTTGGCTACTCTCCGGCAAGAGCTGGTCGACATGACCAATGAGCGAGATGAGACCAATGAGCTCGCTGGGGGCGTGGCCATGTTATCGGTGGCGCTTACTGCCCACGGGCTCATTCATCGATTATTGGAAGTTCATCCGGAAGTGGACGTGATTCCGCTCGGCGGGTTTTTGGACGACCTCCTTATGAAGGAGAATCCTCAGCCGGAAATGGAACTCCCTCTGCTTCCTTTGATGGAATTGGGACTCCAGTTCCCTCGTCTTTTGGGTGTTCCGGTACTCTTCTCGACTCCTCCACAAGACTCCCCAACTCAACAGGGCGAGCAGAGTGCACCTGCCGAGGTTGTGGTTGTGAACGAGGAGCAAGTTGCCGACGAGCAGGATGCTGCTGCCGAGGGGAATGTTGTAGAGACTTAGTCTCTTTTATTTTCTTTTATTTTGTTTCTAAAACTGTTCGGCCGTTAAGGCCTCTTTTGTAATTTCAGCCTCTTAAGGCTTTTCAATGAATGGAACTTTTGCTTATATGATGTTTGGTTGTTTTGACTGATCGTTCTCGTTACTACTTTTCAATTTATGTTATGATTAATTTTTTGCAAGCATTTTTAAGAAAGAGTGCTCGTCTTTTATTGCGAGCATCTTTGCGGAAGAGTGCTCGTCTTTACCTTGCGAGCATCTTTAAGAAAGAGTGCTCGTCTTTTAGAGTTAACCATTCGTCGGTTTTACTTCTTTTTTATTTGATAGGTAGTGATCGTCGTCGCCACTACCTTGCGAGCATCGTTAAGAAAGAGTGCTCGTCTTTCTTTTGCGAGCATCTTTAAGAAAGAGTGCTCGTCTTTTAGAGTTAACCATTCGTCGGTTGAACTCTTTTTTTGTTTGATAGGTAGTGATCGTCGTCGCCACTACCTTGCGAGCATCGTTAAGAAAGAGTGCTCGTCTTTTGTTTCCTAGATGGCTACGCAGAGCCTTGTCTAAAAATTCAAACTTATCTAACACTTGATGGAAATTTAAAATTCTTGACTTGTATTGAAAAGATGACTATATACAAACTATACATATATAAAGAAATTAAAAACTTACTGATAATACTTCTTCAGCTTGACCGCGTTCCATGGGTACTTGCTCGGCTTGCCCTCCAGATCTTCTAGCTCGTACGATCCGTTCAGGAGTGTGCGCGTTATTCGGTACGGACCCTCCCAAGTCGGGCCAAGTATGCCAATGGACTGCTCCATCGCCCGTCGTAGTACGAGCTGGCCGATAGAGAATTGGCGAGCACGTACTTTGGTGTTGTAGTAGTGCTCTGACCTTTGCTTGTAGACCACGTTATTCTCGTCCGCTGTTAGCCTTCGCTCTTCTAGGAAGTCCAAGTCGGAGAGCTGTGCATCGTTATTCAACTGCTCGTCATAATTTGCTACTCGAAAAGTTGGGACCTGCCCCTCTGCTGGTATGACAGCTTCGGTTCCGAACGCGAGCGCGAACGGAGTTTCACCAGTAGAATTTCTCGTGGTCGTCCGATATGCCCACAGAACCATGTGCAGCTCGTCCGCCCATTTGCCCTTCAATCCATCGAGCTTAGCTTTCAAGGTGTGCTTGATGATTTTGTTGATCGCCTCTACTTGACCATTTGATTGTGGATGATAGGGTGTTGAAAAAAATTTCTTGATGTTCCACTCTGAGCAGAAATCCAGCATGTCTTGACTTGTGAATTGACGTCCGTTGTCCGTCACTATCGCTCGTGGTAGGCCGAACCTGCAAATTATGTTTTTCCAAATGAAACTTGTCATCTGGGCCGTTGTGATGGTCTTCAGTGCCTTTGCTTCTGTCCACTTGGTGAAGTAATCGACTGCTACGACTACGAAAGTTACCCCCCCGACGCCAGGCGGGAAAGGTCCGATGATGTCGATGGATGCCCCACTTCGCGAAGGGCCATGAACTGTAGACGGATATGAGCTCGTCTGGAGGTGAGTGAATAGCTGGTGCAAAAGCTTGACATCTCTTGCACGCCTTGGCGTAATGAATTGCATCCTTCTTCAGTGTTGGCCAAAAGTAGCCTTGCCTCATGATCTTTAAAGCGAGCGCTTGCCCCCCTGTATGATTTTCGCATGCTCCATCGTGGATTTCGTGCATGGCGATCTTCGCTTCGTCTCCCCCGAGGCATTTCAATAAAGGCATTGAAAAACCCCGTTTGTACAGCTGGTCGCCAATAATTGTGTACCTTGCGGACCTGAGTTGCAATCTGGTTGCCTTTACTTTGTCTGCCGGGAGCTCGCCGGTCATGATGTACCTGGTAATCGGCGACCTCCAGTCCTCGTCGCTGGTCGCTTCAACCTGTAAAATTTGACCTCTGTTCACCGATGGGGAAGAAATTTTAGTGATGGTTGCTTCTGAAAATATTGCCTCCCCCTCTGAAGTGGCCAGCCGAGCTAACGCATCTGCTTGCGTATTGTCCTCCCTAGGGATTTGCTCGATGTGGAATTGATCAAATTGCTCGAGTAATCCTTTCACTAGCTCTTGATACTTTATCATTTAATCCTTTCACTGCTTGTATTTTACTCGGATTCGCCTCGATGCCCCGCTGGCTAACCAGGTGCCCCAGAAATTTTCCTGAGCTAACACCAAAACTGCATTTTTTCGGATTTAACTTCATGTTGTATTCCTTCAGTATATCGAACGTCATGGCGAGGTGGTGTAGGTGATCCTCTTTCCGCAAGCTTTTGACAACGATGTCGTCGATATAGACCTCCACCATCTCGCCGATGTGTTTCTCAAACATCTTATTTACCAGTCTTTGGTATGTTGCCCCCGCGTTTTTCAAACCGAAAGGCATTCTCTTCCAGCTATACATATCGGTGGCCGTCATGAAGGCCGTATACCGCTGGTCGTCGGGATGCATCGCGATCTGATGGTAGCCCGCGAAAGCATCCATGAAAGTTAACATCTCGTGCCCCGCTGTATTGTCTACTAGGTGATCAATGTGGGGCATCGGAAAGTGATCCTTCGGACAGGCATCGTTTAGATCTGTGAAGTGTATACACAATCTCCACGACCCGGTCGTCTTTTTGACAAGCACTGGATTGGCCAACCACTCGGGATCAGTTCCAGTTTTCTCGATTAATTTATTGTCGATCAATTTCTTGACTTCGACCGCCAAAGCCGCATATTTATCAGGCCCAAATTTCCTTCGTTTTTGGGTGATAGGTCTCCTTGCTGGATCAATATTCAATCTGTGGCAGGCATGATTCGTGGGAATGCCCACCATATCCTCGTGCGACCAGGTGAATGCACCGATGTTTTCTTTCAAAAATGCGACCATGTCTGACCGCAAATGTTCTGGTAAATTCGAACCGATGAATACCTCGAGTTCTGGACGAGCTTCGTTTAAATGGATGGTTTCAAGGTCCTCCGCTGAAGTTGTCCGTTCTTTAGGCTCCTTCCAACGAGGATCCTCGATTCCGAACTCTGGCTCAAAGCCTAACCTAGGCTCCAGATCTGGAATGTTTTCTGGAACCTGGTCGTCGGGGAGCTGATCGCCCGAATCTGTCTGCTCGTCGATATCCATTGGGGTGTGGTCGTCCACTTCCATGGAGGCGTGCTCGTTCGCCTCCACTTGGTGGTTGTCGGAACTACGACTGCACTCCCCAACTTCAATCTTTCGGTACTTGCTAGGAAGACCCCCCAAGTAGTTCACTTGTTGATTTTGTGTTTGACACTCAATATACGAGACACTCCCTCGCCCGCGTCTGATCGCCCTTGACGGTTATAACTCCCGCCGGGGTTGGAAACTTTACACAGTAATAATAAGTAGAAGCAGCCGCCTTGAACTCGTTGAAGAAAGGACGGCCGAGGAAAGCGTTGTAGGATGATGGCATGTCTACTGTTGGGATATAAATTCATCCTAAGCCCCACTTGATGTTAGAATAGTTTTGATGGCCAAAACACTTAGAGTTTATAAATGTAATAGGATCAGCTGACTTGTATAGAACAACTTAGACTAGTCTTGTGTGATCAACTGTATTGATATCAGCTGATCAGCACAGTCCTGGCTTACATGCCTATCCTCAAGATGAGAAGAGTAGAAGACATGAAGACTAGAAGATCCTTGAAGACCAGATAAGTTAAGGTGCTTGTATACCTACCTATCTGATGGAGTCCCAGATTGAAGATGGCCTAAAAGCAGTACAAAGAATTTCCAGATCAGAAGAGTGAAGACAGAAGACCTAAGGCCAGAAGAGTAGTCAGAAGACTAGAAGTACAGATCAGAAGACTATGTGCTCTTCCAGGACTCGGCTGATTCCCAAGTCATCTTGCAATTCAAACGAAGACCTACCTTATTTAGAAGATTGACATGATCCCAGGATTGAAGCAATCAAGCGGCTGGAATCAAGGAATCAAGCTATTATGGAAAGATTGCTCAAACGGCTAGTCAACTCCAACGGCTAGTTGCAACCAATCTCCATTATAAATACAAGAGGATGAGAAATCACAAAAAAAAAAAAAGAAGTCACGAGAGAGAATTCAACAAGCCAAGGAAGCAATCAAAGCTAAAGCCATACAGTTCTAAGAATTCTCAAAAGAGCCAGAAACCATTAGATTATCTATAGCTCTTAAGTGATTTCTATCCAACCCTTAAGAACCTGAAACCTGTTCATATTGTATATCAATTGTTTTAGGCATAGTGGTTAAGCAAATTATAAGC
Source organism: Galeopsis tetrahit (assembly GCA_963675135.1). NCBI lineage: Eukaryota > Viridiplantae > Streptophyta > Magnoliopsida > Lamiales > Lamiaceae > Galeopsis > Galeopsis tetrahit. The sequence goes on from OY776133.1 coordinate 66,825,138, forward strand.
TTGAACCATTAGTTGGATACACCTCAAAAACCCCAAACCCTCACCGAAAGGTTAAAGTTTTTGAAACCCCTTAAAGTGCAAGTGCTTACAATCACTTGTGGAGACCGTAGCTGTTAGGACGGCTCAGATCTCAAAGTCCTAACCTTGGGACTATAAAGGTCAAGACCCTTGTAATTTGTGGAAATTAAAGGGATTAAACATCACGTTAGGACGTGAGAGTGGACGTAGGAACGTATATCCGAACCACTATAAATCCGGTGTTATTTACTTTCTGCACTTTACATTTCTGCCTTTACATTCATTATTATATAGTGCATACTGTGATTTCAACACTCTTCAAAACAAGGCCATAACTTTCAAACCAGCATCAGCTGAGTATTTTCATTAAGTAAAACAAGTTACAAGAACGAGTCTAAACCAGGGCCACCATAATTCCGCATATAACCTCCTCAGTCAGATCACTATAGTCATCTGGACCAGCAGACTTGCAGTCCAGTTGACATAGCAATCAGAAGAGGTTCCCAACTCTGTTTGAAAAAGTTTTAAAGTCTATTCACCCCTCCCCTCTAGACTTTAAACCCATTCACTACTCGTTCAGGGACCAACATCTACGATCATAAAGTCGAGCTGCCGAGTGTGATGTATTGTTGGCTCTTTTGATGATGCCAGCTCCAGGGATAGTCTGATTTTCCCAATGGGATAGCTGTGCGTATCCCCAAAACCTACGATTATATCATCGCAAGGCTCGATGTATTCCGGATATCCACCGAGAGTATCCAAAGTATGCTTGAAAAGGATGTTGGTGTATGCCCCGGTGTCGACCATCAGGCGATGGACATTTGTTCCCATAATCTTCCCCGTGATGACCAAAGCATCATTGTTTGGGTACACCACGCCGTTCAGGTCGTCGTCCGAGAAAAGGATTTGGTGAGATGGAGGCTTCTCGGAAGTCGGAGCGACGCACACCAGATGGACATTGTTCAGTGCTCGCTGCTCACTCTGAGCTCGGCGAACAAATAGCTCTTTCCCGGATTGTGTCCCTCCCAAAGGGCCTTCTATCACATTACAGGCTCCGCCCACATTATCGATGTTGCCGCCAGGATTTTGTGGCATGGGAGGAGTCAGCTTGGGACGATTCAGTTGTTGGCGCAGGTCGTCGCCGTCGTCGCGACGTTTCTTCCCCCTGTTGTCGCCATTTCCAAGAGGCTTGATGAACTGGGCGAGCTTGCCCTCATTGTACAGCTTAAAAAGGTTTCTCACCAAGTCTCGGCACCCATTGGTGTGGTGGCCGATGGAGTTGTGGTAGTCACAGAATTTACTACCATCGAGGTTCTCATCACTCGTATGCATTGGCTTTGCCTGGGGGAGCAGATTCTTTCCCTTGACTGCATTGAAAATGCCCCTGGGATCAAGAGAGAGAGATTCTCTGAACTGGATGATCTCAGGAGACTCCTCGAAAGGCCTGAAGTTCGCTGGGCGAGCACTACCAGCTTGAGTGGTCGCCTTCTTGGGTTGGGACGACTCCCCAGTGTTTGTATTTTTCTTGGGCCAGACCCTCTTGGACGCCTCCGGCTGCTCGTTAGCCTTGGCGGCGTCCATTATTTCCTCCATTTGAATGAAGTTCCCAGCCCTTGTGCGGAAGTCCGCATAAGAACTTGGGAAAGTAAGATGGATAGATTCCCAAAGCTTGGTACCTATCCTCAGACCGGAAACAGCTGAGATCAGCTTCGTCTCATCGTTTACGGCCTCCCCATCGATCACCAGCCTATCGAAGCGCTCGATGAAGTCCTTGCCTGACTCATTTATAGATTGGCGAACGTTTGCCAAACGTTGCTTTGAGGCTGGGCGAGCAGCAATAGACCCGTAGTAGGTCAGAAAGAGTTGTCCCAGCTCAAGGAATGAGGTGATAGATCCGGGACTCAAAGTTGTGTACCATCGATGAGCCCGGTCTCCCAAGGTTAGGGAGAAGTTTATGTACTGTGTGGCGTCCGTTGCCCCGATTGAGGCCATGTAGTTGGAGTACTTGGACAAGTGTACTCTGGGGTCGGACGCTCCGTCGTATTCCGCCATGGAGGGCATTTGAATCTTTCTTTGAATGGGGGCGGTAAGGATTGCAATGCTCAAAGGAGGTGCGGGCAGAGTGATTGGTGGGGTGGTCCCTAGCTTCGAGGCGACCACCTCTGCTCGCAGAGTTTCCATCTCTAGCTTCATCAATTTTTGGGTCTCGAGGAACTGGGCGATTTGCCCCTCCTCGGCGGTTTGTGGTTTGGGGACGACGTCCTCGTCACGTCGGCTCCCCTGGGATGCGGCCGGGCGATCATCATGACGTGATCGCCTGGGAGAGTGTCTGTTAGAATGGTGGCTGCGATAACTCTTCGCCGGAGCTCGCGAATCTTTCCCTTGTCCCACTCGATCAAGAGCTGAGACTCTGTCGCCCTGATCTCTCTTATCAGCGTGATCTCGGTGGTCGGCCCTGCCTGGTCGGCCATCCATATTGAAGGGCACTCGGCGAAGAGCCCTCCTATCTTTATCATCCATCCGGTTGAAAACCGAATTTCGGTGCCGCGAGTCTCCCGTGTGGCTATTGTGGGAGTGCTCGTCAACTTTGTTTTTTCCTCTGTCTTGGGGGTGAACAGAGTTGAAGTATTAGGAACGGTTGTCGTCTTCGTTCCCCTTGGCTTTGCGAGCTCGGTCGAAGGCCTGATCTTTGGCCTTCTCCAGCTCCTCATTCTGCCTCTTCTTCTCCGTGATGTAGTCACAGAGATCTTTCAAATGTTGGGGATCATTCAGAATGTCCCCCATGTTCAAGTTGGCGAAAGGATTTACCGGCCGCAACGGAGGGGGTTCGTTCCCTCCGGGTGGTAAGATTCCGTCTTGTGGAGTATGATGAGACATCGTTTAAAGAGTGTCTCCTGGGGATTATTACAAAGATATGACTGTTCTTAAGCTTTCGACGCTTAAAAATGAAAGATTAGAGTTCTTACGCAGAAGAACGTGCCATTACAACTACTTACTAGCAAAGTAACAACAACTAAAGCTTAAAAACAAGATTACACGGAGATCAAACTCCAAAATATGTCTCGAATATTGCAAATATTCAAGAACACGAAGAACACGAAAATATGTAAATAGAGCTTTAAACGGTGGAACTACCGATTAAAACCTGAAAAACGGAGTTTGCTAACCGATCGCTCGATGATCGGACGAAACTGAGATGAAGAACATGTAAAAGGACCCCTCCTTCTAGCGCCAAATGTTGTACGTGCTTTCGTCGGGTTGACTCGGATGTGGACTGTTTATTAGCACGAGACAAACATGTATTATGATCGGGGTTTATTACGTGTTTAGGGAGTATTTATGATGATCTTGATGATCTTATGAAGAACAAGCAAGAACAATGAAGAACACAAAGATGTAGCTTCTTTGAGAAGCTAAAAGCTTGAGAGCTTTGGGAGTGTATATTGCTTTGGGTAGGGTGATTTGTAGGAATGATGTAACTTGTGTACAAATGAGCCTCTTTTAGGCATTATATAGTGGTTTCTAGGGGCTGCCCGCCCTTTACACGTGGCACGCCCTCATTGGACCTATCTTCTGCCCGAAAAGGTGATTTGATGGCGCATTTAATGCTAAACCGCCTCTGGTGCTCGTCCTCGCCGAGATGCCGAGGAGCTGAGCTACGGTGGTCGCCGGAGGACCATGTCGAGGAGTGTGGTCGCCACGCTCCATGCTGTCTCCCAAGGCTTCAATACTTAGACTTTTCTAGCTAAGATAGACACGTGCTCGCCAACACATTTAGGCGAGCAGCTAACTAGAACATGTGCTCGTCAACATCTTTGAGCGAGCACTTAAACCTACTAAATACATTTATTCTATTACATTTTCTTGGTCTTGTTGACTAGTCGTCGCACGACTTTGTTGACTAGTCCTCGCCACGTAAGTTGGTGACTAGGATTGACTTGTCAAAGATTGACTTCTTTGACTAGGTATAACTCAGATATTTATTCTGTATTGTATAATTAATGTTAATGCACATTAGTGGTAATGGTACTTTTGTGTTTATTCTTCAAGGATATGGCTTTTCATCACTTTTTAGTTATTAGTATCTCAAAATTACATGTGTGCAGGCATCTATGTTGGGGGAGACAGAGTTGTGCACTTCACTCAATTAAGCACATGTTAAATCGAGTCACATGTGTTGGGAGTCGGCCCCATCAACGTCGTTTCCAGATTGTGGTTTCAGGAAAAGCGGAAGTGGAGTAACTGCGTCTTGTTTGAATTGCTTCATGGAAAGCGGATCATTGTACCGTTACTAATATGGAGTTGGCTGGCATGTTTTAGTGGGTAAAATCCGAGGGGGGACTTGCACAACTGCAAAGTCTGATGGTCCAAAGACAGTGATTCACAGGGCCATGTATTTGCTTGACAATGGATTTGGGGAGTATCAGCTACTTAAACATAATTGTGAAAGTTTTGCCTTATATTGTAAAACGGGAAAGCTAGTTTCTTCCAAACAAAATCCTCTAGGAGCTAGTGGTCAAGTGTGGTATGCTGTCAGTACCGTTAGTCTTGGTCGTTTAACTTGGTATTATTCCGACATTGGAGTTCGGAGCGACGTGGTTAAGGTGGAAGTGGAGAACGTAGCAGAATTCCTTGCCAATCAATAATCGTATGTCAAGTTGCTGAAAGAGGCAACCCAGTCTTCTAAGTGGAGATATATGCATAATGCATGTATGTGTGTGTGTTGATAATATATATATATATATATATATATGGTAACAACGTGGTTGTTGCACTTCTTTCTGATGATTAGGTGTTTGAGTTTGAGATTTTTAACCATTTTCTTTGTTCTTGTATTAATTAAATTTTATGATTGGTATGATTTATAGAATTGAATCATCATTTCTTATGGAGTGGTGATTTTCAAAAGTATGGAATTTTTACTCATACCAACCCATGTGTTTAGCTAAGGAATCAAATTTGACTTGGTGGTTGGTAGTAGTTTTTCTTTGTTATCGCAAAATTATTTCAATTTAGCTTAAGATATGTAATTGAACCTCGCTTCCAAATGAAATGGCACTGCATCTTTTTTTATAGCAGAGCATAGCATAGCATTAAGTTGAGCAAATGCCTCGATCGACGAGACGAAGATGTTTGATTTCTCGGAGATGGAGGGTGGTGGCAACAGAAAGTTTAGAGAAGGTTGTGGAGAGAATAACTTTTAGAGATTTTCTACTATTCAAGTCATTCGTATATTCCATCTTACAAATTTACAAATATGGACAACAATTTTAAATTATTACTATTAGATTTAAAATATAGTTTTTTTTTTTTTGAAGGAAAGTCTTCAAAAAGTTTATTAGCAACTGCAAACGTCATTCGATATGCCCACCACAAGATCTGGAGGGTCATACCATTCATTAGGAATGAGTACATCCTAGCTGCTCTAGCAAGACGGTGTGCCTTAACATTGATCACACGAGAAACATAAGAAATAGAACAGGAATGAATTGTAGAAATCACACTTCATCTTTATTTATCTTCTCTACAACAAGCTTTGCATCCACCTCGACTGTCACATTTTTGTATCCTAGTGATTTTATCCATGATAGAGCCTCAAAAAGACTCCACGCCTCCCCCTCTTCCACCCGGTACTGCCCTGCAATTACATTCGTCCGGCAGGCCAGAACGTCGCCCCTCTCATCGTGAATTATAGCACCATAACCCATTTGTCACGTATCTTTGAAAAACGCAACATTTGTATTCATCTTCACGAAGGATGGCCCAGGTTTGTGCCAAGCTATGCATGCTGGGGGATCGAACATTTCGACTTGCTTCCTCCTTACCTCTAGCCAGTCCCCTAGGTAAGACTTCTCCAAGGAGGCTGCAGCCACCCTCACCGGTCTGCAAGATCCCTTCCATATGTATTCATTGGAAGTTAAAAACCCTATTTTGCTCTTTTTTATTAAATCAAACATTAATTCAAATTATACTTTTTTTTCAGTAAATGTCATATAACCTCCACGGACGGAAACCTTAATTTTGGCGGCCACACACACTACATGGTGCAATTTCACGCACTAATTCACAATTTTGTGGCCCTCTCTCAGCCGACCATGGCGTCCGCCGCCGCAATCTAGCCCCCGACACCTACTCCCATGACGTCTCCCGGAGGCCGCACGACTGATGCTCCCTGCCCTGATCGATGTGCGTCTTCACTCATGCCGCCGCCGACCATGGCCGCACCCTGCCCTGCCCCTTCACACGCTAGAAACGTCGAAACAGGTCGAGTTTACGGCCCCACTACCGCCACACTCCTTGGCACTCTTAAGTCTAGTACAACAACGACCGCTGCACATTCTGCCCAGTAAATTGGTGATAAACTCGCGCACTGGGGGTTGAGTTTTCTTGCCCTTTCGGCAATCTTTAAAAGTAACTGATTTGTAGATGCTAATCTCAATTTTGTAGATAGTGGCGAAATCTCAAATCCTTGCTGGTGGCAGAGGAATGGGAACATTTAAGAATGGCCTCCAAGGGGAGTTCATATTGTGAAGACTGAGGATATGGCTGGTACGTTTGATAACCTTTTACATGTTCATGAGTGTTGTATGTGCTTTTGTTCGGTTGATCTGGATGTGGACTTTTCGTAAGCACTAAACAAACATGAATTATTGTCGGGGTTATTACGTGTTAATACGGATTAAACGGGTTGATATGTGATGAACAGTATGAAGAACACAAGAAGTAGCTTCTTAGAGAAGCTAAAAGCTTTGAGCTTTGGGAGGTGTATTGCTTTAGGTTGGGGTGTGTAGGGAATTTCTAACTTGTCTTTACAAATGAGCCTTTTAGGCATTATATACTAGGTTTTTAGGGCTGCCCGGCCTTTACACGTGGCGGGCTGATATAGGACCTGAAATCCCACCACATGCATAAAGGTGATGGACGCTGCATTAAATGCTAAACCGCCTCTTTGGTGGTCGTCCTCGCCGGAATCGAGGAGCTGGGCCACGGTGGTCGCCGGAGGACCTGGCCGTCCGGTCATCTTCGTGGATGGTGGTCGCACTCGTCGTGCTCGCCACGCTCCATACTCTCTCCCAAGGCTTTTATACTTGTCTTTATCTAGCTAGCTCTACATGTGCTCGCCAACATCTTTGGGCGAGCACACAATTACATTTTCTTCATAATGTTGACTAGTCATCGCATGACCTGGTTGACTAGTCGTCGCCACGCAAGTTGGTGACTAGGATTGACTTGTCAAAGATTGACTTCTTTGACCTGGTGTAACATTTGCCCCCTGGTCGCCTTTCTTCGTGTTCGTAGAATAGGAAGACGGGCAGTGTGATCGTCCTCTTGGAAAGCGGACTTGTCTTCGAAAAACAAATCAATTTAGAATCTTGATGATGAGATTTGGCGGCGGTCGCCTCGTTTCCCGCACCGAGCACGCTTTCCGAAGCGTTTTGATGACGACGGATGTGACATGTGTTAAGCGTGTGGTCGGCGCCCAAAAATTTGAATTCGACGCGTGGGCGCGTGCGAGGACCCAAAGGTCGCGCGTGGAGCCCAATCGGCGCCTCGATTTCGGGGACGACCCCCAAATTTTGGGGAATTCGCAAAAAAGACCCCGTTTTTTGCACTTTGGTCCTCAAATATTTTGCCTATATATAGAACCTCCCTTCTCTTGAAATCACTTTTCTCACTTTGCATTTTTACGAACTTCTTCTCGAGTCTTCTTCCAAGCAAGTTTCTCTTGTTTTCCGGCGACTTTGGGTGTTTCCGACCGCCGTAAAGGTAAACAACTTACATTTTCTTCTTATTCTTCCATTTCCCCCCTCTTTATCGGAAAAAATGGTGGTTGGTGGTACTTCCGGTGGTGGCTCGCCGCCGTTTGGTGGTGGTGCTGGACCTTTCGGCGAGAGTCCTCGCCGGGACTTAGGAAAAAAGGCGGTCTCTTCGGATTCTGAAATACTTTCGACCAGCCCCCTTAGAGTAGGAATCCCAATCCATCCGGCCGACAGTTGGGAGGAGATGCTAGAGGTGGTCGGTGTCGCGGTCGCCAATGAGACCGACGAGTCTGAACGGGACGATGCCGGCAATCATGTTGAGGACAATGTCGAGGAGGTCGACTCAGATCTAGGCGACCAGGATTTGAATGTAGAGGCGGGCGAACAGATTGACCCGGACCGAGTTGAAGATACTCTGACGAACACTCTCCGCGAGGAGTATGATGAGATTGCTCGCTACGCGGCGAGTATAAAAGATATATTGAGTGGCCGAGAAGAGCTAGACGGGGATGAACTTTCAAGGGAAACATATTATCAATATGTTGCCGAGTACCCGCCTAGGACGATTCCTCGCCCATTCCGAGAAGCGTATGAATCCGAGTATGCTGCTAGTGAGTATGCGAGCACCGTCTCCTCGGCCCAACTCGCCAATTCCCGGAAAAAATATCAGTTACCTCAGGACGTGTGCTTCTTCGTTCCGCGGGAAGATGAGAGGGCCGACCAGCCTCCTGAAGGAATGGTCGCCGTTAATATCGGCATGATGGAGGCCGGCCTGAGGTTCCCGTTGCATCAGGGGATTAACTTTTATTTAAACTTCCTCGGAGTGGATCTTTCACAAGTGACACCGAATGGGTGGTCGAACCTCATAGGTCTCCTCACAGTGTTCGACCTCGAAGCCGTTGAGAATGGTTGTCGCCATACTTTCCTTACTTCCCGAGAAATTAATTATCTTCTCCAAGCTTCCGAGGCTGGCAAGAAAGTGGGGAAAGGCTGGTATTACGTGAAAGATCGCGACTACTATAAACTGGTCGAGGGCGTCCCCAACAAAATCCGTGATTGGAAAACCAACTGGTGGTGGGTTGCCGACGACTGGAGAAGTGCCGTGAAACTCGATGGGTCCTCCGATCGTGTTTCTATTGTGACCAATTACCGAAGAATTCGCAGTAAGTCTTTAATTTTGTGCTCGTTCTTGTTTATACTGAATAACTCCTCGCTTTTGTAGGTAACACTGCTCGTGCGAAAGTTGGCGACCACCTCTTGTCACCCCTATTCCAGTACCACATCTGTTGCATCGCTCGTCGTCGCTACTTGGAGAGATCTTGTCGCTTCTTAAACCGCGAGTGTATAAGGGAGCGAGCAGGTCTTCGAGTACCTCCTCACCATATTACCAGAGAGTTTCCTCCAGGTATCGAGAAATCTCTAAGTATCTTTTTTTGATTTCTTCTTCCTAGAATGCTGACACTTCGTTTTTAGTAGTGTTTCCTACGAAGGTCATCACTTATCTTCCTCCGACCATCGAACTGCAAGAAGTGATGGTGAACCGATCCCTTCAATTAGCGGTCGTCAATCGCGAGCGTGATATAGTCGAGGGCACCAATAAGAAAAGGAAAGATCGGGCGGAGACCTTGGAGGCTCCCCCCAAGAAAACTGCTAACACGGCCCGTGGGGATCATCGCCCTTCTACTGCCGACCGGAGACCCTCTCCTCCGAGGAGTTCTCCGCCGAAGAGGCACTCGTCGCCTCCCAAGAAGACGATCCCTGCTCGCAAAACCAAACGGTCGCAGGAGGTCGTCGTGACTTCGTCGGCCGAGCAGAGGGCCCCCGAAGATATCACCATGCTCGGCTGGAGTGCCGAGCGGGTTACCAAGTAAGATTTCCTTAAAAATGCCTTTGAATATTTCTAGAAGTATTTTCTTCTGATCGCTTTCTGTTCTTTTTCAGGCTTGCCGAGCACCCGAATTCCGCTCTCTGCAGCGAAGATCTTCTCAACTACTACCGGTCGCGGGACCCGACTGACGACGATGTACTAGACCAGCTCGCGATCCGAGCAATGAAGAACTTGCCCCGGTCGCTGACTAAACCCTTCGTCGAGGAGGTCGACTGTCACGACGCTGCCGAGAATGCTCGACAGATCGCCATCAGCGCTTGTCGCCAAGCTTATGCGGCCGAGCAGCTTTCCCTTCAAATTTATGAACTTAGTAAAGGCAATGAAGAGAAGGATGTGGCGATCGCTCGTCTGATGAAGGCTAATAATGGCCTTGAGAAAAGGGTGGCCGACTTGGAGGCCCAACTCGCAGCTGTTCGGAAAAAAGATCAAGAGGATCATCAAATGATCGAAGATCTTCGTGCTCGCCTCAAAGCTGTCGAGGATGAGAGGACAGAGAAGTCCAACGCGCTCGCTGCTTCTCGCAAGGAGGCGTCCACTCTGCAAACTCGTCTGAAAACTGCTGAGGATGAGTTGGCTTCTCTTGGGCGAGAGCTGACCACTGTGAAGAAAGATCGGGACGATCACGCTTATCTTGCCGAATCTAAGGCTTGTTACTCGGCGGCGTTCACTGCCCATGAGCTCGTCCGCCATTTTAAAGAAACTCATCCTGAGGTGGATGTGTCCCTCTTTGCGGACTTCATTGAAAACCATCTCCTTGAGGAGGAACCTACAGAAGGCTCTGTCCTCCCCCTGCTCGACCTAGTGAACATGGGTCTCATGTTTCCTCGTCTTTTGGCGAAGAAATTTTTATTTGAGAGTCCGCCCTAACTTCCACCGGTCTAAGGGGGCGAGCAGACTGGTGAGCAGAGTGCTCTTGTCGAGGAGGTGACCGTTGGCGAGCAAGGTGCTCCGGCCGAGGAAGAGGTTGCAGGAACTGGAGATCAGCCTTAATTCTGCTCGTCTTTTGAAGCCTTTTTTGTAACTAGTCGGCCTATAAGGCCGTTTTGTAGTGTTCGGCCTTAGAGGCCTTTTTGTAATCTCTCAGCCTATAAGGCCTTTTAATATGAATGAACTTTTTGCTATGACCTGTGTTCGTTTATTTTGAGTGATCGTCTTGTCACTGCTTTTCAATTTATGTTTGATTATTTTTACAAGCATCTTTCAATGAGTACTTTTCTTTTCGAGTTCAACCTTTCGTTGGTTTAATCTCGTATGTTTAATAGTGAATGTCCTCGTCACTATTTTACAATTTGTGATTATTTTTGCAAGTATCGTTCAATGAGTACTTGACTTTAGAGTTAAACCTTTCATTGGTCTATGCTCGTTTCCGGACCTCTACCATTCATTGGTTTACGTCCGTATGTGTTTAGAGTTAACCATTCGTCGGTTGAACTCGTTTCTGGACCTCTACCTTTCGATTTACGTCCATATGTGTTTAGAGTTAACCATTCGTCGGTTGAATTCGTTTCTAGTTGGCTGCGTAGAGCCTCATCTAAAAATTATAAAATTTATCTAACACTTGATGAAATTTAAAACTTGACATGTATTGACACGATTCTAGATACAAACTATACAAATGTACGAAAATTTAAACTTACTGATAATATTTCTTCAACTTGACCGCGTTCCATGGGTACTTGCTCGGCTTGCCCTCGAGATCTTCTAACTTGTACGATTTATTTGAGCACATGCGCGTTATGCGGTACGGACCCTCCCAAGGTATTTCTGCCAATTAAAACCTGAAATAAGGAGTTTGCAAGCCGATCGTTCGCTGATCGGTTGAAACTTTGATGAAGAACACGTAAAAGGCCCCTCTTTCTAGCGCCAAATGTTGTACGTGCTTTTGTTCGGTTGATCTGGATGTGGACTTTTCGTAAGCACTAAACAAACATGAATTATTGTCGGGGTTATTACGTGTTAATACGGATTAAACGGGTTGATATGTGATGAACAATATGAAGAACACAAGAAGTAGCTTCTTAGAGAAGCTAAAAGCTTTGAGCTTTGGGAGGTGTATTGCTTTAGGTTGGGGTGTGTAGTAGACACGGGCGGTTTGTAACCGGAAAACTTCCGAACCGTCCGAACCGGCGGTTTCGGTTCCAAAACCGAACCGCAACCGTATTTTCACGGTTCGATTTCGGTTGCTGATATTGCAAACCGGCGGTTTGCCGGTTAACCGTCCAAACCGCCGGTTTTCGGTTTACTTTTTTTTATTTTTTGTAATTTTAATTTATAGTTCGATTATTTTGTCTTTTTACTCATCATTTTTTTAAATTATTGTAAGTTGTAACTTGTAATTATATATGAACTTATTGAACTATAAGTTACCGCACTAAGTCACTATTCACTAACCACTTACTAAACATAAGCATTTAACTTAAACATTTGAATAAAAATTACTAAACATAAGCATTAGAAATTTAGAATTTAGAAATATAAGTAAACATAAGCATTTAAATAAACTAAAATTACTAAACATTTTAATAAAAACATAAACACATAAACTAAAAATTAAAATTACTAAACATTTGAATAAAAACATAAACTCATAAACTAAAAATTAAAATTACTAGCCATTAGCCAACTCCAACTCTCCAAGTAGCCATTAATATTTAATAATTTAAACATTTGTCCGGATGCTTGGTTTGCATGTGCTTCGCGTATGTTCCATATCCTCCACCGCGCTTAAATTTATATTGCGTACCACAATAGTTGCAACAAAGTTGATATGATCCATCAATTGTATTTTGACCGATAACACGAAAGTGATTTTGAAGGGCTCTATGAAAACGAAAATTGGGAGGGAAAGGAAAATTGAATTGTTGTTGAACTCGAACCGTCGGCGGCGGAGGTGGTTGAATGGGTTTAGGGTCCAATTTCCCCCCCCCCCCCCCCAATTTGTTGTAATAAATTTATTTTGTAAGTTACTAAGTTTTTAAATTTGTAAGTTGTAATTTGTAAGTTGTAATTTTAAGTTGTAATTTGTAAGTTGTAATTTGTAGTTGTAATTTGTAAGTTGTTTATATACTTTTGTAATTTGTAACTTAAAACTTAAAAGTAATTTATTTATTCTTTCAATTTTTTATAATATTTCATCAATAATAAGTTATATAAACTAATAAACTATAAAGTACAAACTATAAAGTTAAAACGAACAAAAAACAAGAGTCGAAAACGCGAAAAAAATCCAAAAAACGAGCCAAAAAAAAAAAAGGAAAATAACCGCCGAACCGGCGGTTTGCAGGTTCGGTTTCGGTTGGGAAAAACGTAAAACCGAAACCGTCGGTTTTTAACCGTAACCGGCGGTTTCTGGCGGTTGGGCATGTCTAGTGTGTAGGGAATTTCTAACTTGTCTTTACAAATGAGCCTTTTAGGCATTATATACTAGGTTTTTAGGGCTGCCCGGCCTTTACACGTGGCGGGCTGATATTGGACCTGAAATCTCACCACATAAAGGTGATGGGACGTTGCATTAAATGCTAAACCGCCTCTTTGGTGGTCGTCCTCGCCGGAATCGAGGAGTTGGGCCACGGTGGTCGCCGGAGGACCTGGTCGTCCGGTCATCTTCATGGATGGTGGTCGCACTCGTCGTGCTCGCCACACTCCATACTCTCTCCCAAGGCTTTTATACTTGTCTTTATCTAGCTAGCTCTACATGTGCTCGCCAACATCTTTGGGCGAGCACACAATTACATTTTCTTCATAATGTTGACTAGTCATCGCATTACCTGGTTGACTAGTCGTCCCCATGCAAGCTGGTGACTAGGATTGACTTGTCAAAGATTGACTTCTTTGACCTGGTGTAACAATGAGGATATCATAGATGCAACTATAGAATTGTGAATATCCATAAGGCTGGCATGATTGAGCTTCTTCTGAATTGCTCTCTGTTGGAATTTTTGAGCACCCAACAATGGCTTTACAAAATTGACCGAAATAAATAACAAAATTGTAAATATAATTAAATTAATATTTACACAAAGTCTTCGATTTTCCTCTTTTAGCAGTTTTTCTCCTTTAGTAGCTTTTCAAAACAAGCAGGTTCTCGAAATCAGCAGCAACGACCCCATCTCACGAACAATAGAAACAAAGTTAAAGTCGAGTCAAGGAAATATTTTTCCCGCAAAACGAATACATCTCGGCTAGTGCTCACGGTTTGACGTAAAGTTTTAAAAGGTAAAACGACTTTCGCCTCTATACGAGCAGCACCACAACGTATAGAGTTCCAACGAACTGAATCGACACGAAAAATGGACTGCACTCTATATGTTCAATTCAAATATGTATGATGTTATGATTTTTTTTTCCTAGAAAATCAAGTGTTGTGTCTCTTTGTGTGAGTATGCAAGTGTGTTTTGCAACATGAAACATGCACCCTATTTATAGGCATGTTCCAACATGTGAGGGGTCTCCACATTTACTATGGCATTCATGCTTACAAGATTTAAGTATGACATTCATGGTTTTGTAACTCCTTTAAGTATGACATTCATGGTTTTGTAACTCCTTTGCAGTTACAAATTCATTAATGAATAAGTATGACATTCATGGTTTTGTAACTCCTTTGCAGTTACAAAATCATTATTGAAACGTCTATGAACCTAGACACTCGAACGTCCAAGTTCATTAGAATTTGTAACGTCAATGTACCTAGACATCCTCAACGTTCAAATTCGTCATAGTTCAAATTCAACTTTTAAATTTATTTGGGTTAACCCAGTTTCTATGGGTCTGAAAGCCCAAATTTAAAACCCACGAGTCACGAGCCCAAGACTAGGCTCAAGCTCAACCGGACGAGCACACACGTGCATCCGTATAGACTATTGGATTGGTCCTTAGTCATTATTATTTGAACCATTGTAACATCCTCCTATTTATAAGGAGTAATTAGCCCCCATTAAACTTTCAAAGTTTCAATGTGGGACAATTATCATATTGTAACACTTTATCCCATAAACTGTATTATTTGACGTTTCAACTTCGTGAATTAATTTCTCACTCACCGAAATTCGGTTTTGAGATTTTAAATACACTACGAACATCTACTCTGAGAGTAGAAAGATTTTATGCCATTTAATTTCCTTGAAATTACATTTATAACCCTCAATAAATTGGTCAAAGACGAGTGTTCTCCACTCTCATTTTTAAAATCAATTAATTAATTAAAATTAGGGGATTTCACATAAAAGGTCTTTCCACCTAGTGTTTTTTTAAATAAGGACCTGGTTTAAAATAGTTTCAAATTAAGGACAAAATGTAACATAAATGTACCATCATGCCCTTACTATCTAATTTTCGGAATTAATATAGAGAAAGTCAATAA
The DNA here is from genome assembly GCA_963675135.1 of Galeopsis tetrahit. Taxonomy (NCBI): domain Eukaryota; kingdom Viridiplantae; phylum Streptophyta; class Magnoliopsida; order Lamiales; family Lamiaceae; genus Galeopsis; species Galeopsis tetrahit. The sequence goes on from OY776133.1 coordinate 66,840,166, forward strand.
ATTTTTTATATTTAAATCAATGTCTATCAACTCCGTGAATCACGCTAATGAATTAACACCTTCCAAAATTAAAACCTCTCAACAGCTCCGGTCAATCAATTAAATGATTTGCAGAATTTTGGGGAAGAAATCTTTGTATGATTATTCTACATCCCCAATTTTAGGACTTTCCCAAATATATGGTATTCAATTCTTCCCTAAATCTCTTATATTCAAGTCTTTTACAAATATCGCATTTTCCCAAAGCTCTGATATTCAATTTCATTGTCAGACTTGAAGATCTGCACAAAAATCGTCAAATAAAATTAGATATTTTCTCCAGAAAAATCTCTGACTTGATTATGCAGAAAGATCTGCAGGAAAATCGCTGAATGCAGAAAAAAAAAAAAACTAAAATTGCATGAACATATAAATAATGCAGAATTAAAGTTGCATCAACATATAAATAATGCAGAAGTGTGCAGTACATTATGTGCATATACAAATATCATTATGCAGAAAAATGACTTTAATGCAAATTTGATCTGCAATAATAAAATTCGTATATTAATGTAGGCCACATACCAGTCACTTGATTCAAGACTTCTAGAAATGTTGAAGATTGATTAGCATGAACCAACTTGGTTTTCCCATCGAATTTGATCTTGAGTATCACGAAATAATCCATTGATTGATAATCTGTTATTTATCAGAAAACCCTATAATAATAACAAAAATTGAACCAGTCACTTGCACCGTGTCTGTATTGTCACGTCACCGCGAATGAGATTGGGTGGGGGTTCGATCATGAACGACGACGGCAAGAAAGATCTGCCATGTAGAAACGATTAAAAATCAGTCTCCATCTGTGAGATTCGCAAATATATGCAGATATAATTAGAAAATTTTTAGGGCAAAACTCTTCATCTCACCGGATTAATGGTTCCCATGTGGACCATACGCTGCGTCGCCCCACTCCTAGGCGACAAAATCGTCGTCAAAGGCCCACCTCTGCCTCATCCACCACCTCCGACGTCCTCTTCGTCTACACACCGAACACTCACGGATTCAATCATCCTCTCCGCCATCCTTCGCCGTCACATCCCCCGCCGCTACCTACTCTCTCTCCCGCCTCTCAGAAATCACCCCCTCGTCCCCACCGTCCGATTAACCCGGATCCGAGATGTCAACTTGGAGAAAATCAGATCGTGCCGGTGAGCGGTGGTGAAAAATTACAGATTTTGTGTAAATCTGAGAATAATTGTGTATCTTTGATTGGAATTATGGAATTGACTGAATTTGAGAATAATTGTGATTGTTTTAATTGCATACGAATAAGGAAGGTCATATTATTATTTACATAGCTGCCATATTAAACAGAAGGATTCTTTATTGAGTGGAATGTGGTTGAATATATGGCGACAAACAAGGAAGATGACGACTTGTTATTTAATTAATAAATTAATTTCCATATTTAAATATAAGGGCATAAGAGGTTATTAACATGCGTTTTTGTCCTTTTTTAAAAAGATTATATTTTAGGTCTTTTATTAAGAAGGTGAGGCTATGAATGGCCTTTTTATGAATATTCTCTTAAAATTAATCAATTTCTAACCAATTTCTCCAACAATCTCCCACATGAGTGGAAATTACACCTATAATTATGCAGACTCGCAATCCAGTTCTCAAGATACACTATTGCATCCGGATAGGTAGCTTGTGGCTTTGAACCTTCCGTAGTCAAACACTATCGAGTACACCAGTGGCTTAGTGGACACAATGCCTTGAACTATTCCTCCTTGGTGTGTACCGAGACAACAATGTAGACATAATAAAGCCTCAATGTATTTTCGTTCTCACGTTTTTGTCCGTTTTGGCCATGGACATCCTTTAATTTAATAAGTGTTAGTCGAAGCGGCCCTCACTTCTCACTTATATAGGTGGTCTCCTTTAGAGTATCCCGTCATACTCAACCTCCTCGAGGCATTAGGAATCATTAAAAGTCAAAAACTTAACCTTTACCACAATCTTACGGGTTTCGACACTTGGTGTTGTGCTCTCCAAGGAATAGTCGGAATACCAAGTGTTTCTAACAAACATTCACAGCTTAGTTTTTCCATTGAACCAAGATCTTGGGATCTCTAGTCAACATGGTTGGGTTACCACTGTTTACGTTTTTATTTGTGGATTTTTGAACTCATTCCTTCTAGCACATTTGTTTGATCTCAGTTTTAAGTCTTTTGTAGCAGATTTGCTTGAGATCAAACATTTTAAATACCCCCACATTTTGAGGTATTTACAAACCCACCTCTTATTGCACAACCTTCAAATCACATACGTTTATGTGACTTAAGTGTAGAGGTCTAATGTTCCTTTTAAAATTAAATGACAAATTTTGTCAATTTTTAAACTTCCACACATATCATACACCCTTTCGGTTTATTGATATTTGGAATATTAATAAATTATAATTTATTAATCTTTTTATAGCTTTAGATTTACAAAAATCTTAAACGCTATAAAGAGGAACATTTAATTACATAAATAATCGTAAATGTAATTTTATTCATATGCTATTATTATTATAGCATTTGACCATTCTCCGATTGTATTTTTCAATCCGGAGTTTCACAAACAAGTCATAGAGACTCATACCACGAACTTCTTAGTTCTGGCATCTTCGGTTTTGTACTTTCGTTTCAAAGACTCCCACAGTTCTTTGGCAGTACGAACCGACTGGTACACGTTATACAACGCGTAAACTAGTCCTCTAAGGACGTAGTGATCCTCCCAGAGGAACCTTGCTAATTATAACGTTGTTATCGTTATCTCCGTCGTTAGCCATTGCTACGAGTACACTATTCGTTTTGCAATTGTTAGAATTTTTTAGCACCCAACAATGACTTTACAAAATTGACAGAAATAAATAACAAAATTGTAAATACAATTAAATTAATATTTACACAAAGTCTTCGATTTTCCTCTTTTAGCAGCTTTTCTCCTTTAGTAGCTTTTCAAAACAAGCAGGTTCTCGAAATCAGCAGCAACGACCCCATCTCACGAACAATAGAAACAAAGTTAAAGTCGAGTCAAGGAAATCTTTTTCCCGCAAAACGAATACATCTCGGCTAGTGCTCACGGTTTGACGTAACGTTTTAAAAGGTAAAACAACTTTCGCCTCTATACGAGCAGCACCACAACGTATAGAGTTCCAACGAACTGAATCGACACGAAAAATGGACTGCACTCTATATGTTCAATGCAAATATGTATGATGTTATGATTTTTTTTTCTAGAAAATCAAGTGTTGTGTCTCTTTGTGTGAGTATGCAAGTGTGTTTTGCAACATGAAACATGCACCCTATTTATAGGCATGTTCCAACATGTGAGGGGTCTCCACATTTACTATGGCATTCATGATATTTGTAACGTCTTGCGGTTACAAGATTTAAGTATGACATTCATGGTTTTGTAACTCCTTTGCGGTTACAAATTCATTACTGAAACGTCTATGAACCTGGACACCCGAACGTCCAAGTTCATCACAATTTGTAACGTCAATGTACCTAGACATCCTCAACGTTCAAATTCGTCATAGTTCAAATTCAACTTTTAAATTTATTTGGGTTAACCCAATTTCAATGGGTCTGAAAGCCCAAATTTAAAACCCACGAGCCCAAGCTCGACCGGACGAGCACACACGTGCATCCGTATAGACTATTGGATTGGTCCTTAGTCATTATTATTTGAACCATTGTAACATCCTCCTATTTATAAGGAGTAATTAGCCCCCATTAAACTTTCAAAGTTTCAATGTGGGACAATTATCATGTTGTAACACTTTATCCCATAAAGTGTATTATTTGACGTTTCAACTTCGTGAATTAATTTCTCACTCACCGAAATTCGGTTTTGAGATTTTAAATACACTACGAACATCTACTCCGAGAGTAGAAAGATTTTATGCCATTTAATTTCCTTGAAATTACATTTATAACCCTCAATAAATTGGTCAAAGACGAGTGTTCTCCACTCTCATTTTTAAAATCAATTAATTAATTAAAATTAGGGGATTTCACATAAAAGGTCTTTCCACCTAGTGTTTTTTTAAATAAGGACCTGGTTTAAAATAGTTTCAAATTAAGGACAAAATGTAACATAAATGTACCATCATGCCCTTACTATCTAATTTTCGGAATTAATATAGAGAAAGTCAATAAATTTTTTATATTTAAATCAATGTCTATCAACTCCGTGAATTACGCTAATGAATTAACACCTTCCAAAATTAAAACCTCTCAACAGCTCCGGTCAATCAATTAAATGATTTGCAGAATTTTGGGGAAGAAATCTTTGTATGATTATTCTACATCCCCAATTTTAGGACTTTCCCAAATATATGGTATTCAATTCTTCCCTAAATCTCTTATATTCAAGTCTTTTACAAATATCGCATTTTCCCAAAGCTCTGGAAAAAAAAAAGACACATCATCATGACACATCATTATTTCTTCTATTAAAAGAAGAAAATAATAGTTATTTGAAAAAAAAAAAGAGTTCTCTACACAAAAAATAAATAAATTATTTTACTCTAAACCAATTAATTCACTCAAATACTCAAACAATTACTAAAGGGAGTGGATATATTTGTAAAAAAAATTGTGTCATATGATATAATTGTAAAATAAAATAAAATCGAGTGTTTTTTTTAGTGATTATTTACTAGAATCTTCAAAATCCAACTCCACAGTGCTCAAATCTACAAAAGTTTTTGGACATTATTTAAAACTTCAAAATAATGGGAAAAGCCCAATTATACCCTTGAGTATGTTGGGCTGGTTTATTCTCTCTCCTCATCACCCTCAAATTCAAATTCATTTTCTCTCTCCAATTCACTTTTATTTTCATCAAATTCAAATTCATTTTCTCTCTCCAATTCACTTTTATTTCCACCAAAACTGTTTCAAATTCATTTTTAAATTTCAATTGACTCTCTCCAAAACCCCCTTTTATCTCTCTCTTTCGACAATCCATGAAGGCGACCCACAAAACAGATGCGGCTCTATTCCCATTTTTTGTGGCGACAATGGTCGAGGAGGTGGTGCGTTTTTGTGTTCTTTTCTTCAAATTTTGAAAAACGTTGATAATTACTTTGAACTACTGTAATTCTTGGTTCCTGGGTTTTAGTTTTTTCAATTTAGGAGTAAATCTTGTAATGTTTGCTTGGTTTACATTTGGACATACGGTCGCGCGATTCCAGAGGCAGAGATTTGGGGGAGTCGCGGTGGTGCTGCAACGGATGGGCGGCGGAGCTCTGCGCGTTGGACGGCGATGGCCGCGCGTGTTGTTCGATGCGCAGGAGCGGTGCAACGCTATAGTTGCGCCGGTGGACGTTGTTGTTCAGGCGAAGAGAAGACACGACAGGTAGGGTCGCGCGGTCGGCGGCCACACAGATTCTGTGTCTACCGATGCTGGTTATTTCCAAGGCGACGGCGACGGCCACACAGATTTTCAGATTTTTGGGCAATGGGCTTTCTAATGAGTTACTAATGGGCTAGGGTTTGCCAACCCAGATGTGCACCCCAGTTTCATTTAATACACCCCTAGTTTCACTCGATACACCCCTCCTATGTGCACCCCAGTTTCACTCGATACACCTCTCCCGGGTGCACTGACTTGTTCGTATTTTTGGATAAGTTTTCCCAAGTATTTTTCGTTCCAAGAACTTAATTGAGTGTCAATGAATCCCTAAAGTTGCAAATTATCATGCTATTGTAGTAACTAAATGACGTTTGTTTGGATTTTAGAGAATAAGAACAAAGATATTAAACTAAATTAACTAAAGTAATAAGTGATAGTGACTAGAAATAGTGAACTAACTAACTTTCTTTTGGAAAGTGCAAGAGAAGTGTATTGCCTCGGGTGTTTCCGTTTTGTTAAGAATAAATGAACTAGTGAAGCAATTACATGAGCTAGATATGAATTCGGATTAAGCTAAAGGCTATCACATAAGTGTGCACACCCCCTCGAAAGGCACAGGCGAACATCGTGCATTGATTAGCAATTATAGGATCTAACCAAATACCATAAGCTCCTAGGATAGTGTTTCATAAGCACTTTCAACACGGTTACTAATGCTTATGAAACGCCCTCTCACCAAACTCCTAGACGACCTCTATTCGTTTAGTGTCTAAAGTTGTCGGTCTAGCCATTAACCTCCTCTCGGTTCGCTAATTACTAATTAACTTATATTCAATTGACCAAAGCTCACACTCACACCCCAATCATGCAAACCCAACTCTCGTTGCAATCAACACAATCGACAATGCTAGCTAATAGGGTTGATCAATCAAATGAATCAAACAAAATACAACTCTAAAAACATTTACACCCAAATCCTAAGTGAATCATGCAATTACTTCACAATTACACTAAATTCCCATCAAAACATCCACACCCAAGGCAATTGGGGATTAGCCCATGGTTCTAAGATAGAAATCCATGGCCAGAACAACAAATAACGTCAAACTCATAATAAAATAGCAAGATAAATGAGAAATTAAGAAAATACCAAATTGAATTGCAAAATAGAGTAATATCACCTTGATCATGAAAATGTAACTACAAACTGATGTAATAGATGATGCTCGATGATAATCGTAGCTTGATTCGAAGTAAAAATAACCAATCTATCTAATCTAGTGAAGAAATTAAACTAAACATGAAGAACACTACTAACTATGTGTTTGTGTGTGAGGAGAATGGAGAGAATGACTTGGATTTCAAGAAAGAGACTTTATATAGTGTTTGGGAAGGGTTTGAATGGCATAATTGTAAGTTGATCCCTAAAAAATGGAGAAAATACAAGTTTGGCACCGAAAATGGGATGACTCGGCCGAGTTGGGGTCACTCGGCCGAGTGGAATACTTAGAAAAGCGTGTTGCGCTTTTTCCAGCCGAGACTCGGCCGAGTTAGTGTCACTCGGCCGAGTGGTCTTCAATTTCAGAGGCTACGGCATTCCATCTTACTCGGCCGAGTTGGCTCACTCGGCCGAGTGCGCAGTAATTTCAAAAGTTGCAGATTCGGCCGAGTTGAGTCACTCGGCCGAGTGCACAGTGATATCCAAAGTTACAGATTCGGCCGAGTTAACTCACTCGGCCGAGTTCTCTCCTCCCCTTCTCGTTTCATGCATAACTTTCGCCTCGGATGTCGGATTGACTCGATTCCTTTGGCTAATCCACTCCGTTTCTTGAGACGAATCCAACCGTGCACTCCTCTTTCGGGTCCGATCACTTGTGGTATGTGTTTTGCTCCAAATTCCATCGTATTTCCTACAAAATCGACAAAACACAACCTTTCTCTCATTTCGGCTTAAACAATCATATTCAATGTATAATTCAATGAAATCAACATCAAATGAGCTTCAAATATGCATCTAAATCGTGTAAATTCCACCCGAATCATGCACCCACTGATCTCCTTAGTTCACCCCCAGTTTCAGAAAATTGATTCGTATTTTTATATGTATTGATTTTGTTTCCAATTTCAAATTCTAAATTGGGGGAATTTTTTTTTTCTTTGTATGTTTCTTAAATCCTAATTTATATTTTCAATAGTTTTATATTCATCAAGTATATTATGTGAAATTTTTTGAAGATCAAGCTCGTCTCTCAATAAGAAACTTTGTATATGCATTATTTGTTTAATAGTACGCAATGTGTTGTAAATATGCATTTTTTACTCAGCATATGCATTATTTGTTGCTAATATGAAATGGTAATCTTTATTCCCAACTAATTGAGGTAAGTTACATGAACCAACAATAGAATCACGTTGGATCACCCATGGAGAGAGTTCTGGAGTGTTACAGAGAAATTCTCTCAAATGTTAGATCTAAATGATCTCAAATGTCTATTAGAGAGATGAACTTGTATATATGGAAGTGAACTTGCAGGCATAGGGGTAGAATCATTTGCAATCTTTAGTTATTGGACAAGCATAAATCAATGGCCACTGTTATACACACAAACTTATTGGGACACTCACCTAAAAACAACAACAACTAAAGGAGTATAAAATGTAGGGATGGCAATGGGACGGGTCCAAACCCGGACCCGCATTGAATCCGACCCGCATGGGCCGGGTACAGACCCGGTTAAGCGGGTATGGGACGGGTCGTGGTTTTTGCCTAACCCATCCCGCCTACCCGTACCCGCCATATATAAAATATAGTATTGTTTAGTATATATATGTTTCTATTTATATAAATTTATATGTATATATGTTTGTACAAATACTTTTTATGTAGTTTTTTAGTATAAAATGAATACGAAATGTTATTTAAACAATTATATATCTAATTTGAATTATGTAATATCAAAATAAATATATTATATACATTAAAATTAATTTAAAATAATAAAAAAAAAAATTAAACGGGACGGATAGAACCCGACGGGTAAAACCCGACGGGTTTTTAAGCAGGACGGGGCGGGTCCGGGTATGGGAATTTTCTGGCGGGACGGGTCCTGGGACAGGGCATACCCGTCCCAGACCCGTCCCATTGCCATCCCTAATAAAATGTCATACCTTACTGAAATTTAAAATAAATAAATCGATAAGTACACTCCCATTCTATTTATCGAAAAAGTCGTCCCATATCACCACCACCTCCCAAAAATCTTTTCCACCATCACCCCAAAACATTGAACTATGTTCTAAGTTTGAATTTTTTTTTCCTCGAAAAAATACAATTTTTTAAACATATGCAAATTTAGGTAAAATAATTTGAATAAAATAAAGGGAAAATATCACTTTTAATCACTGAACTTTACCACTTTTTACATTTGGTCACCCACATTTCATCACTATCAAAATTGGTCACTCACTTATCTTTCTCTATCAATTTGAGCGCCAACTTTTAATTCCTTAACCCTAAACCCCCAAACCCATTTTTTTTTAAATTTTACTGAATTTATCTTCAATTAATAATAAACTATTTTGAAATAAGTTTCTATTCCCAATCATTATACAAATTCAATATGAAAATTAGTAATTGAAATATTATTAAAAAAAGTTTGAAAAACAGGGTACAAAAGCCTGAATAATTTTCAACCACAGTGAATACAATAATTATAAACCACCACAATTTGATTAATTTGGCTTGCCATCGTTTTTCGTTTGGTATTTTCCTTGGTCATTTTGATGAACCACTGCCACTCTTTCCCATGTAAATAGTTAGATTTGACATAGTGATATAATTCACTCATCATTTCACAATAATTGGATTATGTACTCTTGATGATGGCATAACCTATAAAATAAAAAATTAGTCACGTAACATTACAGTAATTATAAAATGACAAGCCAAACACACTCACATTTTGCTTCATTGTGATTTTTTCTTTTCCTACCACCTCCTAAATTTCCCATTTCCTGGTTACCCTGTAAAATGAAAAGTAAACCAACAACAACAACAATGAGATAATAATAAATTATAATTGAGTTATATGATTATTAATAATTTACTGATAATTCTTGGCTACTCTGGAAAGTTTGGTTGATAAATCACCCAATGTTCTAGAAGATACATGAGAATTCCTTCTAACCTATTACAAGAGATAAATATAATAACATAATTTAATTTAGTGATACAAAAATCTTAAATATTAAATTGAAATAAGAAATACATATGGTACATAGCGGTAATTTTTGTTTCTTTACTTTTGTATTGATTGTTGGAGTATTTTCCACACTGATTAACCCCATATATTTAAACGTAAAAGTTATAGAAACTTACCGTATTGGGGTACAGAAGCATTCTGGTTCCTTTTAGATATCTTCAGTTCTTCGTACAAACTCAAAATCACTTCTATTGTAGTTTGGAAGTTTAGGGTTAAGGAATTAAAAGAGGAAAAATAAAAGTTGGCGTTCTCCGTTAGTAAATGACGGATTCTCTAACAGCAGCATCAAAATTGATAGAGAAAGAATAAGTGAGTGACCAATTTTGATAGTGACGAATAAGTGAGTGATCAATTTTGATAGTGATGAAATGTGGGTGACCAAATGTGAAAAGTGGTAAAGTACAGTGATCAAAAGTGATATTTTCCCTAAAATAAAACATTTGAAGAAAATTTCTGAGAGCAGTATTTCGAAGAAAAATTCCGAAAAAAGAGAAAAATTCAAAAATAAAATATGAACGCATTATCGAACTTGATTGATTTAGCATATCTAAAAAAAACTAACTTTGAAAAAAAATTAAAATCAGAGGAGCAAGGTGAGAATGGACAGCAAAGGAGGGCCGACAGAATTAAGATTTTAAAGAGTTTAACGTGGATGGGTGTACTTAATTGAAAATGAATGAATATAATTAAAATTTAAGGTGTTGAGTATTTTCGGTACCCTTTAAATTGAAGGATAGTTATAGACATACAATTTTTTTATACATGAATCAACTGAACTTATGATTGGCCGTATGAGCCGATCAAGTTCTTATTGGCTTATCAAAATATATATAGACAAATCATCAATTTTAATTTCACATTCTTAAAATAAAGGTTTGGAAAGTGTAAATAAGAACTCCATCCCAAATGGTTATTTTTTTTTAAACCATTTCAAACCATTAAAAAAATTGTATTCTTTTTTTATTAACACATCTTAAATTTTCTCTTTCTTTTTTTTTTTTTTTATTGTAACCCAGCTGAAATAATTAAAAAAAATGCAATACAATATTACTGAAAGTGCAACACAATATTATTTAAAATTGTAAATTGGTATAACTAAAAAATGCAACACAATATTAATAAAAAGTTTAAGTCATATATAGCTGAACAATGCAATCCAATATTATTAAAAAGTGTAAGTCACTGTAACCGAAAAGTGTAAGTGTCTATAACCGAAAAGTGCAACATATTTTTTTATTAAAAAGTGCAAGTAAGTATAACCGATAACTCAATATTAGTGAAAAGTGTAAGTCATTATAACTAAAAAGTGTAACACAATATTACTAAAAAGTGCAAGTCAGTATAACTTAAAATAGCACCACAATATTTCGTGAAAAGTGTAAGTTATTATAACTGAAAAGTGCAACATAACATTACTGAAAAGTGTAATACAATTTTTAATGAAAAGTGTAAGTCATATTATTGAAAAGCGCAACACATTTTTAATGAAAAGCGTAAGATACTACAACTAAAAAGTGCGAATCTACACAAGACCTAGTCAACTCAAGTTCTTATATAGACTTGAATCTACACAAGACCTACTCTAAAATAAATATTTTTATAAACTACATCTCATAATATTTACAATTTTACACAAAATGTCATTTGAGTATACTCATATGCACAAATTAAATTATTTCTTTACTTTATACTTAAAAGTTTACAAAATTATTCCTTTAAATGTTATTCATTATTACAATTCTGGGCCGCGAGAGTTATTTCTTTCGGTTTCCATTTTTTTACTCATACTCGGTATTGGTATGTACCCCGATTTCGTTCTTTCACTATCAGTTGAAAAGGTTGAAGTTATTCTATCTAATTCTTTTTTTAGATAATTTGTAAATTTTATCATTTACAAAACCGTTCGTTGTAAAATGGTACAATGGCAAAGAGCCTGTCGAATCATATTTGAATATGATTCAACAGGCTCTCGCCAATTCACACAAAGTTTTTTTATTTGATATGCGTTGTACCCACTTTTATTGCTATTTGTAAGAACACCCCCTTTTTTTGAATTCAATTAGATGTTAATGTAAATAATATATATGTTACTTACACATGAAAGTTAGAGAAAGTTAGAGAAAGTTAGAGAAAGTTAGTCATTTCATTTCTAATTTTTACAAATAAGTTCAAGCTCTTTTTTTTAACTAATAAGTTCAAAACGGTACATAAATGTACCAATGTGCCATTTTTAATTTAAAAGATTTTGAATTATTGAATATTAGTCAACTATAATTATATGATGAATATTTGCATATCATATGTTATTCACAATTCTCATGTATGATAGTTATTTTCAATTTGCATATCTCTTCTACAAATCAATTTTACTTGAAAATTATTAACAAATACATACATTTTTGTATATTTATTAACAAATACATAACAATTATAGACTTTTGTATTTACTCTTAATTTTATAATTGCATAAAACAACACGAATATCACGGGTTGTAATTGCATAAAACAACACGAAAATTGCATAACACTTAAGTATAATTGCATAAACGAGCAACTCATAATCGAGAAAATTGCATAACACTTAAATTGTTCCCAACATTCAACAAATATCTATACTTTTCATTTCTCTTCCTAAAAACTCATCAAGCGACAAAGAAACGTCCTCAACACGACGTTGAACGAGCGGTCAAAGAGCCGTTTCAGGCGAGATTTCAGCACTGGTGGCTTAGCTATTGATACGATCTGATTCATCTGAAGAAGTCTATCGATTTTTTCGACGAAAATGTAATGTATACAACTAAAGGCGACAAAAAATTAGCATCAAAGGGAATTTAGAAATTAGGATCGCAGCTCAATAAAAAAAAACATTACTGAAAGAATGCTAATGGAATGCAACCAAAATTGTGGTCCTATCCAATGAGAGACTTTACTGAGAACTTTTCCTTGAGCTCCAGTTTGCTTTGTAACAAGTATCTGTCCAAGCATTTTCCCTGATATAACACAAACATAACCTTAGATAAAGTATTAGAGAATTTGGATTAATACATTTTATATTTTATGCAAGTAGTATACAGATAATTTGCCAAATTTTTTGCTTTCTTAGAAACTAATGTATATATCCAATGTCCATCTGTGCTATCTCATTTAAAATTTTGCCGGGGTCAATAAGATAACACGTCTCCAAAACAGACTCATGCAGAAGAGGTAAGAAACCTTTTAGAAAAATAGTCATCCAACAATTAGAAAAATAGTAATCCAACGAAGGAGTGTATTCAATTGGAATTATATTGGATTTTTTTAGAATTTTAAAAAGTTTACGGATATAGAAAATTCATAAACTCCATGCAAAGTTTGACTGACTTTTTTTTTTTATTGATTTATATGAATTTTCATAAACTTGACGTGATTGTGAAATACATTTTTTTTATTAATTTACATGGATTTACAAAATATTTAAGAGATAAGGATGAAGATATATACAAATCTTATTAATATTATATTATATTCCAAATAATCTTTGTACAAGAAGCAAAGTAAATTAAAATTGATGATTACAAAAAACAAAAAATGTTAGCAGTCGAGTTTTCATCATAGAACAAACAAAAAAATCTAACAAACCGTGAGTTATTATTTCCTTGTAAGAAAAATCACTCAAAATAATTTATAAATAAAGAAAGATGTATTAACAGAGAATAATGTTAAACCTAAACCAATCACAATATTATTTCCACGCCAAGGTCTTGTATAGACTCGATTCCTTATAAGGAATCGAGTTGACCAAAAGTCAATTTTTTTTTTTTTTTTGAAAAAGTGTATATTGAAAAGTGTAAGTCATTATAACTAAAAAGTGCAACACAATATTACTTAAAAGTGTAAGTCGCTATAATTGAAAAGTGCAACACAATTTTTAATTAAAAGTGTAAGTCGTTGTTAGGAAATAAACACACGCACACGATAACGAAAGAGAAAATAGCACACAGTTTGTTTACCCAGTTCGTCTTGCGACTACGTCTGGGGGCGATGCCAAGCCAGGTATTTCAATATGTTTTTTGGATACTGATTACAATGAGAGAACATCTATTTATAATAGAAAACTTGCCATAATTAACCCTAAGCTTATTAGGAAAAAACTTGTTCCCTACTCCAAGCCATTAGGAACAAACTTACCATAATTAACCCTAAGCCTATTAGGAAAAGACTTGCTCCCCCACTCCAGGTCCGTTAGGATCAAACTTGTCCTACACTCCAAGCCCGTTAGGATCAATTCAGGCTCCACACTCCAACAATTATAACAAAAAGTACAACACAATATATTACTGAAAAATGCACGTCAATATAACTAAAATGTGTCATATAACATTACTAAAAAGTGTACGTCAATATAACTTAAAATATTATTTTAAAAAGTGTAAGTCACTACAATTAAAAAGTGTAACAAGAAACTCAATTTCTTATATAGACTTAATTCCATAGGAGACCTACCCTATTTCCACACATCATCGCAATATTTCCACATATCAAATATTTTTCATCCATACTCAAAATTCAAAACAAAGAGCAACAAAAAAATTTGTGTAGTAACTTGGTTAGAAGAACAACAAAAGTTTTTTTCTTTTGACCTTTCGTTTTCAGTTTTCAGAGTTCTATGAGAGAATACATTGAAATCTTTGGTTTTTAGAAAAGATTTTAGAGAATGAAATCTATTTATATTTTTGGAAGAGAATTAATGAAAATCCGTGGAGTATTAAAACACATAAACTGTTAAATACATAAAAAAAAAATTAAGACTTTTTAAAATTCGTATTGAATAACTCATAATTTTAAAAAACTTTTAAAAATTAGGATTGAATACTCTCAGACTTTAAAATTCTAAAAAAATCTTACAAATTCCACAACCAATAGGGGAATTTTTTTTTTAGTCCTATAAGTTTAAAAAATTCCAAATTAAATTCTTTAAGTTTCAAACTTTACAAAATACATCCTTTATGTTTCAAACTTTCAATTTCAATCCTTTTTTTTATTCAATTTTAATCCTTTATCTTTGAAAAGAATGAAGTGGTGACTTGACACTTATGTATTAAAAAAAAGGACACATCATTATGTCACATCATTATTTCTTCTATTAAAAAAATAAAATAAGAGTTATTTGAAAAAAAAAAGAGTTCTCTACGCAAAGATAAATAAATTATCTTACTCTAAACCAATTAATTCACTCAAATACTAAAACAATTACAAAGGAAGTGGATATATTTATAAAAAAAAATTGTCATATAATATAATTGTAAAATAAAATAAAATTGTGTTTTTTTTTTTTTTTACAAAGAAGTAACTTTTTAAAAGGTTACTTCTTTGTAAAAAAAAGGGAAAATTACATATATCTACAATGAGCTAGGGCCCATTACATATATCTACAATCCAAAAATTGTAATACTAAGATCTACAAAGATGTAATTAAAGTGACCATTATGTCCTTCATCTACCCTCTTTGTCCCATTGTGAATTTTTTCAAAACTTTCAAGCTTCCTCCTCTCCTTTGAATTTTACTTATAATTTTTTCAGTCAAATCAGTCTCCAAATTTTGTTCAGAATTTTAATTTATAATTTACTCAGTTTATTTATTTTGTTCAAGTTTTATTCATATTTTATTTAAATTTTATTCAAAATATTTTAATCAGATTTTTTTATTATATTTACTTTTATTCAAAAATTATTTAGATTCAAATTTTAAATTATAGAATAATTTTTTATTTCTATTTTATTTAGTTTTTTATATAATATTACATTATAATATTTCATTATATTGAGTACTACTATATATTTACATACTAACAACAAATATTGCATACGAACAATATATAATGCATACACATATTGCATATTAGTTTACAATTAGTTGGGAATAAAGATTCGATTTATTTGATCATTGTAACATGGTTCCATGTGAGAACAAAATGATCTCTAATTCATATTAGGACCGTTCCATGAGGTTATATTTCAGCAAGGTAAATTCCCATTTCACTTTGATAATATAATCAAGGGATTCACTAACATACAATATTGATTGTTGATGAACAATTGACAATATGAGATCTAAATACAATTATATTTCTTCTAACAAATAAACAACAATCGACAAAACGTGATCTAAATAAAATTATAGTATTTCAATTAACTGGGTCGGCACATAAGGCAGCAACATTTCCAGAATACTATCCATTTTCAGCCTATAGCTAATGTGATTTTAAGGAGTGGGATATACATTCACATCAAATCCCAATTTTCAGAAATCTTCGTGTCGCCACTATAAGGTAATCGGTACCTCAGTTCGGGACAGTATACATATATTTATACTTGTATGTGTGTGTATACATAAGTTAACAGATGTTTAGGCTTTTAACTTTTATAAGTTAAACCATGTCCGTAGCATCAATTTCTCCTTGAGCAATCTCAGACCATCGAGACCCAGCTCTAAACTTGCAAACTGGGCACGTCCCTTGCTGCCGTAGCCATGGATCTATGCAATTCACGTGAAACTGCAAAAAACAAAAATCACATATATGGTGATATAAAACAACAGCAACCATTGACTAAACCTTCATTCAGCTATATGGATTACATTTTCCATTGCATCAAGTCAAGCAACATGCTATCATTTATATTTAGATACGAAATATCATTTTTAATACATCCATTTCAACATGCTCATTTCTGCTATCTTTTCATGTCGAAAATATAGAGGATGCACTTCTCCATTTGACTCGACAATAATAATTTTAACATCCAAACAAACAATAATTAAAGCATATAACTAAGACTCCTAACCTAAACCTATCAGCCTGCAAAGTGGAAAAGGTCATTATAACAAAAATACACAGCTATATTAATAATAATAGGATTAACTTGAATGTTATCACTAGCATGTAAACATATTCAACGAACATAATAATTACCTGATGCAAGCATGGCAAGCTACGTATGAGTTCTCCAGCATTAACTTGTTCCAAACAAACACTACAAGTCAGATCATCATCGGATGTTTTGGATCCTGCTTGTGCATTTGGAAGGTCTTGCTTTTTCTGTGCAAAAGAAAATTACATGTTGGGGCTTAGATGATACAAGCATGGCAAGCTAGCCCATTTCATCAACATAGTAGGAATTTTAAAAGAAAGGTTATAGTTTTTGTAATTTACCCTTGAGAAAATAAACATTCTCCCCATGTGAATATTCAAAAGTGATCAGGAGCAAGGTCAGAAAAATTGGACAAAAATCTTAAAGTCAGAATAAGCTATCCTGTCTTCATAGTTATACAAACACTATAATAAGGTTGTTTGGATCGAGGGATTTAACGAAATTAAAAACCCCCTCTTTTTACAACCTAGTCATTTGAAATTCATTAGTTCTCTCTCACATATATAATCACATAACCATACAAACACTGTCACACAGACTGACACATTAAAAAACACAAAGTCACACACACTCTAATTATTATCATCGCTTGCAAGAATGAAAATTTTGAAGATTCAATGATATACCAAACTTTTGTCTAGCAATGCTTTTGAAGTTCTTCTCACAAATTTGAACCAAATCCAAACATGGATTTGAAATTAGTGGACTTTAAATACAAAGAATTTCAAATTAGTTCATTTGGAATCACTTAGCAAGTCCCTCGATTTCAAACACAACCTAAAAGAATAAACAATACCTCAACTAAAGCTGAAGAAGAACCCTGTTGTACTGACGAGCCCACACTGCAAGAAGACAACACCGGTATCCATTTAATAAAAAGAACTTGAAACGACACATTCTTGGCCAAACAAAAATGCAGAACATTTCCTGAACTGCAAGTCTGCAACCCTTTTCCACATTTAACTACTATAAACAGATAATAACAAGGAAAGAACATTTCATTACTTCATGTTCTCCAACAATTCAATAAGATGACATAAATAATTAAGAAAAAAAACTTCACGTCCATGAGACTCCTAGCACCAGCATTGGTACATGTACGGATAGACATCATGAGAGATTTCTATATAAACCTAGACAACAAGCATGAGGTATCTGCTTGCTTCCACAGTTCCATTGAAATCTATGGTCTTGCATATGCAATCTTAGTTGCTCGTTTTTAATGTCAGAGTTCTCACTATACAAAGAAACCGATGTTTTGACTAGAAAGGCCCCTGTTGTTTGTTTGACTCAATGTAAAACAAAAGGTCCCCCTTCTTTTTTTTGACATTTGCGCAGTCCCAGCACTTTACTAAGATCAGTTGTAAAGTCTCATGCAGTCAAATACTTGTGCACTGAACCACACCAAAGACGGGTAGAAACAGAATAAAGTGGAGTAGGGCCTAATTAATATTTAAACCAACACTATAAGATGAAAATAAAAATAGAATAAATAAGAAAATAAAAAGATAGTTTTATTATAATTAATGCAGGCTTTCTGGAAATTTTGCAACCACTACTCACTTTTGAGGGCTGGACACCTTATATTTGTGGACAGGAAGAGCATTGATCTCCTCGTCAGTCATAGCGGCTGTAGGAACATTGTCAGCATCCAGTGCTCGCAAAGTTTCATAATCTGCGCAGAACACAAAATACAATTAAACAATCCACCCAAATATTCCTATCTCATTATTTAGGGAAAATAGTGTTTGTAATCTTATAAGTTATCCCTATTTTGGTTTCAGTCCCGTCGACTTTCACGAATTGAAATTAGTCCTATAAGGCTATAAGCCTATAACTTTCAGTTTTTAAACGTTTAATTCGGGTACCCGGTTGTAACAGGTGAAACATCCAGTTGACCACTTAGACTCTGCCATGTGGATAAATCAGACCTAGCCACATTTGTGTCAACCGGATGTTTCACCTCCTACAGCCGGCTACGGGCTACCGAACTAAAATGTTGAAAAATTGAAAATTACCGGACTATTTTCAATTCGTGAAAGTCAACAGGACTGAAACTGAAAAAGGTGTAACTTACAGGACTGAATAAACTAATTTCTCCATTATTTACCTTTCTAAGTTCAGACAGATACAACAAATCACATACAAATAGGACTCATAATATCTTAAACCAAATTCTGGTACGATATATGCTTACCCAAGTCATCGAATTCCCGGTCAAGAAGTGCCAGCTGGAGTCTGAGACCTTGCAACCTTCCCCTGGTGGCAAGAGCTATAGATGGTGGCATGTGAAGTCTCAACTCAGTGTGGCCAAGAAGACCACTAGCTGCAACAGCATGAGCTTGGGCCTGAGCTTGAAGTTGCTGACAAGTTGCATACATTCTTAAAGTTGTTGCCATCAAAAAGACACCGAGCACCAGCCAAAGCTGTTGAATATAGGGGGAATGTCAATTATATGTTTGAGGTTTACAACTGATGGAAGTCTATGAACCAATTTCATCAAAGAAATACAAACCAGAAAATTAGGAGACATCTGGTGCGAGTTCAAAATCATAAACAGCAAAAGCACTGTCACGTTGAAAGGTCAGTGATAAAATGTAGTTAGTAGAGTGACTATAGAGAGAGATATAACACTAAATAATATCAAAATCGTAAATACCTGTGACGAGAAAAGCTAAGGAGTTAGTATTAACTGGTCGAGCAGCATGAACTCGCTGAACAACACAGAAAGGAGTGTTAAGAGAGTTGAGAATTTTCACAAACCGAAAATGTTTAATAATGTTCAAAAATAAAATTTATTAATTTACAAAGACAAGAAACTCACCACCGCACGCCGCTCGGGAATAAGTCCTGGAAACCCAGTTTCTATATCTCCTCTCGTGCCTCGAAAAACAAAACTCATAGTTCCAAACAACTGCAGCAGCACCAAGTGAAAAAAAATCTTTGGCAAAAAGATACCCGGAATAGATGCCAAACAAATTTATAAAGGAAAGATTGAATATTAGCAACGGAAAAGTGAACAACTATGCTATATATGGTAATCCAACTTCTTGAAGGCCTTAAATACAAAATCAAAATATATACATTACAAACTTTTCCTCTAAGTTTCTCAAACTCAGCCATGAGACCTCTTCCTAAAACTTTAGCAGCTAAAAAGACCAATTGCAGCAATACCTACCCACTAAAGTATCAAGAAAATTTCCACTTATGTAACTAAGTTTCAATCCTATATAAAGGCATATTTAACCAGAACCATACTTATTTTCATGAGATTCAAAACTCTAATCCAAAAATCAAATGCAGGTAGATCGAGCCTTAAAGAATGCACAATAAATGCAATTAGTTTTCAAAAAAAAAATTAAGATAAATCTCATAATTCTGTGAATTATCAATGCACTGCAGTCTTTTATCTGCGAGACGCCACAAGAGGGCCTTCTACTTAGATATACTAAAAAGGATATATGTCATCTATTGAGCCCGAAGCATGGGAATCTAGTTATATACTGTAAATTGACAATTGATTCCTTTCCCATTCAATAGCATTGTGATTTGTAAATCCTGTATTTTACTATCTTACAAATAAAGTTAAGGGTTTCCAAAATTTTGGTACACTACACCCCCATGGAAATAAACTCCCCTATTCTATAATTGAGCATGAACTAAATTTTCCAAAGATCTAAAGTGACCACTCCATTAATTAGACCAGTGAGCATTTCAATTCTATTGATATTGTAGAGCAAATAAAATCCGAATCTTGCCCTTTATAACAAAATTCTGCCGATAATGTACCGAAATTCTCCACAATCGCCGACAAAAATAGCTAGAACGAATCACAGTGTAGCTCACATTTTTCAGATTTGAAGATTTTTGAGAAAAAAATAGCAATAATAGTATGTCTTGCATCATATCAATAGAATTCACCAAAAACAGAGAAAAGAAAATGAAATTAACAGGCGAGATAAAGAGTCAAAACATTCCAATTAAAAAACAAATTAATTGCATGCAATTTTAAAACGGTAGAAGGATTCAGTTTCACTTACAGATACAGGTTGTGCTGGACGGATCCGAATGCAAATTAGAATAAAAAATTGAATTTGGTGAAGAAAAGAATCGGTGGATCTCTAGTGAGTTGAACGAGTTAAGAGTGAGTAAGGCCAACGCTGAATCTGTGAGCTATTTTCAGCCTACAGGCTATGGCTGCACCAACTAACGACGTCGTTTATCTGCTTATCTCTTTTTCTTTCTTTTTTTTCAGTTTTACGTTACTCTGAACTGTTTTTTATTTCCGATCAGTTTCTTTTTTTAATTTTATTAAAGTGATAAAATAAAAATATATAATAAATGAGAATTTTGAGAATAAATTGTGGAGTAAAACTTTTTATTTTAAGTAAGAAAATTAATGTAAGAATGAAAAAAAAAGAAAGGGTAAAAATTGTCCGCAAATTACTACTATTTGTCTGATCTTTGTCTTAACTACATACGTGTCACGTGTTTTATCTTTAAAAAAACAAAAAAAAAAGTTCCAACTTGCACGTGCAAGTAATTTAATGAAAATAAAATAAAAAATTTATACGTGCAGACAAGTTATGACTTGTTTTCATTAAACATTTAACCTTGTTGTAATCATGATCTAAAAATAAATAAATGCACGATTCCTTTCATTCAGATTTTTTTTTTCTTTAATGACGAAAAAAATTGAAACATTAGAATCATTTAACTTTTACTTTTATAATTCAATCGATCAAAAAAAAAAAAAACTTTTATAATTCAACAATTTAGTCATTTAATCGACTATAATCGAGTAGCAGTCGATTTCAAACTGGTTATTATTACAATGAAAGAGTTTTTTTTTGGAGGGGGGACGCACACTGATTTTGACTGGGCTTTATTGCTCGAAGGAGGCGAGAGCATTAGGAGTTATCGAGATTTTATCATGGATAAAAAAATCGAGGCTGAACAAAGTGATTATAGAAATAGATTCAAAAATGATGATGGACAGTGTTGAGAGGAATAATCATGGAAGATCGGTTTTGGGGATACGACGAAGATTTGTGCGGAGGAAATTAAAGGTAGCCCAAACTTAATGTTAAGTTGGGTTTATAGTAATGATAACCATGTGGCGCATCAATGGGCTAAGAGTGTTACATCATTTTCTAGTTCTTATCTTTAGGTCGAACTTTTAGGGTTAGTTTGGATTGATGGATGGGAAAACATGAGACAAATTAACTCACCCCTTCTCTATTAGTCCTACAAATGCATGATAAATAGTAGTACAAAATTAGTGGGTCTTGCATTAATCCCGGGCCACAATCAATCAAATCAAACGTTTGATTCGTTGAGAATAAAAAGTCAATCAAGTCTAATCCAACCTAATCAAGCAAACCAAACTAGGCCATAGAGATTGTGTATGGCCGTTCTAATGCTTTATGTTCTTACTTGTAATAAATTAGTGTCTTGACCTAAAAAATAAGTATTAAATCTCAACCAACTCTTCGTTGAGAGATCTGGTTTTGTAACGGTGAAGTGAGGTGTCATGGGCATAATTCGAAAAATTAACACGTTTGGGTTTGACCCATTATCTCGTAGCTCATTTAATTAATTAGTTTCTATTGAGCTTTATGTTCTTAGCCCATTTGCATTTAATTAGTTTTTACTGGGTTCTTAGCCCATTTGCATTTTAATTATATAATTTCTTCTAGATTTAAATAATATGTGTGATAGGAAATGAGAATGGAAGCAGAAATTACAGTTTATCTCTTGCTCTTCTTCTCTAACCTTTTTTCATATTTCTCTCTTTTCTATCTAATTCAACCAATGCCCCAAAAATCATACAAAAATATATATGACATTCAAATGTAGAGATGGGTTTACTACCTTAGGTTCAGTCAACTCTTTGAAATTATGATGTTTCTGATGATTTTCATAATTTTAACTCTTAAGAAAGTTATCCAATTTCAAATTTGACCGTGAAATATCACACAAGAGCCAAAACACCAATGTGAGTCATCGGCCAAGATTTGTTCAAGGGCTAGACTTAAATGCCCTTCTTTGTTGTTGTGTTCACCTCCATTAGTTTTTATTATATGGCACATCAGTGCCAAGTTCATATTAAACTCAATATTTGTGTTCAAATCGTGCAAACCTAGTTTTCTAAAATTTAAAATCATGCCCTATTGCAATTTTAAACAACAAAAAGTCCTACAGTAAAAATTGTTTGATTGGATGGAGGAGATGGTGTGTGAAATGGATAATGTAAAAAAGTGAAAGGACATTGAAGATATTTTATGGGGTGAACTCAACCTCGAGAGTGAACACAATCGGGTAAAATGGACTTGTACTCTTTTAATTAGTTTCAATGATAAACTATTCAAATAATTTCGATTGATCAGTATTCGAATTTTCATATTTGTATTCATATGCAAAAAAAAATCAAAATTTATTCGATTAGTAAATAAATACTAATACAAAATTATAATATTCGATATTCGTAAGTATTCGATTATATTTATATATATAATTGTATATATTTTTTAAATCTACCATATTCCATATTTCACTTCCTCAATTAGGTCCATATTTGTCACATGTCGGAGTATTATCTAAAACATTATTTTAAAGATTTTCTCCATAAATATTAAAATTTCAAAAAATTTCTGATTGAATAGTATCAAATGTGAATCAATTTCGAATCGAATACTCGAAAAATATTGTTTACAATATGTTCTAAAAAAATTTGAATCGAATAGTATCAAATAATCATTTGAATCGAATACCGAATCAAATTTATTATTCGAAAAATAAACGAATACAAATATGAATATTTGAATACTTTCACTAATCGAATTGAATCGAATACTGCAGTATTCGATTCGATTAGTTTACACTCTATCAATGAGTAATACTTTTTTCACAATTGCACAACTTTTAATTATTTTAATTCACTCCTTACCAATAGAATGTATAAACTATGTTGAATTTTCGAGTTTGCGCATAATTTTTTTAGGTGCCCTTCTTATTCTCTATTAGCGGGAAATGGGAACTTTTAATTAGGGGTGTTTGGAAAATTGTAAGAATTGATATATGAAAAGAAAAGTGAATGGAAATGAATCATATGTGTATCCTTCGAATGATTGAGATGTGGTGAATTATCGATAATATACCTGTTAAATGACTGAGATATAGTGAATTATCGATAGTAGTGTAATTTCAAACACACATTATAACTTTAATTTTCATTTCTTACCTACAAACTCTTTCATCCAAGCACCCCTAAGTTAGTGTACGAGGGGTTTAAGATAAGATAAATCAAAGTATGATAAGGTAAACAAAAATAAAATCACAAAGAGTACAAAATTTAAACAAATTTAAAAACTAAAGTACAAAAAGGTAAAAAGAAAGCAATTGTAAGTAGGGGTGTGCAAAAAAAAACAACCGGACCGGACCGACCGATTAGTTTTCGGTTCGATCTGATCCGGGTTAAGACCGGAATTTACCAGTTCGGATCGGATCGGATTTTTTTTATTATTTATATTCGTTATATTTTTCAAATAATACAACCTTAATTATTATAAACTAAATAAAATTAGGACGGCTAATTTGAAAATTTTGAAAATATTCCTTTCATTATGCTTAAAATTAAATAATTGACGAGGATGTGAAGTAAAAGTGTTGAGATTTATTATATCTTTTCAAGTATATAATTGAACAAAAATAATCAATTTACTTTTAGTGTCAAAATACCATTAATAATATTGTAAATAAAATTCACATTGGCGGAAATTGATCTCAAATGAAGAACTAACACAAATTTTCATACACAAATTCATCATTCTTATTATTGCTTCAAAAGAACTTGATTTTTTTTTGAAAATAAATAAATTAAAAATCGATCCGAACCGGTCCGAGTTTGAATTGGTTCATTCCGGTCCGGTCTTCGGTCCGACCATTTAGGTAGATTCCGGTTTCGATCCGATCTGATTTTGAACCGATGCACACTCCTAATTTTGTAAGTATGCCATAGATTAAATTCAAAGTAGAGGTGCAAGTGTAAAAGGCTTGTTAGGTGGGCCTTGGAAAACTATAGTAAGGCTTGTTATGGGCCTTGGAAAACTATAGTAAGGCTTGTTATGTTTATTTTTATGATGGGGTGGATGAAATGAATATATTGTTCATTCTCCCAATTTATTAAAAGAACATCGTGAATGCAAGAATTCAACACTGATTGATTGGATTTTGAAAAGGTTTGATTTTTTTTTTACACCAAAACATCATTTTTCCGAAAACAAGTTTCACAAGAAGTGATTTTTTACGGAAAAAAGATCCACTGCATGTGCATTTTTTTATTTTTGTCAAAAATTCGATATTTTTTAATGAGTTCTTTTTTTTTTTCAAAAACTCGAAATTTTGCATTGAGTTATTTGAGAAACTAGAAAAAATACACATTTGGTAGAACATTTTTTCGAAAATAACCACTTTCAGTTTGGAGGTAAAGTTAAAAAAAAAAATTATAAGTGATTATGAGAGAATGTGGAAAAGTTGGGAGGATATATATGGTATTTTATGGGGTGAACTCAAAATGGAGAGGGGTGAGGTGAAAACATAATAAGAAGGGGGTCATTTAACCGTGGCCTACTAAGAATCCCATGATTTTTGTCCAACGGGCCGAGATGAGCCCAGTATTGTAACTAGGAATGTAATGAAAATGAATACAAAATTTGTGGATGTAAACTTATTGGGCGCGGCTAAAGGCACCCAAGGATCCTATGAGTACACCCACGTGATGAGAACACCCACAAAACAGATGAGTACACCCATGTGGAAATCTAAAAAATAACCCTCTCATTTCAAAACCTAATTAAATTCTTTACATTCCTTCATTTCTCACATTTTCACAGAAACGGTGCACCCACCTCCCCCTCCCTCCCAATCGCCGCCGCCCTTCTCCCTCCCCATTCACGCCGCGACGCCGCCGCCCTTCTCCCTCCCCACTCACGCCGCGACGCCGCCCACCTTCTCCCTCCCCACTCACGCCGCCGCCGCCGCCCTTCTCCCTCCCCACTCACGCCGCGAAGCCCGTCCGCAGCGACGCCGCCCGCCAAGCCTGTTCGCACCGACGACGCCGCCCGTTCGCAGCGACGCCTCCACCATCAACGCCGCTCGTTCACAGCGACGCCTCCACCATCAACGCCGCCCGTTCGCACGACGCCGTCCCCCACGCCGCCCGTTCGCATCGCCTCCTTCCTCGTCCGCCGTTTCAGGTAAGTTAAGGTTTCTGAAAATTAGGAAATTTAGGTTTGTGAAAAAATTATGGTTTTTGGATGTTTTGTGATTATTTTCGAACAATCTAGGTTTATTTTGGTAACAAATTCGAACAATCTGTTTTTGTTTTGGATAAAATTTCGAACATCATGTTCGATTTTTTTTTCGAACAAATGTGAGTTGTTTTGAATATTTTTTCGAACATAATACGTTTGTTCATTAAAATATTTCGAACACATTGAGTTTGTTGGGTAAAATTTTTTGTACATCTTAATTTTGTTCGGTTAATATTTTCGAACATCTTAAGAATTTTTTTATATTATTTTTGTTGAGTTTTTGTGTTTTTGTTGAAGAATGGTATTGATTTTTTGTGTTTTGGTGGAGGTGGAGATGATTTTTTTTGTGAAATAGAACGGTGGGTGTACTCTGATTCGGGTGGAATTTACACGTTTTAGGGGCACATGTGAAGTGTATTTTGATGTGGATTTCATTGAGTTATGCATGGAATATGATTGTTTAAGCCAAAATGAGAGAAAGGTTGTGTCTTGTCGATTTTGTAGGTAAAACGATGGAATTTGGAGCAAAACACAGACCACAAGTGATCGGACCGGAAAGAGGAGTGCACGGTTGGATTCGTCTCGAAAAACGGAGTGGATTAGCCAAAGGAATCAAGTCAATCCGACACCCGAGGCGAAAGTTATGCATGAAACGAGAAGGGGAGCTTAAGAGTAGGAGGTAACTCGGCCGAGTTGACTCACTCGGCCGAATCTGGAACTTTGGGCATCACTGCGCACTCGGCCGAGTGACCCAACTCGGCCGAATCTGCGAATTGGGATATTACTGCGCACTCGCCCGAGTGAGCCAACTCGGCCGAGTAAGGTTGAATGTCGTAGCCACTGGAATTTGAAGACCACTCGGCCGAGTGACTCCAACTCGGCCGAGTCGCTGCTGGAAAGAGTCGCAACACGCTTTTTAAGTGTTCCACTCGGCTGAGTGACCCCAACTCGGCCGAGTCACCCCAATTTCGGTGCCAAACTTGTATTTTCTCCATTTTTGAGGGATCAACTTGCAAATATGCCATCCAAACCCTTCCCCAACACTATATAAGCCCCATTTCTTGAAATCCAAGACATTCTCCCCCAAATCCACACATAGTTACACATACTTGGAGGTGTTTTGGCCATTTCTCTCTCAATTCTTCACCAAATCAAGGAAGAAAGGATGCAATAGCTCCCAAATTCCATTCCCTACCACATTCTAGACTAAGCTTTCTCTTTCTTTTCCTTTTTATTAAGTTATTTCATTTGGATTTTTTAATTTGATTATGTTAGTAGTTAGCTAAACATTTGTGGTTCTAAGGCTATGTTTATACTTTGGTTGATGCTTATGAATTAATTTCTTGTTTATTTGGTGGTTGTGTTGCTATTTCTATTTGAATGTTTAACTTTCATTGCAAAACATGTTGTCAATGGCCATGATAGTATGTTTTATCTATTGTTAATTGGAATTGAATTGAGAAATCTCTTTCGTTAATCGTATTTAAGCATTCGACCCAATATTCTTGTGAGCTCGAGAGAGAGGATCAACTATTGGGAGGGTATTAGATGATCTTAGGAACTTTTGGGGGATTTCTTATGAATGCTAAGTAGAGATGCTAGTTTGTATGATATGTCCCTTGGATTAATTGGATCGAGAGAACTTTTAATTCACCAATTTGTGATCAACCTTATAGTAATCAACACACCACCACTTAATTAAGCCCTTAATCATAAGTTGAACCCTTAGTGTGACATATGCCTTGGAACCCATCTTTCCTTCTTTGAGTTTTCATCCATTTTACCTTCGTTTTCTTGATTTGCATGATTAGTCGATCGATTTTATATTTACTCTTTCGTTGCTTATTTGTGACACTTGTTAGGTAATTTTAGAGTAAATCATCATATTCAAATTATCGATCACGTCTACTTAGAACTCGACTAGCAAACTACCCTTTTACGCTTAACCTCCCTGTGGGATCGACCTCGTGCTTATCACGCTACGATAGACACCGTACACTTGCGGTTGTTTATTTTAGTGTTGTATAACACGTGTATCAAGTTTATGGCGCCGCTGCCGGGGAGGTTTTTATAAGCTCTAGAGTGTAGGCTAAGAGTGTTTTAGTTTAGACAATTTATTTGCTTTCTTTATTTGCAAAAAATCCAAAAATATTTGTGTTTGTTATTTTGAGCTTATTTGTATTTCTCACTCTCGTTTGCTCTTTTGGTAGACATGGTTTATGATCACACGATCTAGAAGGAATCAACTAGAAGTGTTACCCTTAGATCCGGAGATTGAAGCCAATTGTCGAAGAAGGAACGCCGAAAGGAGGAGAATAGAGTTGGAAAGAATGAACCGAAGGGAAAATCCGGTTGAAGAAGAGGAGGAACTTGAGAATCACGGGGTCGAAGGAGTCGAGGAACCTAACGGGAATGGAGGTAACCGACCTCAAGGGGTGCTAAGGGACAACTTTCATCGTAGAGTTGAAGAGAACATTGGGATGGAAAGAAATGTAGAGCAACGGGAGAAAAACGGGAATCAACGAGTTTTGAGAGACCATTTCCGCCCTATCCCAAGGCCCTATGGAGGAGCGGGTCGGGAACCCGTTGATGCTCATAACTTTGAGCTCAAGCCGGCCCTAATCATGATGGTTCAAAACAACCAATTTGGAGGGTTATCAAAGGAGGATCCTAACCTCCATTTATCTCAATTCTTAGAGATAAGTGGAACGGTTAAGATCAATCGTGTCCCTCAAGATTACATCCGTCTCCAATTGTTCCCATTCTCCCTCCGTGATCGTGCAAAGCAATGGTACATGTCTCTTGATCTAAGGACAATCGAAAATTGGACCGATCTTGTAGACGCTTTCCTCATGAAGTACTTTCCTCCAAGCAAGACCATCAAGATAAGAGGAGAAATTTCTTCCTTCATGCAAGACGATGATGAGTCTTTAGCCGAAGCTTGGGAACGCTTCAAGGATCTCATAAGGAGTTGTCCTCAACATGGGTTCTCAAGAGACCAATTGATTTGTTACTTCTACAATGGGATGGACCATCGAACGAGAGGGATGGTGGATGCCTCGGCCGGTGTAGGTTCTTTGCTAGGAAAGACGACGGATGAGGGTTATGTGCTCCTAGAGGAGATGGCAAAGAACGGAAACCAATGGCCATCCGAGAGAAGGCAAGCCCGGAAAGTAGCTTCCACTCAAAATTCGGAAGAAAGTATCAACCTATCCAACAAAGTGGATAAGCTAATCTCTTTGATGACGGCCAAAGCACTAGTGGAGCCCAATAATGATCAATATGAGGAGGCCCATTTCATGAACAACCAACGGGACCGTTATTTTCGAGAAAGAGGTTGGAATGAGAGGCAAAATCCTCCTAATCCAAATCATTACCATCCCGGCTTGAGAAACCATGAAAACTTCTCTTATGCCAACACAAGGAATGCTATCATCCCACCTCCAAATTTCAATGCTAGAGATGGAGTTATTGTGGAGTCCTCATCAAAACCATCATTGGAGGATATGTTTGGTGCTTTTATGGGGGAAACCAAGAACTTCATGAGAGAGACTAGGGAGAATGCAAACAAGACTTGACAAAGAATTTATGAGCATGGTGAAATGATCAAGAATGTGGCAAACAACGTAAAGGCTATAGAAAAGCAAATAGGTCAACTTGCTAACGTCATTGGAAAGCAACACGTTCCGGGGCAATTCCCCTCTAACACGGAGCTAAATCCCAAGGAGCAATGCAACGCTATAAGGTTAAGAAGTGGGACGAGCTACGATGGGCCAAAGATGCCACAAGAGGAGGAAATGGTAATGGCACCCGAGGGTATTGACAAAGAAGATGGCTTAGTGAAAGAGAAAGAAGAGAAAGAAGGGGAGAAAAAGAGTGGGGAGGCAATCCCTCCTTTGTTTAGTAAAAATGTAATGCCCCTCCCATATCCTCAAAGGATGAAGAAGAAGAACTTGGATAGCAAGTTTGTCAAGTTTGCGGAGATGTTCAAGAAACTCCATATCAACATTCCTTTCGCCGAAGCTCTTGAACAAATACCACATTACTTCAAATTCTTGAAGGAGATAATGTCACACAAGAGGGAAATTGAGGCGTATGAGACGGTGCACTTAACCGAACAATGTAGCTCCATAATTCAAGCTAAGCTACCTCCAAAGCTTAGAGATCCCGGATCCTTCACTTTATCATGCACCATTGGAGATGGAGGTACATTAAGAGCCTTATGTGATTCGGGAGCAAGCATTAACCTCATGCCATTGTCACTCTTCAAATCACTTGGTTTAGGAGAGCTCACACCAACCACAATGAGCCTCCAATTGGCGGATATGTCTATGACATACCCTTTGGGTATAGCGGAGGATGTATTGGTCAAAATCGACAAATTTCTCTTTCCGGTAGACTTTGTGGTTTTGGACATGGAGGAAGACAAAAATATTCCATTGATATTGGGAAGGCCATTTTTGGCAACCGGAGGAGCCAAAATTGATATGAGGAATGGAGAATTGGAGCTTCGAATGAACCAAGAGATAGTTACGATTGACATGTTTAGAGCTATCAAACTCTGAAATGATGAGAGTGGAGAGTATGGGTTTCCCAAGGGTGAGTATCCCCCAATACCCATGAGAAAGGAGGTGGAAGAAGAGCCCACGATAAATATTGTGGAGGAGAACCCCAAGGTGGAAGACAAGGAGTTAAAGATGGGCAAGAAGGTCAAGTTTGGGGGAGTTTTCTTCAAAAACTCCCCCAAATCAAGAAAAGCTACTTGTGCAAGCTTGAGAATGAATGAGGCGTCAACTTCGTATGACATGATAGAAGAGCCGGATGGGCTAGCTTGTGGATGTTTCAATGGGTTCAAGAAGATTGCATGGGCAAAGAAGTGCAAGAGCAAGGAGGATGATGGGGTGACTTGATATTTCCCTCAAAGAGGAACCGTCCGGCATAGGACGTTAAAAATAGCGCTTCTTGGGAGGCAACCCAAGGTTTTATTGCTTTCATGATTTTATTGCTTTAGTAGTTTTGATAGCTTGGTTTATTTTGTAGATATGGATGAAGAATACTATGGACATCACATCTTGAAGAATGGGGAAGAAAGCAAAACCAACTTTGGAGAGGAGGAAGCAAGTGTTGCAATGGTGATTTTTGAAAGAGCATTGGATGTGCAAGGAGGGAGGTAACAACTTGTAGCCCCAAACTTAGAATTTATACATAGTAAAATTCTAAGTTTGGGGGAGTTATTTTTCTTTTATTTTTCTACTAGTTGTTACCCTTGCACCGGTTCGTCATTCTACTTGTGTCACATTTTGCACCGGCGCACATTTGGCTTTCACATGCGTAGATTGTTTAAGTTGGTTTTGATCATATGTTGGGTAGTGGATTTTTGGTGAAATGTGAGCATGAATAGTCATTGGAATCCATTGTTGAGTAGTTGTGGTGATGTCTATTTGCTTTGAATGTAAGCATGATTGATGTTGGATATAGTATCATGATTGTGTTCATATTTGTGATCTTTGATAGCATGGATGCATGATGTGTTGTGTTTGGGAACATTTGATGAATGTGAGAGTCCTATTGAATAAACCGGTGAGAATTGAGCCTTAAATCGAACATGTAATCCGGTTTAGTTCATTTGAGAGTGGACTATGTTATTGCTAGTAATCCTAGAACCTGCCTAAGTTCTTTTTTGAAGCATGATTGTGTGAGATGATGTGATGTGATATAAGCCATCTTGTTCTAAAAAGAGCCACTTAGCCAAAATTTCCCAAAACCGAAGTAATTTTCCGTAGTTAGCCCCTTGAGCTTAATTCCTCATTTTCTTGGCAAACTACAATGTTAACCACTTAGCCTTTTGAGCCTT
The DNA here is from genome assembly GCA_963675135.1 of Galeopsis tetrahit. Taxonomy (NCBI): domain Eukaryota; kingdom Viridiplantae; phylum Streptophyta; class Magnoliopsida; order Lamiales; family Lamiaceae; genus Galeopsis; species Galeopsis tetrahit. The sequence continues at coordinate 66,871,905 of OY776133.1, forward strand.
TTGATTCCTATATCTAGTGGGGGATGAAAGACAAAGTGGAAAAAACATGTGCTTGAATGAATATCTTTGGTGAAAGGAGAAAGTGTAAAAGTTGAAAGAAAAAGAGAAAGATGAAAAGAAAATCAAGGAAAATAAAAGAGGGACAAAGAGCCCCAAAAGCTTGAAAAGAAAAAGAAAAAAAGTGTTCAATGGTTTGGTGGTGTAGAAAGTGCTTAAAAGAGAACAAATAAATTGTGGAAGTTAGAGTTTTTGAGTTGCAATCCGCGCAATTGTAACTTTATCTTGAGAAGTTTTTGAGACGTGTCTATACGTCTTTATCTCTCGCTCTCCACTAGTTTATGAGTTACTTCATCCAAATTTACCCCACCTTGTCCAAAGAACCAATGTTACATCCTTGATTAAGTCCTATTGATCACATTGTTGAGCATTTGAGTGTTGTGAAAAGTAGAAGTTGGGCAAGCATATGGTGATTGCATAGCATGACTTGGTTGATGAGTGCATTAATATCCTCAATTTGTTTATGTGTTTGAGAGAAACACTTTGTCATGTGAGTAGAGGACTTGAGCATTTGGATTATGTTTCCCATTCACAATATGTTGTGTGTTTATGCATTCTTTGATCCATGAGTGTGAATTGCAAGAATGAGCCTATGACCTTCATTTAGAAATGCACTTTGAGAAAGAAATATCATTACATCCTACTTTGCATGTTTGAATTACATTGAATATTCCATTGTGATCATTCCACCCTCATTGCTTTAAGTGCTTAGTTGTTTGAGGACAAACAACATTTTAAGTTTGGGGGAGTTTGATTCGGGTGGAATTTACACGTTTTAGGGGCACATGTGAAGTGTATTTTGATGTGGATTTCATTGAATTATGCATGGAATATGATTGTTTAAGCCAAAATGAGAGAAAGGTTGTGTCTTGTCGATTTTGTAGGTAAAACGATGGAATTTGGAGCAAAACACAGACCACAAGTGATCGGACCGGAAAGAGGAGTGCACGGTTGGATTCGTCTCGAAAAACGGAGTGGATTAGCCAAAGGAATCAAGTCAATCCGACACCCGAGGCGAAAGTTATGCATGAAACGAGAAGGGGAGCTTAAGAGTAGGAGGTAACTCGGCCGAGTTGACTCACTCGGCCGAATCTGGAACTTTGGGCATCACTGCGCACTCGGCCGAGTGACCCAACTCGGCCGAATCTGCGAATTGGGATATTACTGCGCACTCGGCCGAGTAAGGTTGAATGCCGTAGCCACTGGAATTTGAAGACCACTCGGCCGAGTGACTCCAACTCGGCCGAGTCGCTGCTTGAAAGAGTCGCAACACGCTTTTTAAGTGTTCCACTCGGCCGAGTCACCCCAATTTCGGTGCCAAACTTGTATTTTCTCCATTTTTGAGGGATCAACTTGCAAATATGCCATCCAAACCCTTCCCCAACACTATATAAGCCCCATTTCTTGAAATCCAAGACATTCTCCCCCAAATCCACACATAGTTACACATACTTGGAGGTGTTTTGGCCATTTCTCTCTCAATTCTTCACCAAATCAAGGAAGAAAGGATGCAATAGCTCCCAAATTCCATTCCCTACCACATTCTAGACTAAGCTTTCTCTTTCTTTTCCTTTTTATTTAGTTATTTCATTTGGATTTTGTAATTTGATTATGTTAGTAGTTAGCTAAACATTTGTGGTTCTAAGGTTATGTTTATACTTTGGATGATGCTTATGAATTAATTTCTTGTTTATTTGGTGGTTGTGTTGCTATTTCTATTTGAATGCTTAACTTTCATTGCAAAACATGTTGTCAATGGCCATGATAGTATGTTTTATCTATTGTTAATTGGAATTGAATTGAGAAATCTCTTTCGTTAATCGTATTTAAGCATTCGATCCAATATTCTTGTGAGCTCGAGAGAGAGGATCAACTATTGGGAGGGTATTAGATGATCTTAGGAACTTTTGGGGGATTTCTTATGCATGCTAAGTAGAGATGCTAGTTTGTATGATATGTCCCTTGGATTAATTGGATCGAGAGAACTTTTAATTCACCAATTTGTGATCAACCTTATAGTAATCAACACACCACCACTTAATTAAGCCCTTAATCATAAGTTGAACCCTTAGTGTGACATATGCCTTGGAACCCATCTTTCCTTCTTTGAGTTTTCATCCATTTTACCTTCGTTTTCTTGATTTGCATGATTAGTCGATCGATTTTATATTTACTCTTTCGTTGCTTATTTGTGACACTTGTTAGGTAATTTTAGAGTAAATCATCATATTCAAATTATCGATCACGTCTACTTAGAACTCGACTAGCAAACTACCTTTTTACGCTTAACCTCCCTGTGGGATCGACCTCGTGCTTATCACGCTACGATAGACACTGTACACTTGCGGTTGTTTATTTTAGTGTTGTATAACACGTGTATCATACTCATCTGTCCTTTTTTTTAAAAAAATGCAGGAGGGGTACAAACGTCATTTTGCATACCCCTTGTGTTAAAAAAAAGTTTCGGTGGGTGTACTAATAGGATCCTTGGGTGCCTTTAGCCGCGCCCAAACTTATTATGTTGTTGAGTTTGAGGTGTTTTTTGTATTGAAGAAGTATGATTAGATTTTTTTTTTTTTAGGGTTAAGTATGATTAGATTTGTATTAAGTTAAATAGGTGAAATTTTTTTTATTCAAAATTCTATATTTTATATGTATTATTTTATTAATATTTATAATTTTATATTAATAATTATAGTTTATTTTTGTTAAATAATTACAATTTTATTGTTGTACTAATTTATAATATAATTTTAGTTGTGTAATTTTTTTTGTGTGTTTTATTATTACCAAAAAAAAGAATAACGTAAAATACAATAAAACATACCTTACATATTAAAATTGACATATATGCATTACCTAGCTACATATAATCCCGAGGGAGGAGTACTCTAATTTATAATATTGTTAGTGTCATTTAGTCTATTTTAAATGTAATTAGTGTAATTGTGTTGTGCACTCACATGTATCGTTTTACGTCATTATGTGTTTTGAATTTTATATTTAAATAAAAATAATATTTAAAAATTACAAATTTATTTACATTTTATATTTTGATAAAACCAATAATATCTAATTATATAATTTAATTTACTAATTGAATATTTAATTATCTAAATTAATTTAAATATCAAGACAAATATATTATTTAATAATTGTAATACATTAAAAAATAAATAAAATAATAAATAGAGTAAGATATAGAGTTTTATGATTGTAGAGAGTTTTTAAAATATAATATAAAAAATTGTATTTTAGAGATTAGAGATCTGTATTTTAGAGTTTGTAGTTGTAGATGACTCCTAATGAAGTTTAGAGATATGAAACTAGTATATATGCAAATTAATTGTTAGAGAATCATTAGGTCGTTGTATGTTGTAATCATTCAAGTTTAGTGGATTGAATATATCAATTACAATTCAAACATAATACCTTGTGTACATTAATTTTATGAGTTAATTGCAAATTAAATCTAACAATTTTTTTAATTGTAATTTAATTTAAACTTTTGAATAATTGTAAATAAAATTACTATATTTAAATATTGTAGCAATTTAAATTTCTAGACAACTTCATTTATGTTCAAATTTAACTTGGCTAGTTCATATGACATTTTCTTAATGAAACAACATTATTTTTTATTTCAATCTAATTTCGGATTGATTGAATTACTTAATGGGTTAATTGCAAAAAAAATCACCACCTTTAGTGTATTTATCAATTACAACATATTCTTTTTTTCTTTACAATTTGATACACCACCTTTTTAAGTTTTGCAATTCGATGCACAAATATATTTTTTCAATCAATTTTAATTTAACTTGGCGCCGAAAAACGGCGAACACACCACGTTATCAACACATAAACTATCACTAATAATTTTTTTTAATGAAAAACACACGCACATTTAAAAAAACGTTTTTTATATAAATTGCACACCGAATTCATCTATATTTTTATATTTTTTTGACAAAATTCTCCAACTTTACGCTTTAAAATTATGAATATTGATATGATATTTTCTATTTCAAAGCTCTCTCTTCTTCTACATAAGTGTAATATCTAAATAATTTTATATATAAAAAAATCAAATAAAAAAATTCTGTAAAATAAAAAAATTCTTATAATTATATATATTTATTCCTATGATGTCCATTAACATGTTTTGCTAAAAAAAAATTCTAATCACACAAGTTGTGCATTAACTAAAATCATATTTATTCCTTGTCTTAATATTTTTTCTTGATTATATTGACTTGTTTTTTCTTAATCACAAAAAATAAAAATAAAACATTTTTTTATGTTATGCTACAAAAAAAATAAAAAATGTGTATATACATATATAATCGCGTAAAACATGACGAATTTGCAATTTTTAGGAGCCACGTCAAATTAAAATTGATCGAAAAATGTATCGGTGCATTGAATTGCAAAATTTAAAAAGGTGGTGCATCGAATTGCAAAGAAAAAAAGAATATGTTGTAATTGATAAATACTCAAAAGGTGGTGATTTTTTTTGCAATTAACCCTTACTTAATTGATTAATCTGCATATAGACTAGACAAGTAAAGTGTTCATTGAATAGTTGAGTATAAATCTTAAGGGCTCATTTACATTCTGATATTCCGCATTGTTTACTTTGATATTTTGAAAGATTTTTAAAAGTTTATTCACCCCTCCCCTCTAGACTTTTACTAGCTTACTCAATCTTACACTCAACTAGGGACCTACACATGTTGTTTAACACATTCTTGATCATCTCCCCTTTTTCATCAAACCTTTGTCATGTCTTTGCCATGTAATTCTTTGTCTCTCCCATGAATGTACCAAACATATCTTCCAAATACGGCTTTGATGAAGGTTCAATGATCATTCCATCTCTCACGATGATATTGGTTCGGATTAGGAGGATTCTCACGGTTTTGCCTTTCGTTCCAACCCCGTTCTCTAAAATTTCGGTCCCGTTGGTTGTTCATGCAGTGGGCCTCTTCGTATTGATCATCATTTGGCCCCACTAATGCCTTGACCGTCATTAGAGAAGTCAACTTATCCATTTTGTTGGATAAAGTTGCAAAATCCTCCGATTCTTGAGTTGAGGCAATCTTTCGGTTTTGTCTTCTCTCGGATGGCCATTGATTCCCGTTTTTCGCCATCTCTTCCAAGAGCACATATCCTTCCTTTGTTGTCTTCCCCAATAATGATCCTCCACCCGCCGAAGCATCCACCATTCCTCTTGTCTGGTGGTCCATTCCATTGTAGAAGTAGCATATGAGTTGGTCTCGTGAGAAACCATGTTGTGGGCAACTTCTAATTAAGTCCTTGAAACTCTCCCATGCTTCGGCTAAGGACTCATCATCGTCTTGCCTAAATGAAGAAATTTCCCCTCGGATTTGGATAGTCTTGTTTGGAGGAAAATACTTCATCAAGAATGCATTAACCAAATCATTCCAATTCTCAATGGTCCTCAAATCAAGGGAGAGGTACTATTGCTTTGCTTGATCGGAGGGAGAAGGGGAATAGTTGCAACCGGATGTAGTCTTGAGGAACTCGGTTGATCTTAACCGTCCCACTTATCTCGAGGAATTGAGACAAGTGGAGGTTAATTAGGATCCTCCTTGGAAAGTCCACCAAATTAGTTGTTTTGGACCATGACGATCAATGCCAACTTAAGCTCAAAGTTATGAGCATCCACGGGTTCTCGACCTGCTCCTCCATATAGCCTTGGAATCGGACGGAAATAATCCCTCAAAACTCAGTGTGGGCCATTCTCCTCATTCTCAATCGGATTCTCTCTAACCCTCCGTTGAAGGTTATCTCCCACGGCCCTTTGTTGTCGGTTTCTACCGTTTCCATTCGGCTCCTCAACTCCGTCTACCCCTTGGTTCTCTACTTCCTCCTCAACCTCCTCTACGATCGGATTCTCTCTTCTATTCATAGCTTCAAACTCAGTTCTTCTTCTCTCGGCGTTCCTTTTTCGACAATTAGCTTCAATCTCCGGGTCTAAAGGTAACACTTCTTGTTGGTTCCTCCTAGATCGCGTGATCATAAGCCATGTCTATCACAAGTTCAAAAGAGAGTGAGAATTGCACGTAAGATGAGAAATAACAAACACAAATATTATTGGTATTTTTGAAAATAAGGAAAGCAAATAAAGTGTTTAGACTAGAACTCTATCAACCTACACTCTAGAACTACAAAACCTCCCCGGCAGCGGCGCGATAAACTTGATTCACGTATTATGCAACACCAAAATACACAACCGCAAGTATATAGTGTAAATTGTAGCGTGATAAGTACGAGGTCGATCCCACAGAGATGTGTAGTGTAAAAGTGGAGTTTGTCGATGGAATTCTAAATAGACATGATCGATAAGGTTAAAATGTAGCAATTACCCCTAATTACCTACCCAAAGTTGTCACAAGAAAACAATTAAATGAGTAATAGGGAAATCGATCAACAAGTGCTCATGTAAATCACAAAACGAGAGAAATACGGTTGAAACTCAATTAAAAAAAAGTAGGTCCTAAAGCACATTCAATACTAGTGAATCCATATATGATTAACTATCTACTCAAGTGGTATTATGCTTTTTCTATAAGATTGATCACAAAATAGTGAATTAAAAGTCTTTTCAATCCAAATAATCCAAAGGAAATATCACACAACTTAGTATCTCTACCTAAATTGCATCATAAAACCCAATTAAGCTCCTAAGATCATCACACACCTTCCTAATCATTGATCATATTTCAATCTCTCAATAAAATTAGGTCAAATGCTTTCAATCAAGAGATTATTAACCCCAGAGTACAAAATCTGCCCCCTAAGTGTGTGTTGATACATCCACATTTTTAAAAAAAATTATTCCACTTGGTAATACAAAATTTCAGATGAATGGTCGATTATACCCCTTATTTGTTAATAGGTTTTTTATTTTCGTTTCATCCGCATTATCTTCTCTCTCTTTCTTTCTTTGTCTCATTTTCAAATACTCCTTATTTGTTTCTCTCTTTTCTCTCACATTTCCCGATGGGAAAAACACACACACACACACAAGATCTGAAATTGGAAAAACACACACACACACACACACAAGATCCGCAAATATGAGGAAGAGGAGGGTGTGGCTTCGGTGTTTTTAGACGGCGGAGGTGGCGCGGGCGCTGCTCCCCGGAGTTTCTCTCCTTCATCGAACGTTTTCGCAACTCGTCGAAAAAAATGGCGGCCGTTTTGAGTGGTGCCTCTCGCCGTCGTTGCTTCATCTCCGTCGGTTCCGCTCTAGATCTGATAACTAATATTTGAAAACTCGAAAGGTCTGCCTCTCTATCATCTAGGCTTCTTTTTTTTAATTTTCGAGGGGGGGCCTTGCAGAGCCTGAATGCCCGGTGCTCGTCTTCTCCGATCTACGCCGCTCGCGTGATGGTGGCGTAGATCTAGGGTTTTTTGAAAATAAGTTTTTCACTATTTCTTCCATTATTTAATCCTCCGTATTTTCCAACTTGATTATATATGCTAGAAATATTTTTGGAGTGGGAATTATTACTGATTATTGTTTATTTTTGGAGTGGGAATTGAGAAAAAAAGATAATTCCCCATCAATGTTTATTTTTAATTTTGGATCTAATTCTTTTCTTATTGTTTTGCACTGATTATTATTACTGAAAATAAATTTTGGATCTTATTGTTTTGGAGTGGGAATTATTACTGATTATTGTTTATTTTTAATTTTGGATCTAATTCTTTTCTTATTGTTTTTCTGGCCGGAATATTGTTGAGACGAAGAAGGAGTTCAGGCTCGTTCGCCGGAGTAGATCGTCTTCTCTGATCTGCCCCGTCAAGGTGCTCGTCTTCTCCGATCTTTGTCTATGGATTTGCTTATTTGATTGTAATTCCAACTCTATCATTTCTTTTCAATGGGCAAATGCAGGCTGTCTGAACAATGTTTGGACCAGAGATTATATCATACTTTGTCTTTGTTGGAAATGCAGGGTATGAGAACATAGTTTTCACGATAATCTCACTATCACTTACCTTTATATGATATAAATAACTCTATCGATTTGAACAAAAAAAGTTCTGGTCTGATTTTTTTGAAGCTTTCTCTCAAGTCCCAGATCTATGAGAACATAGTTTTTTACTCTATTTTCAAAAAAGCTTTTAATACATTGTTTATTTTTAATTAAAAAAAAATTTTAAATTCGAGAGAGTCGCTTATGGTAGTTAAATGTTGTTCCAATAGTATTTAATTTTTTCTCAATTAGTTGAATGTTGTTCTTTCGTTTTACACAAATGGACATGGTCGAAGAGTTGGAGAATACTTTGTTGGGAAGTTTAATATGTAATAATTAATATAGTATTTTTCGAGTTGTTGTGAATGGAAGGTGAATTATTTGGACAAATTTGGTTCTTGATTGTATATAAGTTTGAACTATTGTGCTTATGTCATTATCTAAGTATAATTAGTTTGAGCTCTTTGTTTAAGTTGACTGCCTTAAATTATTAAATTTTTGAATTGAACATGTGGTATTTACTGTTCATTTCTGGAAGAATAGTGTTATTACTGATGTGATTTGATCTAATTTCTCTACCTATTGGGAATAGGCTTCAACCACTTTTGGTAGTTCGTAGATCATTTTATTGTGTGATCTAATGCAAGTGATATTTTTGTCTAATATTGTTAGTGTTCAATATAACTATATTCAATGTATATATCGGATGTTCAATAATTATGTAAATGTTCAATATGAATGGAATTATGTAGATGTTCAATAATTATGTAAATGTTCAATATGAATGGAATTATGTAGATGTTCAATAATTATGTAAATATTCAATATACTTAATAAAGAAATTGAATTAATAAAATATGATTTGACAAGTTAAAGTCAAAAGACTTTTGAGTAAGGAGAGATAAAACTATATTATTCTAATTAGTTAATATATAATTAAAAATATTTTTTATATTAAAAAATAAAAATTTTGAATTTAAAATCAGAATAAAAAAAATTGACGTAATTTTTTTTAAAAAAAGTTCTGAACAAAAAAAAAATCTGAATAAAAAATTAAAAACTAAAAAAATCAAGTAAATTCTGATTTAATAAATTGTGTGAATTAAAAATTAAAAAAAAAAATCTAAATAATAATTTTTAAAAAATGGAGTAAAAGCAGAATAAAATATAAATAAAAAAAATTGAAAGGTTTGAGTGAGAGAGGAGTAGTTGCAGATTGATGAGACTGATTCTTGAGTTTGAAAATTGAAGGGCTCATTGGTCTTTACAACTCCCCAAATTGTATCAACACACACTTTTTTAATCACATGTATCAGCACACACTTAAAGACTCCCAATTGTACTAGAGAATAATTTGCCCTTCAATCAATTAATCAAAAGAGATTTTTCAATCCAATTTCAATTAACTAAGATTAATACATCACTATTGTACACTAATGACATGTTTTGCAATATAAACCAAGCATTCAAATAGAATTAAGCCACACAAACACCAAATAAGCAAAACATTAATTCATAAACTTCATCAAAAGTATTTACAAGGCTCTAGAATCAAAAGTGTTCTAGCCAATCAACAACATAATCAAATTAACAAAATAAAATGAAATAACTAAATAAAAGAGAGAGAAATAGAAAGCTTAGTGACTTAGTCTAATGGATGGTGTGAAATGAAATTTCAAAGCTAATGGTGCCTCTCTTGCTTGAATTGATGGAGAAATGAATAAGTTGTTGCCACAACACCTCCAAATGTGTGTTTGTATGTGAGAAATTCTTAGAATTGGGGGAAGGTACAATTGATTTCAAGAATGGGGACTTATATAATGTTGGGCTAGGGTTTGGGTGCAAGAATTGTAAGCTAGTCCCTAAAAAATGGCTAAAATGCAAAAAAGGCACAAAAAATGGGGTGGCATGGCCGTGCACGGAGCTCGGCCGTGCAAAATGGTGAGTGGTCTGCCCAAGAGCTCGGCTGAGCAGGTGACTCGGCCGTGGCGTGTGAGAAATGAGCTTAGATGGGGCTCGGCTGTGGCCAGGCCTCGACCGTGCTGTGGCATTGGCTGTTTTCCTCGAGCTCGGCCGAAATGGAGCCTCGGTCGTGCCTTGTGATTGCCTCAAAGGACCTTTATCGAGGTCGGCCTTCTCGGGCAGGCATCTCGGCCGTGGCGCGCGACTTTGGTGTTGGGGGCAGCTCGGCCGTGCTCCTTGCTCGGCCGAGGCATTGCTTGACCTCCATTTTCTGTCTCGAGCTCGGCCAACTCGAGCTCCTCTTTCGGCCGTGCTCTCCTCGACTCTTTCTTGTTTTGTGCATATCTTTTTTTTCGGGTGTTCGATCGACTCGATTCTTTTTGCTATTTCACTCCGTTTTTCGAGACGAACCCAATGTCACACTCCTTTTTTTGGTTCAGTGAACTATGGTAGGTGTTTTGCTCCAAATTTCATCGTTTTTCCTACAAAATCGACAAAACACAACATTTCCCTCATTTTGACCAAAGCCATCATATTCAATCTATAAATCAATGAAATTAACACCAAAATGAGCTCCACATGTGCATAAAAAACGTGTAAATTCCACCCGAATCATCTATCCATTGTATTGGGGCAGCAAGCTGCCTCTCAATCGCCGAGGCATTGGCTCCATATCCGGTGGAATAATTTTCGCTCCAAGGCATCGTCGCCTAGTGTTTTCAACAACTTATATTAAAACTGAATGAATGTGAAAATCTCATTGATAATTCTGCATTCAAGTTACTTTTCGTGTGATTACAAAGGAGAGCATATATACTAACTATCTCAATATCTAAACTAACTCCATGTATTACGCCACAATATAATAAGTATCTAAACTAATTATGGTAATTATCCCAATATCTAAACTAATTCTGCATGTATTACGCCACAATATAATAAATATAATATCAAGATAAAATATTATCCAATACTCCCCCTCAAGTTGGCGCGTGAAGGTCTCGAACACCCAACTTGCCTCGAAGAAACTTGAATCGATCCGCTCCAAGTGCCTTGGTGAACATATCCGCAACCTGATTGGTGGTTGAAATCATGCACGGCCGGATGTCCCCACTCGTGACTCGTTCTCTTACGAAATAACAATCCATTTCGACGTGCTTGGTACGCTCATGAAAAACAGGGTTCATGGCAATGCTTCTGGCAGCTTGATTGTCGCAATACAAATCAGTGGGACTTGCCAAATTTATATCAAAGTCACGAAGTAGCCACCTGAGCCAAACAACTTCGCAAACTGTGGTGGCCATAGCCCGATATTCCGCCTCCGCCGATGACCTCGATACAACAGATTGCTTCTTGGTTCGCCAAGATACCGGGGCACCACCAAGTGTGATTATGTAGCCCGTAGACGACCGTCGAGTGTATTGGCACCCTGCCCAATCCGAGTCGCAGTACGCTTGTAGATTAAAGTCTCCCGTTGCTGGGATAAAAACCCCTTGTCCTGGTGATTGCTTCAAGTAGCGAAGGACTCTGTGAGCTGCTGTTAAGTGTGTTTGACGTGGACAACTGAGAAACTGGCTCAATTGGTTCACAGCAAAAACGATGTCGGGACGAGTGACCGTTAGGTACAACAGGCGGCCAATTAGACGCCGATACTGAGACGCGTCGACGGTGGCACTTTCATCATCGGGGCTCAACTTTAAATTTTGTTCCATGGGAAAAGCACTCGGTCTGCTGCCCATTAGACCACTTTCTTCTAAGATATCCAATGCGTATTTCCGTTGACTTAGAATAAAACCCTCAGGTGATCTTGCAACCTCAATTCCCAGAAAGTACTTGAGTTTACCTAAATCCTTGATGCTGAATCTTTCATCTAGATAGTGTTTGATGGTGGCAATGTGATGCAGCAGCGAGAGCGTATAAACGAAGAATATATACGAAGAACACACAAAAACACACAAATCTGTTGATTCTACGAATATCCGGAAAGGTGATAAAACTCATATACGTTGATTCACGAAGAATACCGTAAAAGAGATATCGAGATAAACTCTCATATTTTATTAATCAATTTCAACTCTCCAATAACAATCTAAAACCTATCTATTTATAATATGAAATACTTGGAGAATAAGAAACATATAAATACTAAATATAATGAAATCAAAACAAATCTCCTAAATATAAGCATAAATATCTAATCTAATCACATATTAATATTGATTCTCATCAATATATCTCCATCATTAATATTAATATGTGATTAGATTAGATATTTATGCTTATATTTAGGAGATTTGTTTTGATTTCATTATATTTAGTATTTATATGTTTCTTATTCTCCAAGTATTTCATATTATAAATAGATAGGTTTTAGATTGTTATTGGAGAGTTGAAATTGATTAATAAAATATGAGAGTTTATCTCGATATCTCTTTTACGGTATTCTTCGTGAATCAACGTATATGAGTTTTATCACCTTTCCGGATATTCGTAGAATCAACGGATTTGTGTGTTTTTGTGTGTTCTTCGTATATATTCTTCGTTTATACGCTCTCGCTGCTGCATCAGTTGGTAATCAGAGCCTAGGTACGATTCTCGATGATGGTTTCGAGATTTCAACCGGTTTACGATATTATTCGTGATGAGCAATCAACGTATGAAGATGATAATATGCAGATCTGTCATGGTGAATACAATGGACCACCAATTTTCGATCAATATTTTGATGAAGATTGTGGTTATGACGGACCACCAATTTTTGATAAATATTTTGACGAAGATTGTGGTTATGATGGACCACCAATCTTCGATAAATATTTTGATGAAGATTGTGGTTATGATGTACCACCAGTTTTCGATGAGTTTGTTGATAGGTTGGTTGATGGTGTTGATGATGGTTATTGTGGCCCCCCAATTTTTTATGAGGAAAAAGAGAAGGGAAATATTTTTGTAGTTAAGAATGTTCGTGTTCATCTCAATATTTCTGACTTAACGATGGAGGTTCTTATCGTCTTATGGTCAAAAGAATACAAAAATGTTCCAGCTCGTCTTCGTACCTTTTCGATGAGAACCAACATGATTCGAGGGCGAATCATATTCAAGAATAGGAGAATGATGGAGATATATTGATGAGAATCAATATTAATATGTGATTAGATTAGATATTTATGCTTATATTTAGGAGATTTGTTTTGATTTCATTATATTTAGTATTTATATGTTTCTTATTCTCCAAGTATTTCATATTATAAATAGATAGGTTTTAGATTGTTATTGGAGAGTTGAAATTGATTAATAAAATATGAGAGTTTATCTCGATATCTCTTTTACGGTATTCTTCGTGAATCAACGTATATGAGTTTTATCACCTTTCCGGATATTCGTAGAATCAACGGATTTGTGTGTTTTTGTGTGTTCTTCGTATATATTCTTCGTTTATACGCTCTCGCTGCTGCATCACAATGTGAGTAGGATCGTTGCCTGCTAAGATGACGTCGTCAACATAAATAAGTGCAGAAACGTGGGTGGAGCCTTTTCGGAAGATGAAAAGGGAATGATCGGCTCTAGATTGCCGAAAGCCGATCGAGAGTAAGGCTTGGGTGAACTTCTCATACCAATTTCGGGAGGCTTGTTTAAGACCGTATAAAGATCGCTTTAGTTTACATACCCGCGTGTCTCCATCCTTTGCGAAACCCTGGGGTATATGCATGTACACATTTTCATGTAGATCACCATGTAGAAACGCATTATTCACATCCAATTGATGCACTTCCCAATTCTGTTTTGCCGCAATAGTTAACAAACAACGGACGGTGACGAGCTTAGCCACCGGGGCAAACGTCTCATGAAAATCAATGCCCTCAATTTGAGTGAAGCCCTTTGCCACTAATCGGGCTTTGTATCTCTCAATTGTGCCATTGGGTTTATATTTTATTTTGTAGACCCATTTTGATCCAATTGCCTTCTTTCCAGGTGGGAGTGGAGCCAAGACCCATGTATCGTTTTCTTCTAAAGCGGTAATTTCTTTCTGCATTGCTTCGCGCCATAACGGATCTTTCACTGCTTGAGAAAAATACTTAGGTTCGTCGCGAGATGTGATTGCCGCCAGGAACATTTTGTGTGGCTGGGAGAACTTTTCATAAGCAACGAAGTTCGACAACGGGTAGATGATCGACCCTACTGAGTTTGCAGCGGACTGTGAGTGGTCTATTGAGGGCGGCAAGTCTGTGATGTACGAATCCAAATGTTTCAGACGAGATTTCACTCTTTGGCTTCTACCGGTAGTTTCAACTGGGACATTATCAATAACATGTTCAACTGAATTGTTTTCAACTGGGACACCGTCAACCTTGACTTGGTGATTAGTAGATGAAATATCATTCACATCAATTTCAACCTGGGGATGGGTAGATAAAATATCATTCACGTTAATTTCAACTTGGGAATGAGAAGATAAAATATTATCCAATGCATTAAATCCAGAATTAATCTGATCACTTGAAGTAGATGCAATGGGGGTCTGCCCTTGCAAGGGCTTTCGAATGTGTGGTGTAAAATCAACAGGGGTTGTCGTGTTGTGTCTCTGTATACGAGCACTTGCGGTCGAAACAGCGACGGTGAAGTCCATTTCAGTTGTACCTTTGAATGGGTATATGTCTTCCACAAAGGTAACATCCCGAGAGGTGTAGATCGTGTGAGATTGTAGATCAAAAACCCGATATGCCTTTTGCCCGGAAGGGTATCCAATGAATACACAAGCGCTCCCCCGTTCTCCAAACTTATCTTTGCGTCGATTATTATGGGCGTAGACTAAGCAACCAAATACTCTCAGATGTGCATATGTAGCCGGTTTCCCAAATAGCATTTCAAAAGGTGTTTTATGTGAGATAATTGGTGAGGGTAAGCGGTTGATTATGTAAACGGCGGTGAGGATGCATTCGCCCAAAATTCAATGGGAAGGCCTGCTTCAAAACGCAAAGCACGAGCGACATCCAAGATATGTCTATGCTTCCGCTCCACAACCCCATTTTGTTGTGGAGTGTCGGTACAAGAGCTCTCAAATAAGATGCCGTTGTCGTCATAAAACTGAAGCAACGACGAGGACTGAAACTCAACTCCATTGTCAGCTCGGATTCTGCGCACACTGTGAGCAAACTGATTACGAACCATGTTGAAAAAACGAATCAATGAGCTTGCAACTTCAGACTTCCGTGCGAGAAGGAAAACCCAAACCCCTCTGCTGTAATCATCAACAATAGAGAGAAAATAACGTGCACCATTAAACGTATCACATTTATAAGGCCCCCATATATCACAATGTATCAAATCGAAACAACGAGTAGTGCGGCTAGTACTATGCGGGAAAGGTAAACGAGTTTGCTTTGCTCGTATACAAGAATCACAAAAAGGACTAGATTTGAAATTCCTCAACAAATGAATCATCTTTATTTTATCATCAGATGCGTGACCCAAGCGCTTGTGCCAAACGTCCGATGTGCCAATCGCAGCCAAAACTGCCCCTTTATTCTTCAAAACCTCTATATGATAGAGACCATTCAAATGTTTACCCACCGCAATCGGCTTCTTTGAGAGTGAGTCTTGAATTACACAAAAGTCCGAGAAAAATAAGAAAACACAATTTAGATCTGCACACAAGCGACTAACAGACAATAAATTGCAATGAAAACTTGGTATGAACAACACACGTTCAAGTTGTATCCCGGTTTTCAAATTTGCCGTCCCAATCCCGTGGACGGGTACCATGTCACCATTCGGAATTCTCACAGAGGGTTCAGAATGGTTAAGTATAATATTGCTTAACAAATTCTTATCACACGCGATGTGCTCGGTGGCACCCGAGTCAATGATCCAAGACCCCGAAGAAATAAAATTCATACCTGCCATATTTGCCATCTTTGAGTGGAGTTGATCTCACAAACACATCACCCGACTTATCCGATGGATGAAGATAACACGGTAACATCGTATCAATCACGGCGGACGGCACCTTCAAACCGCTGCCGGAACTATTGCACCCTTTCTCGGAATCACCATCTCCCGATTTACTTCCTGACATGTCGCTCACACCATGAAAACGACAATGACTAATTTGATCGAACTTATTGATTAACCTACCAGGATTGCTCTGGTACCATATTAAAACTGAATGAATGTGAAAATCTCATTGATAATTCTGCATTCAAGTTACTTTTCGTGTGATTACAAAGGAGAGCATATATACTAACTATCTCAATATCTAAACTAACTCCATGTATTACGCCACAATATAATAAGTATCTAAACTAATTATGGTAATTATCCCAATATCTAAACTAATTCTGCATGTATTAC
This sequence comes from Galeopsis tetrahit, assembly GCA_963675135.1. Taxonomy (NCBI): domain Eukaryota; kingdom Viridiplantae; phylum Streptophyta; class Magnoliopsida; order Lamiales; family Lamiaceae; genus Galeopsis; species Galeopsis tetrahit. The sequence goes on from OY776133.1 coordinate 66,888,284, forward strand.
GCCACAATATAATAAATATAATATCAAGATAAAATATTATCCAATAACTTATCTTGCTTTGAGAAAAAATCTCCACATCAGCAGGTAAGACTTTTCTGGTAGTTGATGGAAATTTCTTGGTGGTATTTAGAGATAAAATGGAATGTTATATTTGGTTGATTTCTATTTCTTCCTGATAAAAGTTGCAATTTTTTGAACAAAGAATTCAAGAAACAATGATTCTTTGATCTTTCTTTTCTTCTAGTAATGGTGGTATCTATTTGGGGGCAAAGGAAAAGAAGGGGAGGCAGAAAATGTATTTTCAAATGATTAAAAACAATTATTTTAGTAGGTTAATAATGCCAGTAAGTTGCATTTGAAAATTTTCTTCTCTGACGCATCATTAACTACTTTTTGGATTTGAAATCCACTTGATCTATTTAATTCTGCCATGTTTTATTAATGCTGCTTCATCTGAAAAACATGTTGATCTACATAACTAGGATGATCTATCATAGACTATTACATTTCATCCCTCAACTTGAATAGTTATGGAATCTTCTCTGGATTCTGAGACATCACTTTCCATTTTAGGATTAAGACCTGAGTCTTGATTGTTGTCGTTTTCCTGCTTGATCAAGGATGGCCACTCTTCAACGTTGGCTGCTCGATCAGGATCCAATATTGGCCAGTCACGTTGCTGGAGAAGTGCAAGAATATCCTCTGTTTCACCCAGAAAAAGAGCTGCTTTTCGCACACTTTCCTCTCTTTCTTCATTGCTATTACATGCGGTAAATTTGTAAGACACGCTGCTAGTATATCAGCTATCATGATCAATAACTGCTCAAACAATTCTTCATCTATTTTGTCGCTGTGGTTATTCAAAACTAAGTACATTGAGTTGGCAGCAATAACTTTAGCAGCAGGCCAATTAAGAGGATTTCTCTTGAACTCCAAAACAGTCTTTTCAGCTTTATCACACACAAAGCTCTTTGACTATTTCCTCCGCATTTTTCCTCTTCTTCAGAGATGTTTCATCAAGATCCTTATCTTGCCATTTGTGGTGGTATAATTCAACTCTTACCCAGAAAACATCTGCCGCTTTTCTTATGTTTGCTAAACCTCCGTTTTTGTCCAGAGTCCTGTCTATACGTAAGCTATGGGATTATAACCATATTTTAGTTTATCTTCAGGAGCAAATTGCTCCTTGTGATGCAGCAGAACCATGGCAATTAGGATCTCAAGATGCAGGTTTTAAATTCCCAGAAACCGCGAAGATATGGCAAACAAATAAAGTAGCCCTATGTTCGGGTAACGGCTACAAGGGATAAATCGAAAGGAAACTGTACCCGACCGGGGATGGACGTAAACTCGGACAGGACTGAATACCCCGTAGTGGCGTCCATCAGTCAATTGAACATAGCCATAGAAGAATGTTAGGGGGAGCACATTAACATTTTCGCTTCTAAATGTGTGCTTTCGCCCTCAGATCTAAGGGACACATGATTTTTTGAAATCAATATTTTGATATAATTCTTGAATTAGCCCTCCTACTTTGAAGAAAGGGATCGCTACAAATACAAGGTGCCATTCATATCTCAGGTCTTCGTGCGACTCTCCCTTCTTATATGAGCTTATCCACGTGGATTTAATAAACTGGTCGGCATGTGGATGCTCGATCTTGCCCTTCTATAAGCCTCTAAGCGCTAGTTGAACCTTTTTCGGTCTCTTCTCTGATTTGCCCGCCCGTTTCAATGTTTGAAATTGCCAATGCAATGCAATGCAAGCCAAGGTGGCCGGCCACAGGTAAAGAAAGACCAGCAGTAATTAGGGATGTCTTGACTTTGAACTTGATAACTATCAAATTCTGTCACCCCTTTGAAATTGCAAGATTCTTGAGATGTCGAATTTGAAAAGACAAGAAGCCCTGTCTCCACTCCACCATCTTCTGAGTCCAATATTCCTCAACTATAACTTCACTTTGTCCGCCTTCACACAAGGATCTACGACTTATGGCAATGAACCATCTATCTGGATGCAGTTGGGGCAATGGTGCCACTCCAATATTCTGCACGAGCAGAATCCATCCATAGCTCGATTCTGCCTCGTGTAGTATCCTGTGACTCATCTCCATCCGAATCTCAGATTCCACCAAAACGAGAGCAATCATCAAGGCCAAGGCGCCAGACGTTACCGAACGAGCTATCACAAACTGCCATCACCCAATATTTCTTGATCAATAATCTCAACTGAGCCCCCCACATCTACTTGATCTTCAATTAAAGCATTTCTTGGTATCTCGTTTCCAGGTACCGTTTCGTGGAGGGGAGCTGAAGAAGTAAACATTACAAGCAAAAGAACAATGGAAATGATGGTTATAAGTGAACGCCAACCTTCTTTTGAGACACGAATGCATTTGAATGATCTGGATTAACACATTTACTACAACTGTGATCACCAGAATGCCTAAAGCTGTGTGATGTTCATTACAACATCTTTGTCTCCCATGGATCCTAAAGAAGTTAGCCATGGCTGTTGACATGAAAACCAAGCTGCTGCTTATCTTGGCGAGGCGATCTGTGACCTTGTACATACGAGTGGACGTGAGATCAACGGCTATCAGTGTGAGAGAAGTGGCGCGTTAAGGGAGAAATAGAAGTTAGATGGGAACCAATGCCTTTTGGTCCAGAATCCACGCACAACATCGGCTGCCATTGCTAGTGTGTAGATTAGAGACGCTGCAGCAATGTATATGCCTATCCATGGCATCGGGGCCTACAGCGGTCGCTCAATCGCCAACTCTCTCTGCCATACTGTTTGATGAAAAATGGACAAGATTGGGAAATGATTAGGGGAGCAAGTCACTTGCGGGTCGATTTGGAAAAAGAATGATTAGAAGATGAGATGATGATAAGGGATGGTATTACACTAACATCATTAAACCCACAATTTGAAAAGGAATATTTTGGTTCACGAGCTCACACTTGAAAAAATACGTCCATAATCGGACAAGAACATGTTCCCAATTGATTATTAAAATATGCACGATTGATTATTAAAATATATATAAATATTTTCATAGATTTGTGAGTGGTTACTGAATTTTATCACTTTTTAAAATTGATGTTATTTTTTTCTATCAATTATGATGTAGAGAAAAGATTTTGAGTCACAAACTTTTTTTTTTTTTTTTACTTCATTTTCCTCTTTTAATTCTTAAACCCTAAATCCCAAATTCCTAACTGAAATAAAAGCAAAGTGATAGTGACAAGGGCAAGTCAAATTAGTATAATTATGGTGTGGAGTTTTATGATTTATAATTATCTGTTTTTTTAGATTTTTTTTAACAATATTTCAATTACTAATTAATTTTCATATTGAATTTGAATAATGATTTTGAATAAACTTATTAGAAAAAGAGTTTATTTTACTATTAATTATATTAGTAAAATATATTTTACATTTAATTTTATAAAATTATGTGGATAATCGAGAGTCGATCTAACAAAATAGACTGGATTTAATTCAACTCAAATTTTAATCTTCGAGTATAGAAATCAGTTTTGAGTTCAGTACAAGTGTTTTGAGTTCAGTACTCCTAGTCTCATTTGAAATAATTATTGTTAAAGAATATATCATGAAAAACAGAATGATTAGAAGATGAGATGATGATAAACATCATTAATCCCACAATTTGAAAAGTAATATTTTGGTTCCCGAGCTCACACTTCAAAAAATACGTGGGACAAGAACATGTTCCCAATTGATTCCATAATAGTCGGTAGGGGTGGAAGTAGGCCGGGCTACCCGACAGGGGCCTACGGCCTAGCCTATTAAGGGCCTTGTTAGGCCTAGCCTATTTATAATATGTGCCGGGCTAAGGCTTTTTAAAAAGCCTATTTAGTTAAGTAGGCTAGGCTTAGGCTTTAAATAAGGCCTTATAAGTCTACCAGGCCGGCCTATTTAACATTATATATTATATTTATATATATTTTATAATAAGTTATTCTTAAAATTTAGTACTAACATTTATATTAAATTAAATTAAAGTAAGTTAAATTTATTTTAGTACTTTTGAAATCATTATATTGTTTGTATTTAAACTCATAGTTGTAATGCATTTATTTTGGTAGTAAATTTTATTTGCAACTTTGAATATTGAACTACGTTTCATATTTAATAGGCTTCTAAAAGGCTCGTAGGCCTGGCCTATTTACTTAAAAGGCCAGGCTTAGGCTGCAAAAAAAGCCTATCACAGATAACAGGCCAGGCTCAGGCTCAATATTTATAAACCAGGCCCAGGCTTTTTCATGTAAAGCCTAGCCTAGCCCAGCCTATTTCCACCCCTAATAGTCGGACATGCGATTATTAAAATATCTACCCTTAATTACTATTTGTGAATCTTTTTTCTCCGATTCTCCGATTTCTTCCATTCTATTTTTCCCCTTTTTTTTCTCTATTCTTTTACAGTTTTCTCTCTTCTCTCTCAACAGTTTTTTTTCGACAGTTTCTCTCCCTCTTTTTTCGACAGTTTTTCTCCCTCTTTTCAGTTTTTCTCTCTCCTTACTCTCTCTCTCTCTTGACATTTTCTCTCTCCTTCCTTTTTCCTCTGTATCGTTCCAATTTTATCGGATGTCCCCGAAGGGACTCTCCTTACTTTTTCCTCGATTCTTTACATTTTTCATCAATTTCCTTTAAAAAAAATTAAAATTTATTTTTTTAAATTTCATTATCCTTTTTTTCTCCACTGATTTTCTCTCTCCTTATTCTCTCTTGATAGGCTCTATTCTTATTCTCTCTTTTATAGCTTTTTTTACCGTTTTCTTTAATATTATTTTCTCGTACGTGGCTTCTCATATTTCTTTAGTTCTATTTTTCTAATTTTCTTAAAATTTACATTTATTTTTTTGTTCTTTTTCCTCTCTCTCCCCCTCTTTTTCTCTATTCTTTTACCGTTTTCTCTCTCTTCTCTCAACAATTTTTTTTTAATAATTGTTTTCTTTATTCTTTATACATTTTTTTTTATATTTTTTTAAATAATTGTTTAACTTCTCTCTCTTCTCGACAGTTTTTCTCTCTCCTCACTCTCTCTCTCTCACATTTTCTTTCTCCTTACTCTTCCCTCTTATATATTCTTTATAGTTTTCATCAATATTCTTTAAAAAAAAATTTATAGTTTTCATCAACATTCTTTAAAAAAAAAAGGGAAATTATTTACAGTAACATTTTCCACTTTAAATTTTGTTTAAATAGCCTTGACTAATATTAATCAGAAGCCCCCCTAAATTCGCCAATTATTTAAAAAGAGGGCATTTAAATAAAAAATTAAGAAGGAAGACTTTTAAACGAGGTTTTATGTTGACTAGGCCCTTTAAATAAAGATAAAAAAAAAATTAAAATTTATTTTTTTAAATTTCCTTATCCCTTTTTTTCTCGACTGATTTTATCTCTCATTATTCTCTCTTTTGAGAGGCTCTTTCCTTATTCTCTCTTATATAACTTTTTTTTTTACAGTTTTCTTTAATATTCTTTAAAAATTTTAATTCTTTAAAAAACATTAAATTATTTTTTAAAATTTCCTTAAATTTTTCTCTTCTCTCTTTTATAGATTTTTTACCGTTTTCTTTAATATTCTTAAAAAAAAATTAATTCTTTAAAAAAATTAAATTATTTTTAAAATTTCCTAAAATTTTCCTATACATTATTTCAATAATTTAAAGAAAAAACATTTCAATCAATTTGTACTCATTTTAATTAGAGCAGAATTTAATCTATATTCTATTATAAACATAATTTTAATTTAATTAAACTCCTAACAAATGTTCTATATATTATTGTATTCTACAAATTTCTAGTACTATAAATGATGCGTCGAAAAAGAACGCCTTTAGATATCAGTCGTTCCTCTACGAGCACTGTTGATCACGAATCGAATCACTCGTTTGTCTTTGGCAATCTTCAAGTAAATCTCCTTAGGAATCCGAAAATGACCTGCAAAAGTACGCCGGAGGGGGCTCCGGCGCGGAAGCTCCGACGCTCAAGTCAGAATCGATATTAGGAGAATCAAAGAGGAATTCCCCTGTATCTCTAGGGGAATTCCGGCGAATAATAGGGTGTTTCTTCTCAATTCAGTATATGTTTCTCGTGAGAGTGTGTATATTGTGTAAAAAAACGTAAATGAGAATATAGAAATAACCTGCTTATATACCTGGCCCCTCTCTCGGGAGAAGGAAAGACTCGTTCTCCCTACGTTTACTCGCCTCTCCCTATAAATTCGGCCCACTCCTCTGAAAGCTGGGTCCAAGTTCCTAGATACTCGGCCTCTCCCTATATTGACTCCTTCTTTCGACTGAGTTAGGAAAGGATGAGCCATAATATGCGTTCCCCTTTGGACCCTATCCTTAGGCCCAAGGGATATTATCCTTCGAATGTGGGCCAAAGGCCCAACCAGTCTTCTTTCCCTTTTGAGGCCCAGGGGTGTATTAATCCAAGGGGTGGATTAATCCAACTTTCAAGCTTATTGACCTAATTAAGACCATCATATTTTATCCCGTTTCCACGTGTCGACTTTTCCAAGAGCGACATATTTATCTACATCAACCACTCCCCCCTACTCTCGTAAAAAGGATGATTTTTAAGAGAGTAGGAAAATAATAAATTATAAAAGAAATAATATATTCCTTTAATCATTCCTTCTTCATACTTCCCTTAAAACAAGAAATATTCGGTTCTTAATGATTATCTAAAGTCATCATGCCCTTTCCACTTCCACACGCAAACCTACTCTCGAAGTTCGTGGCCAAGCATTCTGCCCGAGGGGAAACATCAAACCGCCTCTTTCCAGCCACGCGCCCTTTCATTGGGGGGTATTTAATTCTCCTCGATTTTTTCCCTCTCTCTCTTCTTCACAACTATTTCAAAAATTATATTCACTTCGTAGAAAACCCCTCTTTTCTTTCCTTTCAAACTTATCCACACTTTCTCATTCTCATTTTCACTTCTGCAATTAACCTCTTCGCGCACGTCTATCGATCAGTTCGTCACCTTCAAAAACCGACCTCGCTTCAGGTATCTCTTCTTCTTCCTCGTTTTTTCTTTTACTGTAACCTCATGTCATCTTCCACTCAAACCTCATCGGACTCAATATCCATGGAAAGTTCAACTTCCAACTCACTCTCCATATTTCCCATAACTGACCCCGCTTTGAAAAATAAAATCTCTGGTTCTTCCCTGCTCCCTCCTGAGCGCGTTGCCGCCTTCCTCCGCTCGGGCATCTTTCCCACTAATTACATAGTTAGGGCAGCCCATAGGAAGGAACGCCCAAATTTTCCAGGTCCCAACACTCTGGCCTTTTGGGAGGCTCAACTAAAAGCGGGCCTTCGCTTTCCAATCCATCCCTATACTTTTCTGAGATTTCCACTTACCTTCGCATACCCCTCAATCAATTCACTCCCAACGTTATTCGTGCGATGCTAGGTTTCTATATTTTGATGAAGGGGAACGGTGGCGAACCCTCAGCCCAACTTTTTCTAACCCAATATATGTGTAAGTTTGCCGATGGGTTCTTCTATGCTAGTGGCCGTACTTCCAGGACCGGGAAATTCATGGAAAAGCTTCATGAAGGGGTCCAGGACTGGAAGGACTATTACTTTTTTGTCACAAATCCTTCTCCCTGGGAATTTCCTCACGAAGGGTGGATTTATGAGAACCCTGGGGTGCCCCGTCCGCCTCTTTCTGTTTGTTCCTCTCTAAATTTGGATGTGATGAACCACTTAAATGTTAATGTATCTGCCCATGGATTTTTTGATGTGATGAGCATTTGTAAGAACCCTAGAGCCCTATCTCATTTTGGTTTCGGTCGCCCCGATTATCCCTTAGGTCCCGATGATGGTAATACCATTTCCTTTTCCCTTGGCATCGTCTTCAAGATTTAAACTGCTGTGATTATTAACATCTTTTCATATTTTCTTTTGCAGCTATGAGTTGGTTAACTCAGATTTCTCGTGATGCCACTCCTCTCTCGATGGTTGCTAAGTCTCCGGCCCCTGAGAGCTCCACAAAGGCCCCTATTCCTCCCTCCCCAGTGAAACCTTCCACTGGGTCAGTTGCTAAGCGTACAAGGTCTTCTACTGAGAAGGCCTTGGTTTCTGCTCTACCTCCTGCCTCTGATGCTTCCAAAAAGAAGAAGTCCAAAACTAAGTCTTCTTTACCTTCTTCGGCCAATGCTATTCCTGATACCCCTGGGGACATCAGTGTTGATCACCTTATGGCCTTCATAGATCGTCATACTCCTATCCCTGCTGCAGAAGCCCTTAATGCTCTGTCCTCGGAGGACCGGATTGTGCATTTCGCCCACAGTTTCACACAGGTATATTCTCAATGTAGATATTGCTTTGAATGACTGATAGGAGAAAGTATAGATGTCTTACTTCTTGATATTGTTTCTTGTGTAGTTTGGCCTCCTGTTTTCTGATGTATCCGAACGAGCCCTTCAATCCCTTCAGCTAGTGGACGATCTCCAAAGCCAGGTGGAGTTGGAAAAGGTAAAGAACGAGATACTTGATGCAGAACTACGGGACGCTAACCAGAAGTGTAAGGTACTTCAAGCAGAGAAGACGAAGCTTTCGGAGGAGGTTTTTTCGCTGAAGACTCAGTTTGGTGAGCGGGTTGAACGCTTGGAGGCTACTCTTCCTTTAGCTGGGATGAAATTATGCATCGACTCTTTTTTTACCTCCGCCATGGGTCAGAAGTTTTTAGGTACCCTGCATCAGGAATGGTTGGAAGCCTTTCTTAAGAGTACTAGCTTCTTAGGGGCAATGGGCGCATATATCTCTCACTTCATAGATCATGGGTTTTCCAACGCCGTAGCTGAACACTCCGCTCCTGGATTCAATGGCCAGTACACTCGTGCTCTTCGTTTGAATGAGTTAGCCACTCCCCCTAAGTTCCCTGGAGATCCTAATGAGGACATCAACACTCCCTGGTGGTTACCTGGGATGAAGAAGGCAGTCTCGGAGTTGAAGCAAACTGCCCTGAAGTTGGACGACCTGGTACCGGCGAAGGATGTAACCTTCCCTATCCATGTGGCCAACCCAGATCCTGTGGCAACCGGCACTCTAGAGGAGAAGGCAGAGGGAGGTGGTTCCAGTGGGCAAGTTGATGAAGCAGGAGAAGGTTTCGAGGGGAAGAATGATATTCCCCTCTCTTCGTAACTCTATTTCTCTGATAACATTTCGGTACTTTTAAAACACTTTTATTTTTGTTAAGGCCTTTAAGGACCCTTTTGGTATTTTCAGGAGACTCCACACTCCTGCGTTTTTCTGTGGAGGGCCAAGGCATGATGCCCTTGGTCTGGGATATTTCTGTTTTATTTGCTGCTTAGTATTGTACCTGCACATTATCACCTGACATGCATATATATATATATATATATCTGCTATCATATATGTGATGTGATACCTGTTCTATTTTTCCTTTACTATGAATTTAGCATGTTTCTAGCATTTTCTTGACACGTAGAGGCTCTAAAGCTCATAGAGGAATCTTAGATGAGAATATAGGGTTTATGTTTCTGTACTTACTTGGTGACTTGATAATGTTTCTTTTAGGGATTATACTCTCCCAGAAGTTAGAATATTTAGGGATTATACTCTCCCAGAAGTTAGAATATTTAGGGATTATACTCTCCCAAAAGTTAGAATGTTTAGGGATTATACTCTCCCCAAAGTTAGAATGTTTAGGGATTATACTCTCCCAAAAGTTAGAATGTTTAGGGATTATACTCTCCCAAAAGTTAGAATGTTTAGGGATTATACTCTCCCAAAAGTTAGAGTGTTTAGGGATTATACTCTCCCTTAAGTTGTTTATACTCGTAAGAGTTCTTAGGGATTATACTCTCCCTGAAGTTGTTTATACTCGTAAGAGTTCTTAGGGATTATACTCTCCCTTAAGTTGTTTATACTCGTAAGAGTTCTTAGGGATTATACTCTCCCCGAAGTTGTTTATACTCGTAAGAGTTCTTAGGGATTATACTCTCCCTGAAGTTGTTTATACTCGTAAGAGTTCTTAGGGATTATACTCTCCCTGAAGTTCTTTATACTCGTAAGAGTTCTTAGGGATTATACTCTCCCTTAAGTTGTTTATACTCGTAAGAGTTCTTAGGGATTATACTCTCCCTGAAGTTTTTTATACTCGTAAGAGTTCTTAGGGATTATACTCTCCCTGAAGTTGTTTATACTCGTAAGAGTTCTTAGGGATTATACTCTCCCTTAAGTTAGAATTTTTAGGGATTATTGGCAGGTTAATCATATCTTCCGCTACCATACCCCTTACTCCCCCTAGCTTTAGAGGTTGTCGTGTATAGAAACTTTGGGAATTGTCCTTAGGCAAAACATTTGTGAGTTGGTGTAAGTTTATCTATCTTGCAATATCTTTATCATCTTATGTTTTAGTTTTCACAACACATTCATTATCTCAACATTCATTATATGGGCACTTAGCAGTTATCTTCAGCACAATATTCAACGTATGGAAAACACTTCATCGTAAAGTCGGGATGCACAAGAGTCATCTCATCATAAAGTCGGAGTATAAGAATTATCTCATCATCACATTAACATGCATTAAAGGGATTTGCTGAATTTTTTCCAAAAACGATGCTCCATTGACCAAAAGTGTTTATCAACATAGGCAAATAAGGGGAACCTATGCCGGCCTCATTAAAAACCTCTCCGTGGTAAAACCCCAAGGGGAAACCCACGTAGAGGGAAAAAGAGTGCCGGTGAAGCAATTATTCGAATGAGAAATAAACATTTAAAATTGTTCATAAAGGGAAAGATGGTAAGGGAATAACACCTTCCTCAAACATAAAATCTCTTCAAGTGGCACACGTTCCATGGCCTCAGTATTTCTTTTCCCGTCATATCCTGGAGTTTGTAGGCTCCACCTTTTAGGACCTGTGTTACCTTGTACGGACCTTCCCAATTAGCTTCCATCTTCCCTGTACTTTTCAAGGCGTCTGCCCTCCGAAGGACTAAATCTCCAGCTTTAAAGGAGCGTGGAACTACCCTGCGATCATATGCTGCTTTGATCCGACTCTTGTATCTTTCTGCTTTCAGCCTTGCCATCTCCCTCTCTTCATCTACCAGGTCCAATGCCTCCCTCATCAATTCTTCATTTCTTTTTTCTTCAAAATAGGTGATTCGGTGTGACTTCAGTCTGGCCTCGGGAGGTATCACTGCTGCTGCCCCATACACCAAATAGAAGGGAGATTCGCCCGTAGCTGTTTTGGGGCTGGTCCTATAGGACCAAAGGACGTTGTCTAACTCCTTCACCCATTTTCCCCCTACTTTTTGTAATCGTGTTCGGATGCCATCCACTAGGATTCTGTTTGTAACTTCCACCTGCCCATTAGCTTGTGGGTGGGCTACCGAAGTGAATCTCTGTATAATGTTCCATCTTTCGCACCATCTCCTTACTTTCTCTCCATTGAATTGTGTTCCATTGTCGGAAACCAAGATTCTCGGCACTCCAAACCTGCAGCAAATATGTCTAGCCAGTAAAAGAATTACATTATTTTCCTCTATTTTGGCCAAGGGCACGACCTCTACCCACTTACTGAAGTAATCCTCGGCTACGATAAAAAATTTCCTTCCTCCAGATGCTAAGGGGAAGGGTCCCACTAGATCTATCCCCCATTTGGCAAAGGGACAAGGCGAGTACATGGCCCCCATCTCCTCTGCAGGTACTCGTATTAAGGGTCCATTCTTCTGACACTTCTCACATTTCTTCACGTATTCCCTAGCGTCTCTGATTATATTAGGCCAGTAAAAACCTGCCCTAAATACCTTCTTCACCATAGTCTGGTAACCTTCATGGATGTCCTTGATCACTAACTCTGCCTCTCTTCTTGAAAGACATTTCAAATAGGGTTGAGTGAAGGATCTCTTGTATAATTGGCCTCCTAGGATACAATACTTCCTTCTCCAAGCTTTGGCCTCTCTAGACATTGGGGTTACTTGCCCTCTGTTCAACTCTTCCCATATTTCTTTCCTCCAGTCATCCCCTGCTGTTATCTCTCCGATCAGGGTCTCAGTGGCTAATTGATCTGCCACTAACAGGGTTACCTTTCCGTCTCCCTCGAATTCAGTGGAACTAGCTAGTTTAGACAGTCCATCTGCTTTCACATTCTCTTCTCTCGGCACCTGTATCACTTCAAAAGTATGAAATTTATTCTTTAATTTCTTTACCTGTTCTAAATAGGCGATCATCCTCTCATCTTTGGCGAGGTACTCCCCCATGACCTGTTGCACTACCAGCTGTGAATCAGAGTACAGGGTGACTTTTTGTGCCCCTAACTCTGCTGCCATGTTAGCCCCTCTGATCAGGGCTTCATATTCTGCACCGTTGTTTGAGGTTGAGAACCGGAACTTAACGGCTACCTGTACTTCTTGGCCGTCAGGATCAACCAACACTATCCCTGCTCCACATCCTACAACGGATGTTGAACCGTCAACATATACCTTCCAGCCTTGTTCCTCCTCCATTCTGGTAGACTCTTGAATAAAGTCTGCTAAAGCTTGGGCTTTAATGGCCCTCCTTGGTTCGTAATCAATATCGTATTCCTGTAATTCCACTGCCCATCTGACCATTCTTCCTGATAAGTCTGCTCTCTCTAGCGTCTGCTTCAAAGGGAAATTAGTTCGCACCATAACTTTATAGGACAGGAAGTAGGGGCGTAGTCGCCTAGCCGTTACCACCACCGCCAGGGCTGCCTTCTCTACCTCTGAATATCTGATCTCTGCCCCTTGGATGACCTTGCTCACATAGTATATGGGTTGTTATGGGGAACCTTCCTCTTTCATCAGGGCTGTACTCAGGGAATGTTCCCCTACTGAGAGGTATAAAAGTAAGACGTCTCCCTGAGTGGGCTTGGTTAGCTTCGAAAGCTGTTCCAGATGGAGCTTCAATTCTTCGAAAGCTTTTTGACATTACTCATCCCATTCAAACCTCGACCCCTTCCTTAACGTTCTGAAGAAGTGGTGGCTCTTCTCTGCGGACCTTGCTATGAATCTGCTAAGAGCTGCGATTCTGCCGTTCAGGGTCTGCAATTCTTTCAGGTTTCGAGGGGGTTGCATGTCGAGGACCGCCTTCACCTTAGCAGGGTTAACCTCTATTCCCCTCTGAGTCACCATATATCCCAGGAATTTTCCTGGCCCTACTCCAAAAGAACATTTAGCTGGATTTAATTTAATACCATTTTCTATAATTACCTGAAATATCTCCTTCAGGTCGTTAATGTGTTCCTCTTCTTTGACACTCTTAGCTAGCATATCGTCCACATAAATCTCCATGTTCCTCCCTATCTGTCCTCGGAACACCGAGTCTACCATTCTTTGATAGGTGGCTCCTGCATTTATCAGTCCAAAAGGCATACGTACATAACCGAAAGTACCACATGTCGCAATAAAACATACCTTTGGTATTTCAAGGGGATTCAGTTGGATTTGATGGTACCCCTGATATGCGTCCATCATGCTAAGCAATTCAAATCCGGACGTGGCATCTACTAGTTGATCAATTCTAGGCAGGGGATAGTGATCCTTAGGACATGCTTTATTCAGATCTCTAAAGTCAATACACATCCTCCATTTGCTAGCTCCCTTGGACACCAGCATTGCATTCGAGAGCCACTCAGGGAACTGTACTCTCTTCACATGCCCTGCACTCAACAATTTATCAATTTCCTCTTTCACAATTAGGTTCTTCTCCTTACCAAAATTCCTTAACTTCTGCTTCACTGGCCTAACTCTGGGGTCTACATTAAGGTGGTGCATTGCTATCTCTGGAGGGATACCCGTCATGTCTGTCGCCGTGAAAGCGAAGATATCCGCATTCTCCTGAAGGGTGTGTATCATCTTTTCTTGGAGCTCAGGGTTCATGTGTGTACCTATCCTGGTTGTGAATCCCTCCTTTCCTGGATAAAGCTCGATGCTCATTAACTCCTCATCTGCTTTGGCCTTGGGTTGCTCTTGCACTAGCTCACCCACTTTCTGTCTTTTCAATTCAGGATCTTCACCCTTGAATCTCTCCATCCCTCGGAACACGGCCCTGTCTGCTATCTTGACCAATTCTACGTAACACTTCCTCGCTTGGTATTGGTCACCGCATATCTCTCCCCCACCCCCCGAGGCAGGGAATTTCATCTTCATGTGGAAGGTGGAAATCACTGCCTGAAAGATATTCAAGCTTGGTCTTCTCATTACCACATTATACGAAGATGGGACGTCCACTATCAGGAACTCTATCACTTGCACACGTCGGTTAGGGGCGACTCCTAACCCTACTTGTAATAATGCTGAACCAAGGGGTTGAATGGCTCCCCCTGAGAATCCATAGAGAGCGGTCTCCACTGGTCTGAGCTTTATATTTAATTCCATCTTCTTGAAACACTCCAAGAACATGATATCAGCGGAGCTCCCCGTGTCTACAAAAATTCTGGCCACATCGTACCCTGCTATATCCGTGGTAATGACTAATGCGTCATTATGGATTTCTCTGGGTTCCCCAGCGTCTCCTGGTCCAAAATGAATATCAGGACCCTCCGTCATTTTCCCTATCTCATGGTGTTCCATATTCCTCTCACTCTTCAGTGACCTGACGCTCTGCTTCCTCTGTCTAAAGGAATCCCCATCAGCAGGGCCTCCCATGATCATGTGAATAGTTCCCCTCTTTTGGGAGGGGGTGGCTGATCCTCGGTGTTCTTCCTCTGGTCTCTTCTGTTATCCTCTGGCTTCCCCTCGGGGTCCTTCCTCTTTTGTCCCCTGGGGCCTTGTCGATTTCTAAAGATAAATTCTTTTAGATGGCCTGCTTGAATCATTCTCTCTATTTCGTCTTTCAGGTGCCAACATTGGTTGGTATCGTGGCCATAATCATTATGGAATCTGCAAAATATGTCTGACTTGGGGTTCTGAGGACCCCTGTTTCTTGAATAGGGGAACTTCATATCAGGATGGTCCCCTGCCACTTCTAGAACTTCGGCTGGCTCTATCCTCAAAGGGGTATATCTCCTCATCCTTCCCCTGGGGCTCCAGGGCACAGCTTCCTCTCTTTTTACGTTTTCCAACCTCCTTGAGTATTCCGTGCCTCTCTGGACTTGGCCTTCTCAGTGGGATCTCTCTTCTCCGTTCTCCGTTCCCCACTATTGTCCTGGTCTCTGAACGCTTAGCCTTCCTTACCTCTTCCAGGGTGAGGTATTTCTCTGCTCTCCTTAATAACTCATCAAAGGTCCGTACTGGCTTCTTGGCTAGAGATGTGAACAGGTCTCCATCTCTTAGTCCGTTAGTGAGAGCATTAATTTTGACCTCAGAGGAAGCTGTTGGTACTTCTAGGGCCGCTTGGTTGAATCTCTTCAAGAAGGCCCGTAAGCTCTCGTTCTCTCCTTGTCGCATGTTAAACAAGGTGAGGGTAGCTCTAGGTTATCTCCTAGCGTTGGCGAATTGATGCAGGAACAATTCGCTGAATTCAGACCATGAGTGGATAGTGTCCGGCCCTAGTTGTGTGAACCACTGTTGTGCAGCCTTGGATAGGGTAGTTAGGAATACCCTGCACTTGACGCCCTCTCCATATCGGTGCAGTAGGGCAGCGTTCTCGAATCTCATCAAGTGTTCATAAGGATCCGTGGTGCCATCGTATTCAAAATTTAAGGATTTGAAGTTAGAGGGCAGTTCATCTTGTAAAATAGTAGATGAGAATTGATAGCCAGTGATGTAAGAAGGTTTACTTACGTTTTCGGTTATGTGTCTCTGCATGTCCCTCATTTCTTTACGTAAGGCCTGTATTTGATCACTGACGGCTCCCTGGTACGTGTCATCCGTACTCTCTCCTATCCCTGTTTCCAAAGTGGTATCGCCAGGGATCTTCTCCGTGTTCCTCCAAGGAGGGCGATCAAGAATGCTTCTCTCAGCCTGGGAGGGCACCTTTTCCTCTTGGTTTTGAGGGGGATCCTCGTTCCTAGAGGGGACTGGAGCGGAATCGATGACGTGTTCCAGGGGGTTCTGCTTTATACCCTCGTTGATCAGTGGAATAGGTCCGGGGGGACGAAGTCCACGGGAAGTGATTATCCTTTCGACCGATTGCACAATCATCTCATCCAACTGATCTTGAGAAATAGTCAAGAGTTCTAATCGGGCATTGGGGTTAGGGACATCCTTATTAGCTCCGTTTCCCGAAGCTCCTGAGGTATCCGCTACATTCCCCTCCTGGGCGAGAGGGATATCTTCTGGTGTAAGATCTGCAGGTTGTTTCCCTAAATTCCGGTTTACGGGAAAGCCTGGAGGAGGTGGAGGGAAAGGAGGAGGAGTGGAATCTCCTTTCTCCTTAGTCTGCTTCGTCGGATTTTGTCCTCCACCCATTTAATATGGAACTTTTTCTCACGCTTTAGCTCGAGATGTTCCCACAGACGGCGCCAATTGATGCGTCGAAAAAGAACGCCTGCAGATATCAGCCGTTCCTCTACGAGCACTGTTGATCACGAATCGAATCACTCGTTTGTCTTTGGCAATCTTCAAGTAAATCTCCTTAGGAATCCGAAAATGACCTGCAAAAGTACGTCGGAGGGGGGCTCCGGCGCGGAAGCTCCGACGCTCAAGTCAGAATCGATATTAGGAGAATCAAAGAGGAATTCCCCTGTATCTCTAGGGGATTTCTGGCGAATAATAGGGTGTTTCTTCTCAATTCAGTATATGTTTCTCGTGAGAGTGTGTATATTGTGTAAAAAAACGTAAATGAGAATATAGAAATAACCTGCTTATATACCTGGCCCCTCTCTCGGGAGAAGGAAATACTCGTTCTCCCTACGTTTACTCGCCTCTCCCTATAAAATCGACCCACTCCTCTGAAAGCTGGGTCCAAGTTCCTAGATACTCGGCCTCTCCCTATATTGACTCCTTCTTTTGACTGAGTTAGGAAAGGATGAGCCATAATATGCGTTCCCCTTTGGGCCCTATCCTTAGGCCCAATGGATATTATCCTTCGAATGTGGGTCAAAGGCTGTTGGTCCTGAAATGAGTAGATAACAAGTGTATGGGGGAGGGGGGGGAATACACTTGTATGCAAATTCTTTTCAAACTTGATCAAACCAGAGCTCAGCAAGGTTGTCTTGGACAACTCTGCTGAAGAAGATTAACTCTTCTAAGATAATCAATCTACTAAGTACTAATGAGTACTTAGTTGAATAACTATCTAGGGGAGTTATATGTGCGGAATAGTGGTTGGCCCTTTTAGTTTAAACTCCTTTAATTTCTGAAATCACTTAGTCAATGTAACACAGTCCAGTTTTCAGGGAACTTGTCCAAATAGGTTTTTGCACAGTCTTTGAATGTTTATCCTTGAAAGATCAGTTTTGTGTGCAGTGTTGATGTATTGTAAGTACTTGAAATGTAAATCAACACAAGAGTTTATAGTGGTTCAGAGACTCAAGCTCCTACATCCACTTTCCTTGATTTAACAGGATAATTCCTTCACTCTTGGAATTAACTTGTTTTATAGTGCCAAGGTGCACTTGATCAAGAACACCACTCTTGGTGAATTGATCCCTAGGATGTCTAGAGTCCTAGTACCCTCTTCTCAACTCAGAACTGAACTGTTCTTCTCTCAACAGTCAGCTCCTACCACTTCTACTACTACAACCTTCTCACTTTCACTCTTGAAAGATATGAGGATTGAAGTAAGGTTCCAACTAATGAGATATCCTTTACAATGAAGATCAGTGTATAAGGATAGGATATCTCTCTAAGCTTGTGTATGGATATACAATGTAGTACAGCTTAGATGAAGTGTTTGAAGACTAAGATAGTCTTTGAAAGCTTTGAAAGCACTCTAGCTTGTAAGAACTTAAGGTTGGATGTGCTTTGTTGAGGTTCTAGTTGGATGATAGTTGGATACTTTCAAATGGTCTTCACACTTCTGTATTTATAGACAAATGAAGGATTTGCCCGTTGGAGAGGCAGCCTCCAATGTCCATAAATGTCTTCTTTTAGTTCTTCAACTTTGAAGACAGAATCTTGATAGTGACATGTCCTCATTTGGGAAATAAACGGCTGTAAGAGCTTTGTCTTCATTCTGTAGCACTCTTCCCAACATCTGACTTTCAGATTCTCTTGTTAGGACTTGGACATCACTTCTGAAGGTTGTTCCAATGATGGGACAACATTCCTCATTATTTGGACAACACTCCTTATCACTATCAGCAGTCTTGCTTATCAGCAAGATTGTCTTGCTCTTTCCCTTTTATTTTCTTGAGGATGGCTCTTTCCCTTCAGATGGCTCTTTCCCTTTTATTTCTCTTGAAGATTATCTTAGCTTGTTTCTTTGAAGGTTTTTAGGGTGTGGTTGTCTCTTTCTCTTCAGTGTAGTTGACCTCAGGCTTTCAGAGCACTTGATCTTGATTAATTGAGCTGAGACAACTCCTCTGGACAACTCTCATGATCAGCATATTTGTCTTTCAGCAGACTTGATCATGATTCCAGAGTTTGAGCCTTGAGGGGACTTGTTCTTGATGTACTTCAAAGCATGTGTTCCCCCTTAATTTGTGCATCTAATCATTTAAGAGCTGCCTAACATATTAGCTCCTCATCTAGCCTATAATCTATATGTTCTAACATTTCTAGAACATACTTATCTTGACTTAGGCATGTCTCAGGGGGTTTTGGTATTAGATCAAAACATATCTCATTTTATTCCCAACAATTTCCCCCTTTTTGATGATGCCAAAACCTATACATTTGTGCAAAAGTGACTTGGCTATACCTATTACATTTATCTTCAGAAGACATGACTAAGGTCAATTATCCTGAAAAACAATGTGTTAGTGTATTTACCATCCATATTGCAAATAGGTTTCATAGATAGGCATAGAGAGATGAGTGTTTTTTTTATTCAAAATAAGTTCAACTATCATTCATTAAAAAAACATTACAAGCATGTTGATAGTTGAATTGAACATATCAGAGCATGAATCATCAACACTAAATACATCAGAGTATTTCCTTCTAAGAGTTCAACACATATACAAGATTTTTTTCAGCATCAGAACATAAACTTGTATCAGAGCACTAATCTTATTATATCAGAGCAAATACTAACACTTCAAGACATATACAAGATCAGAGTACAGAGCTTGTATCAGAGCAATCCATATCAAGTCAGAGCAAAACAGATTAGCACACCACATCAGCAAACTTGACCAATTTTCAGCATAGTTGATCAATTAAGATAGGTCAGAAGACTTAGCCATTTAGAGATCATCCTCAGGAGGTGGCACCATCCCATACTGTGCCCACACTCTCCTCTTCAAGGCCATGGCTTCTTGGTAGGTTCCCTTAGGACCAAGAACCATCTTGTTCAGCTTGAGGATCTCAGTGAATTCTCTCAGGATCCTTGATTGATCAATCCATCCATCAAGCTTTGGAGGTAAGTATATGATTGGCTTGGGAGCTGTGAGTTCAAATCTTGCAATATCAGCAGCTGCAAGCAATTGTTGATAGAGTTCTCTATAGTACTCAATCATGAACTCAGCAAAATTGATGTTGGCATCTCTTCCATTCCATCTGTCAATGACATACTGATCATAGACAAACTCCCTTTTTGCTTCCTCCCATGAGTCATTCAGCTGAATTGGCACCCATTTATCCAAGTGAGGATATTTGGTGTCCATTGGGATCAATAGCTGTGGCTTCATCTTGTTGTAGGTTGCTCTCTTCCTTCTTGGCTTCTGGAAGTCTGTTCTTCTCTTATCTCTTGTTCTGTTGGCCTCTTCCATCAAGTCCATTTTCTCTTGGGCCCTCATCATGGCCAGTTTCTGTTGTGTTTCAGGGTCTTTGCCATACCCTTCATGAAACAACTTTGATGGATTATTGAGTACCACAATCTTTGTCTTCTTTGGTCCAGGTCCAAAGCCTTCTTCATATAAGATTTCCACATCTTCAGTGACTTTGGTGCTTTCAGTGGACTTAGTCTCAGTAGACTTGTCTTTTTCAGCATTCTTGGGCTCTTCAGCTGTTTTGGCCTTCTTTGAGATAGGCTCATCATCAATAACTCTGAATTCAGGTGGAAGATCAAGGCTATTGGGAAAGTCAGTGAATTTCTCAACTTGTCTCTTCTTTCCTTGGGCCTTCTTGATCTTTCCTCTAGTTTGGACACCTTCAGCATCCTTGTCCAAACCAGATACTTCACCACCTGGTCTTTGTTGTAGCCTCACTTTTTCTTCTTGAGCTGAGGCCATAGAATTCTTCAATGCCAGTGCTAACTGCTCCTCTTCATCCAATTCTTCCAAGTTCAGCACTGCAGGCTCTTTTCCCTTTCCTACAGGGGTTTTGTCCTTCCCTTTCACTGGACTCCCAATCACTAAGGCACCTTTTGCCCTTGCTCTTTCCCTTTCCCCCTTTTTGGCAGCATCAAAACATTCTGGCTTCAGTTCACTCATAGTGGATGTCAATAAGGACTGGGCTTGGGTTAGAGACTTCATCTCTTCCAACATATATACATTCTCATCATGTATATTTTGCATCCTGTCACTGCTTAAACTAAGAAAGGCAAGAACAAGCTTCATTTTCTGTTGAACAACCTCCTCCATGGTTGCCTTAAGAGATGCATCCAATTGGGCTTTCAGGAGCTCAGTGAGGTTGGCCACTGCACCTTCAGCAATGTTGGCCAACACTTCTTGGGAAAACTTTTCTGAGGCTGCTTTGACCATAGCTAGCCTTTGCTCTTCAGCTCTTCTCTTCTGCAAGGCTGTCTTCTTGCCAAGAGCTTGCTTGATTGTCAATCTGATAGCTTGAACATTTGCATTATGATTGTCTCTCAGCCTTTTTTGATCCTTCTTGACCTCCTTTGAGATGTTTTCCATACTGACTTCGGCTTTGTGAACTTCAGTAGAGATGGTTTGAAGACCAGATTCTACTCCTTCAATTCTAGCTTCCAATGTGGGTAGCACCACATCTTCAGAGCCAGTGAGTCTCATTTCAACAGAAGCTAGAGTTCTTCCATGCTCATCTAATGCTCCAGAAGTTTCTTCATGAGCTGTTTGAACTTGTTGAGCCAAGGAATCCAACTTCTCTGATTGCATCCCAAGCAAGGCTTGTGCTGATCCAGTGTCAACTTGGATGGGAGCATCTGTCAAGAGATCATCTGCAAAAATTTATTCAAAGCTTATCCCTGCAATATCAGACAAATCAAAAGCATCAGTGAAAACACACTTATCTCCCTCATTTTCTTTTTCATAAGACTCTGATACATCAGCAGTCTTCTCCTCATTTTCAACTATTTATTTTCTTCCTTCATTAAAAGTTTCCTCACTTAAAGGAACAGGCCTCCTCTCATCAAGGGATTCTTGAAGTTCAGATTTGACTTCAAGAATAACCTGTCCTTCCTCACTTATACCACCCTCATATGTTGGTACACTCACAATCTTAGTGATAACTACCTCTCTTTCATCCATAACTCCCTCTGATTTTTCAAAACTACTTTCCTTTTCAACTCCTTCTCCTAAACCTGCAGCATCTCCACCTTCAACAAGGTTCAAGGATGGCAGTTGTGGGGAGATCACAGTGCTTATATCAACAGCCACTGAGTCATCATGAATGATTAAGGGCTGATCAGTGTCCAACTCTTCTGACACTGAATAGGCCTTAATCAAACTAGCCTCTAGAGAAGGAACCTCCACATCTTTAGGCTGTGCCTTGGGTTCAGAAGAACCTTCATTGGCAGATGTGTCCTTGGTTGTGTTACCATCCTTAGTCAACACCTCTGAAATGACAGAGCCTTTCCTATGATAGGTTCTAGGGGGGTTGGAAAGTCTTTCAGAGACAGAAGGCTTAGGGAGATTGGCTTGAGGGGTTTCAGGAGGGTTGGGTTTAGAGAGGTTTGAGGGATCATCTGGGGAGTCATCATCATTGGAGCTACTTCCAGGGTGTTTGATACCCTTAGCTTTTCTTTCCCTCTCCTCATTCATCTTGTCATCCACCAACTTTGCAAATACTTCCTCATCAGTGAGGAATCTTGTCTTTGAAACTCCAGCAAAGTGTAACAATCTTTTCTCCTCCACTTGCCACCAGTCTGCACCCTTATCTTGGATGACTTGTGATATCTCCATTAAGGATTTGTCTTTCACATCAACAAGCATCCTTAGATCATGAAAGGCCTTCTGAATTCTTGGAAATTCAGCAAGTTGTGGATACAAACCGTCCACAGTAGCCTTGGCTCCTCCTCTGAGCATACTTTCATAAGTATACTCCTCCTCATCTCCACTTGAATGGGGACTTTGGGTTATAGGGGAGTTAGCTCTGGGTTCTCCTAATGCGGCTTCAGGCAGATTAAGTTCAGGAATCTGCTTGGAACCTCCATAGTCAGCATCTGAGTAGCCAGTTAGCTCAATGTTGTCATCAGCAGGGTACCAAAGGCCTAGATTTTCAGTGCCTTTGAGATACCTCAAAATCCTCTTTGCAGCCTCAAGATGGCTTTTCTTAGGATTTGCTTGGAACCTTGCACAAACACCTACTGCAAAGGTGATGTCAGGTCTGCTGGCAGTGAGATAGAGGAGTGAACCAATTATTCCTTTATACTCAGTAGAGTTGGTTGGAATACCACTCTCATCAGGATCCATCTTCCAATTTGTGTTCATAGGGATCCTTACTGGCTTGCTAGTTGTACACCCAAACTTCTTGATCATTTCTCTGGTGTACTTAGCTTGGTTGATGAAGATTCCTTCTTTAGATTGTTTGACTTGAAGACCCAAAAAGAAGTTCATCAACCCCATCATGGACATCTCAAACTTGCTTTGCATTAGCTTTGAGAACTTCTCACACAGCTTCTCATTGGGGGATCCAAATATTATGTCATCCACATAAATTTGGACAAGCAAGATGTCCTCTCCTTCAGATATTCTGAAAAGAGTTCTGTCCACAGTTCCCTTGGTGAATCCATGATCCAAGAGGAATTGTGACAGTGTATCATACCAAGCCCTAGGGGCTTGCTTGAGTCCATATAGAGCTTTCTTGAGTCTGTAAACTTGGTTTCCAACTTCAAAACCTGGTGGTTGCTCCACATAGACTTCTTCTTTCAAGACTCCATTCAGAAAGGCACTCTTGACATCCATTTGGTACACTTTGAACCTCTTGTGGGTTGCATAGGCTAGAAAGAGCCTTATTGCTTCTAGCCTTGCCACAGGTGCAAATGTCTCATCATAGTCAATGCCTTCATGTTGGCAATAGCCTTTTGCCACAAGTCTTGTTTTGTTTCTGACAATCACATCATTTTCGTTTTTCTTGTTCTTGAACACCCACTTTGTTCCAATAACATCTTGATGTGAATGCCTATCCACCAGCTCCCATACTTCATTTCTGGTGAATTGATTCAGTTCTTCCTGCATGGCTGTGATCCAATTGGCATCTTGAAGTGCTTCCTCAATATCACATGGTTCTTGCTCTGACAAGAAACAACAGAAAAGAGCACTTTCACCATGGAATCTTCTTGTTTTGACTCCAATACTTGGGTCACCAAGTATTAGATCAGTAGGATGGTCTGACAACCAGGTCCTTCTTTTTCTGATCTCTTCAGTAGAGTTGTCCTCTACTGAAGTTGAGTCAATTTGATCATAGAATTCAGGATAATTGAATGCAGGATCTAATTCAGGATCATAATCAGGGGTGTTGTCCTCAATGTCAGGGACATTGGTATTTTCAACATTTTGAGTTCCCCCTTGATTATTTGACCCATTAACTACCTCAGCAGGTACTGCTTCTTCATTGGTAGTTGTTACCTGGATGTGAACTGGGATTGGATCATTCAGTTCACCATTTCTTTCAGTGGGATTTGCCTCAGGAAGGTTGCCTTCAGGATGGTTGTCCAACATAGAGTTTTCAGGTAGATTGGCTTGGACAACATCTATGAATTCAGTGACTTTGTCTTTTAGGCTTAGTCTGGTTGTTCTTTGTGTGATTTCTTCTGATTCCAAGTTCTCATTCCTGAACTCATGAGTAGATTCATCAAACACAACATGAGGTGTTTCTTCCACAATAAGAGTTTTCTTGTTGTAGACCCTGAAGGCTTTACTGATTTGGGAGTATCCAAGTAACACTCCTTCATCAGCTTTGCTATCAAAGGCTTTCAACTGATCTTTCCCATTATTGTGAATGAAACACTTGCAACCAAAAATGTGAAAGTAAGACACTTTAGGCATTCTTCCTTTCCAGAGTTCATAGGGGGTTTTGCCTTGCCCCTTAATAATCAAACATCTATTTTGAGTATGGCATGCAGTGTTTATAGCTTCAGCCCAAAACCTCTTAGGTAATTTTGAATCAGCAATTAGAGTTCTAGCAGCTTCTTTTAAAGTTCTATTTCTTCTTTCTGCAACTCCATTCTGTTGGGGAGTTCTAGCTGCTGAGGTTTCATGAGCTATTCCATTAGATGTACAATACTCATTGATGTATGAGTTAATGAACTCTGTGCCTTTATCAGATCTTATCTTGATAATGTTAAGGCTTTTCTCATTTGACAATCTCTTAAGAAGTTCAGGCAGTTTGACTTGAGTTTCCTTCTTATTAAGGAGAAATACTACCCATGTGAACCTAGAGAAGTCATCTACTACAACCAATGTGTATTTTCTACCATTTATGCTTGCAGGGGTAATTGGTCCAAAAAGGTCCATATGTAACAGTTCAAGTACCCTTTCAGTAGAGATGACTGGTTTTCCCTTAAATGAGGCTTTGATCTGTTTTCCTTCTTGGCATGGTTTGCAAACATGCTCTTTAATGAAAACCTTATTAGGTAGTCCTTTGACTAATGCATTTCTAGCAGTTTTGTTCATTGTTTTAAAGTTCAGGTGGTTTAATCTTTTATGCCATAACCAACTTTGTTCACTAGAACTCTTAGCAATGAAGCATGCAGCATTAGTAGACTTGTCCCAGTCTGCAAAATACACATTTCCTTTCCTAGTTCCAGTCAATAGAATTTGTTGAGTCTTATCTTTAATCAAGCATTTATCACAGGAAAACTCAACATTGAAGTTTTTATCACAGAATTGACTGATACTTAGGAGATTATATTTGAGACCAGCTACATAAGATACATTGGTTACTTTGATGTTACCAATCATCAAAGTACCATAACCTTTTGTTGATGCTTGTGAGCTGTCTCCAAATGTGACATTAGGGCCTTCTTTTTCAATGAAATCAGTGAGGAGTTCCTTGTTTCCAGTCATGTGCCTTGAACATCCACTGTCAAGGTACCATGCTGTCTTTTTGCTTATACTCCTCATCTTGTGGCCCATTGGTACCTACAATTAGATGGGTTTAGGTACCCTTTGAGTTTTGGGTCCTGAGAGGTTAGCTGTACCTTTAGGAACCCAAACTTGCCTAATAACCTTGATTGATTCAAGGTGGCTAAGTTGTCTTCCTCTAGCATCTACATACACTGTCTTTCCCTTAAATGCCTTTGGGAAAGTGTGTGTGAATGTGTTAACTCTATAAGTTTCAGGAGAGTTGTCAAATCTCCTGAACTTTTGAGTTCTTTGTGCTACTTGAGGGAATCTTTGAGGAAAGGCTTTCTTTTGACCATTACCCTTTGGCATGAAGGATTTTGGTTGTCTCATTTTATTTTGCCTTTGAGGAAAGTTATCCTTGGGTCTATTCAGTTGAGGCTTTCTCAGAAGAGTTGGCCTAGGCTGATTATACTTTGGATAACTCCTCTGAACATTGTTCAGTAGAGTTGCCCTTCCATTGGGTCTACTCTGCTGACCAACATTCCTCTTATGTTCAGGAGCTTTGGCCATTTCCTTAGGTTTTGGCCTATTCTCCTGAATCACTTGAGTAGGCAGATCATCCATTTTGCCCTTTCCTTTGTTCAGTGGCTGAATCACTTCATTTTCAGTTTGTGCCACTGACTTAACAAAGATTCTCTTAGTGTTACTTACAGAAGCAACACTAAGACAAGGTGAAGATTCAAATGGATCAAAACCTAATCCACTTCTTTGAGCCATAGGTCTTTGATAACTCTGAATTTCCTCTATTGCTCTAGAGGATTTCTTCAGAGCAGACATCTTTAATTTTAGGCTCTCTTCACTTGATTTAAGAATATCATATTCATGTGAGAGGTTTTCAAATTTGGCATTGAGAATTTTAAGTTCAAAATCTTTTCTCTTCTGAGAGAGAAGTTGATCATCAATCTCCTTTTGTTGGTCAACTATCCTGAGATTTGCTTCCTCAAGCTCTCTCAAGACTTGTTGATACAACTCAGTAGACTTGACATCAACAACTACCTCAGAGTTTTTGGCAAGTTCAATGGCCAATCTTTCATTTTCTCTCACACAGTTATCATGAAATTCTTGTAACAAAGTGAAGTCTTCCATCAACTTTCCAAGGGAAAGCTTCAAGTTGACCTCACTATTGTTCTGTGAGATGAATGATGGTGAACTAGAAGTAGAGGATACCTCATCATCCTCAAGAGCCATGTTGCAGACATCATCATCATCATCACTGTTGGAGAACAGTCCATCAGAGGAGTTGAGGCTTTCAGTACTATCAGATTCTTCACCAGCCATCATGGCCTTTCTGTTGGTGAACTTCCTGTCTCTTTTGGCCTGCCTCTCTCTTCTCTCCTTAGAGCTTAATTCAGGGCAATCATACTGGAAGTGCCCTTCCTTTTTACAGTTATAGCACAGATCTTCATCATCTTCTTTCTTTGATTCTTCTCTTCTTTTTGATGATGAAGGTTCAGCTCTACTGGACCTTCTCCTATCAGAGTACTTGTCCTCTGATCTTTTCTCTTCAGGCTTTTTGACTTCAGCCTGTGCTTCAGGAGAGTTGTATCTCCTGAATTTGTTGTCCTGGTAGAATTTCTTGTATCTACCAAACCTTGAGTTCAACTTTTCAAACCTTCTAGCCATCAAGGCTAGTTCTTCCTTCATTTCAGTCTTTGAGACTGACTTTAATGATCTGGGAGTGGACTGCATCTCAGGTTCAGCAGCTTTGGCTTTGAATGCCACTCCCTTAGTAGGATTTGAAGGTTCCTCAATAGGCTTTCTTCTATTGAGGTCGAACTCATAAGCTTTGAGTTCAGAGAAGATTTGTTGCATGGGCATGGTGGAAAGATCTTTGGTGTTTTGCATCATTACAGCATAGACATCCCACTTTTGAGTGAGACTTCTCAAGATCTTCAACCCCACTTCTCTCTTGGTGTAGACCTTGCCTAGTGAGTTGATTTCATTCATCACATCAGTGAATCTACCAGCAAACTTATCAATGGACTCTTCAGACTCCATTGCAAACTGTTCAAATTTCTGCACAGCAACTTG
Organism: Galeopsis tetrahit; assembly: GCA_963675135.1. Lineage (NCBI taxonomy): Eukaryota > Viridiplantae > Streptophyta > Magnoliopsida > Lamiales > Lamiaceae > Galeopsis > Galeopsis tetrahit. The sequence goes on from OY776133.1 coordinate 66,915,609, forward strand.
GAGTTTATTCTCCTTGATCTTTTCAGTACCCTCACACATTTCTGCAAGAGTATCCCAAATTTCTTTGGCTGTTGTGCAGTGGTAGACTCTACCCATAATTGCATCTGGAATTGTTTGGTAGAGGGTGTTCATAGCAAGATAATTCAAATTATCTTTCCTCTTTTCATCAGCAGTGAAGTCATCCTCATCTTTGGGGAGCACCTCTCTTGGATCTGCCTTTTGAGCCTCAGTGACCTTGGGATTGACAAATGTGAACACAAAAGGACCTCTTGTGATCACTCTTAGCATGTCAGTGTGTAGAGATGCAAGATGAGCCCTCATTCTGATTTTCCAGAAATCATAATTATCAATTGAGAACATGGGCAGTTTGTGATGTGAAATGTGGTTGACTGGATTTGTGGCCATGTTGTCCAATCCTTGGACAGCAGGAGGTGGAACAGCAGCATTGTTGTTGGCCATAACTCAAGAACAAACAGTCAGTCAATATTCAAGTAGGATTTCAGATAGATCAGTTCAGTGACCACAGCCAATATGTGATTTTGAAAGCCAAGATGGCTTTTCCGAAGCAGTGGTCTTTGAACCCCTGCTCTGATACCACTTGTTGGTCCTGAAAGGAGTAGATAACAAGTGTATGGGGGGGGGGGAATACACTTGTATGCAAATTATTTTCAAACTTGATCAAACCAGAGCTCAGCAAGGTTGTCTTGGACAACTCTGCTGAAGAAGATTAACTCTTCTAAGATAATCAATCTACTAAGTACTAATGAGTACTTAGTTGAATAACTATCTAGGGGAGTTATATGTGCGGAATAGTGGTTGGCCCTTTTAGTTTAAACTCCTTTAATTTCTGAAATCACTTAGTCAATGTAACACAGTCCAGTTTTCAGGGAACTTGTCCAAATAGGTTTTTGCACAGTCTTTGAATGTTTATCCTTGAAAGATCAGTTTTGTGTGCAGTGTTGATGTATTGTAAGTACTTGAAATGTAAATCAACACAAGAGTTTATAGTGGTTCAGAGACTCAAGCTCCTACATCCACTTTCCCTGATTTAACAGGATAATTCCTTCACTCTTGGAATTAACTTGTTTTATAGTGCCAAGGTGCACTTGATCAAGAACACCACTCTTGGTGAATTGATCCCTAGGATGTCTAGAGTCCTAGTACCCTCTTCTCAACTCAGAACTGAACTGTTCTTCTCTCAACAGTCAGCTCCTACCACTTCTACTACTACAACCTTCTCACTTTCACTCTTGAAAGATATGAGGATTGAAGTAAGGTTCCAACTAATGAGATATCCTTTACAATGAAGATCAGTGTATAAGGATAGGATATCTCTCTAAGCTTGTGTATGGATATACAATGTAGTACAGCTTAGATGAAGTGTTTGAAGACTAAGATAGTCTTTGAAAGCTTTGAAAGCACTCTAGCTTGTAAGAACTTAAGGTTGGATGTGCTTTGTTGAGGTTCTAGTTGGATGATAGTTGGATACTTTCAAATGGTCTTCACACTTCTGTATTTATAGACAAATGAAGGATTTGCCCGTTGGAGAGGCAGCCTCCAATGTCCATAAATGTCTTCTTTTAGTTCTTCAACTTTGAAGACAGAATCTTGATAGTGACATGTCCTCATTTGGGAAATAAACGGTTGTAAGAGCTTTGTCTTCATTCTGTAGCACTCTTCCCAACATCTGACTTTCAGATTCTCTTGTTAGGACTTGGACATCACTTCTGAAGGTTGTTCCAATGATGGGACAACATTCCTCATCATTTGGACAACACTCCTTATCACTATCAGCAGTCTTGCTTATCAGCAAGATTGTCTTGCTCTTTCCCTTTTATTTTCTTGAGGATGGCTCTTTCCCTTCAGATGGCTCTTTCCCTTTTATTTCTCTTGAAGATGATCTTAGCTTGTTTCTTTGAAGGTTTTTAGGGTGTGGTTGTCTCTTTCTCTTCAGTGTAGTTGACCTCAGGCTTTCAGAGCACTTGATCTTGATTAATTGAGCTGAGACAACTCCTCTGGACAACTCTCCTGATCAGCATATTTGTCTTTCAGCAGACTTGATCATGATTCCAGAGTTTGAGCCTTGAGGGGACTTGTTCTTGATGTACTTCAAAGCATGTGTTCCCCCTTAATTTGTGCATCTAATCATTTAAGAGCTGCCTAACATATTAGCTCCTCATCTAGCCTATAATCTATATGTTCTAACATTTCTAGAACATACTTATCTTGACTTAGGCATGTCTCAGGGGGTTTTGGTATTAGATCAAAACATATCTCATTTTATTCCCAACAAAGGCCCAACCAGTCTTCTTTCCCTTTTGAGGCCCAGGGGTGTATTAATCCAACCTTCAAGCTTATTGACCTAATTAAGACCATCATATTTTATCCCGTTTCCACGTGTCGACTTTTCCAAGAGCGACATATTTATCTACATCAATAAATTTCATCTCTAATGTTCATGTTCATAATTGTTCTCTTAATAAAATAATTATGTGGATAATCAAGTCAAAGTTTAATCTTCGAGTATAGTAATCAGTTTTGAGTTCACTACAAGTGTTTTGAGTTCAGTACTCCTTGTCTCATTTGAAATGATTATTGTTAAAGAATTAATCATGAAAATCATAATGATTAGAAGATGAGATGATGATAAGAGATGGTATTACACTAACATCATTAACCCCACAATTTGGAATATTTTGGTTCCGAGCTCACACTTGGAAAAATACGTCGGAAAGAACATGTTCCCAATTGATTCCATAATCGGACAAGCAGTTCCCAATTGATTATTAAAATATGCACGATTGATTATTAAAATATCTACCCTTAATTACTATTTCTGAATCTTTTTTTTCCGCTTCTCAGATTTCTTCCATTCTATTTTTCTAATTTTCTTAAAATTTACATTTTTTTTTTTGTTCTCTTTCCCCTTTTTTCTCTATTCTTTTACAGTTTTCTCTCTCCTCTCTCAACAGTTTTTTTTCGACAGTTTCTCTCTGTTTTTTCGACAGTTTTTCTCTCCCTCTTTTCAGTTTTTCTCTCTCCTTACTATCTCTCTTGACATTTTCTCCCTCCTTACTTTTTCCTCTTATAGATTCTTTACATTTTTCATCAATATTCTTTAAAAAAAAATTAAAATTTATTTTTTAAAATTTTCTTATCCTTTTTTTCTCGACTGATTTTCTCTCTCCTTATTCTCTCTTGATAGGCTCTATTCTTATTCTCTCTTTTATAGCTTTTTTTTTACCGTTTTCTTTAATATTATTTTCTCCTACTTGGCTTCTAGTTTTCTTTCGTTCTATTTTTCTAATTTTCTTAAAATTTACATTTATTTTTTTGTTCTCTTTCCTCTCTCTCCCCTTTTTTTTCTCTATTCTTTTACAGTTTTCTCTCTCCTCTCTCAACCGTTTTTTTTATAATAATTATTTTCTTTATTATTTATACATTTTTCTTTTATATTTTGACTGCTGTTGACCGTTTGCTTTCTTTGATCAGCTTCGTTCCTTCACAAAGAAGTGCCAGGGCATCCCACATCTCCTTAGCTGTCTCACAGTTGAGTACTTTTGCTATGTACTCATTGGGGAGAGTTTCATGATGTAATATTGAGCAATGCTGTCAAGGTTTGCTTGCTTCATCTCTTCTGGAGTGAGATCTTTCATGGGCTTGGGAGCAAGTTCTCCAACTGGGATCTCAGGATCACCATTTGCTATGTTGACCGTCATGATTGTGATCGAGCCTTCTGTGATCACGGACCACAACTTGTAGTGAACTGAGGTGAGATTCTTCTTCATCCTTATCTTCCAATAATCATAGTCTTCTACTGAAAACTTAGGCAGTTTACGCATGTTAGCACTCATGTTGTATGAGTTTTCAAAAACTTTTTAAAAGATAGATCTATTCAAGAGGACTACAGAAAGACTCCCTCAAGTCTTCTGATACTCTAGAGATAGTAGTCCGTTAGAACCACTGCTCTGATACCACTTGTTGGTCCCTGAACGAGTAGTGAATGGGATTAAAGTCTAGAGGGGAGGGGTGAATAGACTTTTAAACTTTTTCAATCAAAGAGTTGGAAACCTCTTCTGATATCTATGTCAGCTGGACTGCAAGTCTGCTGGTCCAGAAGACTATAGTTATCTGATGAAGTGGTTTGTATGCGGAAGTGAGTATGCCTTTTATTTAGACTCGTTCGAGTGTTCTTTTGAAATAACCAATTACTTATTTTGTGAAATACTCAACTGATGCTGGTTTGAAAGATATGACCTTATTTATAAAGATGTTTCAAATCACAGTATGCACTACATAAAAATATAAGTAAACTGAAATGTAAAGTGCAGTAAATAAATAACACCAGATTTTATAGTGGTTCGGATATACGTTCCTACGTCCACTCTCACGTTCCAAACGTGATGTTTAATCCCTTTAATTTCCCGAAAATTACAAGGGTTTGTCCTTTATAGTCCCAAGGGTAGGACTTTGAGATCTGAGCAGTTCCAAACTGCTACGGTCTCCACAAGTGATTTGTGAGCACTTACACTCTTACAGGAGTTCAAAAACTTAACCTTATGGTGGGGGGTTTTGGGGTTTTTGAAAAGGATCCAACTAATGGTTCAAGCTTATATATTGCTTAACCATTATGCCACTATGTCTAAACCAAAGGATATACAATGTGTATTGGATTCAGGTTCTTTTGGTTGGATGGAGAAATAACTTAAGAGCTAAAAGGTATTCTGCAACTTTTCTGGGCTCTTGAGAATTCTTTAACAATGGGTAGCTTTTGGCTTGCTTGCTTGATTAGCTTTCGAATTCTTCTATAGTATTTCCGTGCTTGGGTTTTTCCTCATCCTCTTGTATTTATAGAGAGGATTGCTGCAACTAGCCGTTGGAGTTGACTAGCCGTTTGGCAATCTTCCCTTTTGTGCTTGGTTGATTCCTTGATTCCAGCTGCTTTGATATTGATTACTTCAAATCTGGGATCGTGTCAATCTTCTAAGTATGGTAAGTCTTCGTTTGAATTACAAGATGACTTTGGAATCAGTCGAGTCCTTGACGAGCTACTAGTCTTCTGATCTTCATTCCTAGTCTTCTGGTTAACTCGTCTGGCCTGATGTCTAATATCAGATGAGTATTACTCTTCTGGTCTGGAAAATACTTGTGCTGACTTTGGCCATCTTCGACTTGGACTTTATCAGCTAAGAAGGTATACAAGAACCTTACTTATCTGATCTTCAAGGATCTTCTAGTCTTCATGCCTCTTATTCTTCATATCTTGAGATTGTGCATGTAAGCTAATACTGTGCTGATCAGCTGAGATTCATACAGCTGATCACACAAGACTAGTCTAAGCTGATCTATACAACAGTCAGCTGATCCTATTACATATATTTATAAACTCTAAGTGTTTTGGCCATCAAAACTATTCTATCATCAGATGGGGCTTAGGGTGAATTTATATCCCAACAGGAGGTTAAGAAAAATGATAGAATAAGTAATGTATTAGAGGTGATGTGATCGAGAGAGAAGAATGTAATGAAATGTGAGGGAGAGTAGTTTCCAAAAAAAAAAGGATGAAGGATGGGTAGCTTTGATTTTCATTGGAGTGGACGAAAAAGAAAAATTAGGTAGCTTTCACTATGACGGAGGGAGTAGTAGACTAGTAGTTGTGGTCCTGTGAATTTTCTTAGATATATATACAAACTAATAAAAAGATAGTAATTTATGATGTGTTTAACATATAAAAATCCAAAGATATGTTACTTAAGTAATCCGGTTTTGTCCTAACTGATGTTGTTTATAACCCCTCTGGCCACATGGTGGGGGTGATATTCCTACCTAAGCCACAAGTTGCTATAATGTTTGTCTTGTGTTTGTAACCTAAAGTTAAATGTAATCACATATTTTTAGGCTAGAAATAGAATGATAGGGCCTTAGCTATTTTTCTTTAGTCACAAATGTGTTGTTGTTATGAACAATTGGTATCACAATATCTATCCAGAAATAAATGTTTGCAAATATAATTCATGCATGATACAGATTGGAGATTCTTTCCTAGGAATTGAAATTTGGTGTTGAGAAATTAGATTAGGACTATAATGGAGTTGCTATAAGTTATATGAACTCAATCAATATGATGACAGGTGTATTTATAAGTGTAATTAGTTGGAGTATTTGTAAGTTGTAATAAATCTACTCCTAAAAGATATACTAGTATTATTGATGATTTTGTTAATTCTAGCTTGAATGAAAAACAAGATGATCCTCATCTCTTACAATAATGCCTTCTTCCATAGATTTTGAAACATATGTTCCGATGGAGTCTCGACTATGCTTCACTAAGGCACGCCACTCCTCAATCTTGGTTGCCCGTTCGGGAGCCAAGATTGGCAGTTCACGTTGCTGGAGAAACGTAAGAATGTCTTCAGTTTCTCCCAGAAGAAGAGTCGCTTCATGAACACTTCTCTCCCTCTCCTCAATCACATTCCAGCGACACTTCTTCGTTATTACATGGCCTAAATTGGTAAAACATGATGTCAATATATCAGCAATCATGACCGATAGTTGTTCAAACAGTTCCTCATCCGTTTTCCCACTTTCACTTCCATGGTTCTGCAAAATCGTTCTGCTCACCCTGTACATTGAATTAGAAGCAATAACTTTTGCAGGCCAGTTGAGAGGATTTCTCATTACACAGATCCATGATCCTCTCTCAAGCTCCACAACTGTTTTTTTAGCTTGATCGCAGAGCTCTTGCAGAATCTCCTCCAAGTTTTCACCTTTAGAAGACGTTTCCCGAAGATCCTTGTCTTGCCACTTGTGGTACACTTCAACTTCAACCCAGATAATGTCTGCTGCCATTCTTATGTTCGTTAGACGTTCTTTCTTGTCGAGGATTTTGTCTATAATCTTGACATAGCGAAGCCCTTCGTCAACGCTGCTCAGAAGAAGGCTAGATTTGTCCTTTTTGACTTTGGGAATGATTCGGGTGGAATTTACACACTTTAGAGGAATATGTGAAGTGTATTTTGATGAGTTTTTCATTGAATTATGGATTCATTATGATGATTTGAGCCAAAATGAGAGAAAGGTTGTGTTTTGTCGATTTTATAGGAAATACGATGGAATTTGGAGAAAAACACCAACCATACTTCACTGGATCAAGAATAGGAGTACACAGTTGGATTCGTCTCGAAAAACGAAGTGGAATAGCTAAAAGAATCAAGTCAATCGGACACCCGAGGCGAAAGATATGTACGAAACTAGGAAGGACCGAACTCGACCGAGAGCACGGCCGAGCTCATGCCTCGACCAAACTGTTTTTCAAGCCAAAACAAGGCCACAGTCGAGCATCGAGCTCGGAATTGGGCAGCTCGTGACAGAAGATTTGGGGGCATGATGGAGCACGGCCGAGCACCCTTCTTGGCCGAGCTCGAGCGATTTCCAAATCCAAGCGCCACGGCCGAGCACCCCTCTCGGAATAGGGCAGCCCGTGACAGAGAAATTGAGACCATGCCATGGCACGGCCGAGGCCACAGCACGTCCGAGCTCGAACAATCCCAGCACCCACATGCCTCGACTGAAAGAAGGCCACGACCGAGCCCCTTCTGTCCCCTGTTCCGCATGCCACGGTCGAGCTACCTTCTCGGCCGAGCATCCTCCATGCACACCATCCGCCGAGCACGGCCGGCCGCCTGCTCGGCCAAGCACCTGTAAAGCCAAAACCTCATTTTTGCACGACCGTGCTACCCCCACTTTCGGTGCCTTCTCCCTATTTTGGCCATTTTTTAGGGACCAACTTGCAATTTGTGCATCTAAACCCTACCCCCAACACTATAAAAGCCCCAATTCTTGAAACCATTTGTACCTTCACCCAATTCCTCAAATTCCACACATAGTATCACATACTTGGAGGTGATTTGGTCATATCTTCTTCATTTCTTCATCAATCAATGCAAGAAAGGAATCAATAGCTTGGAAATTCCATTCTCCATCACATTTTAGACTAAACTTTCTATTTCTCTCTCTTTTTATTTAGTTATTTCATTTAGTTTAGTTTATTTGATTATGTTAGTTCTTGGCTAAAACACTTTTGGTTCTAGAGCCTTGTAAATACTTTTGTTGAAGTTTATGAATTAATGTTTTGCTTATTTGGTGTTTGTGTGGCTTAATTCTATTTGGATGCTTGATTTTCATTGCAAAGCATGTCATTAGTGTACAATGGTGATATGTTAATCTTAGTTAATTGAATTAGGTTGAGAAATCTATTTTGATTAATTGATTGCAATCATTTTACCTAATTTTATTGTAAGATTGAAAGATGATCAATGACTAGGAAGATATGTGATGATCCTAGGAGCTTGACTGGGTTCTATTGTGCAATTTAGGTAGAGATACTAAGTTGTGTGATATTTCCTTTGAATTACTTGGATTGAAGAAACTTTTAATTCATTATTATTTGATCAATCTTATAGACAAAGCATGAACACCACTTAAGTAGATAGTTAATCATAGATGGATTCATTAGTATTATGGATTATATTTTTTTTAGTCCATTAAGTTACCACAATTTTGAATTTAGTCCATCAGGTTACCACCTTTTGAATTTAGTCCATTAAGTTTCGATTTATTTTGATTTTGGTCCAGTTACCTGCTACAGCAGGTTTAACAGGTCATTTTTTAAAACACACCCCATAAAATGTTATACACACCCTAAATGTTAAACACAACACACTTAAATTTAAAAATCATTTTTTATAACTATACACACCCCAACTATTTCCTATTTAATAAATTACCAAAAATAATTAAATAAACAAAATAAGAATTCAAATTAATATGAAAAATATAAATAAAACCTATAAAAATTGCCTAAATCTTTAAAAATTAAACAAAGCTAAAATAATTAATTTAATTAGTTTTGAAGATTTAGTTGATTTTCTACTATTTTTAAATTTTATTTAACCTTATTTTCGACGTTTTTTATAGAAGTTAGAACGCAAATAAAACATTAATAAAGCAATGGAGTTTTAAATTATTTTATTTTTCTTTTAAATATTTCTTTCATATTGCATGAACCTACTAACACCCCATAAATTTTATATACACTCCAAACGTTAAACACAAAAATTCAAAAATTAAATATAGTTAAATAAAATTATAAACATATTTAATAAATTGCTAAAAATAATTAAATTAAAAAAAGTAAGAATTCAAATTAATATAAAAAATATAAAAAAAACCTATAAAAATTCACTAAAATCTTCAAAAATTAAACAAAGCTAAAAACATTAATTAATTTAATTATTTTTTAAGATTTAATTGATTTTTTTACTATTTTTGAAGATTTTTAATAAATTTTTAAAAAATTAACTTGAAAAAATTATTAAATTTAAAAAAAATTTAAAAGTATTAAAAAATCAACTAAAATTTTAAAACTAATTAAACTAATTAATTTTTTAGCTTTATTAAAATTTTGAAGATTTATGTATTTTTTATAGGTTTTATTTATATTTTTCATATTAATTTGAATTCTTACTTTTTTAATTTAATTATTTTAGACAATTTATTAAATATGTTTATGATTTTATTTAACTATAATATTTTATTTTTGAATTTTTATGTTTAACGTTTGGAGTGTATGTAAAATTTATGGGAGTTAGTAGGTTCATGTAATATAAAAGAAATATTTTTAAAAAAAAATAAACTCCATTGTTTTATTAATGTTTTATTTGCGTTCTAACTTTTATAAAAAAAACGTCGAAAATAAGGCTAAATAAAATTTAAAAATAATATAAAAATCAACTAAATATTTTAAACTAGTTAAATTAATTAATTTTTTTTAGCTTTGTTTAATTTTTGAAGATTTAGACGATTTTTTATAGGTTTTATTTATATTTTTCATATTAATTTGAATTCTTATTTTTTTAATTTAATTATTTTTGGCAATTTAATAAATAGAAAATAGTTGGGGGTGTGTATAGTAATACAAAATGAGTTTTAAATTTTAGTGGGGTGTGTTTAACATTTTGGGTGTGTATAACATTTTATGGGGTGTGTTTAATATTTGGGGTGTGTATAACATTTTATGGGGTGTATTTTAAAAAATGACATGTTAAACCTGTTGTAGCAGGTAACTAGACTAAAATCAAAATAAATCAAAACTTAATGGACTAAATTCAAAAAGTGGTAACCTGATACACTAAATTCAAAATTGGGGTAACTTAATGGACTAAAAAAAATATAATCCCTTAGTATTACATGTGCTTTAGGACCTATTTTCTCATCTTTGAGTTCACCCGTATTTTCTCTCGTTTATTTGAATTGCATGATATTTGATCGATCTCTCTATTACTCTCTCAATTATTTACTTGTGACAACCTTTGGTAGGCAATTTTAGGGTAATTAACCATTCCACTTTATCGATCACGTCTATTTAGAACTAAAATCGACAAACTTCATTTTTATCACTACACCTTCTCGTGGGATCGACCTCGTACTTATCACGCTACGATAGACGTCGTATACTTGCGGTTGTGTATTTTAGTGTTGCATAATACGTTAATCAGGGAATTGCAAGTGCAATGCAAGCCAGGGTGACCACTGGTAAAGACCAGCAATAAGGAGGGTCCTCTGAATTAAGATTCTCAACTTGATGGCTATCGAACTCGATTACACCACCTAAGTCATCGCAAGATCTACGTAAAAGGTTTAGCAACTCCTTTGGTTTCCTCATCTTGCTCTTATTAATAACTTTATCTACCTCTTTGCTAATATTCTCGAGAGTTTCTGTAAGCAGATCTTCCTCCCCATGAAGCAGCATTACATATCAGATGCAACTCAGAATTACGCGTAAATTCTGAGACAGAGTGAGCTGTGTGTATCTGCCTCTTCAATCTAATCTTAACATACTCGAGAAATTTGATGATTGGACTTGTTATATAGATAGAGATGAGAAGTATTAGTTTGCTAGCAAAAACAATCAGATGCTGAAGATAGATGAAGAACTGAAAGAATTCTGTCTCATCTAAAAGTTCGAACTTGTAGAGAGGTTGGGAATTAATTCTTGTATATATTAATTCCTAATACTCCCCCTCACTCGTGGGCCGGATTATCACCTCTTACCCTTTGGGGAGGAGGCCCATCAAGTGGACAATTTAAATGGGTGGAGTTGCTTTCAGCAGGAATCGAACCCAGGTCGTTTTGCCCGGTTTGCTCTGATACCATGTGAGAAATTGATTTGTTTCACCGTGAATTGGTGAGTGACTATTCTGATATTATATAATTGAGATTACAACTGTGTTACAGAGATTTAGGGATTTTGAATATTTGAATTTACAAGATAAAATCTTATCTACAAAAATATATGAATGTAACTAATCCCTATTATCTCTAATATTCCCCCTCAAGCGTTGCGTGGGATGAAGATCGACGCAAAGCTTGGAACGAAGAAACTCAAAGGCGGGCCGAGGGAGACTCTTTGTGAAAATATCGGCTAGCTGAAGATGTGACGGAACAAATTGAGTAGCAAGTTTTCCGGCCGAGATTAGTTCACGGACGAAATGACAATCGATGTCAATATGCTTAGCCCGTTTGTGGGCCACCGGATTTTGGCTCCAAAAAATAGCGCTCTTGTTATCACAAAGAAGCAATGGGCGAACAGATGGGAGGGCCTTGAGTTCACGAAGAAGATTCGTGACCCAAATGAGCTCGGCAGCGGCATTTGCCAAAGCCCTATACTCGGATTCACAACTAGATCGGGAGACAGTTGGTTGTTTCTTCGCACTCCAAGAAACGATATTACCATCAAGGAAAATCGAGTAGCCATAAGTGGAACGACGAGTTTCAATGCAACGAGCCCAATCTGCATCCGAGTAACCGACTATTGATCTCTCCGGTCGAGTAGTAAATGTAAGGCCAAAATGAATCGTTCCTTTAACATAACGAAGAATGCGTTTGACAGCTGCAAAGTGAGAGTCTGTAGGAGCATGCAAAAATTGACTAACAACATTGACAGCATAGGAAAGATCCGGTCGAGTGATGGTAAGGTACTGTAGGGCACCAACAAGTGATCTATATAGAGTAGGATCGTTAAAAGAAGTACCAGAGCTTACCAAAACATCCCCAGGGGCGAGAGGAGTGGCGACGGGTTTACTATCAAGAAGAGAAGCTCGCTCCAAGATATCCTTAGCGTACTTAGCTTGGCTGACAAATAAACCAGTTGAAGTATAGGAAATTTCGAGGCCCAAAAAATAGTTTAACCGTCCGAGATCCTTTATAGCAAACTCAGAGTGAGTGCGAGAGATAAATTTACGAAGCATTGCTGGATCATTACCCGTAACAATGATATCATCAACATAAAGAAGAAGATAAATGACTGATGTGCCAATATGTAAATAGAATAGTGAAGAGTCAGAACGGCTAGCATGAAACCCAATGCTAAAGAGAAATGAACTAAAGCGTTGGAACCAAGCCAAGGGAGCTTGTCGAAGGCCATAGACAGCCTTCTTTAGACGACACACATGATCCGGAAATCGGGAGTCAATAAAGCCTGGAGGTTGGGCCATGAAAACGGGCTGCTGAAGAACACCATTGAGGAATGCATTTTTAACATCTAATTGATGGAGAGGCCACTGATGTTGAACTGAGAGTGCTAGAATTATTCTGACTGTAGCCGCTTTAACCACAGGACTAAATGTGTGACCGAAGTCAGTGCCCGGGATTTGAGTAAAACCCTGAGCGACAAGACGAGCTTTGAGGCGTTCAACTGAACCATCCGATCGATATTTAGTGCGAAAAACCCATTTGGAACCAACAATATTCGTAGACGAAGGACGAGGCACGAGATCCCAAGTATGATTAGCCCGGAGAGCATCAATTTCTTCCTGCATAGCACCCAACCAGGCAGGAGATTTCATAGCAGACTTGAATCCACGAGGTTCGGACGAGGCAACCAGGGCTGTAAGTAGAGCTGTTGAAGTGAAATCCACTGGATATCGAGGCTTAAAAATACCGGATTTTGCTCGAGTGACCATCGGATGTAAAGATGGACGAGACGGGGCATTCGAGGGTTCCGGGGGCAGCGGCAAAGGTTCCGGCGGAGCAGGCTCAGGTTCTGGTGTCGGGGTGTCGGGTAGAGGACACAATCGACACTGAGAGGACTGTGTCGGCAATGGCTGCGGAGGCGGTGGAGGAGGTACTGGAGGGGCACTCAACTCAATATCTAAAAAGGTAGAGATATCGGTGGATGAAGAGGATGAGGTGGCAGTTGAACCTGAACACGGAAAGAATTCCTCATCAAATTGAGCGTGACGAGTGATATAAACTCGACCTGAGGCAGGATCGTAACACCTGTAACCCTTGTATGCACTGTTATAGCCCAACAATATGCAAGAACTACTACGAGGAACCAATTTATTAGCAGCATAATCACGCAAATATGGATAAACACGACAACCAAAAGGTTTCAAATTTGCATAATTTGGTACCGAACCAAAGAGAATTTCCAAAGGTGATTTGTTTTCTAACACCGGGGTTGGCAAGCGATTAATAATATGAACAGCAGTTGCAAAAGCATCAAACCAATGACAAGCCGGAACATGCGAATGAAATAGCATAGATAAACCCATTTCAGAAATATGTCGATGTTTGCGCTCAACACGACCGTTTTGCTGAGGAGTATATGGACAAGAGAGACGATGATGAATGCCATGAATGATCGGACCCTATGATTAACAAATTCTGTGCCGCCATCACTTTGAAAAGCTTTCATAGTACGAGAGAATTGATTGCAAACGAAACTATGAAAACGAACAAGCACATCAAAAAATTCAGACTTCACAGCTAACGGATAAATCCAAGTGAAACGAGAATAATCATCGACAAAAGCAACATAATACTTATATCCAGAAGATGAAACAATAGGAGCAGGTCACCACAAATCACAATGTATTAACTCAAGAGCAGCATTAGCACGTTTTTCATTCAAAACAAAGGGTAAACGTTTACTTTTAGCTAAAGCACAAGAGGAACAAACACCAGGAGTAGGTAATAAAGATGTGACCGACAGTTGCCCCAATTTTTTAAAAGTAGTAATAATAGAAAGCGGGACATGCCCCAAACGTAAATGCCATAAATTAAAACTAGCCCGTAAGTCTTTGGAATGTAAAGAAGCAAAAAAAGTTGGATGCACACGATCCAAAACATAAAGCCCCTGATCACGCCTTCCGCGAGCCAGAACCTCCCTGGTTCGACGGTTTTGAATTTCAAACGAATCATCAGTAAAAATAACATTCACCGGATAATCTGAAGTGAGTTTACTAATAGATAATAAATTCTTTGTTAGATAAGGGACCACCAAAACATCAAGTAATCGAACATTAGATGATAAAGTGCGAGTACCAATATGAGTAATGGGAAGAGAATGTCCGTTACCAACAATGACCGTACCGTTGCCAGAATAATTTTCAAAAGAATCGAGAGCAGAGGTTTGAGCGGTCATATGAGCTGAGGCGCCGGAATCAACATACCAATCTGGGGCTGCCTCAGAGATGCTACAAGAAGCATTAAAAGCTTGTGCAAGGTTCGCCGAAGAAGAAGGCGTACGAGACTGTAAATATTGAGGGCACTTATCCGCATAATGTTCTCCTCTGCAAATTTGACAACGTGGCACATATGGTTTACGAAAAAAAGTGGAATTATGAGTATTACCAGCATTAGAACGAGAACCATTGGAATACCCACGAGTTGAATGGTGCCCACGATAACCACCTGAGCCTGACCGAGAGTGGCTGTTGGACAAGTTTCTGGAATCCAAAGAGCGAGACTGACCTCCCCGATTCGAAGCAACGAAGGCAGCAGGGGGTGGAACAGATTCGGCCATGGATTGATGGAGGATCTCAAACTGTTGTGCTTGATGAAGGAGATCACCGAATGACGGCATCGGAGAAAGTGCCATACGGGTGTCAGAGAAGCCCATAAAAGTAGAACCCAAGCCGCGGAGAAACCAATGTGACTTGTCGGACTTGTCAACCGAGCGGCCAATAGCTGCCAATTGATCACACAAATTTTTGAACTTACGACCATACTCGGCAACGGACGATGATCCCTTACGTAAACTCAACAACTCTTCACGTAATTGATTCGCCCGAGACTGGGACGAGTGAGCAAAAGACGCCTCAAGGGCCAGCCATGCTTCGCGAGACGTAGTGCAGTCAATAACTTCCGCCAATGACTCCTCCGTGAGAGAGGAGAGGATAATAGAAAGGATGCGCTGATCCTTAGAACACCACTTAACGTAATCTGAGTTGGGGGTAGTTGTGGTGCCGGTAGTAACAGACTTAGCAGGTGGGGCATTTGTTCCGTCGACGAAATCAAACAAGTCGTGGCTTTGGAGCATAGCAGCGACTTGCTTTTTCCAGAGTAAATAGTTGGAGGAGGAGAGCTTGACTGTCACGAGATGGATGAGGGCAGTAATATGAAGTGTATCAGTAGATGGAGGAGTCGCCATGTGGAATGGAAGATAGATCACGACGGGGACGAGGTCGCGATATAGGAGAAATGAGCGACGGTGTTTAGATCGATTTGTGGAATTGATAAAAAGACGGTGGAAAGCAAAGTTTGTAATTGATTTAATAGTCTGTAATTGATTGAATTGGGTCGGTGGCAGTATAATATATGTGAATGGAGGAAGATAAAGATGAGAAGCAGCAGAAATAATCAATTCATTTAACTGTGACGGTGGCGGCAGAATATATGTAGAGAAAATTATATTTTAAGGGTTTAGGTGTTTTAGGCTGATACCATGAAAGAATTCCGTCTCATCTAAAAGTCCGAACTTGTAGAGAGGTTGGGAATTAATTCTTGTATATATTAATTCCTAATAAGAACTTTCTGGGTCCGAAGACTTCGGATTTGCAATGATCTTCCACCCCAATCCACCATCTTCTGTGTCCAATAGCTCTCCACCATTACTGCATTTCTGAAGCTTTTTCTGCTTCCATTCAACGATCTTGATTTAACCGCGTTGTACCATCTGAAAGCAGGAGCAATCGAACCCACTATCACTCCAATAGTCTGCGTGAGCAGAACCCATTCTGTCGGCCATCCATAGCTTGAATCAGTTTCGCGTCGTAAAAGCCCCTCAGTCTTCGCCATCCGAACTTCAGCTTCCACCAAAACAACATCCACGAGCAAGCTTAAGATGTCGGACATGATGCAGGTCACGGAACGAGCTATCATGAACTGAGGGCTGCTAGTTTCTGCCATCACCCAATATTTCTTGATTAGTACTTTGAGTTTATCAGGGTTGATCCTTCCCAATATTTCTTGATTAGTACTTTGTTCAGATTTGAGAGAAAATCAGAAGATTAGTCATGAGAGTAGGTTAAAATCATGGACCTTGAGGGAACAAACAAAATAATATTCTTGTAAAATGTTAACAAGGAATATTTTGGTTGAAATTCCAGCTTAGATTTGGAAATATCTGCAGGGGAGCAGCCGAGTAGGTATGTATATACTTTGAAAGGGAAATATATGTTTTTTTATGCACACTTGCACATTATATATCTCCATTTGTGGGTTTATTGTAAAACTGGTTTCAAAAGAAATTTCAGTATGCTTCTCCATATTATATATGTCCTTTGGTTCCAATGTATGGTGTGATATGCTCTCAAAGTGCTGATCCAGAAATCGATAAGGAGTGGACTAAAAACTATACTCCCTCCGTTCCACTATATATTACTTATTTTTTCATTTTGAATTGTCTCATTATATATTACTCATTCTACTTTTGACAAAAAAAATTATCTATTATTTTTCTCTCATCACATTAAGTACTACATAGCCGGATGGATGAGTAATTTTTGATATACACTTAATAGGATAAATTTATTCTATGGGATAAAAACTTAATTGGTACAAAATACAAGGTAATACAAAATGGAGAAATATATACAATTCCAATCCACCATCATATTTTCTCCCTAATTATTTTAAGATTAGAGCAAAATAGTAGCAATGTTACTATCATTTCATTGTAATTCGCAACTTGATTATTCTTATTACAATTCTTCCCATTGGAAATTTTGAACCAAACATCATCTAAAATTAAAGAGATATAGGAGTGTGCATCATCAATCAGATCAGCAGATCGACTACAATATACTCCTTAACAGTTAGAGATAAATTGATTTTTTTTTTATGGAAGTTAAATACCCATCTTTTTTTTTTCCTCCCCATAACTCGAACCCAGGACCTAAGGCCTAGGTAGTGGTGCTCTAACCACTTGAGTAAATTGATTGAAATAAGGAAAACAGGTTAGACATTATTGAGAATAATTATGCTGATATGTTTTTTAGAAGATATAGTTTTCAGATTAGGGACTATTAGTAAAATCGTATATTGGATTGGGATAAATATCAGTTAGTTTGTTACAGATTTTAAGGGGTTTGTTTTATGATATTTTAGCTAGTATATATATACAGTAGTAACCCCCATTGTAATACACGTGATATATATGAATTATATTCGTTTGATTCCAGTTTCTCCATAATACCAATTCTAGTTTCTTCATGGTACCAGAGCAGAAACGTTTCTGGTAAATAGTTCTTCGTTTCTTGTTTCTTGATTGAGTTCTTACGGAAAGATTGAGTCATGGCAGATGATAAAATCGATGGAAAAGAAATTGGGACCGGCAGCGGCGTGAAGAACCAGGCTGTCGTGATTGATCCCATGTAACCCTACTACCTTCACGCATCGGACAAGCCTGGAGATGTTTTCGTAGGAGCACTTCTGAAGGACGGCAACTATGGCGATTGGTTAGACGACATGAGCAACTCGTTATATGCCAAAAATAAATTCGGTTTTGTGGATGGTGAGATCCCAATGCCCCCAACTACAGATCCATATTTACCCCATTAGAGACGCGTTAATGCGATGGTAAAAGGGTGGCTACTGAATAGCATGGAACCCGAGATACGGCAGAGCGGCAAGTATAGGACGGCACGGGAGATTTGGAAAGACCTTGAGGAACGATTCGGCAAGGAGAGCGCTCCTCGGGCGTATGAGTTGCGCTGTTCGCTTGGACTCATTCGCCAGAATGATGATTCTGTTTCTGCATATTACAGCAGATTACGGAAGATTTGGGACGAGGCAAGTTCAGTAACACCGACTCCCACATGTTCTTGCAAAGGTTGTACTTGCGGAGGCTGTACTTGCAACTTGATAAAACAACTACATGAGCGTATGGATCGTGACAGATTATATGATTTTTTGATGGGGCTGAATGATGTGCACAACCCCATCCGAACGCAGATATTAAGCACGATACCAGTTCCTCTTTTGAGTACAGCATACCATTTGGTCTCCGAAGACGAGCAACACCGGACGATCACTATTGCAAGAAAACCAGTCGTTGAGGCAGCCGCTTTTCAACTTCAGTCCAAGAAAGCCCCTGATTTGAACCGTAAAACAAATTCAAAGGACAGCAGATATTGTACTCACTGTGGGAGAACAAATCACGCATATGAGAATTATTTTGAAAGAATTGGTTATCCTCCAAATTGGAATAGACGAGGTCAGGATGGAAAAGGCGCTAATGGCCGTGATGGGCGTTCTTCGGCCAAGGAAACTGGGAAACGAACAGGTGCACCACGCGCAGCCCACGTCGATTCGGACTCCAGCCCAGTACCCGGACTGAGTATTGAACAACTCCAGCGACTCACTGAATTCATGAAGACAGAACGCGAGGGAGACACTGCCTCTACTTCCGCCGTACATATGGATTTCTTTCGGCACTCTTGGGTTATAGATACGGGAGCAACGGACCATATTACCTGTGATGACAGTTTGCTACTTGATGTTACGACAAATCATGCCGAACCTCCAGTGAAAATTCCGAATGGAGAAATTGTTCCCGTGCACTCCATTGGGAGGATTATGTTGGATAATGGGCTGCAACTTGGCCGTGTGTTGCACGTCCCATTATTCCATTGTAATCTCATTTCGGTTAGTCGTCTTACAAAAGAATTGAATTATATATTCACATTTTTTGCGGAATTTTGCACCATACAGGACTCACGCTCGAAGAAGCTGATTGGACTGGGTAAATGTCGTGACGACCTCTATTACATGGAGGCGACAAAGATGAGAGCCTTGGCTGTTGTTGGGAGTCCGAAATTATGGCACAAGAGATTGGGACATGCTTCAGACGGAAAATTGCAGCATATTAATTCCTTGAATTTTTTTAAAGAAAACACTGTTTTTTGTGATTCTTGTGTTCGAGCTAAACAAACCCGTCTACCATTTCGTGCAAGTACTAGCACCACTACTCGATGTTTTGAACTCATACATTGTGATATTTGGGGGCCCTATAAATGTGATACGTTTTCAGTAGCTAGAAATTTTTTGTCAATTGTTGACGATTGCAGTCGAGGAGTTTGGGTATATCTTTGCCGCCATAAATCTGAAGTTGCTGATTTTTTGGCCCAATTTTGCAATATGGTCCAAACACAATTTCGCCTCAAAGTCGAGCGAGTTAGATCGGATAATGGGGTCGAATTCCGATCTTCTTCTTTACTTAAATACTATAGCGACAATGGTATTTTAATTGAAAGTTCTTGCACAGATACACCACAATAAAATGGAGTTGTGGAACGCAAACATAGGCACATATTAGAGGTCGCACGAGCACTACGTTTTGAATCCAGTCTACCAATTGAGTTTTGGGGTGAATGCATACTCACGGCAGTTTATATTATTAATCGCCTTCCCTCACCAGTTATCTCCCATAAAACACCTTTTGAGGTATTGTTTAAACGACCCCTTCTTATGACCACCTTCGAGTTTTCGGTTGTTTGGTTTATGCACACGAGAATCGTCGCAAGATAAATTTAACGAACGAGGCAGTGCTTGTGTATTTGTGGGCTATCCGAATGGACAAAAGGTTTATCGGGTGTTCGATTTACAAAGCCAAAAATTCTTTAGTTCTCGAGATGTGACCTTTTTTGAAACAATTTTCCCGTTTCAAGGCAACACCAATTTGGACTTTGATAAGGTTGTATCCAGCGCCCATGCTCGAGTACAAGAACAATCAGCCCACTCAGAAGTTTCTACGCTTCCGCCGCGCCCTGAAACTCTTCCGCCGCGCCCTTTCATCCGTCGTCCCCTTCCCAGAACGGGCGGCACTAGGATCGCGCCCATGGTCGAGAGCTCCACTGCCCCACCTCCAGTAGCCGAACCCATCGTGATCGACAATCTACCCGAATATTTCACCCACCATTGAAGTCGTGCCCACACCACGAGATTGTACCCCCTTGCCCGTTGGACCTAGAATCCGGCGACAACCAAAACACCTCACAGATTATGTCACCACCTTGCCGCCTTCAGTAGATCATTCACAACCTGTAGCGCATTCGGTTTACCCCCTTTCCTCATTTGTTGCATATGACAAATTTTCGGCGAATCACACAGCCTTCTTGACGGCCATCACTTTTCGTGATGAGCCGAGGTATTTTTCAGAAGCCGTTAAGGACCCCTTGTGGCGTGAAGCGATGAAAAGGGAAATCAAAGCTTTAGAAGAAAACGGAACGTGGAAATTGACTACACTCTCTATTGGAAAGAAGGTCGTAGGCTCGAAATGGGTATACAAAATCAAGTATAAACCTAATGGCGAGGTGGAGCGATATAAGGCTCGATTGGTCGCCAAAGGTTTCACTCAAGTAGAGGGCATTGATTTTCATGAAACGTTTGCACCCGTTGCAAAGCTTGTCACTGTCCGCTGCATGTTGACCATTGCGGCTAAGCGAAATTGGGAAGTTCATCAGTTAGACGTGAATAACGCCTTCCTCCATGGGGATTTACATGAAGACGTTTACATGAATGTTCCGCAAGGATTTGCTAGAGAAGGCGACAACCGCGTATGTAAACTTGAGAGATCATTGTATGGCCTTCGCCAAGCGTCCCGAAATTGGCATGAGAAATTCACCCAATCTCTTATTTCTATCGGTTTCCTACAATCCCGTGCCGACCATTCCCTGTTTATATTTCGAGATGGTGACGTCTACATTGCAGCATTGATTTATGTGGACGACGTACTGCTTGCTGGGAACAACCCATCAAAGATTTCATACGTCAAACGACATTTGGATGAACGGTTCAGCATTAAAGATTTGGGGAAATTAAGGTATTTCCTCAGAATTGAAGTGGCTCGATCACCCGAGGGCTTCGTGTTGAACCAACGCAAGTATGCCTTGGATATTCTCGAAGAAAGTGGACTTCAAAGAGGACGGCCGAGTGCTTTTCCGATGGAGCAAAATTTAAAATTGCAGCTTGACGATGACAGCCCACTTGTAGACGCAACTCAGTATCGTCGTTTAGTAGGCAGGCTCCTTTACTTAACCGTCACACGTCCGGACATTGTGTATGCAATAAGTCAGCTTAGTCAATTCTTGCAACGTCCACGACAAACACACCTCACGGCTGTACATCGTGTGCTTCGATACATCAAGTAGACCCCCGGACAAGGTATTTTCCTCAGCGCTACAGGTGGCTTCGATCTAGTTGCTCATTGTGATGCGGATTGGGCTGGTTGCCCCCTTACAAGACGATCCTCAACGGGTTATCTTATTACAATCGCTGGTTCGCCCGTTTCGTGGCGAACTAAGAAGCAGTCGGTCGTGTCTCGTTCATCGGCTGAGGCTGAATATCGGGCAATGGCTACAACCGTTTGTGAAGTCGTTTGGCTTCGTTGGCTACTGAGGGATTTTGATGTACGACTATCAAGTCCCACTCCTTTGTTTTGTGATAACCAGGCAGCAAGACATATCGCCATGAACCCAGTTTTTCATGAGCGAAAAAGCACGTCGAAATGGATTGCTATTTTGTACGCGAATTAGTCGTGAATGGTGATATTCGTCCCTGCGTCGTCGCCACCGAATGTCAAGTTGCTGATATTTTTACTAAACCCCTTGGCGCCGACCGTTTTCGTTTTCTCAGAGACAAGTTAGGTGTTCGTAACCTTCACACTCCAACTTGAGGAGGAGTATTGAGAATAATTATGCTGATATGTTTTTTAGAAGATATAGTTTTCAGATTAGGGACTATTAGTAAAATCGTATATTGATTGGGATAAATATCAATTAGTTTGTTACAGATTTTAAGGGGTTTGTTTTATGATATTTTAGCTAGTATATATATACAGCAGTAACCACCATTGCAATACACGCGATATATATGAATTATATTCGTTTGATTCCAGTTTCTCCATAATACCAATTCCAGTTTCTTCATGACCAATTCCAGTTTCTTCAGACATGAAACCAACTCAGAAAGTAAAGAGCAAACTGCAAACACCAGTTATTGTGGAGTAGTAACACGACATGGAAAAAAATACATGATCATGAAATTACTAGTGTTGTGGAAGGAGCCAAAATCAGAGTCGATTGCTCGGCACAGCGGAATGCACAAAAGCAACAATCACTTCCACAAAAGCTCAATAGACAACGGACCAAATATGCAAATTAACTACGAAAATAAATACGCAATAACACCAAGAATTTTTACATGGAAAACCCCTTCACAAGAGGGTAAAAACCACAGGACCCCGTCCAGCAAAATACTCCACTATATCAAATGGGAATACAAAGTTTCCTTCTCTATTACAAATCGAGGAATCAACACCAATAGCACCAAACTATCCTCAAGAGTACTATTCTTGGAACACACAATAAATATAGGAAGAGAGCAAACTAAAATAGTACAATGAGAATGAAACTATCAATTTCTCTTTGTACCTCTTGGAGACGATTCGTGAAAATCTACTCCAACCAAAGTGTAGAGCACGTCACCACGAACTCCCCTCGAAATTTGAGACAAAACGGTGAAGAAACGAGCCCTCAAGAGACAACCCCTTTTTCTTTCTCTTCCTTTCTCCCCTGTTTTTCTTTCTCTTCCTTTCTCCCCTGTTTTTCTTTCTTGGTTTCTGTAATTACTAAGCAAGCAAGTCACGGCTGCTGCTCTTTTCTGTTCCTTAACCAAAAACAATTCAATGGGCCAAAAACAATTATTAAGTAAATGTTTGGGCTTCTTTGATTCTTTATTTCTTGGGCCCAACTATTATTGGGCAAGCCCAACAATCTCCCCCTCTCAATATAGTTGACCATATACGTCACTTCTACCTCGAGCTCATGTCGGCCAATCTGGCACACAAATCATGTTTCTCACGAGTAACCACCTTAGTCATCATATCCGCAGGATTTTTGTCGGTGTAAATTTTCTCGAGCTTCATAAGTTGTTTCTCCAATACCATTCTAATCCAATGGTACCTCACATCAACATGCTTCGTTCGAGCATAATACATGGAATTTTTGCTCAAGTCAATAGCACTTTGACTATCACAAAAAACTATGTACTCCTCTTGCTTCAAACTCAATTCCTGGAGAAATCTCTTCATCCACATCATCTCTTTTCCAGCTTCGTTCGCTGTAATGTACTCTGACTCAGTGGTGGATAGGGCAACACACTTTTGTAACTTTGATTGCCATGAGACAGCTCCCCCTGCGAATGTAAACAAGTAGCCTGAAGTGGATTTCCTCCCATCGAGATCACCTGCCATGTCTGAATCTGTGTATCCCACAAGAGTCGGCTTCGAACTTCCAAAACTCAAGCATGATTTTGAAGTTCCTCTCAAGTATTTGAATATCCACTTTACGGCCTCCCAATGATCTTTTCCTGGATTGGAAAGAAATCTGCTCACCAAGCTAACAGCTTGAGCAATATCCGGTCGTGTACACACCATGGCGTACATCAAAGAACCAACTGCAGAGGAATAAGGAATTGTTGACATCTCTTCTCTCTGCTCTCGAGTCGTGGGACAAAACTTCTTACTCAACTTGAAGTGGTTAGCAAGTGGCGTGGACACGGGCTTAGCATGTTTCATGTTGAACCTCTCAAGTACTTTCTCAATGTACTTTTCTTGTGACAGCCACAATTTTCCAGCCTTTCTGTCACGAATAATCTCCATGCCCAAAATCTGTTTTGCTGAGCCTAAATCCTTCATGACAAAGGATTTGGACAGCTCCCCCTTCAACCTGTTAATCGACACAATATCATTTCCCACAATCAACATATCATCAACATAAAGCAACAAAATAATGAAGTTACCATCAGAGAAGTGTTTGACATAAACACAATGATCTGCCTCCGTTCTTTTATAACTTTGGCTAGCCATAAAAGAATCAAACTTCATGTACCACTGTCGTGAAGCTTGCTTCAAACCATACAAGCTCTTCCTCAATTTACAGACCAAGTGCTCCTTTCCCTTAACCTCGAAACCTTGTGGTTGATTCATGTATATGTTCTCCACTAACTCTCCATGCAAGAATGTTGTTCGAACATCAAGCTGCTCAATCTCCAGGTTCAAGATAGCTGCTAATCCCAACACAATGCGAATAGAACTCATCTTCACCACTGGTGAAAATATCTCATCAAAGTCAACTCCCTTCTTCTGAGTAAGCCTCTTGACGACCAATCGTGCCTTGTGTCTGACTACCTTATCACCATCCTTCTTTAGTTTGAATACCCACTTGTTCTTCAGAACTCTCTTACCCTTAGGCAGCTCAACCAAATCAAAGGTATGATTCTTGTGCAAAGAATCCATCTCTTCTTGCATCGCCTCAAGCCACTGATCTTTGTCTTTGAGGGAATATACCTCTTCAAAGTTCTCTGGCTCCCCCTCATCCGTAATCAACGCCCAATCTGAACTCGGATATAATGTATTCGGCCTACGATTTCTCATTGGTCTTCCACCATGTTCTGCATTTTTTGGTGGTGCATGTTGAATCTCCTGCTCAACATCTCCCGGTTCTTGGACAACTGAATTTGGGTCAAGTGCAGTTGGGTCATCATTTTCCATCCCAACTTCATCTTCATTCTCAACTTCTTCTCCACCATTTTCAGCATCAATGGTAGGAATCTCATGTGGTGTTAGATCAGCAACACCAGTAGGCATCGGAGTGGAGGTCTCCCCCTTCTTCAAATCTTCCATCGTCTCATTTTCATGGAAGATGACATCTCTACTCCTCACAATCGTCTTCTTCTCTGGATCTCATAATCTGTATCTGTACTCTTCATCTCCATATCCAACAAATATGCAAGGTGTAGATTTGCTATATAACTTACTTCTTTGCTCCTTCGGTACGTGCACAAAGGTTTTGCACCCGAACACCTTCAAGTGGGAATAAGAGGCATTTTTCCCACTCCATACTCTCTCTGGAATATCAGAATCCAATGGAACTGATGGAGATCGATTGATCAAATAACAAGCAGTCAACACAGCTTCACCCCAGAATGACTTGGGTAGCTTGGCCATCGTTAGCATACATCTCACTTTCTCCATAATGGTTCTGTTCATCCTCTCTGTCACGCCATTATGTTGAGGAGTGCCCAGAACAGTTCTTTCATGTCTAATCCCACGCTGAGCACAATATGTCTTGAACTCTCTAGAAGTGTACTCGCCACCATTATCAGTTCGTAGACATTTCAGCAACTTTCCTGTTTGTCTCTCAACCATAGTGTGGAACCACTGAAATTTCTGAAATACTTCACTCTTGTTCTTCAAGAAGTACACCCAAGTCTTTCCTTGAAGCATCATCAATGAAAGTGAGGAAATATTTATTTCCACCCAACGACTCCACCTCGAAGGGACCACAAACATCAGAATGTATTAGCTCCAATACAACATCTTTTCGATTAGAATGTGAACGAAAAGAAGTTCTATTTTGTTTGTCTAATAAACATTAATCACAAGGGTGAAGTGACTTACTTTGAGCAGTTGGAATTAGAGACTCTTTGGCTAGGATGTGCAATGCTTTCTCACTCATGTGTCCCAGCCTGTTGTGCCACAAATTCGGTGAAGATTCATCCTCGACTGCGAATAATTGATCTCGAGCCATCTTGAGCTTCGTCCGGTACAACGTACAACAAAGCTTTCCTTTGCCAACCAACAAAGAACCCTTCACAAGCTTCCAATTACCATTTGTGAATTTTTGCTCGTATCCCTCTCTATCAAGGACATTAACGACAATCAAATTGTGGCGCAACTGTGGAATATGTCTCACATCTTTCAGCGTCAGTGTGAATCCCAAATCAGTCTCAACAACCATATCTCCAATGCCAATAACCGGTGCAACACTCTTGTTTCCCATGAACAAGTGACCATAATCTCCAGCTTTGTAGTTTGCAAACAACTCTCTCTTCGGAGCACAATGATGAGAAGCACCCGAATCAACTATCCACTCAACGTCGGGATTCTCCACATGGAGACACTCATCGCTAACACAAACTACAGTCTGATCATCATCGGAGTGAGTGACAATGGATGCTGTATTTTTATCTTCTGACTTCTTCTGATTCTCTTCCCTTTGCTCTTGCTTCCAAATTCTGCAATTTCTCTTCATGTGATTGGATCCACCACAATGGTAACACTTGAATCTCTTCTTGGACTTAGACCTGTTGTCTCTTGATTTACCATGACCTTTAGGTCCTCTACTCTTGCTTCTACCTCTATTCTCGGTGACAAGTGCTTACGAAGAACTAGCCCCAGATTCCTTTCTTCGAGTCTCTTCATTGAACATACTCTCTTTAACCATGTTCAATGTCAACTTTCCATTCTGAGTTGTATTACTGAGCGTCACCACCATAGTCTCCCAGCTATCAGGTAGAGAGCTCAACAAGAAAAGAGTCTGCACCTCATCATCGAATGCAATATTCATGGTAGAAAGTTGATTTACCAAGTCTTGAAAAACATTCAAGTGCTCTGCTACAGAACTCCCATCTTTGTACTTCAAGTTCATTAACCTTCTGATAACAAAGGCCTTGTTCTGCGCATTCTTCCTCTCATACAATTCTTGCAACTTTTTTCCACAAATCACACGGATCTGTCTCCTTAGCCACATGGTGAAAAACACTGATATCTACCCACTGTCTGATTGTACCAATTGTTTTTCTACTAACCTTCTCCAATTCCTTGGCTTCCATACTTTCGGGCTTAGCATCTTTTCCTTCAACAGGATCATACAAATCTTTGCAGTAAAGTAAATCCTTCATCATGGGCTTCCATATAGAATAATTTTTTGCAGTCAATTTAATCATCGAGCTATTACCAATGCCCTCCATGGTCCGAGCCTAGTTTAACCTAGGCTCTGATACCACTGTTGTGGAAGGAGCCAAAATCAGAGTCGATTGCTCGGCGCAGCGGAATGCACAAAAGCAACAATCACTTCCACAAAAGCTCAATAGACAACAGACCAAATATGCAAATTAACTACGAAAATAAATACACAATAACACCAAGAATTTTTACGTGGAAAACCCCTTCGCAAGAGGGTAAAAACCACGGGACCCCGTCCAGCAAAATACTCCACTATATCAAATGGGAATACAAAGTTTCCTTCTCTATTACAAATAGAGGAATCAACACCAATAGCACCAAACTATCATCAAGAGTACTATTCTTGGAACACACAAAAAATATAGGAAGAGAGCAAACTAAAATAGTACAATGAGAATGAAACTATCAATTTCTCTTTGTGCCTTTTGGAGACGATTCGTGAAAATCTACTCCAACCAAAGTGTAGAGCACGTCACCACAAACTCCCCCTCAAAATTTGAGACAAAACGGTGAAGAAACGAGCCCTCAAGAGACAAACCCTGTTTTTCTTTCTCTTCCTTTCTCCCCTATTTTTCTTTCTTGGTTTCTATAATTACTAAGCAAGCAGGTCACTGCTGCCTCTTTTCTGTTCCTTAACCAAAAACAATTCAATGGGCCAAAAACAATTATTAAGTAAAGGCGTTGGCTATATACCCCTCCAGCTCTGTTAAGTATACTCCCCCGATTAATGTACTCCCCTAAATATGATAAATGTTAAATGTACTCCCCCTAAAATTATCCAAATTACCCTTTTCTTTAAAATGGACAAATATTAAATATACTCCCCCTTATTCAAAACCCTAATATCACTTTTCCCCAATCTTTTTCGTCTTCCTCTTTTCTAAAAAAACACAAAACCCTGATTATCTCCACCAACCGCCGGTGACGGCGCCGCCGCCCCTGCGCGCGGCCCCCAACGCCCCCGCCTGCATCCGTCGCCCCTGCGCGCGGCCCCCGCCGCAACCGCCTGCATTTGTCGCCCCTGCACGCGAACCCCTCCCCAGTCGCCTCCCTGCGCGCGGCCCCCGCCGCAGCCGTCGTCCCTGCGAGTGGCCCCCGCCCCGACGACAATGCCCAGCCGCCGCCGTCGTTTGTAACACAGGTAAGTTTTTTTTTTTTAGTTTTCGATAATAATTAATTGCTCAAAAATACTCTCGTCGATAAATCAGTGTCGACGGGAGTCTTTTTGGTCGATCCATCGTTGTCGAAAATATCAATTTTTTTTACTTTTTCTTTTTTTATTTTCTTTCGACTAGATATTACCGACGAAAGTGTATTTGGTCGACAAACCAGTGTCGACGGAAGTGTTTTTGGTCGACTCTGGTTTGTCGATTTTTTTAAAAAAAAATTTAAGATTTTTTTTAATTTATAAATTTATTTAAGGGGCGCGGCGGTCGAAGTGGTGGCTGACGGCGGCGGCAGAATTGAGGGGAAGAGGCTGCTTTTTTAGGGTTAGGGGAGAAATAAACTTTTATATATTTATTAAAAGGGTAAATTTGATATTTTACATTAATATTAAATTAATAAATGAAGAGGGGGTATACTTAACAGAGCTGGAGGGGTATATAGCCAACGTCTAAGTAAATGTTTTGTGGGCTTCTTTGATTCTTTATTTCTTGGGCCCAACTATTATTGGGCAAGCCCAACAACTAGCTGGTTGATGCTGAATGATAGAGGAGGATCTTCACTCTTCTTCTCTTCCACTTGTCAATATTAACTACATTGGAGGGTAACCGCGCTGCTCAAGACTTGGACGTATTTGTTTACTGAATGAATCGAAACTCCAATATATGCAAAGATGAAAATAACCGTTTTGTGAATTAGAACAACCAAATACTGAAATCCAATGCAAATATTTAGAACTAGTCTTTTTGCACCATGAACTAATTTTCTGCATTTGTTATGCCGCGCGAATTAGTATAGAAAGAGATCAAGCTGCTTTCTCGCCATTCAACCAGCTTTGAGGTCCAATACTTCTCAATCTTGACTTGTTTCTTTCGGCCTATCTCTAGAAACTTGAACCAGGAAGCAACATACCATCTTAACCGAGGAGCAATCGAACCAAACACCACTCCAACGTTAAATTTGGATTTGGGCACAAATACAACTTTAATTTTAACGGCATCAATGATGATTTTATTGTCTACAAGTCTAAATTGCAACAATATTTAAAAATGATGATTTTATTCACAATTATACAAAAATTTAAATTAAATTGCAATTAAAAAAAAATGTCAATTAACCCTTAATTTTAATTATTTTTTCATCCCAAAAAAAGTTAGCAATGACAATGTTCACGGAATTTAAGAAAAGTATGTAATGAGTAAAGTATTAAAAAGTAATTTAATAATTTTTTTTTTTGTGTATAATAATTTGATTGAGTGTATATGTTGGCCCCAAAAGTAATACTAAAGTAATACTAGTATTTTGTATTGTAAGAATGAAATTTATAAATGAATTTCTTTTTAACGGCATCAATGAAATTGAAAAATATGTAAACTTTTGTGGAATAAGAGTATTATTTTACAAAAGCAAGTGCAATAATAAATATCCTCTGCTAATATTTGGATTAATAACTAGGACAATAAAATGTATGATTTATAAATGAAAAAGAGAACCTGAAACCATAAGCTCACAGACCGAGCTAGAGGCCAGAGTGTCGTTAAAATCTTGTCTGGAAAAACTCTATTTACGAACAAAACCTGAGGTCAAGAAAAAATGTACACTCCTCTAAACATCAATGTCCAAAGTAAACAATATATGATGATAAAATAAGTTGTAAGCAAGTAAAAAATGTTCCATGATAACACCATCATTCGATGTCATCCAACATATTCGACCAACGTTTGTGAAGGACCACACTCATGATCTCTGAATAGCCAGAGCCGGCTGAACCAGACTTGCTTGAAACTACGACAAAGGGTTCTTTTGCTATTTCTCTAAGTGATTCATAATCCGGTTTAAAACTCCATCTGATGGGAGATTGAAGGGGAGCATACTGCCAAGGGCGGAGCCAGAATTTTTTTTAGGATGGGTTGGAATGAATACAATACAAAAAAAAAAAAAAAAATTGTTTACATAAGTTGTAGCATACAATTTTTTATTCGATAGAATTCATAAGTTTTCAAACGATTCTCTTTTAATACTAACAAGTATATAATCAGATAATAGTTCTCCATTTTCATTGTTGAAAATGTTCGTTCGATCGTGTCAGTGATAATAAGAGGTGTCAAAATAAGGTGAATTAGTCTCGCAATAAGAGCATGTCTTGACTAACTTTTTAGGTAGCTAAAAAATAGTTAATAAATTCATATTTTTTTTTAGGTTATTTAATTGAAATTTTAAATTATGTAAAAAGTTAAATATGTATATTTTACAAATAGTTTATCAAAAACTATTATGGATTGATGGTAGGTGTAAAGTGAATTTGGTGAGGTTTGAAGTAAAATATAGATAAAAAGGAGTGACAATTTTAAAAATAAAATAATGTTAAGAGAATATTAATTTTGTAGGGTATTTTCATATTAAGAGTGTGCAAGTAATTTTGAAACGTGTTAATAAAAAAATGTGTAAATAATTATGAAAAAGAGAATATATAAAAGAAAAACTTCAAAAATTAGAGTGGGTTGGAGCCCTACTTAGCCGGCTCCGTCCTTATATAATGTTCAACGATGTGATCGGGACTTAAGAGAAGATCCTAATAATGTACTACACTAATTGAATTAAATAATAAACTTGAAAGGACATATGTATAAAAATCGAAGCTCTCAATTATTGAGTCAAACGAAAAGAAAAGAAAAAAGTGTTCACAACAACTGGTTAAGAAGGCCAAAAAAAAACCTGTGGAATGATTGGCTGTTTCTGAGAGACAAGAGTCCATTTTCAACTTCTGCAGAAACTTCAAACCTTTGTTTAATTATTACAAGTCACAATCTCCATTGAAAATCCAACAACTATAATACTATATAATTTCCTTCAGTTCACATCATTAATTAACTAATAATGTAAGATTTTCCAATGTCCAAGAAACTGAAATTAATTTATAATTAGCACAACTGTAACCCAATATCTTCTTTCGTATACATCAATTGTTTAGCTACCCAAACTACTTGTTAGGAATTACTAATATACAAGAATTAATTCCCCACCTCACTACAAGTTTGGACTTTTAGATGAGATGGAATTCTTTCATGGTATCAGAGTAAACCGGACAAAACGACCTGTGTTCGATTTAAATTGTCCACTCGATGGGCCTCCTCCCCAAAAAGGGCCCCAAAAAGGGTAAGAGGTGTTAATCCGACCCGCGAGTGAGGGGGAGTGTTAGGAATTACTAATATACAAGAATTAATTCTCCACCTCATTACAAGTTCGGATTTTTAGATGAGACGGAATTCTTTCACTACTCTTTTTTTTGTTCTTTTATCACTTGAGAACACACATATGTACTCACTATTGCAGTATGTATGTCACATCCTTAAGGTGATAGAAATAATTTAAGTATTTATATAGAGATAAATAAAGTAAATATAATAAATCATATCAAAAAGATATATACAAAGATATGGACTAAAATAAAAATATTTTATTTCTATATTATATTATTCTCTATTACCCCCGTCAAGCGATGTTGTGGATGTAGGCGAACACGGAGCTTGAAACGTAACAACTCGAAATTGGGGTGAGGAAGGCTCTTAGTGAACACGTCGGCAAGCTGAAGATGAGATGTGGCGAACTGGGTGAGAAGACGACCCGACGAGACCAATTCGCGAACAAAATGGTAGTCAATGTCAATGTATTTTGCTCGTTTATGAGCAACTGTATTTTAACTCCAAAACAAGGCACTTTTGTTATCACATAGGAGTGTTGGAGCCGATGAGGGAAGCTGACCAAGCTCCCGAAGAAGTTGAGTGACTCAAACTATTTTTTGAGTTGTGTTTGCGAGGGCTCGATATTTGGACACTCACAACTCGAGCGAGCAACAATGGGTTATTTCTTCGCACTCAAAGAGATTAAATTTACATCCAAAAATATCGAATAATCATAAGTGGAACGACGGGTCTCAGTGCAATGAGCCCAATCCACATCAAAGTATCTAATAAGAGAGTAGTCACAAAAGAAAGTTCACATCGGGAAAGTGAGAATTATAAAGATGGAGATAGAAAGTATTTGAACAAAATATTAAAATAAATCCATTAAACTTAACCAAATATCATCCAAATAATATTTTACTTTTTATTCACGTATTATGACTATGATGTTTTTATTAAAATGGAAAGGTGTATCCTCACTCATTTGGAGTGGTAAAAAAGGTAGTCCACATAATTTGGACTAATGTCGTGTGTATTTTAAGAATATGAATTAATGTAAATTGTAAGGAAGACATGGGACATCAAACCAAACTAACAAGCCCCTACCCCACATCTACCTAAATAAGACCCTCTACCATTATAATGCACACGTACATCTGCCCTCCCCTGTTTTTTGTTCAACTTTTGGATATCTATCTATCTTTTTTTCAAAAAATTTAAATAAGGGAACAAGTTATAAGAAATTAAAATGACAAAAAATTGTCTTGTTCCAAAGTTTATTATTGTTGTAGGCGGAAGTCGGTCATGTCTATTATCAACGTGTTTACTCATAAAATAATTTAATTGATATTGCTAACATGATGTTGATCGTCTCTTCTAGACGATACAATACGGTAGGTAGTATACCGACTACTAAAACCAACTAATGTAAGCAGAATAGTTGATTGTTATGTATTTGTAATTTTAATGATCAACTATTCAACAAGCGTGAATTAATGAGTGACATTTTATTCATGCAATAATATACAATTGTCTTTATAGTAACACAGATGTGAAACAAAATTTTCTTTTTACCTTTCACGTGATTGTTTTATAAAAATATTTGTTTGATTTGGTATAACTCGTAAAAGATGTGTACTTTATATAATACTCCCTCCGTCCCTCAAAAGTTTTCATACTTTCATTTTTTGTTTATTCCCGAAAAGTTTGCAAACCCCCCCCCCCCCCCAAATAGAAATAATCATCACAATCCTCACATTCACAATATACATATATTTACCCTTCATGCCATTGCAAACTTTTTTTCGGCGAGGGAGTATTTCATGAAATATATAGTATTTGTGTTAAATTTATGTAGAAAGTGTAGATGAGGAGGGTTGAACCAACGTCTAATAATACCAAAAGAAGACACGTCTTTATGCGCATGAATGTAGAAAATGAAAGACACAATTTTGGAAATCATGAAATTCAAAGTGTTGAGGTCATATCAAAACTCAGATGACGATTAATATCACTTTTCTCTCTATATATATAGATTATACATATATATATATAGTACAGTGGAGTATATCCCTACTCAAATTCGAACCAGACTGTAAGCGCACAACACTGTCACACTTGAGCCACCCATGAATTCTTCTTTCCATCAATTATTCCTCTGTTTCGCACTCTTCATGCACTTACCTCCATGCCTTTCATCATCATCATCACTGATTCTACCTCTCAAAGCAACACAAATCCCACCAAACAAATTCTCCTTCCACCACAACGTCTCTCTCACCGTCTCCCTCACCGTCGGATCGCCTCCACAGCAAGTTACCATGGTCCTCGACACAGGCAGTGAGCTCTCCTGGCTCCATTGCCGCAAAACCCCCACCACCCCCCTCTCCTTCTCCCCCCACCTCTCCTCTTCTTACCGCCCAATCCCCTGCTCCTCCCCCACCTGCACCGCCCGTACCCGCGACTTCACCCTACCCGTTTCCTGCGACCCGAATAAACTCTGCCACGCCATTCTCTCATACGCCGACGCCTCCTCCGTCGAAGGCAATTTAGCTTCCGAAAACTTCCACCTCGGCGGGTCGGATTCGGATCCCTTCTCGGGTATGGTATTCGGCTGTATGGACTCCGGATCCTCCTCCAACCCCGAAGACGCAAAATCAACCGGTTTAATCGGCATGAACCGGGGCTCCTTATCCCTAGTTTCCCAAACCGGTTTTCGCAAATTCTCCTACTGCATATCGGGGAGCGATTCAAGCGGCGTATTGCTGTTAGGAGACGCCATTCTCCCATGGCTAACGCCGTTGAATTACACGCCGTCAGTCCAGATTTCAACGCCGTTACCGTATTTCGACCGGGTCGCGTACACGGTTCAATTGGAGGGAATTCGGGTTTCGGGAACTCTCCTGCCTCTGCCGAAATCCATTTACGAACCGGATCACACCGGAGCGGGTCAGACAATGGTGGATTCGGGTACTGTTTGAAGTAAGAGTGAAACGCCATTAATTGATAGGAATACAAGTTGAGCTCTAAATGTTCTTGTGTATTTTCATTGATAGTTAAAACATCACAGAATAGGTACATAAATAGGGAAGCTTGCTGCAGCCTATGTGACACATGTCACCCTACTATTTGCTATCATAAAATGCCAAGAAATAACAGAAAGATGCTTTGCAGAAATCAGTCTGTTTGCTTAACAGAACCAGACTGTGGCAGCCCATTTTATCCACTACATCTCAGTACTATCTCTGTTTACATACTCTTTCATCTTGCTTTGATCTTGAACGTCCATCTTTATCATTTTATCATGCCCCTTCAATTCGAAAGAGGCTTGTGGAAGAACACTCAATTTGTTTCTCAGCCGATAGAAGAATTGGCCTGTAAGTGGCTTGGTTAAACAATCAGCCACTTGATCAATACTGGGGACGTGCAACACTTGGATTTTCTTTTGAGTGATCTTTTCTCGAATGAAATGCAAGTCGAGTTCAAGATGTTTTGTCCTTGAATGATACACAGGATTAGCAGCTAAGGCAATTGCTCCTTGATTATCAACCCAAATCGTCGGCACTCGATTTTCTTTTTGACAAATTTCACCGAGCAAAGATTGAATCCACAAGACTTCACATGCAGCAAGAGACAAACTCCTATATTCAGCTTCAGTGCTTGATCTCGACACCGTTTGTTGTTTCTTGGAGCTCCATGCGACCAAATTTCCTCCTACAAATATGCAATGTCCTGAAACCGATCTTCTATCGTCCGGATCAGCAGCCCAATCTGCATCTGCATAAGCAACAATACTCATATCCTTAGACTTCTTCATGGTTAAACCAAAATCCAATGTTCCTGCCAAGTATCTCAATATTCTTTTCACAGCCTTGAAATGAGTATGCAATGGATTATGCATATATTGGCTAACTTTGTTTACAGCAAAAGCAACATCAGGCCTCGTGATCGTGGCATATTGTAATGCACCTACTAAACTCCTGTACTTTTGTTGCTCATTTATGGGATCACCTTCGAACTTAGACAAATGAGTTCCTGAAATCATAGGAGTGTTCAATCCATTAGCATCCTCCATTCCAGCCTTCTTGAGAAGCTCCCGAATGTATTTCCTTTGTGATAAGAAAATCTCCTGATTTGTTCTTTTCACTTCAATACCAAGAAAGAAGTTAAGCTCACCTAAATCCTTTAATGAAAAGGATTTATGCAGATTATCAATAACTTTCTTAATTTGAACAGTATTGGACCCTGTGATGATGATATCATCCACATAAGCAACAACCAATGTAACTTCACCATTATAATGTCTATAAAACAATGCATTATCAGCTTGAGACATGCAAAAACCCAGAGTTTTGAGAACAGAAGAGAATTTGGCATTCCAAGCCCTAGAAGCTTGTTTGAGGCCATACAAGAATTTTTTGAGTTTGCACACCATATTTTGCCCCTTTGCTAACTCAAATCCAGGGGGTTGAATCATGTAAATATTTTCCTCAAGATCACCATTCAAAAATGCGTTATCGACATCCAATTGATGTAATGGCCATGAATGAGCTAAAGCTAGAGATAAAAGAATCCTTACAGTGACAGGTTTCACAACGGGGGAAAACGTGTCTGTGTAGTCGAAACTAGGTGTTTGAGTGTATCCTTTAGCAACCAAACGAGCTTTATATCGTGCAATGCTTCCATCGACATGTTTCTTGAGTTTGAATATCCATCTACAACCAATTGCAGAATGGGATGAAGGAAGTGATCGAATATCCCATGTACCATTTTTTATGAGGGCTTGATATTCAACTTCCATGGCTTTCTTCCACTGTGGGTGAGCAAGAGCCTCAATATATGTAGTAGGTTCTTCCTCACAAGCAACTGCAGTAAACACCTTCCGTTTAAAAATTCCATCTTTAGCTCGTGTAATCATGGGGTGATGAGAAATCTGAGTAGGAACCTGAAGATCTGCACATCTAGGAGACACATTAGTAGATGATGAGGTATCATATTGTACATTAGGTAACTCAACAAAAAACTGGCCATTGAGAGATGATGAAGAAGAAGAAATGGATTGCGGTGAGGCAGGAATAAAAGAATTAGAAGGCGAGCTAGATGAATTGTTTGCAGGAGGGATCATGTGATGATCAGTGGATGGTATAGAGACAAGTGGAGCAATGGCAGAAGACTCGGAGTTAGGGATGTGATTTTGAGATTTGGAGGCAGTAGCAAAAGGGAATGAATTTTCATCAAATGTAATGTGTCTTGTGATGACAACTTTCTTGTTAGGAAGGAGGGCCTTGTATCCCTTGTATTGCAGACTATATCCAAGAAAAACACTACTTTCAGTCCTATTTTCAAATTTGTGGCGATTATAGGACCTGAGCAGTGGATAACAAAGACAACCAAAGATTTTTAGGCGATGATAATCAGGTTTAGTGCCGGTGAGCCTTTCTAAGGGTGATTTATGATGGAGAGTAGGTGTGGGAGTTCGATTTATTAAGTAAACACTTGTAGAAAAAGCATCATCCCAGTGAATCAATGGAACTTGAGAATAAGAAAGCATAGCTAGGGCATGCTCGACAATGTGTCTATGTTTCCTTTCCGCCGTTCCATTTTGTTCGGGTGTATAAGGACAAGAAATGTGATGAACAATTCCAGATTCATTTAGAATAGGAATAAGGGATTTAAACTCAGTGCCACCATCTGTTTGAAGAGTTTTTATCTTTGCATTATATTGGTTTTCAACATGAGATTTGAAACAAGCAAAAGCATCCTTAACATCAGATTTTAACTTGAGTAAATAGAACCAAGTATATCGAGTAGAAGCATCAATGAAGCTCACATAATATCGAAATCCATTAATAGAAGTAATGGGAGCAGGTCCCCACAAATCAGAATGAACCAAGGCAAAAGGTTGATCAACAACACTTTCAGAAGATGAAAATGGATTTTTGTGGCATTTAGCCTTCATACAAGCAGTACAAATGGAACTAGATGCATCATCAACAAAGTGTATATGACTATTGTTGAGAGCTTTGATTGTAGCTGGAAAGGAAGGATGTCCAAGTCTCTTGTGCCATAAGCTAAGAGTTGAACTTTTTGTAGCAGAATTAACTTGAAAGGATGGAGATGGTTGATGAGTGTGAGAAACAGGAGAGAATTTCTGGAAAGGTGGAGTAGCTGTCAAACTGAATTTGTATAAGCCATGTTCAAGGGCCCCTTGCAGTAGGATGTGGTGAGTGGTTTGATCCTTCACAAAACAATGAGAAGGGTGAAATTCAAAGTAAACATTATTATCCTTTGCAAATTGGGAAACACTCAGTAAATTTTTCTTAATGTGAGGAACATGAAGCAAATTTTTAAGGAGAAAAGATGGTGAGTGTTTAGAATTAGGCACAATTAATATTGAATTACCAAAATGTGAAATATTCAAACCTGTACCATTTCCCATGTGTACCCTTTCCGAGCCTTGATATTCAGAATTCATGCTTAGATTTTTCAAGTCGAACGTGACATGACTCGATGCACCAGAATCAGGATACCAAGAGCTCTCCAACATTGGCTCCCCACGATCATAAATGGCTGCATTGACTGAAGGTGCATGGCTCCGGTTCAACCATTGTTGCTGGTTGTTTTGACTTTGATTAGGAGGCACATAATCAAGATTAGCCCTATGATAACACTTCTCTGCAGTGTGATTGGTCTTAAAACAAATCTGGCAACGAGGGCCATTTCCTCTTCTTCCTTTCTGAAAACCCACACGAAAAGATGATCGACCACCTCTATTGTTGTTGTTATTTCCACCATGGCCTCCATTGAATTGGGAGTTGAATGGTCTGCCTCCACTCCCTTGTTGAGTAACAACATTCACAGTAGGTGTTGAACCTTCAGTACTAAATGATGAAGAGGAAATTCCTTCTAACCTTGCCTCAAAACTGAGCAGCAACGAACTAACATCCGACACAGAAATCGGATCCATCTTTGAGCTAATAGAGACCATCACAGGGTTGTACTCGGTTCCTAGACCCGACATTATGTATAACATATGATCTTCACTAGTAACTTTGTACCCAGAAGCATTTAAAGTATCACAATACCCTTTAATCTTGTTCAAATATTCTCTCATGCTTAATGACTCCTTTTTAATATTTTGAAGCTGTTGTTTGTAGTGCATAATCTTAGCTCTAGATTGGCTAGAAAAGTTAGACTCAAGGCAACTCCAGATTTCATTGGAAGTTTGCAAACCTACTGTGCTAATCAAAAGACTTTCCGAAAGAGAAGACAATAACCATGACACTAACAATTGATCTTGCCTAGTCCAAGATAAGAACTCAGGATTTGGGTTACCTTTTTCCTTGCCTTCTTTTTCGATGAGGGATGGTGGACATTTCTTGGTTCCAGTGAGAAATCCATCAACTCCATAGCCTTTAACTGCTGCAAGAACTTGCTGCTTCCAAATGAGGTAATTATTCTCATTGAGCTTGACAGAAACCAGCTGCTGGTGTGGCATATAAGCTTGTGACGATGGAAACAAGAGATGGGTTCCATCGTT
Organism: Galeopsis tetrahit; assembly: GCA_963675135.1. Classification (NCBI taxonomy): domain Eukaryota; kingdom Viridiplantae; phylum Streptophyta; class Magnoliopsida; order Lamiales; family Lamiaceae; genus Galeopsis; species Galeopsis tetrahit. Next base: position 66,954,649 of record OY776133.1, read on the forward strand.
TTGGGTACCCTCTCCTGAATCGGCCATTTAATGGAGGTAACAAAGTAAAAGAAAAACGAAAAGGAAAGGGTATAGAGACACTAGGGATCACCCAAGTGCTCTGATACCATGTTTGAAGTAAGAGTGAAACGCCATTAATTGATAGGAATACAAGTTGAGCTCTAAATGTTCTTGTGTATTTTCATTGATAGTTAAAACATCACAGAATAGGTACATAAATAGGGAAGCTTGCTGCAGCCTATGTGACACATGTCACCCTACTATTTGCTATCATAAAATGCCAAGAAATAACAGAAAGATGCTTTGCAGAAATCAGTCTGTTTGCTTAACAGAACCAGACTGTGGCAGCCCATTTTATCCACTACATCTCAGTACTATCTCTGTTTACATACTCTTTCATCTTGCTTTGATCTTGAACGTCCATCTTTATCATTTTATCAGGTACACAGTTCACTTTCCTTCTCGGCCCGGTTTACACATCTTTACGAAACGAGTTTCTGAAGCAAACAAAGGGGATTCTCCGGGTTTATGAAGATCCGAATTTCGTTTTCCAAGGAGCGATGGATTTGTGCTACAGAGTGGAAATTGGGAGGAAGGTTTTACCGGCATTGTCGAGTGTGAATCTGATGTTTCGCGGGGTGGAAATGAGTGTGAAGGGGGAGAAGCTGCTGTACCGGGTTCCCGGTATGACCCGGGAAAAGGATGGGATATATTGTTTTACGTTTGGGAATTCGGATTTGTTGGGAGTGGAAGCGTATGTGATTGGGCATCATCATCAGCAGAACATGTGGATGGAATTTGATTTGGTTAAATCTAGGGTCGGGTTAGCTGAATTTAGTTGTGAATTAGCAGCACTAAACCTCGGGTTATGACCGGTTTTATTGTGTATTTGAATTTTGTACAGTGCATGTTGCACAATAAGACGTACAGTTTTATTGCACGGGTAGGTTAAGATCAATCGAGTTTTGTTAGGGAAGAAAATAAGAGACTGATCAAGATTTTGATTCAATTTAATTTGATTGTGTACAATTTTGCATTCTAAATTCATTTTTTTTACCAAGTTGATTTATAGATGTGAATATTTGATTAAGTGTATGTGTAACTTAGAACTAATGAGGATAAAATGTATATATTTTTTTTTAAGTGTAAAAATAATTATGAATAGGATGATTATTTTTTTTTTTATTTATATATGTATTTCATATGTAATATGGTAATGTCACCGTATCCAATTTTGATTTTATTTTTAATTAATTTTAACAAAATCGTACAAATAATATAATAGTGAAAAATATTACAGTAATTCATATAAAAAAAATAGAAAGTGTTTATATAAAATAAAATAAAATGGCTACTATGCTAACTACTAGTAATACTTTTCAATATTTTCCATCATATGATGACTAATACTACTATTATTTTGTAGTTTTCGATATTTTCCATCATATGATGACTAATACTATTGTTTTGTAGTTTATTTTCTAAAGAAAATTCCATCCTCAAAAAGAAAAAGGAAAAATAATATATATATATATATATCTGATTTTATTTTTTTATTTGATCATGAGTTGCTCAAAAGTAACAATGTGCACACGTGTACCTGTGTTACCCTAATGTACTACTCCAATTGGTGCATGTTAACGGCCGATTTGTATGTATAAAACAAAACAACAAATTAAATATAATATCCCAACTATTAGTTGCAACTATCTACATATATTAATGTGTTTAGGCCAAATAAGGAATAAGTGACGACAATTTTAATTGTACTTATTATTTAAGGACAAAGTCAGGACATTAAAAAAAAAAGATATGCTTACTTATTTCTGATTTGTAATTAACTAATTATTTGTGTACTTGTAGAGGGGGGCATTGTGGGGATGTGGGTATGAATATGAAATTGGGAAGTGTAAACAATGTTTATCTTGTCTGGTTGTTGTGATTTTTCTATGAAATTGGCAATTGACAACTGTTGGGATAAGTTGAGGCCAGTTAGCAATTTTTGTTTACATTTCAAAATTAGTATGCAGGTGAAAGTGACAAAACCTGTACAAAAATTAGAAAATACTTTGTTTTACTACCAGATCTCAGTCAGTTGATATAATTAAATTAAATTAATAGATCTTTAGTACAATATATATTTAAAAATACAGCATTCAGTTGAATATTTGAGCTGGATTATCTGATATTCGTAGCGCCAAAAGTTTTGACTTTAGGGAAAATGTAAATGGTTTGTTGTTAAAATTTGATGTTATTTAAAACACCGAACACACTTTAATGTAAAAATAATACAACAACTATCGTTTTCAAATGGACAAACATACCCGCATAAAATTGGGAGGAGGGTGTGTGTGTTTCAAGGATAAAATTAAAATGATATCTATATATAGATCACTCACACCCTAAAAAATATCTAGGCACACCCCAAAATTTTAGTGTATGATCGAGCTCTAACTGAACATGATGCTTAACACACGACCATTCAGGCCTAACAAGCTGCTAAGTGTACAATTGAGAGGTTCAAACAATTTTCTAACTGAGATTTAAAAAGTATATCATTGTCACTTCATGTTTGTTTATGTCTTAAAAATTATGGAATGTACTTAAAAAATTTGGAATGTGAGTAGTGATACTTTTTAATTACATAAAAATGACGTTATACGGTTTGACCGTTATAGACCTAGTTCAACCGAAAGTGCTAAACTTGTTTGAGGCGATGTTCGCTTCCGCTTTTTTATACATAGGTTTAAAAAAACATTTGAGGTCTCAACCTAATTATTTAGGTTCATCTTCTGTATAAAAAATCTCCTTATGCATTTTTTTTTTTTTTAATGTGTCAACAGTAAATAAATAATTTAATTAAGAATAAAGAAATGATAGTAATGTTTTTTTTTTTTTTTTTTTTTTTGAAAGGGAAATGATAGTAATGTTTAAAACCATAGAAAATTGAAAAGTAGTGGATTTGTTGACCTAATTTTTCAGATAAGACCTATATATATAAATTTGGATGTATCTTACCTAGTCAAAATAGGCGTGAAAGCATAGTACTAGTTTGGTCTGAAGAAATTATAATATTCGTACCAATCATATTTTGCTATGACACAACTAAATAAATTAATAACAAAATAAGCGTGAAAGCATAATATCTCTCAAAAATTTTTACATTTTTCATTTCGGCATATTTAACAATAAACTTTTTCAATGAAAAATTATTTATAAATTTTACCTTCAAAATATACACAACTTTATACAAAAGGACATTACTATTGAGTCAACTTTATAAACAACATTTAGAGGATCCCTTTTGAAGCTGAAAAAATTGAAGAAAATATCAAGATCTCTTCATTTATATAAGTCAAGTCAATGTTGCAATCACATTTTTCATTTTAAAATTGGGATAGAGAACCAAAATTATGTATCAGATAGTTAGACACACACCATATTTACACATTTTGAGTATTTCTTATATATACCTGTTAATAAAGTTTTGCTGTTTAAAAAAAAAAAAAAACTATTGAATCAACATATACACATGTCCATTTATTTATTTTATACATGAAAATTCATAAAATTATCACATCAAACTCGACTCATTATTAAATTTTTTTAATACGTGTGTCTATCTATCTATACAAATTATTATGGAACGAAAAAAGTTTACAATAATTATTGAGTTCAATTATTTTTTATTAGACATTTGATGTGAAATTGTTTTATATGGGTACGGGGTGAGCTCCATTTAATTCTATCATTCATAATATATGTTGTTTTTATCTTTTATTTTCTTTGTAAATTATATAACGTTTTACACTTTTTCATGTTAATTAATTGTATTTTTTTAAAATTCATTCTTAAGGTTAAAATGAAAAATTAATTATTTTTTTAATATATGTGTATTGATTTAAAATGACTAATTTATATTTTGAATAGGAGAGAGTACTTCCTTCATTCTCATAATCTTCTCATTTATTTTTTGTACAAAGATTAAAAAAAATTATAAACGTGTAATAAATAGTTGACGTAAAGAGAAATATATATGAAGAAAAAAAGTATATATAAATGAGAAAATGTAAGGAGATGGTGAATTTTGCAAATTAAAAAAACAAGAAGTTGAGCGCAAAGCTCTGACTTTAAACGGGACCCCCGCAAATGGGCGGTGGGATTGGTCCCCCGAGATTAGTCAGCTCTTTGACCGGATACCCGAGACTTAAAAAAAAAAAATTAGAACACCTAAAAATGAACAAATTAGACCATTTCTCTCTACATATATACTCTCTTCTATTCAATTTAAATGTCGTTTTGCATTTTTCAATGTCAATTAAATATGTTTCTTTACAATTTATCTTTAAACTCATTAATAATTACTTAAATATATAATAATAGTTTTCAAAATTTGACAAGAACTACAAAGTAATTAATAATTAAGAACATATACGGTATAAATTCAATATTTTTTCTTTTAACATATTTTGAAGATTAGGGGTACAGTAAAACCTCTTTAAATTAATAATCTTGGGACCATGAAATTTTATTAATTTAAAGAGGTATTAATTTATCGATAAATTAATATTTATTAATTAAAAGAGGGACTTTTTGAATTAATCAAATTTAATACATATGTATTGAAAATAAATTAATTCATATATGTTTCATTTATTATATTCATGCATCAACCAATTCTTTGTAACTAATTAAATATTTCATTGTATACATGTTTACATTAATTTGTTGCACTTAAATATATATATTCATACATGATGAATGAAACATATACTATATAAATCTCAATATAGAAATAAAATAATTTATAAATACCCAACTATGTCTTCTCAACTAAAAGACATCGCAAAATCATTCATAAATGATCAAATGCGTAAAGCATTATGTGAGTATAAGAGGGACCGTAGATTCAATTAGGTTTAAATGATAAATTTTGTTGAGAACTCGACACCGGAACTCATGGGCTGCCAATAAAAAAGTTAGGGATGAAATCCAATTATATTTAAATTTTAATAAATATCAAGTAACAATAGATTCATATTTTAGTAAATTACCATAATATTTATAATTGTAGAGTAATATTTATGAATTATTAATTTAGAGTTTTAATGGGACCTAATATTTATAACGATATTTTTCAAAAAATTATTATCTTATTATCTTATCGAATTTGATGATTTTTTACAAACACTACAAGAAATATCACTTTTAGTGACAAAAAAAATGGTGAGGGTATGATAAACTCTCACTAAATGTGATAATTGTTTACTTTTAATGAGGGTAGAATAATACTCTTATCAAAATCTTAATATTGGTATGAAAATTTTATGTACCCTCACTAAATGTAAAATTTACTAGCATTGGTGAGGGTAAAAAATACTCTCATTAAAATAATTAAAAATATATATATAATCAAAGGTGATAAAATAAAATATAAAAAATATAATAAAAGGTGATAAAATAAAATATAAAAAATATAAATACTGTATTTCAATAATTTTATATTTTAAACTTTTTTTTATATATTTTTAACTTAAAAATTCATATATTTATTTATATCATAAATAAAAAATTATTTATAAAAATATCAGACCCCCTCAATTAATTACGTGCAAAAAAGGAAATTGTTTCTCATACCTCTCACACTCACACTCACACGCACAAAAGAAAAGAAGAACAGATTTATCCCCAATTCAATTCATCCGTTCAGATTGCAGCAATTAACATTTAAATTTTTTTTCCAATTCATGATTTTAGCATCGAAGATCATACCATTGATCCTTTGAGTGATTTCACTAGCTAAGAACAATCTCACGGGCTCAATCCCGCAGACATTGGCTTCATGCTCCAATTTACAGAGGCTGAACTTTTCGTCCAATCGCCTTACAGGTCAGTTATTCTTTGGATTATGGTCTCTCACTTCGCTTCGATCACTCGATTTATCTGATAATATGTTAGACGGTGAGATTCCTGGAGGGATCGAGAGTTTATCTGAATTGAAAGTCGTTAGTTTAAGTATGAACAGTTTTATTGGCTGGTTACCTGAAAATGTTGGTAACTGTCTGATGTTGAAATCTGTTGATTTTAGTGGAAATTACTTTAATGCTGAGCTCCATAACTTTCTGAATTAGAGATTGGCAGCAGCGTAGGTTCCATTTCTTCTCGATCAATATTTCTTTCTCCTTATGTTATTCTCTATTTAATTTGGGGACATTTATTTTGGTTAATGTTACTGCATTTTCAAGGCTTGTCTAAACTTTGATTAAGTTTTCTAAGAGTACTGTGCTCAACCTAGGGGCTAGGGCTAGCTCCTTGCTTAAAATTTAAGTCCAATACTTTGATTTAATATCTACAATTCATTAGTTTTTTATAGTTATTTGAGATATTATTTGGTTTATGAGTTTCTCTAAAGGCATATATATATACATTCAAGTTGTGTCTATGTGATGTTAGTAGTCTAAGAAGATGCTAATTCTGAAGATGGAGGTGTCTTGCAGATGTTTTTTATCTGACTTTCCATTATTGTTTAAATTGTAATTGGTAGAATTCATGAATATCATTCTAATCTATGCTCTGTTTTTTTTTTTTTTTTGGTATCACAGTATCACTAAGTTAGTTTGATTGACTACTGGAGAATGAAATAAGTTAGTTTGATTGACTACGGGTAGAGTAGGGCAATCTTGATCTAATTGTGAATTTTAAATACAGCCAATCTCTAAGTTTCTGTTCATTAGTTGCAGCAATGTAGAAACTCTTGTTTATGACTTTATCCTTGTTTGCCCGAATACCTTATATATGAAATGAAACCTCTTTTTGTTTTAGGATTTGACACACAGAATTTGAGAGATTAAATCCCCTTCACTATGTCCTAGTTTTGGTTGATGGAGATGTAATTGTTTCAGATTCCTATGCAATTTTAATGGTTCGTTACTTGCTCCAAACATACGATTATTCAGTTCTGTTAATTAATTTGTTGTTTAATCGTTAAACATCTTTTCTCTACCCTACCAGTATTTAGAAGGAAAGTATCATCAGAATGCCCTTCCCCCAATTGATCCTCAGCTATGAGCAATCAATCTAAAGGTACTTGCCTTAGCTATCTGTATGGTGTTTGCTTTAAAAAACAAATCAGTGATTCTGAGGACCTTATATTGGTAATGGCTTTATATTGAAGGTTACTACAAATTTCTATCCATTTGGGGACATTTAATTTAGGATCGAAGGGTAAAAAATTCATCACACGTATTAGGGCATTGAGCTTTCGTCTCACTCAATAAGACTCAACAATCGAATTTGCTAAATGATAATTATAACAAATATTGTGTGGATGCAAATAGAATTGTCGTCTACAATCGAATCTTGAAATTATCTTACCTTTAATTTTACATTTTTGGATCTTTTATGTGAAAGAAGTAAACTTTCAATTCGGGAAAAGGGTTTTATATTATGATTCAAATATCTTACAGTCTATATGTTTCTCTGTAAAATTTCAAATTGTCCAATATACCCTTAATTAGTCCTATTAGAAAACACTCTATTAATTAGCTAGGGTTTAGTTTTAATAACCAGGTCTGCTATTTCAAAGTTTGAAGGCCATCTGAAATTATTAATAAAGAGAAAATGAGGATGCTTATTGATTGATTGATGCGTTTGTTTGATATTATTAGTATAACAAAGACATTGGAGAGATATCACAGAAGCAGCTACAGTCATCTTGAAGCTCATCAATCATTCCAAGATGAACAGGTAATTCATTTTCTTAATACTCCAACATTTATTCATAATATATATTTCAATTAATTTGTGAGTATATATATAGCAATGATATCAATGCATGTAGTTATAGGACTTAATTAATTATAATTTAATTTTATCAAATGGTCAATTAACAACTGTATAAATATTGTGAAATACAGGGAAAAAATTACTTCAAAATTCTAACAATTGCTAACCTGTATGGTGATTATGTGGATAAGAACCGATGTGGAGCCAATGGTAGTTGGAGCATCAACAATCAAAAGGAAAAGAAAAAGAAAATCAATTTGACCAATTATTTTTGAAATCCTGGCCAGGTAACTGATCTAACATGGTACACTGAAGTTTATTAAAGCATTACTTATTGCTTTAAGATGTTTGTTGCACTGCTTCTGTAAGATGCATTATTTCCCTATATTCAAGTGTTTGACATATCTGCTGCAACTTTCAGAAATAAGAAGGAATTCCTCCTCGTATGTTCAAGTCCGTAATTGCTGTAAATCATTCTGAATTTTCAACTATGAGACAACAGGTATGTATACAAGGCTGTTTCATTATCAACAATTAAATCAACTTTGAATTGATGGTCTAATGAGTGTACCATGTTGTTGGGTTAATTGGTTATGGCGTTTTAAAAAAAATGTTGTTGACTAATCTGTATTTCCAACTTCACTAGGAATCTGCAGCTCCATATAGCTAAATGCCTTGAGCATTTCGGTGGAAAAAAACATGATAGTGGTTTGTGTGTCTGTTATGTCTGTGTCGTACAAAAGTGAGTTCAATGTACATTATTACAAGCCTAATAACACAATCTGTCCTCCTGGTAAAAGGGTAATTAGTCCACCTAAGTCTGCAACTCTTGCTACATCTCCTATGTCTAGCTCTGCATAATTTCTTTTTTGATCTGATTTTTGTTTTAATTTCTTATTAGTTTATAGCTTCTGTTTTAATTGACATTGAAGCGTCGTCTTGCCCTAGGTTTCTCAAATTCAAATTCTTCTTTCAATTTTGGAGCGATCTTAGCTTCTGTTTTTAACCGAATACAAATTCGCCGCTTAAATCGTGAACAATTAGGTTTAAGGCACTACAATTGGTGCTTCTGAATTCAAACTGAATGCTAAGTTTTTTGACCTTTATGAGAGATGGAGATTCTTTCATCAGAGAGTTAGTAGTCTCATTTGCTTTGAGTTATTTTTTTAATATTTATAAGAAATATTTACACTTTGAAATCAATGTTTTAAGATTATTCGGAGCTGCAGTTAGTTGATATTAAATCCCCTGTTTTGTGTTCAAGGTTTTTAATTCGTCACTATTGTTAAAAATTGTGATTTTCATTGAGATGAGGCAACTTTGCTGAGGTGATTGAGTCTCTTGTGAATCTCCTCATTTTCCCTGTTGCCTATAATACCATTGTCCAGCTTCAAAATTCTTGATGGTGTTGAATTAACATTACCATCCCTTTCTCACGGCCGGCATTCAATTTTTAAAGAAACAAGTATTTTCCCTTTCTAGCTATTGGACTACTTTAATCTAGTATCTACTTTCTGTTATTGGAAGGCTTATTAAGCCTTTGGTTGCTTCTGTTATTGGCATGGGCAATGCAATTTGTGTGAAATAGATTTGTTTCTAGTGCGATAGATGACATAGATTAAGACACAGTGGCTTGTTGATACAGTGGCTTATTGAACTAATTCCAAACAACAGTTCTTCTTTAACAACAGTTCTTCTTTGTAATGGATAATCTGAACTAATTTATTTCCTTATCATTACTATGAACTAATTATACTTCTGGTTCTTTAAATGAATATGGCTATTATGTTTTTGATAGGTCAAGTTATGGATGCAGCAGTTAAGAAAGGCATAAACTGCAGACAGAGATGACAAAGGTGTCGATGAAAAATATTGATGTGCAATTGTTTGTTGTTCTTTTTTTTTAGGATAAAACTGTTGTTTCCACATTAGCTTATATTTCGTTTCTCATTTTATTAACAGGTGACAGAGGTGTCGATGAAAAATAAGCATACCTAAAGAAACAATATTGATAGTGTGTTTTTTTCAAGCAAAATGGTAATGTGTTTTTTTTTTTTTTGGAATGTTAATCTAGATATTTGTATGTCGAATGCTTTTGAACAAGCACGTATCTTTCGATTACACAATTTTTGATCATATACCTTTTATCTTTATAATTAGCTTATAATAGTTTTATTAGCTTTTTATTTTTTAACTAGTCAATTTTTTGTTAGAAATATCAATTAGTGACAAACTAATTTTAGATTTAATGAGAGATTTTTCTCTCACTAAACTATGACGTTTAGTGACGGGAGGTTGAATTTTAATGAGGGGAATTTCTGTAATTAATTGTTATTTATAATGAGAGTAAAATGATGTTTTAGTGACACTAATTTCCATCATTAAAAATAATTTAGTGAGAGTAAATTTACTCTAATTATATACTTATTAGTGAGGGGACCCTATCCCGTCACTATTGACATTTAACTAGAGAAGCAGTAATTAGGGGCCATGAGAGTAAATTTCCCGTCATTAAAAGTCATTAGTGAGAGTATTTCAACTTTTAACCACAGTTTTTACTCTCACTAAAAACAGTTTTTCTTGTAGTGAAAGGCCCAAGTCGGGACTGGAAGATTTTATTATTTCAGAGAGTTTATTAATTTATAGAGTATTAATTTATAGAGATTTTACTGTATATTGTATAGGCTAAATATATCCAACCTTTGACATTTTTGGTTGTTCACTGCATCCAACCACCCTGATAATGATAGTCATTAAATTTTCATTTTCTCTAATCTTCAAATTTCAAGACATTTAATATTTAATTTTTCATTTTTTACTTTCGGTTATTCCATTGCCTGTAAGTCTGTAACATGTCACTTTTGCTTAATGTTTGCAACAAACTATTACCAACTTATATAAATCGTATTTTGAGCTCTAAAGCTTGTTTAGAAGACTTTTTCTTCTTGTGCCTTGGTCTAATTTCTTGGTTGATTTCGTTGAGTAATTAAATAGTTTCTTCAAACTCTTTGGTTGATTTCTTAGAGTGAGAATTCTACATTTGAGTGTTTCTTTTGTTACCTACTTACCCCCTACTTCTCATATGCTTTCTGGTAACTAGATTTTCAACCTATTAGGTTGGTTCAACTTTTAACTTTATTTATCACACGATGGCTTACCAACTCGTCAAATGGGTCTAGTGAGTTGAGAACTTACTCAAGTCGTCAAGTAGTCTTGGAGTACTCTCGATAAAATGGTTATGTCGTCTGATCAATAGAAATATGTATATATGATTAACTAGAAGTACTTTAGAACACATGTTAACTTTGAAACTAATAGTTTTTTTAAGGAAATATGTAAATGAGTATATTAGTTTTAGTAGAATAGTTTGATTAATTTTTACATCATTTATTTATTACTGTATGAAGTGAACAAAATCAAGAAAAAGCATTATTTAGTCAAAAGAGGCGGAGTAGTGTTTCATTCAGCTTGTACTAATATCGAGGTAGGCAAGCGGTGTGTGAAAACATTTATAATAATTAATATTTCATTCTTTTCAAGTTTTCCACTTATACTTTATCTATTATTTTATTATACTTCGTCTCATATTAATCTATTATTTTCTATCTCACTATCACTACATCTATTATTTTATTATATTCCTTAATCAAAACACCTCAAATAAAGGAGAAACTTATACTGGAACGGAGGGAGGGAGTAATAATATACTCCCTCCGCTCCCAGAGGAATTTGCACCTCTGGGATGACACACATTTTAATAAATGTGTAAGAAAAAGTGTAATGAGTGATATTTTGAGGGGTAGTTTTGTAAACTTTTATGAATAAAGTAAAGTAAAATGTAGGTTGAGTGTGAAAAAGTAATGACATATGGGTAAATATGTGTATATTTTGAGGGTGAGGGTTATAACAATATTTTTTTTTATGGAGTGTACAAATTGGTATGAGACATTCAAAAATTAAAAAATGTGCAAATTCCTGGAGTACTTTTTTTTTTTTTAAATATACTAGTAATCATGTTATTTTGTTTTATAATTGTAGATTTTTTAATTTCAACACAGCTGTTGGGATTAGAACCGTGCATAAAAGGGATATTTGTTTCATGTCTTTTTATTATGACAATTCTGACACAAACCCAAATTCCACTTTTTTTTCAAGTATCAAGTCTCTTTCTTTCATACACAATATGTTTCAACTTTCAACAATGTCATTACTTTTTTTTAAATAGTGTTACTGTTACATTTCCCCCACCTTTAAAAACAACATGTATACATATATATATATACATTAATGTATTCTCTCATTCATCTATAAACTTCTATTTTATCATTTTAATTCATTTACTTATAAATTTTTCATTTCCTTTAAGGATTATATTTTTTTTAGTCCATTAAGTTACCGCGTTTTTGAATTTAGTCCACCAGATTACCACTTTTTGAATTTAGTCCATTAAGTTTCAATTTATTTTAATTTTGATCAAGTTACCTGCTATAGCAGATTTAGCAGGTCATTTTTTAAAACACACCCCATAAAATGCTATACACACCCCCAATGTTAAACACATCACACTAAAATTTAAAAAACTTTTGTTATTACTATACACACCCGATTCTATCCTATTTAATAAATTATCAAAAAATAATTAAATTAAAAAAAAAACCTCAATGTTAAACATACCACACTAAAATTTAAAAAACTTTTGTTATTACTATACACAACCCAATTCTTTCCTATTTAATAAATTACCAAAAAATAATTAAATTAAAAAAAAGGTAATAATTCAAATTAATATAAAAAATATAAATAAAATCTAGCTAAAAAAATAGCCTAAATCTCCAAAAATTATACAAAGTTAAAAAAAAAATTAATTTAATTAGTTTTGAAGATTTTTAATAATAATAAAAAAAAACTCAATCTGAAAAAATTACTTAAATTAAATTAAAAAATCAACTAATTTATAAAAAAAAATTAAATTAATTATTTTTTTAGCTTTATTAAATTTTTGAAGATTTGTGTATTTTTTATAGGTTTTATTTATGTAATTTTTATAAGTTTTATTTATATTTTATTTAACTCTAATTGGTTTTTGAGTTTTTGTGTTTAACATTTGAAGTGTATATAATATGTATGGGGTGTTAGTATGTTCCTGTAATATAAAATAAATATTTAAAAGTAAAATAAAATAAAAAAATTTAAAACTTCAATGATTTATTATTTGTCTTCTAACTTCTATAAAAATCTAAATAAAATTTAAAAATGGTAGAAAATCAACTAAATCTTTAAAACTAATTAAATTAAATAATTTTTTTAGCTTTGTTTAATTTTTGAAGATTTAGGCAATTTTTTTTATAGATTTTATTTATATTTTTTATATTTATTTCAATTTAATTATTTTTTGTAATTTATTAAATAGGAAAAAATTGGGGTGTGTATAGTAATAACAAAAAAAATTTAATTTTAGTGTGGTGTGTTCAACATTGGGGGTGTGTATAACATTTTATGGGGTGTATTTTAAAAAATGACTTGTTAAACCTGCTATAGCAGGTAACTGGACCAAAATCAAAATAAATCGAAACTTAATGGACTAAATTCAAAAAGTGGTAATGTGGTGGACTAAATTCAAAAACGTGGTAACTTAATGGACTAAAAAAAATATAATCCCTTTCTTTTATCTCTCTCAATCACATTACTTGCACTATATCTATAATTTAATCATTTTATTTAATCTACGTGTCCAAAAGTAATGAAAAAATTATAGACGAACAGATAAAGTGTTTATTTTATAGATAGTGATTCAAGACACGACTCTCAACAAAAACAATGTTTTGTATTTAAGTAACATGTTACTCTTTACTCAAACATTATAACTTTTCACTTAAAAGATTAATCACATTTTATTTTGATGTGAAAAGTGATAATCAGTTTAACTGAAAACATTATCACTTTTAATTAACTTTTAGTATCTTTTTATATTTTAAATGAAAAGTGATAGTAGCATATTTAAAAGTGATATGTTTCATATGCTACCAAAGCTTTCATTAGGTAATTTTATCAAACAAGTTATGTACTTGTGCCTTACAAACATCTATTTGCACAGTAAACATCATTCTCCAATTTTTTTTTGATCGGTAAAAGGAATTTTATTTATACTGGGTATAAGAAATACCCAAAGGCTAATTTAGTGTACAAGTTTCAAGAGAGAACAGTAAATGTAACCAAAACGTCTACTGTTAAAAGAGTACTAAGTGACTCGAATCATGCACTTGAGTGGGTCTGTCACCCAGGCCTTGAAGGATAAGTTTGTATCGGTGGGGTATTTGATAGTGATCCAACTCCACATCATTCTCCAATTAAGTAGCTAAATTGGAAAAAGAAGATGCCAAGAAATATTATAAACAACGAGTTGAAATTAGGTTGAACGAGTTGAAATTAGGTTGAATGGAATGTATTTCTCTTTTGTTTGAATGGGTTTATTGATAGTATCAAGTAAAATGGAAAATTTGTTCAGTGAGACAAGTCTTTGTCTAAAGATACAACATTATTTGCAAACAGACAGAAATCTACAAGTGTTGTTAGAAGTTAGGACAACCTTCATAATTAATGGAAAACCAATGAAATACAGCGTAATACGCGGAGTGGCAAATTAAAATATATTATACTCCTTTTGTCCCCATATTTCATGAAATATTTTATACTCCCTCCGTCCCAGAGGAACTTGCACCCAAAAAAAGTGTAATGAGTGATGTTTTGAAAAGTATTTTTGTAAACTTTTATAAATAAAATAAAGTAAAAGATAGATTGTGTGTGAAAAAGTAATGGCATATGAGGAACGGAGAGAGTATAACTTTTAATGATTGAAATATTTTATATAAATTTTTGTGTAATGATTTATTTTGTTATTTTTTGTGTTCCTTACTCATAATTAAAATAGTAAAATAACATTTTAATTATTTTTTCAAAACATCACAACATACCTCAAATGTTATTATTTTATTCACTAAAAAGAATACTTGTTATTCATAAAATTGAAAAGTTTTTCCTACTCTCATTTTATCTTCCATAAATCATAATACTAAATCTTTTTTATAAAAAACTAAATAAATTTGAAAAGAATATAAAACCGAAATTTGTGTAGGTCTCAATTTATCTTCGAATAAAATATTTAACAAAAAATAATTTCCTCTAATTAAAAAGTACAAAATTCTCAATTTAACAAAAGATTATTTAAAAATATAAAAAGTACTCCCTCCGTCCCACTATAAGT
The DNA here is from genome assembly GCA_963675135.1 of Galeopsis tetrahit. Lineage (NCBI taxonomy): Eukaryota > Viridiplantae > Streptophyta > Magnoliopsida > Lamiales > Lamiaceae > Galeopsis > Galeopsis tetrahit. The sequence goes on from OY776133.1 coordinate 66,969,695, forward strand.
TTCCCACTATAAGTTTCTCATTTCATTTTTGGCATATTATTTTCTCTCTCACAATCACATCACTTCTACTTTATCTATTATTTTATCATACTTCATCTAATACCCATCTATTATTTTCTCTCTCACCATCACATGATTCACATCATGTATACTTTATCTATTATTTTATTATATTTCTTAATCAAAACACCCAAAAGAAAGGGAAAGTTTATAGCGGGACATCACATGATTCACATCACTTATACTTTATCTATTATTTTATCATATTTCTTAATCAAAACACCCAAAAGAAAGGGAAAGTTTATAGCGGGACGGAGGGAGTAGTATACAATTTATTTATTGGTAAAAATCCTATGTACGGCCTCCGTCCGCCTATAAGTTTTTCATTTTACCATTTTACTCCGTCCGCCTATAAGCTTCTCATACCTTTTTTTGATAAGTACTTTTTCTTACACTTCACTTTATATTTTACTTTTTCTCTCTATCTATCTCCTTCTTCCAATCACATCACTTGTACTGTATCTATTATTTAATCACTTTTCTTAATCTTTGTACCAAAAAATAGCGGAAAGCTTATAGGCGGACAGAGTGAATATTTTGTAAAGTTAAAATTTAAAGAATTTAGTCCATTTTTTAACATTTTCTTCACTAGTATGACAAGTGACAGGTGCCGTCAAAAGACAACACCATTTCGCAGTTTAGTCGTAATCGAAAAAAAGTACTTTAAGTCGGTTGTTTTTAGAATTTTTAATATTTAAAAGGCTTTTATAGAAGACTGAACTTGGATGACAATTTAGATCAAATGATAAATGTGGAAATCCAGTCCAATTTTAAGATAATAAACTAAATCACTGAACAAAACAGAAACACATTGTTCTAAAGTTGTTTACCAATACTAAAAAAAACCTAGGGCCATGTTTGTCTACGCCCCGTCACGTTCTAGTTTCGAATATCTATAAATTTTAATTGATTTGACGTAAAGTTAAAATATTTCCATCTGAATTTCTAACATCATATATAATCCCAAAACAATCATTCGATTGGTTAGGTTCTAAAATTGTTACCAAAACTGGAAACCTAGAGTTATGGTCAGAAATGTGGATTTGGATTCTCTCCTACCTAACACAGGAATATTTAATGCACTCTTAACAGCCACTAGATAATAATTCAATCAAATCCAATGATTGTGAAAATGATTAAACTATATATCTACAACTTATGATAGGTGCATTGGACCCTCCTGTATTTAATAGATATTGACTACTCGTTCAATCCACATTATATATTCCTATACATATTCTTATACCAACTCTTAACCACTTACTGTATTTTTTAAATTATAATTCAACACAACACCAAAAAAGAGAGTATTCATCAATAAGAAAGGCAAACATGGCTATAAAAAAGGTAGTGGAATGCAATAATTATAGAAAATGAGAAGCCGGCAAAGCAAAGCAGCACTTGACTATTTTTATGATTGTTCTGATCGAGCATATTCAATTACCTAAAATAAATAGGAAAATTGAAGGGAATAAAAAAGAATATCATCTTAAAATTTAAAATTTGGTCACCAATGACATCAATTAATTAGGTATGAACTATAAACAGAAAAAGAAATGACACAATTCCAAACAAGTATATTTATTCTCATTCATGCACTTACTAACAAATTCAGGGTGTGATGATAGAATGAACCATGTATGCATTTCTCCACCAGGCAACCAAACTAAAGAACCCAAAAAAACATCCAACTGAGGTGCATCGACACACGCGTGTGCATTCAAAATTCATAAGTCGGAAGTAGATAAGATACAACTATTGGTAATTTTGTCTCACGCAATAATTTGTATTTCAGCATCAACTCTTTTTATCCAACACATGATGGAGAAGTTAAAAATATGAAGAGATATATATGCAGAATAGGAGAGGCGCTTACAGGTTTTGTTGTCAATGCTGCTGTTGTATACCACAACGAGATAATGAATATCCGAGAATCAAGAAAGATCAACTGAAACCTTATGATTAAATCAGCATCTATCCAACCTGAACATGTCAACATAGATTAGAGAGTTAGAAGAGTATCATCGATCTGATAATTTTGAGTACAAACTGTGTACGATAAAACTGCATTTATACAAAATTAAGACAACAGCTGCCATAACCTGTGGACTGGTCATATTTCCAGACGAGGTAAAACCAAGACAGATCACCAATTACCATTTGCGAAGCATCTCGTGCTGTATTACCATTTACCATTCGTACAAATTTGCTGATTCACTCAAAGGTTTAAAAGGAAAGAAAATATACAAGGAAAACTCATCATCAGTGAATCAGCAAATCTGAACAAATAGCAATTATCTGTTATCTGCCAATTTGGCAACAAAGATCCTGCTTGAGCTAAAACAACTTCAGATCATAATAGAGAAGCCAGTTTCTAGTTTCTACGTAGTTTTAAGTCGAGTCCCTCTCTCATGTCTAAACACATTCAACATCTGCCAACCAAGTACAAAATCAACTATCACACTATTACAGTCAAAGGAAAAGTAGAAAGTCCACTGAAAATAAGGAGGGCACAGCTATCGGCAACCGGGTTTTTGCTCAATGCACCACCTTACAACTGACTTTGATGGTACAGTGTGCTATAATGTGTTATACACATAGGTGTATTGAAGCAAACGTCCGGGTGTTAATAGCCGTGCCAAAATAAGTATTCACACAGCAATTTGGGCATTCAAGATACTTGATGATTGGTCTTGCATCTTTGGCATCACCTCTTCCCACCTACAATACAAACTTAACATACTAGCCACAAACAGACAAAATAAATTTAGGTTTTCTCAAGAGATGCCGTATAAGAACACATAACATTCTTTTCTCGTGCGTACATAGAAAACGACAAAATACGATCTCATAATTATCAACTATAACATGCGTAAAGTGTTTCACATCAGGGTATCAATAAGGTCAGAACATAATCCAAAGAAGATGCATTACATATTTACACAAAAGTCAAAACCTACTAAATGCCAAGCAAGAATGTCCACAAAAATGATCAATTTCCATTAAGCTTTGTACGCAAAATTAGAAAGTAAATTACAAGATCCGACATAAAATGGTAACTACATATTGCACAAATGCTACAGAGGGAAAAAAAAAAGGGACTCCTAAATCCAAATGCAATTTGACAAACTAGGATTGGAACTTCTCTTCCATAATCCTAGTTTAAATAAACATTAGAAACCATTCAGTTTTGGAGTTCATTCTCCTCTGTTCCTTCATAGCCCTGTTATTTATGCAATCTAATTTCTTCATCTAGATTAATTAACCAAATAAAATCGGAGTAATTACGATGAGCACAACATAAAACTGAAGGAGACAGCTATTTACAGTAAAGGATAACGAGGTATTTTGCCGACAATGTGTAAAGTGTTTCACATCAGGGTATCAATAAGGTCAGAACATAATCCAAAGAAGATGCATTACATATTTACACAAAAGTCAAAACCTACTAAATGCCAAGCAAGAATGTCCACAAAAATGATCAATTTCCATTAAGCTTTGTACGCAAAATTAGAAAGTAAATTACAAGATCCGACATAAAATGGTAACTACATATTGCACAAATGCTACAGAGGGAAAAAAAAAAGGGACTCCTAAATCCAAATGCAATTTGACAAACTAGGATTGGAACTTCTCTTCCATAATCCTAGTTTAAATAAACATTAGAAACCATTCAGTTTTGGAGTTCATTCTCCTCTGTTCCTTCATAGCCCTGTTATTTATGCAATCTAATTTCATCATCTAGATTAATTAACCAAATAAAATCGGAGTAATTACGATGAGCACAACATAAAACTGAAGGAGACAGCTATTTACAGTAAAGGATAACGAGGTATTTTGCCGACAATATACCACTAGTATATTTAGAATAGAACCAGAAAAATCACCACCATCCCCTACGCCTTCTTGATGTGGAGCTAAATACTGATGACAATGGGCCAGTCCTTCTAGAAGAGTCCAAACTAGAAGAAGAAGTTGAAGAGCCTGCTCTCCCAAAACAAGCAAACAAACCATGCATAATCCTTCTCAATCCACCCCTCTCCCTCGCTATGCTACCTCTAGCACCCCATGAAATCCTTCTTGGGACTCCATTGTTATTGAACCCACCATCCATTTCTGTGTACACCACGGGCAACTCTCTCTCTCCACCTCTCCTTCCGCCTGAAAACCTACCCACAGCAAACCCACCGCCCGGCAATCTCCATATCGTCAACCCAACCGTTTCATCGTCGTTTGGAACCTCATTCGTTCGAGTCCCTTCACTTGCGTCCTGATTACCGCTAGCATTAGCATTAGCACTAGCATTCTCACTATCAATTGGTAATTCGTGTCTACATACAGGGCATGAATTTCTCAGTGAAAGCCACGGCATAATGCAATCCTGATGGTACAAATGATTGCAGGGCATTTCACGAGCCTCACTCCCCATCTCAAAGGCCTCTTTACATACAGCGCAGTGTGATTCGATTGATATGTGTTCATCTGTTATATCGATTGTTGGCATAGATTCAATAGCAGCTTTCGACGCAGGAGGATTGCTATCAATTCTCCCAATACCATTTGCCTCAATTTGCGACAGTTGATCCAGCAACCTATCAAAACCCGACCCGAGTAAAAACTCCGACATGCTTGCCGGTAAAGGCCGTAAACCCGACCCGGCACCGTCGTCATAGTACAACTCGAATCCCGCCCCCGGTGTGGCCCCTCCTCCCCCGCCGTCGCTCGGCCCGCGAAGAACAATGACCGGATTGAACGGTGACCGATCGCCTCCACTCCTGCGACTTCTTCTCAACCTCGGGCTCGAGGCTGACGCTATAGCGGAGCCCGACCCGGAACCGGGGCCTGAATCAGGAGTTCGCATCATATACATCGCTGCGGCGGGGAAACGGCGGCGGCGGGAGTCGGAAAGCGAAGATCTGTTGGGAGTTTCGATCTCCTCGACGAATCCACTGCTGCAATCGGGACAATTGACGGAATCCTGCGCCCAAACCCTAACAAATCGGCTGCATCTGTAACACCAGTAGGTCGACATCGACATGTGGAAAAATCCGACTTCAGATCTGAAAAGTGGGATCTTTCGTCGTAGGGAGAGATCAAGATGCGGGAGAAAACATGGAGGGAGGGAGAGAGAGGGAGGTGATGTTTGGATACCCAGAAATGGAAGAGCGAAGATTAAGGGATATATGAGTCAGTGGGATATGTGTCGTAATAAAATTGAAAAAGTGGGGTTAAATTGGGAATATTACATATTGGCGTTTAATCGACGCTTGGAATGAAAGACACGTGTTCAGCTGCGGTAATCATTTGTAAGGTAAAATAGGTAATGCTTTGTTTTCTTTCGTGCCTATTCTCCATTTTCGGATAATAAATCACGTTTCGTTTTTTCTCAAAAATAAATTACGTTTGATTCTTTTGTAAAAATAGGTAGTATTTTTTATTTATTAATTTCCCCATATTTATACCATTTTTTTCTTTAAATTGTGAATATTTTGAAGTTTATGCAATATTGCATGTACAATTATGGTAAATTTTGGTCCAAATTCTGGATTAAACGTTCTTAACTTTAATTAAAATATTTGTTTTCCCTCTTAAATATTAGTATTTTACTATAAGATCAATTTTTTGTCACTTTAAAAGTGTATTACTACAACTTCAAAAATATTCTGGACACTTCTGTTACACAATTATTTGCACTATTTTCTTATTCGTCTGATTCACAATTGTTTGCATTTCCTAAAAATAGAACTTTTTCATAAACTCTACTCTCATAAAATTCACATATTTACACAAAATGTCGTTACATTTACACTTATTTCAACCACTCTCTTTACTTTATTCATATAAGTTTATAAAATTAATCCTCAACCCCACTCATTACATTTTTTTCTTAATAAGCTTGCCCACTTTGTGGTGCAAACACTTCCGAGACGGATGGAGTATATTTTGCTACTACATGACTACAACTCTGTTACTACAAGACCAAAATTTTATCACTACAATGTTAAAAGTTTATTATTGTATGTCAAAAAATATTCAAGACACTTAATTTTTTGGGGTGAATTTGCCAGAATATTTTAGACTTACCGTAGCAAACTTTTGAACACATAGGAACAATATTTTGGTTTAAGTAATCCCCCCCACCCCAAAAAAAAAAAAAAAAAATTGGTTAAGTAATAATTTTCTGAGCAATTCGGGTTATCCACAACTTTTTTAAAATTATTTTAGTTAGACATATTTCTCCTGTGTTAAATATTTCACACAAGTTTTTCCCGATAAAATTTATGTAGTTTTTTTTTTTTTTAATATGAATAAAATTCAATAAATAGAAATGTTAAACTCAAACTTTATCTTACCTTATAATTTCGAGAAATTAATAATTTAATATTCACTTTGTTTTGATGAATTAATCACACTTCCATTTAACCAGTATTGTTAAATTAAATGGGGAGTGGGGGCCGTGGGATCATCATCAATAGGCCCTCAACACCAGAGAGTTCATTGAAGTTTGGATGTGATTATGTTTAATATACTACTGTTAGTTTTGTGATGGGTCCACATGTAGACTTGAAAAATAAATGAATCTAATATCATTATAATGATTTTTTTTAATCGTTAAAGAACTCTTTCATTTAGCAATAGAGTGTTAGGAATGCTCAATCCATACATGAATAAAGGAAAAAAAACAATATCAATTTTAAATTTGTAATGTTAAGAGCTATTACACATAGTCACATATATATATTTTTAGTTATAGGAGGGTATGAGGAGGGATTTCTGATATAACAATACGTAACATAAACCGTATGTAAATCACACGGGCTGAGTGCCCAGTACTCTTGATAATAAAAATTGTTTTACTGTTCAAAAAAAAAAAAAATTAGTTAGAACATAATTTCTTTTATAATCACAAACACTTTTTTGAATCTGAAAATCATTCAATTGTTGAGACCTCCATCATCTCCTCTACTCTTGTTGTAAGCCAAAGTTTCAAAATTTCAAAGTGCATTTAAAGAATTCCAATATGTTATGTAAATTTGTCGATCATATCATACCCGACTAAAAAGTTGTTGCAATTTTCCTCATTTTTACATTTCCTAAAAGCCCCGATGTTGCATAAAGTTTAAATTTGGGTCAATGTGAGCTACGGATGTGGTTTTGAGCCAAGAGTGATTTGATTTCATATAAAATTTCAATACAAAAAATGCTTAAATTAGAGACCAAAGTTTTGAGACTGTCATAAAACGGTCTCAAATAAAGACTGATTTGAGACCGTTTTGAAACAATTACGAATTTTGAGACTGCTTTCACTTTAGTCTTTAATTTTATGTATTCAGACCATTTAGAAACCGTACTGGTGGTCTCTAACCCGAAATTAAATTTCTGATTTTAAATTTTGTTTTGAGACCGCATTAGCGGTCTTTAATTGGTATTAAGAATTTCAATTCCCAAATTTTATTTTGACCGCCATTTTTGCCCTCTCATTTAGAGACCGTTTTGTGAATACGGTCTTTAACCCGTTTATAAACCTGTTTGTAACCCGTCTATAAACCCTAATTCATTTGTACCGTCTCTTTCACTTTCACCCTACGCAATTTCTCACGACACTCACTCGCGATTCTCTCTTGCTCTCCCGCCGAGACTGGAGCTGACAAATCGGACTGCCCGGCCCAGCCCATCGAGCCAAGCGATGTTCGTGGACTGGGTCGGACCGGCCCATGAATTAGTCAGACCTATAAAATGTGAGTCCAGTCTAGCCCACTGGGCTAGCGGGCCGGCCCATCCCATGAAATAATTTTAAAAAATAATATGTTTAGCAAAAATTATACTCAGTATATATAAATCTTGTATTGGTCACATACTCACATATAATTGTTATTTATACAAATAATTATAATTAAAAATATGCAATACTAATGTATTAACTATACATAATTCATAAACGGTTTATCAGTATAACATTACACTATATAACAACTTCAAATAAAATTATAAATAATTCATAAGTTCAAATTTCAAAGTCAAAATAAAATAAAAACACAATAATATTTAAATATAAAATACTTTACTTATTTTAATTATCTTTTTGCCTAAAGAAAAAAATATTGATGGGGCCAAACAGGTTGTCCATGGGCCGACGGGCCAAATTCAGCCTAGCCCATTAGACCCACCGGACCCATCGGGTCGGGCCTAAATTGTCGGCTCTAGTCGCGACGACTTCGACTACGTCCCTGTTCTCAAGACGATATCGCTGATGCCGCCTCTTCGTCGTCGCGTGTTGATTATCAACCGTCTCCATCGAATTTAAGTCAAGGTAATTTTTGGGTTTTTCTGTTTTGAGATTCTGTTTTAAAGAATTGATACTAGAATATTAAAAGATGAGAGAAATAAATTGATGAGAAAAAATATTAGATATGAGTATGAGATTAAATATAATAAAATAATAAATAAAGTATAAGTGATAATGATTGAAAAAGAGAAAGAGAGAAGAGAAAAAATAATATGAAAAAAAAAATTGAATGAGAACTTATTGTGGAATTTATAGTGGGATGGAGAGAGTATATAATAAATAAATTAATTAATACATATATAATTAATTTTAAAAATTACACAAGACAATTACTTGTCAAAGTGGTGGGTGTCATCCACCCAGAATCAATTCCCACCAAGACCAAATAAATGGTCATTTAAATAAAGTGGGTGTGGGTTCGGGTCGGGTGTGGGTTCAGTTTGTCCGGGTGGGTCAGGGTTCGAGACTGTATGTGGCGGTCTCTGAATTAAAGACCGTTTTGAGACCGTCTCAGGGCCCGAAAAATGTTCGGGTCGACCGAAAAAAGTTTGCGGTCTACAATTTAGAGACCTAGAAAAATCGGTCTATAATTTGAGACCGATACACGAAAACGGTCTCAAAATATTTGAAACGGACGTAATAGTGACCAACCAAAAACGGTCTCTAATGCGTTTAGAGACCATTTTTACGGTCTCTAATCGGTTGTTAATTGAGGTGTTTTTTGTAGTGTTTGATGTTGCACACTCGAAAAAAGAGGTGTGAATTATTCTCCTTAGCCGCCTTGCATAGATGCATTAGAGACCATTTTTACGGTCTCTAATCGATTGTTAATTGAGGTGTTTTTTGTTGTGTTTGATGTTGCACACTCGAAAAAAGAGATGTGAATTATTCTCCATAGCCGCCTTGCATAGATTACACCTTGCTTGCTCGGTACTAATATTGATTCCACATTTCTTCACATTATATGTCGTGTCAAGTCTTTTCCTGATTGTTTTTCATGTCGTAATCGACGATTTATGTGGTGCGTGCAAAGTCTGTTAAAAACCTTCGTTTCATTGTTCTTTATTTTCGGTTGATTTGATTTTGTCGTCAACAAATGGTGGTGCTATGTTCCACCTTCATACGTCTTGTCGTGTTTGTTGCAATTTATACATGTCGATTAGATTTATTAGCTCCAAAGCATTCCAGATTATTTATTTGTGAAATTACGCTCCCATTTCCATTTCCACTTCCACACCCACACACTCTCAACCCATCTACCAATTTCACTTAACTCTCTTTTTATATACCAATTTTGTGCAACCTAGAAAATTTATTTTTTTAAGTATCTCCACACCCGCCCAATTATGAAGCCAAAACTTTGATTCTCCCGCATCTCCAACCATGCACTCGTATAAACTCCTTTCTCATGCCCCTTACTCCCCACCACATTTGGTCCCTCAAAAATCTCACATAAATCTGTCCACTACCCCAACCCTCTAATATTGGCTCCTCAACCATCATTTCAAATTCCCTCTACATCTAAACCCCATTATTTTGATTTAAAATTTTTAATCCATAACTTGTTTTCCTCTAACAAAAACTTCCAAATTCATTTCTGCAGAGCTATATTAAATATATTTATACCCCCACTCCTAGACCTTTTTTTTTCTACATTTCTACATATATCACACCACCTAATTCAAATACGGAGTACAATATTTTTTTCATTTCGTCATTTCGATCCTCGCGTCCTATATCCCTCACTACTAAACCCCCGTATAATGAGTATTTACTCATTTCGTTGCCTAATTAATTAATTTTTCATTTTGTCGTTTAGGTCTGTTCTTACTATTTTTCTCAAGCCTAAAATAGTTATTAAAAAAAAAAAAAAACTCAACTCTTTTAAATTATCTTTTTTTAAAGATCTAAAAATTACATTAGACGTCACTAATTTATTACTCATAATACTTAATTTATTATTCTACTTTATTACACATAGACTTTCATATCCTTTATTTCATTACATAAAAATACAAGTAAACAACTTACCCATTAAAAATCATTTTCAAAAGCAATAAGATCTTAAATAGGGGGTGGAAAGAGTAATATTTAATGCTGAAATTTTTAAAAGTTGAAATTATTTTGAACATTACTCTTAAATTCTAATACTAAACTTAAATTTAAATTATTGTCGATTTCAATTAAGTTATAGATATAAATACTAAACTTCAAGTTTTCAAAAAAAAAAAAAATACTAAACTTCAAGTTCTTTTGGTATATATATATAAGCCCTTTTTGTTTCGAATCAAATATTCAAATCACTTAATTATTTTAATTAAAAAAAACTCTCTTAAAGTGTTGTATATTAATACAAAGGGAACTTATGTTACAATTTCATTTAATTGTTATGGACATGTAATAGTTTTTACAAGGATTTTCCAAGATCCAAAATTCATATGATCAACCTATTAATATTAATTTTTATTAGCCTATTTTTTTTTATATAAGTCTTTTATTTGTCTATTACTTTCTCCGTCCCGCAATTACTTTCACACTTTCCTTTTCGGGACGTCCCACAATAACTTTCACACCCTTAAAATGGAAAGTCCTTTATAAACTCCACCCTCACAATATTCTCAATTTTACACAAATGTCATTACTTTTTCTCCACACATACCAAAAGTCAACTCATTTCTTTACTTTATACATAAAAGTTTACAAAATTACCCCTCAAAATCCCCACTAAATTCTCTTTTCTTATTTTGTGGGCCTCTTCACACGTGAAAGAAATCACGGGACCGGAGGGAGTAATATTTTGTACTCGATTAGTATTAAATTTGTATGAAAGAAAGCAAAGGGCCAAAAAGAAAAGGAAAAAATGGGACAGCTACATGTGGGAGGGGGTGTGTTGACGAGTGGGTGTCAGCGTGTCACCATTGACTGGGATCCCACCCTACAATACATTTTCTTATCTAAAGTCAATGTCACCAAGTCTCACGTGTACCGTTCAATTGTGCGGTAATGTAAAATTAATTTTAAATAAATATAATACCCCCTCCGTCCGCCTATAAGCTTCACGTTATTTTTTGACACAGAGATTAAAAAAAGTGATTAAATAATAGATATAGTACAAGTGATGTGATTGAGAGAGGAGAGAGATAGAGAGAAAAAGTAAGATATAAAGTGAAGTGTAGGAAAAAATATTTAATTTTATTATTTTGAATATTATTGATTGTGTATATTAAAATGTAATAATGATTTTAACTTAAACTTATAAGTTATTGTTCTCTCCATTTCGATGAGAGTTATTCATGAGTTTTGAACATACAGATTAAGATGTATTAGAAGTGATGTGATTGAGAAATAGAAAAATATAATGAAATGTGAGAGATAATAGTTTGTCGATAATAAAATGTGTAGATTACAACATTGAGATGGACGAAAAATGAAAGTTTGATGATTTTCACTGGAACGGAGGAAGTAATTAAAAAAGTTTTTTTTTTTTTTTTTTTTTATCTACATATGAGACTTGGGGTGTGTTTGCAAGTAATAGTGATTGATTCAAAGTGATTAAAATTGATTTTTATAGTAAAATTGAAAGTATGTAATTGATGCGGCCTAAAAATGTCGTTCAATAAGAAGTCGACACGTGTATAAAGGATAAGATGAAAGAGAAGATATGGGATTATGGAAGGGGCTCTGGATAAAGAATCTCTTCTGGAAGTCCCTCCGGAGGGAGCTCCTGGAGGTCCTCCCGGAGAGACTTATCTGGAGGACCTGATCTTGATATGAATTGGTAAACCGAGAATATAGGAGATCTCCACATGAATCGGACTAAGACTGACCAAAGAAAGATTCTTCCCTCCTTCATTTTAGTGGAAGGAGTCCACTAGGGGGAGTGGCCCCGGTCTTTTCGGAAGTAGAGGAGAAGTGGTGACCTTGTCAACACAGCAAGGCTGGGTCCAAAGGTTGCTCCGAAATATAAGGAAGCTGTAACCTCCCCTTAAGAGGAAGTCCTCTATAAATAGGTAAAGCAAGATACATTTCGAGGTTAGACTTTCTGACCTTTACTAAACTTGATACATTTCGTACAAAACGTACTTTTGATATTATTTGAGAGCCTGATTTGATAAAACAAGGATCTCGAGGTCCTTGTGATATATTAAAAGCCCTATACTGACTTGAGCGTCGGAGCGTCCGCACCGGAGCCCCCTCCGGTGTGTCTTTTGCAGGTTCCTGGAGGATCATTCCAGCGGAAGCAGTGTACCCAAATCAGGTCTAAGCACTCGGGAATTTGGATATCTGACCCCGAGGATATATAATCTGACCGTGCAATTTTTGGCACATCAATGGCGCCGTATGTGGGAACGATTTAAAAGATTTTCTCACGAATTTATATCTGTTCGAGTGATGGAATTGGAGATGGACCATTGCTTGGTAAATTCTACGGGCAGTCCTTTGCCTAGATTTGACACAGGTTCTTCCTTAAGTTTTCTTATATATGCTGCAAATAATTTTACATGTTGGAATATAATTGCTTAATGATGCAAAGAAGCCAGATGCAATAAATGATTAACATGGACCATTGAGTGAGATTTGAGAGCAGAATTCTCAATTGTGATATCTGGTGTCATTATTAATGTCTTGATTGAGAAAGAATTGAAGGTTATATTAATGTCTTGATTTAAATGGCCATAATCAATATAGTTCTGCTAGCAGTGTGAACTTGTTCGTTTGCGAAAATTCCGTTATTGTGGAAAATGTTCATTTCTGGAATTGAAGAATAAAACGAGAAATCAAACAAGGTAGAAAGCTATTAGCATCTTGCTAAGCCCCAACTGGAGATTAATGGTGATTGTGTTGATTATGATGGGAGTAAGGTAAATTTGAATTATCTTAGGATGATATTATTAAACATATCCTAATATATGTTAAAATGAGAGATGAATGCTACGGTGATGCCTGAAATAAATTCATTGTGTTATTTTAATGAAGTGGTTTTACTGTTAATACGATTTATAATGCTATTGAAATTTCCTCTCACTCTGATTTCTCTAACATCCAAACATTGGATTTCCGCTAGTGATGAGATTTAAACTGAAATAACAATTATGAGAATTAAAATGATTGGTATTGATAACTCTTGTCCTTGGCTCAAAGTCTAAGGGGATATGACATTACGTATGGACTGTGCTGGTCAGGTTGATTTTGCTCTAAATAATATTTGATTGATAAAACTTCACACAGTGATGTATTATTATCATGGAATTATGAATATAAGGATTGTCGAACATATATGTGGAGTGTGCAATTGCCTGCTCCGAAGACTCCAGGAAGAGGCTCGAGGCACCCCTATCTCTATAGGGGGTGATATCGTTGGCACGTCTGGAGCCCTCGGGAGTGGACCTGGCAAGGAGATACCTCCAGGCACTGCAGAGGATGACAACATTTGTGCCCCTCCACGAGCAGCAGAGTATTCAGGACCCCGAGGTCCAGAATCAAAACTTAGAGGTATGAGGAAGAGTATTTAGGGCCTCGAGGTCCAAAATCTAAACGTGGGAGTACGAGGCAGAGATATGATAAGTGTATCGGTACTACAGGTTAGTACAAGTGTTTGATAGAGCCTAAAGTATTAGATCTTTTATATTAATTTGATATTGCTATGAGCATATTTTAATGATATTGACATATATGACACGAACTTATTTTTTCCATTGAATTAAGCATGATTCTCCTAAGCTTACATGATTGATACTCTAGAAACAATCTTAGAATTGAGAATTACTTGAAATCGTAGAAGCATGGGTAAGCAATTCACATGTTGAGTCTTTTGATTACTTTATGTGGTAGAATTAATGATTAGACGCGGATGATGATTATGATTTTGCACACGATTAGACGTTGATGATGATTAAACGTTGATGATGATTAATGATTAGACGCGGATGATGATTATGATTTTGCACACGATTAACATGTTTCCATATTTTAGATATAATTTCATATTACAGACCGAGCCTATCCAGGTTCTGGAGGACCTCTGGGTAGGTTCAGAAGATTCCAGATTATAGACTAAGTCTACCCAAGTTCTGGAGGACCTCTGGGTAGGTTCAGAAGATTCCAGATTATAGACTAAGTCTACTCAAGTTCTGGAGGACCTCTGGGTAGGTTCAGAAGATTCCAGATTATAGACTAAGTCTACCCAAGTTCTGGAGGACCTCTGGGTAGGTTCAGAAGATTCCAGATTATAGACTAAGTCTACCCAAGTTCTGGAGGACCTCTTTGTAGGTTCAGAAGATTCCAGATTATAGACTAAAGTCTACCCAAGTTCTGGAGGACCTCTGGGTAGGTTCAGAAGATTTCAGATTATAGGTTGATTCTATCCAAGTCCTGGAGGATTTCGGGATAAGCTCGGAAATGGAAAGTGAAGATTGAGCCTATTTAGGTCCCTAAGATCAAGGCCAATATCCCTAAACAGACAAAACGATAAGTCCGAAAACTAGAGTGGGTGAGAGGATGATTGATTACCTGAAGCGGGTAGAGAACTTAAGAATCTTCAGAGCTGAAAAGTATCTCACCCTCGAAGAGGTGAGGAAAGCCAAGAGGCTGGAGGTGAAACCAGCTAGTGGAGAGAGGAAGAGAGAATCTACAGCAAGGAGGTCCAGCCCAGAAGCTCCCCGAAACTCCGGAGGAACAGGAAACCGCAATGCTGCGGGAGGATCCCGATCTGGGCCTCGAGGGACGTTTTAGAAATATACCCAACTGAGATTGGAAACTACAGAAGTCTTGGAGGTCCTGGAGAAGTTTACCTGGTCTATGACGAATAATGAGCTCATGAGGAGGGGCTGGAGAACCTAGAAGTACTAGAGGAGCTCTAGAGAGCAAGATTACCGAAGAAAGAGCGAAGCCAAACAACGTTGAGAGGTTGGAGATTCAAGAAAAGACCATGTGAAATGAAGATGTACGAGAGATATGTGCAACCCCGGAGATGAATATTGGGGTAAGACGTTGAGACGAAGATGGGTGCTACCTGACTGGCTATGAAGCCAACTTCACCATGCGAAGCACTGGAGATCAGATTTCTACGTTCCAAAAACTGGAGGGGACAGAGTTCGAGACGGAGATTTGGATGATGGCTGCCCAGAAGCTGAGTTATGGGGTTTGAGACCCAGACTTCGAGAAGATAAGAGTGATGACAGACCTTTTTACAAGATCCTACGCTTGAAGTGGCTGAGTAACGCTATAGAATTAAGGAAGAGATGAAACGAGTATCTAGGACCCCGAGGTCCAAGATCCAGATAAGGAGAGATGAGGCGAGTATCCAGGACCCCGAGGTCCGGGACCTAGAGGTGATGATGTGACTGATGTGTGCCAAATGAGTCCAGGATAATTAAGAATGTGGAGGAGCTCGACGGAGCATGATCCAAATAATTATGGAAGAAAGATGAGTATTCGGGGTTGAGAACTGAACACGAGAAGAACTACAAAGAGGATCTTATGCAAATGATCCAGATTCAAGTGGGATGAATAATATCAGAAAACATTTGAGGAGTTGAAGCTCCACCGAGCCCAGTTGCTGAAGCTGACCAAACCCTCCCTAAGGTGCTGAAATTTGATATTCAAAAGTTGAGAAGAGCTGAATAAAGGACCAGCCCCTGCAGCTTCTGGAGAAGCTCGAGCTTTGCGGTTAAGATACCACATCTTGGGTGGCCAATTATACAAGCGATCGTTGACCCATCCCTATCTAAGATGTCTCCCGAAGGAGATTACGTGATAAAAGAAACCCATGAAGGATGAGCAGGTAGTCACGAGGGCTACAAGGCTACTGTAAAGAAGGATATACCCAAGAGTCGATCTATTAGGTGAGTAAGATCATCTAGGGTGTTGAGATGCGACATTCGGAGACGAGCATGATGACGGACCTTGCAAATGCCTTACACTTCGATGCTTAAAGGGGGTGATGAAGGGTCTAGGCCTACTACCTCCGAGATGCTGATATGGAGCCACGTAAGTGAAAAGTGTATATTTTATTTTAGATTTTACTTTGTGATATGATATGAGTTACCTAGGCGTAGTTGTTTAGAGCATAAAACCTCGAAGCATATGAGCATTTGCTAAGGCTTCAGAAATGATTGATTTGAGAAATGCTAAGGTGATTACTTAGGAGAATTTCGTGATTGAATCGAGAGAATGATTGAGAATTTAGGCATGGTTAAGAACGTGTTTCTCACCCTACTCTAAATCCAAGCGGATTACTTGAACTTGAAAGGTCTTGATATGATCAACACCTTGAACTGAGAGTGAGAAACACTCAGAGGCCTAGAGGCCGAGGAGCTCCAGAGAGCCCTCACCATGTTTGAGACCCAAGAGGGTTAATCAATGAAATGAGAAGATTTTATGAATTAAAATCTTTTGAATAAGAGTGAGAAACACTCGGAAGCCTAGAGGCCGAGGTGCTCCAGAGAGCCCTCACCTTACTTAAGACCCAAGAGGGTTAATCAATGAAATGAGAAGATTTTATGAATTAAAATCTTTTAAGAATAAGAGTGAGAAACACTCAGAGGCCTAGAGGCCAAGGTGCTCCAGAGAGCCCTCATCTTACTCGAGACCCAAGTGGGTTACTGAAATGAGAAGATTCTATGAATTAGAATCTTTTAAGAATAAGAGTGAAAAACACTCAGAGGCCTAGGGGCCGAGGTGCTCCAGAGAGCCCTCATCCTACTCGAGACCCAAGTGGGTTACTGAAATGAGAAGATTTTATGAATTAAAATCTTTTAAGAATAAGAGTGAGAAACACTCAGAGGCCCAGAGGCCGAGGTGCTCCAGAGAGCCCTCATCTTACTTGAGACCCAAGAGGGTTAATTAATGAAATGAGAAGATTTTATGGTTTAAAATCTTTTAAGAATAAGAGTGAGAAACACTCAGAGGCCTAGAGGCCGAGGTGCTCCAGAGAGCCCTCATCTTACTCGAGACCCAAGTGGGTTACTGAAATGAGAAGATTCTATGAATTAGAATCTTTTAAGAATAAGAGTGAGAAACACTCAGAGGCCTAGGGGCCGAGGTGCTCCAGAGAGCCCTCATCCTACTCGAGACCCAAGTGGGTTACTGAAATGAGAAGATTTTATGAATTAAAATCTTTTAAGAATAAGAGTGAGAAACACTCAGAGGCCCAGAGGCCGAGGTGCTCCGAAGAGCCCTCATCTTACTTGAGACCCAAGAGGGTTAATTAATGAAATGAGAAGATTTTATGGTTTAAAATCTTTTAAGAATAAGAGTGAGAAACACTCAGAGGCCTAGAGGCCGAGGTGCTCCAGAGAGCCCTCATCTTACTCGAGACCCAAGTGGGTTACTGAAATGAGAAGATTTTATGAATTAAAATCTTTTAAGAATAAGAGTGAGAGACACTCAGAGGCCTAGAGGCCGAGGTGCGCCAGAGAGCCCTCATCCTACTCGAGACCCAAGTGGGTTAATGAAATGAGAAAATTTTAATCTTTTAAGAATGAGGGTGAGACACACTCAGAGGCCTAGAGGCCGAGGTGCTCCGAAGAGCCCTCATCTTACTTGAGACCCAAGAGGGTTAATTAATGGAATGGGAAGATTTTTGTGAATCAAAGTCTTTTAAGTACAAGAAGGTGAAACACTTAGAGGCCTAGAGGCCGAGGTGCTCCAGAGAGACCTCACCTTACTTGAGACCCAAGAGGGTTAATCAACGAAATGAGAAGATTTTTGTGAATCAAAATCTTTTAAGAATGAGAGTGAGAGACACTCAGAGGCCTAGAGGCCGGGGAGCTACAGAGAGCCCCTCACCATACTTGAGACCCAAAAGGGTTATTCAATGAAAAGAAAGATTTTATAAATAAAAATCTTTTAAGAATGAGAGTGAGAGACACTCAGAGGCCTAGAGGCCGAGGAGCTACAGAGAGCCCCTCACCATACTTAAGACCCAAAAGGGTTACTCAATGAAAAGAAATATTTTATGAATCAAAATCTTTTAAACGAAAGTGAGAGACACTTGGAGGCCCAGAGACCAAAGAGAGCTGGGGAGCATCTCCCCATAACCAAGACCCAAGATGGTTACTTAGAAAACAAAAATTTTGCAAGCCAAAGTCATTTGCCGAGACCCTGTTTAAAAAACGAAAGAAATGATAAATATAAGTCTGGAAGTCAAGGAAAACCTCTTCGAGCCACCTGAAACTAGAGGTGATCCCTTGAAAGGGTGAGAGGTTCCATGAATTTCTTGAGAAAATTCTTGGAAGGTTATGCAACCAAGAGACGATAATGGTGCAACCTACAAGACCAATAAGGGGGTTAGGATCGAGGCTTCTCCTCGAGAAACTAGCAAGAGAGAGAAAATTGCGACTGTGTGGGACCCAAGCGCAGAAATCGAAAAATCCTTCAGAACTGGGGGCGGGAAAATTTTTTGGAGGAGAGCATTTTCGAAATTCCTCTCCAAAGCAAGAATAATACACGTCTCTCCAGAAACGCCTCTGTGCTAGACTCACTTGAATTTTCTACTCTCACAAAAGATATACTCCTTTTACGAGAGTATGGGGGGAGTAGATGATGCGGCCTAAAAATGTCGTTCAATAAGAAGTCGACACGTGTATAAAGGATAAGATGAAAGAGAAGATATGGGATTATGGAAGGGGCTCTGGATAAAGAATCCCTTCTGGAAGTCCCTCCGGAGGGAGCTCCTGGAGGTCCTCCCAGAGAGACTTATCTGGAGGACCTGATCTTGATATGAATTGGTAAACCGAGAATATAGGAGATCTCCACATGAATCAGACTAAGACTGACCAAAGAAAGATTCTTCCCTCCTTCATTTTAGTGGAAGGAGTCCACTAGGGGGAGTGGCCCCGGTCTTTCCGGAAGTAGAGGAGAAGTGGTGACCTTGTCAACACAGCAAGGCTGGGTCCAAAGGTTGCTCCGAAATATAAGGAAGGTGTAACCTCCCCTTAAGAGGAAGTCCTCTATAAATAGGTAAAGCAAGATACATTTCGAGGTTAGACTTTCTGACCTTTACTAAACTTGATACATTTCGTACAAAACGTACTTTTGATATTATTTGAGAGCCTGATTTGATAAAACAAGGATCTCGAGGTCCTTGTGATATATTAAAAGCCCTATACTGACTTGAGCGTCGGAGCGTCCGCACCGGAGCCCCCTCCGGTATGTCTTTTGCAGGTTCCTGGAGGATCATTCCAGCGGAAGCAGTGTACCCAAATCAGGTCTAAGCACTCGGGAATTTGGATATCTGACCCCGAGGATATATAATCTGACCGTGCAATTTTCTGCACATTAGTAATGTTTTAAAATTAAGCACTTCTAATCAATTTTTTATATGTTGTTTTTTTAAAAGGAAGGTGAATTGCAATTTTTTTTTTTTTTTCACATTTTTATAATTTTACAAAAAACACCCTCATTACATTTAAATAAATAATGGGTAAGAATAAAATATTATTTAAATTGTGAGGATAAAATTGTAAAATTAGTTAGTGTAATGATTAGAAGCACTTAGAAGCGGTTAGAAGCATGGGAAAGGGTGCTTCACCAAAACTGCTTTTAAGTAATTAATTTAATCACTTACTTGTGTTTGCAAATACTTCAAAAGTGATTGTATTTAAAAAAGAAGTGATTTTAAACACATAGTAGTGCTTGCAAACACCCACTTAGTGTCTCCATCCCTCCCAGTAAAAGCTGCTAAACTTTCTTTTTTCGTTTGTTTTAAAACAAAAACTATGTTATAACCACCCATTCAACATTTTTTTTTTGTACTTTTGTTTAGTTCCACCACTATCTATGTGTCATAGAAATGTCATTATTAATTCTTTGGGGAAAGAATAAGCGGCCCAGAGTTGGCTCTGCGTAGGAGTGGCCATTCTGAAATTTACACGCTAAGTTTAAGACAGAGTCTCGTATATTTTAAAAATCCTACTAACACAATATGAATATAAAAAATATTTCGTGTCCATGTGATATGACACAATTTGATATTGTTTTCGCCCGCAAAAGTTTATCAATAGTATCACAACACAATAAGATTAGATTCGTACAAATACGCATAATAAAATTTTTGTTCAATCTCGTTCCCCTCAATTTTTTTATGAGCCTAGTTTACAAAAGTATTATAGTGAACTTATTTTATTGTTTAGCATGTACGTATAGTTCTCAAACAAGTTAATGATCGAGGGTAAGAAGTAGAGGGATCAATTAAGTATACTACTTTTTAACAAAAAAAAAAAAAAATTGTGAACAATTGAGTTGCTAAATTAGTGAAATAAGGCCGTTAAAAGATAAAAGGGTGTGTTTTATCAGAATGTTGTCTAGAGTGTTGATACAAATCCGACAACAATCTATAACGAAAGACTTAAAAATTTACAAACAGAATTCAAAATTAATATAGACTATGGATAAATCTATACGTGTCTCACGACAGAAACTTCACTATAACAAGTAGTGATACAAATTACAATCTTAATTATAAAATTTGGAAACTACAATCTTTACAAAAGATTTGAAAAACAACCTAGTCGAATAATATGAAACTACTAATATACTCATGTCCTAGTCAAATAAGAATAATAAATGTGTTGATAGGGGGTCCAAGAATTTATCAAACTTTGAGAAGAAAACACAAGTTTGTAAATTACATGGAAATAGTAAAAGCATACAATTAAAAAAGCATATTAAACAAATCTTCATGGATTTCATTAAATAGAGTACAAGATGTACTTAAATTGAAACAAATACAGCAGAAGCTAATTAACATGCTAACTTTCATAAATACATATTATTATCAACGAAACAAAATATGAAAATTTTAAAATTATATACTCCGTACTAATTTAATGGCCACCAAAAGCCAAAAGTTAGTGGTTTAGTCTTGATTTCATAAACAAAGTTGAAAAGGTGCTTCTTTCTGGTCCTCATTTTTCAAAGCAATTTCACATGTTTTTGTGGGCATGTTTCTATTTTTTCGGCAATAAAGCTCTACTTCATATGTTTAGTAATTAGTACACGTATTATAATGATTTATTTCTTTTTAGATTACTTGGTTTATTGATTTATAAATATAATACGAATATGATTTTTAAGAAAATAAATTAAATTCATCACTCAATTCATATCATGCTAGCTCGAACAATATATAACGAGGAACAACTTTGTAAATTTTCACGATAACTTTTACATTCTCAAAGTGAAATACTTTTTATATACTAAATTTAATGATATTCAATTTGTTAGATCACAAACAGACTCGTTAGTGAGTTCGTGAATTAACTCATACACGTACGTTATAATTAATAATTTTACGTAAGTATATAATTTTCACATTTATTATATATAATAAATTTAAAATTTTGTAATTAAACTTTTTTTAAATAAAGAATAATTGAAAGTATTTAATTAAATAAAATTATAGTAGAATTTATCATATGCATATAGTTTTAAGAATTTATACTCTTATTTTTGTAAATAATTAATAAATAAATAAATTTATAAATGATATTGTTAAGCTTGATTAAACTTGTTTAATGTTACACTTGAATTTTAATGTTCAATTTACCTCTAATTTAATATTTAATTCAACATTTAACTCAATTAATTGGAGTTTAATTTATCACTTCTCGATTAATTTGGTTCATTTTCGATTTCATGTTCGTTTTCTAGTATATATATAGTGTTTATAAATTAAGAAATGGAATAAAATAAATATCAGTTATGATTTCGAAATACTTAATTTGGAGTTTGCAGTGGAAAGGTGACAGTGACACACTGGTTCGCAAAGCCATTTGATCCATACGTTTTAGAAAGTAGAAATTATACTTCTTCAATTACAAGGGGGCAACACTTTGTAGAATGATTGAAGTACATATATATATTCCCTATTATTTTATGCATCTTTTTATAATAAAACAAAAACACCCATAATTACACTTGTTATTCTAGGTAATACGAGTACTTGAGGTTTGTGTTCGGCTAACTCAGTTCAATTACATTGACGAATGAAAAAATAAGTTTGACTTGCTAAAGAGTCTAACAAGACTATTGAGCTAAACAAATTAAAATTAAAATATTAGATATTGAGTTTAACGAGTTGAATTCGAACCAACAATAAATTGAGTATCTAACGAGCTCGAACCTACTCTTTACTTTCTTAAAAATCTTTTTTAACCATCTCTTATTTACACCACATGTTATTATTTTAAAAATAAAATAAAAAAATCTAAAAATACTCATATTATTCCTCCTATAAAGTAATTTTCTCACTTTTAATACTAATAAACAGTTTCTACATTAAAATTCGTACAAATAATAAATATTCAATTAATAATGGGACGAATGAAGTAATAAATAGGAGTAAAAGAGAAGTGATAACCGTACCCATAAAAAAACACTCCAATTATGAGAATTTATGGGGTTTGACTATTTACACCTCCATTTCAGATAGATGCACTCCCCCTAAAATTGGACCACACCCCTTTAATTGTCATAAATGTACTTTCCTCTTAAAAATTTATATTACTATAGGGCTAGTCTTGGGTGAGACCGTCTCACGGAATGAGATCCGTGAGACGGCCCTTACATATAAAAAGTGATAATATTTGAGCAAAAAGTGATAGTGTTTAAGTAAAAAGTGATAGTCACTTTTGTTAAAAATATTATCACTTTTTTACTTAAACATTATCACTTTTTTTACAAACTAAAATCTGAAAAAAAAAAATATGGGTTATCCTACCCAAAATTTTGAAATATGGGTTAAAAGGATCCGTCTCACAGAAAAAGATTCGTGAGACGGTCTCACACAAGTTTTTGCCATTACTATACACACTCCAAAACCTAATTCCCAACATCAAACACTAATTTCTCCTTCACCTTCATCTCTCCCCCAAACCACCCAACCGCCGGCGCCGGTACCCGAAGCCCCCGCTGTCGCGACCAGTCCTCCCAGCCGCCCTCGCGGCCCCCACCCCGTCGCGTCCCCGCCCCCTCCCCTCGCTGCTGATTTTCTGTATTTTCATCTCCCCACCCTCGATTCCGCCCACCCCCACTCTCGATCGGCGGTCTCCCTCTCCCCTCCCTCAATTCCGGCCACCCCACCCAGGTTTGTGCATCGGTCTCCCTCTCCCTCCCTCGATTCAACCGCATTTTTGGGTTAGAGTTTTCTGTAGAAAATCTGCTGAAAACCTTTTTTTTTTAATTTTCGACTATATAATGTCGACCAAATTCACACTCGTCGACAAATTGTTGTCGACGGAAGGGTATATGGTCGACACTGGTTGGTCGAATTTTTTTTTAAAAATTGTAATTTTTCCAAGTATATATAAATTGGAATTTCTAAATAATTTTTGGTTTGGTGGTCATCGAAATTGGTGTCGACGGCGGCCGGAAGTAGTAGTTTAGGGGAAAGGTGAAAGGAATAACAATAGGGGGGGTGAGGTCAATAGAGGAGTTGCATCTAGTATGCTGTATTTTAGTGAAGGGTATTTTTGATTTTTTGTCCTATTATTTTATTAATAAACTGATTGGGGGAGTACATCTATCTAAAATGAAGGTGTAAATAGTCGGACCCGAATTTATGTTGCATGACTTGGGCCTAGTACTTGGCCACCTGGGCCTTTTTTTCCTCTTTAATTCGCTCGAGACCACCTCACACTTTTATCGTGCCCCCCTATATCTTTAAAATATTTTTAATATTACTTGAATTACATAAAAAAAAAAAAATATAATATCAAAATGTAAGAAGTCAAAATATATAAGTATAATAAATTATAAAAAATAATATAATCAATTTAAACACAAAATTCATACACAATTTTTGACTTATTATCTTCAATTCTCAATCCGATCCAATCCATGAGATGAAAAGCCTTGAATTGTTAATTTAAAAAAAAAAAAAAAAAAACTTGTTTTGTCAGGTTAACAGACACTCTCCATGGTTGTCCGTAGAGATCATAAAGAAGGGAGCATAGATATTATGTGAAATATATTACTTACACTCAAGTACAAGCATAAATACAAATACAATATGATTGACGAGGTCAAATACAATCGATGTTGGAATTATTTTAGAACATGTCTAATGTAATCCCCCCAGCCTTTCCTAGTCCTTCGTGTTGGGTCGAGTTACCCTCTATTGTGGATGATCTTTCTGGTGTTGCTTACTCATGTAATTAAATAAATTGATGATATTTTCTTAAAAAAAAAAAAGTTTAACGTAATGCCCGGGCCTAAAGTAACGTACACATATATACATATATATAAGGAATAAAAGAAATTTGTATGAATTGTGCTCATATTTTCGCATCTAACAAATTAAAATATTAAATGATTTAGGATCTGGAATCTATTACGCACAGTTATGAGACTCCAAAAGGAAAGTGGACGTGAAACTGGGTTCACTTTATGATATGTCAAAACACTTCAGTAGTAAAATTCTAAAATTTTTGTTAAGTAATTGTATTTTTTTTTTTTGAGGGCACATATTAATGAAAATGTAATTAATATGTTATAATTAATAATGCAATAATTATTTAGTAAGTAACTACATAATGATTAATGTGTTCTATAGGATGTTTTATTCAATGATAATTTTGTTTGTGAATTTTTGTCAAAAAAAAAAAAAACAGAGTGAATAGATGTATTATATGTAGAACCGCTGAAATGACCCAACCGTTGGGTCAGCCCATCCCGCCATTAAAAAATACGGATTGGGCTCAATTTTTCTCAGCCCATTAAAAAGCGGGCCTATAGGAATCGCCACGTTTGAACCGTGGATTTTTGCGGGTTGGGGGTGGGCCAACCCGCCTTTTTATTTTTTTAATAAAAAATTAGTAATATTATTATTCTATTATTATAATTAATTTAATATTATAGAAAAATAACAAAAGTTAGCAACATCATTAAAATTTGGACTAGTCTTTGGGTGAGACCGTTTCACAGAATGCCACAAGTATTTACCTTAAAATCTTGGGTGAGACCGTCTCACGGAATGAGATCCGTGAGACGGGTCTCCCTTAACCATCATATAAAAAGTGATAATGTTTGAATAAAAAATGATAATGTTTAAGTAAAAAGTGATAGTCACTTTTATTAAAAACATTATCAGTTTTTAATTAAACACTATCACTTTTTTTTACAAACAAAAAATCTGAAAAAAAAAAGGATTATCCTACCTAAAATTTTCAAATATGGGTTAAAAGTGTGCACATATTAAATTTAAACAACAAAAACTTAACACTTATAAGAGTATGATTGATATGGTGGAATAGTCTAGGAATGAAATAACCATTCATGGTTCTATTCCAAATTTTATGATTGATATGATTTTTGGAATGAAATCGTCATTCCCTCATTATTCCATAGGGAATGATGATTCACAAAGGTATGGAATTGTGATTCCTTCCCACCCACACGGGTTTAGCTAAGAAATCAATTTTTTAATAAATAATTAATAAAAATAATATTACTCTTATTTAATAATAAAAATACAAATTTATATTTAATGAAAATATTAATATAATATATAATCTCAAGAATAAAAATAATAATATAATTAGTCGAGCTCAATTTTTAACTCGACAATGTTATCGAGCCGAGCTTGGCTCAGCTCGATAAGAGCTCGAGTCGAGCTCGAACCTCAAATACTCGGCTCGAATAACAGCTCTACCCATGATATCAGATTGTCAACGTCCATTCTCATAATCAGGGAGAAGGAGAGGTTCTGGATACATCAGGGTTTCGAAACCCAATGACATCGAATTGCGAACATCCATCCACCCTGATCGAGGGGAGGAGTGGTCTGATCAGGGTCTCGAGACCCGTGGGGGTGGCTTTCATGAACATCCATCGAACTAATCTAGGACGTGGAGAGGTTCTCACCAAATTAGGTACAAAACGTAGCTCCCTTGATCTGTTCAACAAGGCCTAGATTCTTGTCCACTGCCCACTAGGCCTAGTCAAACATCAACCCCTTAGTGGGCAACAACCCCATTACTTTCTCTACTACTGGAATTCAACTCCGATAATTTTGGGGCAAGTCAAGGAGTCAGCCCCATTCAACTGGGCTTAAGCCCAATTCCCTACAAACCTATTAAAACGTGGGTCTGGGCCTGGTTAGGTCCTGGGCCTCGAGGCCCAAGGGAGGTCCCAACCCATATAATATGGCCCGTATTCGGGGTATCGATCTTAGTGGGCCCTACTTATCATAGTATGGGCCTAAATCATATAAATTGTATATAATTAAAGAAATGAATGAACGAATAACATATAAATATATTCCACGTGTCACTGCCTCATAGGACGACACATTTTGGCCGCATCAGATATCAATATCGACATCGTTATTTATGGATATTTTACGATATATCCGCGATACTCGGAAAAAAATACATTAGACCCCAATATCCATATCACAATATCCAAATTTGCGAAATATCCGCGATATTTTCATCCTTGGATGCAGTTGAATGTGGTTCCTAATGTTACTATAACGTGTTGATGCGTGGTTATTGCCTATTGGGACAAGTGGATGAAGCTATGGAGGTTTTCAATTCCATGTCTACCAATGGTGTAGCTCCTAATACTCGCAGCTATAACACTCTAGTTGATGGATATTGCACCGTGAGCATGGGCTAGTTTTGGGTGAGACCGTCTCACGGAATGAGATATGTGAGACGGATCTCCCTTAACCCTCATGTAAAAAGTGATAATGTTTGAATAAAAAGTGATAATGGTTAAGTAAAGAGTGATAGTCACTTTTATTAAAAACATTATCACTTTTTAATTAAACACTATCACTTTTTTTACAAATAAAAATTCTGAAAAAAAAGAGATTATCCTAATCAAAATTTTAAAATATGAATTAAAAGGGATTCGTCTCACAAATCTTTATTCGTGGGACGGTCTCACACAAAATTTTGCCTTTCAACAATTATTTCACTAACGTCATGAATTTAACGTAGAAAATGGATACTTCATTATATGTATTTTTTTTAGTATAGCAATTATTATGTATTGAATCCAAATTATTTACTTCATTTTTTACATAAAAAAATTATGCTCTATTCAAATGAAAATTATAAAAATGGACTAAAGGAGTATATTTTTGCAGAATTATTTTTTAAATACTAACAAAAGATTTTATCTCCAATAAAGTTAAATTACTCATTTTATCCCTACTAAAATATCACTTTAGCACCTTTAATATCAATAAACAATTCTTACATTAGGCAATAGAATAACTTTACATTGTCCCTGATGCGGTTTAGAGAGAAGGGAGAGTTTCTCTCTCTAGAGAGTTGCTCCTCCCTTTCTCCACCGGTCTCCGCTGTCGATCCATCGTAGATCCTCGTTCATGGTGCCGTCATCGTCTTTGATTCCTTTGTTGTCTTTTCGTCCTGTGGGCTTTCTGCTTTTCTTCGAGCTTTTCTGGTATTTTTGTTTTTCGCTAGATCTGATTTGTAGATCTGCTAGATCTGAGTTTAGATCTACAAATCTAAGTTTAGATCTACAGATTTGAGTTGTAGATCTGCATATCTGAGTTGTATTCTCTTCTTTGTGTTTCTTAGATCTGCAGATCTGAGTTGTTGTTCTTCTATGAGTTTCTTAGATCTACAGATCTGAGTTGTAGTTCGTCTATGAGTTTCTTTTTGCGGTTGAGAACTCAGATCTGTAGATTGAGTTGTAGATCTACAGATCTGGTGTTGCTTTTTGTGGGTTTTTTTTGGTTGTTGGACTCCTTGAGATTGACTTGAGAGTCCTTGGGTTTGAGATCGGATACTTGGTGGAACTTTGCCTATTTTTTTGTTTTCTATTCTTGACATGAAACACCTTAGTGTGGGGTTGTCTCGTTTAAAGATTGAAGACCTGAACATCTGGTAAGGCAAAGGAAAACTCGTCTTTCCTCTTCTCTCGATTGAAGTGGACGGCGATATCCGCAGTGATTTGAAGATCAAGATCTTAGTTCGTGATTTGTAATTTTATCTGATGATCTTGTAACCCCACCCCTCCAAAAAAAAAAAAAAAAAAATTCTTACATTATTAATAGGGTTAATTCTAAAAAAATACATCACCTTTAGTTTCCGTATCAATTTAATCACAATCTTCACGATTATTATAAAAAAAATCACAACCTTTTATTGTGTTGCAATTCAATACACGTTATTTTCCTCCAGCAAAAAATTGATGATGTGACTTGTCGGAGCTTGCCACGTCGAATTAAACATGTTTTTAATTTCCACGTTGAATAACACTTTTTTAAAAAATAAATAAACTAAGGCTTCTTCTCCACTGTACTGTCAAACAAAAAAAAAACACACGCTTCTTCTTCTCATCGGTTCAAAAAGCCCCAAATCAAGAGAGAGAACCTAGCCCTAACAAAAAAAAAAAAAAACGTTGGATTCATTGCTTAAGGAGATGCTTTTTATGTTCTGTTTTGAGTTTTGCAAACTTGGAATATGCCAATATCAACACAATAAATAGTAGGGCTATTGTGAGAGTGTACATGTTATAATTGATGCATTGTTACACCTACTTACTTATAACCTAGTGGTACTACCTAGCCTTTTCTACGCCAGTGTCCTGGATTTCACAAATTCATACCAGTATTTTAAAAAAAAGAGGGTGCTTCGAGGGCGAGGACAACCAGTGACCGCTGAACACTTGTGCAACGTGCTAGCAGCACCACCTTCTAGCCACTCGATGGTAATAGCCACGCCAATATTGAACATGCAAGGCATCGGCGATTTTTTTAAACGGGGAAAATCACTGGCGAAACAACCCCAAGTATAAACCATCTTCAATTAGAGATAGGGTTTAGGGTGGGAAGAGCATGTTCAATATTGACACCACACCCTTGTTTCGAAGCCTTCTTAATTCCAAATTATAAACCTTCACAATTATTTGTAATAAAACGATGTGGGACATTTTATGGAGTTGGAAGAAGGGTAAAATGATATTGAGAGTATAAAAATCACCACCAATATAAAAGATGAGTTGTGAAAGATGTAGAAACAAGTAAAAAATAGTTTTACAGAACCCACAATATGAATCGTAAAGTAATAATGGATCAAAAATCAAGTTAGTAAATCTGTACAATTACACTGTTCCACATCAATGAGTTTTGCTGTATCCCACATCGGTTATTGAAAGAGAGAAGTAACTCTTTTGTGCACTATAAAGTAAGGGGAAGGAACGTGATACTGGGTATCTATGCGCGTGGGACGATTAACTAGTTCTGGAAATGCTCCTTTTACTTGTGAAGCCTATTAAACTGAGTTAAAATTATTGACTAGTTTGGCATCACATGAGTAAACTTATACTCTGTAAGTTTTAGGGACAAATTTAAGTTTGACGCATGAAAAGCTTATTTAAGTTTCACGCATGAAAAGCTTATAGATGGACAAATTTATACTCTGTAAGTTTTACGTAGTATAAAAAGCTTTTAGATGGACGGACGGAAATCAAAATGGCAAAATGGAACTTATAGGACCGAGAGAGTATATGATTGTAATATTTTTTCAGATTTTATCCACCGCCAATATTTAATAAATTATTGACAAAGTGGGATAGCTCAAGTGGTTAGAGCACGGTTCGAGTCATGGGGAGGGGAAAAGGGATGGGTATTTAACTTGTAACAAAAAAAAACATTTAATAAATTATTTTTTTATAATATAATAAATATATCTATTATTAATTTTTTATAATATTTATACAATACAATTGAAAATAAATAAATCGAACTACAAATAAATGCTTAATTACAACAAAGTAAAAAATGCAAATTATTTTCATAAATCGAACTACAAATAAATGCTTAATTACAACAAAGCAAAAGATGCAAATTACATAATTAATTATCAGTGTCGAATTTTTGGCATATATGCTCAATCAAGTCGTTCTTAAGAGCGGTATGAGCTTCTCTATTACGAAGTTAAAGATAAACTTGTAATGCGTTCAGTATAGTACTGAAATGACTGATCATCATTTACGGGGCAATCCACTAAAAATTAAGTGGGGTCATAATAATTTTAGTATGTGTCTCGTTCATCCTCCACTATAATATTGTGCATGACTTTTCGAAATTTGAATTGATTCACATATAGGAACTTGGTTCAAATTCGGAGAAAATTGAGAATTTTGATAATACTGAGAAAATTGAGAATTATCAGTATTAAAAAACGATTGCAAATTTTGTGAACTTGACTGATTTTGGGAGTCGTGATGATAATTGGGATCATTTGGATCCATGTTAGAAGAAAAAATAATGATAATTAACACAATTTAGAAGAGAGAAAAATTAGGAGAAGAGAAAAGGGAGTGTGTGAAAATCAGAAATTATCTAAATAAAATATAACCGACGAGTAAAACTGGACACGTGGCATATTTAAATTTTTGGGGGATAAAAATACCCCCACCCAAATATTGGATTGTTCTCGATTGTCAGTCTACCACGATCGTGGGTTAATATCCAATTTTTTTTTGTCTTATAATCTTATATGCATAACCAGGTTGTGAGAATACTGATAAACATAGTTTAATTATCATTTTTCTTTTAAATTTCTTTACTTCATTTATTATACAGTTCTATCATTTTTACCATTAAATGTTTTAAGACTTGAGAACATTTTTTGCCTTTTACCATTCTACTTTGCTATTTTAACTTGCTTTATTTGGGAATTTATTATCGTTGGTAAAGGTTACGTTCTCTAATATGTACTTGTGAAGATTTTTTTAAAAAAATAATTTTCCTTTAAGTTTAGTCATGATTTTTGTTTGTTTGTCTTTTATATTAAAATTATGTAAATTATTTAAACTTTAAAATGTCTCTATTTAATAGGTAAAATTCAAGCATTTAAACATAATATATGTCTGAATGGAGGGGTAACTACTAACTCTTATTTAGAAAATAATACTCCGTAATTTTTTTTCGAATTAAAGATTCTGCAGTTCAATAAATTTGACTTATTTTGAATTTTGCAGTTCAATAAATTTTAAGGTGCAAACAATTTTTATGGGGTCAGTCCATATATAGCGCAAAACTTTGACTTTAAACGGAACCTCCGTAAATGGACGTTGAAATTGACCCCCCGAAATTAGTCGGTACTTGAATCGAATGTGCGAGACTTAAAAAAAAAAAATAATAAATTGTTACATACATAACATGTAACATGATTCATTTTGCATAAACATTGAACTGGATATATAAGACATGAGTTGATCATTTGTGTTTTGAGTTATAATGGATTGAGTGTACGGAAGTGTTACACAAGAGTACACCTCTATTTGGTGTGTAATTGAAATATTATATAATATACCTGATAATTTTTTTTGTTATGAAATGACATAAAAGGTAAATATAATTTTTTTTTGTTATGGGTATCAATGACTAAATAAACATATCTAGTTTTATGAAAAATTCAATTCCAGTGTGGAAATATGTAATCTTTTCAAGTTTGACATTAAAGAAGTTTAGACGTTAAGTGTGTTGTTAAGAAACCTGCGAAATTCCGACCTACTTAATTAGAAAGCAGCAAGTTTCACTTTTTGCATTCAAAAGCAACTTATTTTTCTCAACCATATGTGTGCTAATTACAAAGGTATTCTAAGCTACCATTAGACTACAAAAATAATTGTCCAATTTTTCTATCTCAAGTTTCGGATACTAATAGAAACAAATCATAATTATAGGTATAAAGCTTCCTCCAAATTCTATATATATACACTTCATTGTGAGATTAAATATATAACAATTATAGGTAGGTACGTTCTTCCAAATTTTAATTAGATATACTTCATTGTGAGATTATATAATGTGAAACAATCAAAATTAATCAACCAGTCTATAGTACCGTCTTCTTGATCTCATTTCGTGAGATGGGTCTCCCTTGACTCGGATTTATAATGCTTATGTAAAAAATATACTCCAATGTTCAAGTTGTGATTATGTTTAAGTAAAGAGTGATAAATCACTTTTATTAAAAATATTATCAATTTTTACTTAAAAATTATCACATTTTAAGTGCAGACATAAAATACATTGAACTGCATTTGGTGAACTTAAATTTGAAAAATTGGGTTAAAATAAATTCGTCTCACGGAACTCATTCCGTGAGACGATCTCACACAAGTTTTTATCATTGTAATGCTATTATTAATAATATATAACCCCAAGAAGTTGACATAGTGGTGTAGGTTTGAAACTTAGGAGTGTGCTCCTCTTTAAATCTCAGGTTCAAAACCCGAATTGATTCTCCGAATTAATCGATTCAAGGGTTGGATATCGAGACTTAATAAAATATATACTATTATTAATATATCTCATGACCCGTTTATTGGCGGTGCAATATTACTATTATTGTTGTTGAGAATTATCTTGGCTTGGTTAAGTAAAGCAATCTAATTTTCATTAAGAGTCACTACAATGTACAATTAGACACAAAAGTGAAATGTAACACCAATTTTAACCTTTTAACTAAAATATAAAACCTAACCAATTTTAACCCTTTAACTAAAATATACGTAAAACCGTACAATTAAATGTATTGATAATATAAATAACCTCAAATAAATAGAATATGACACTAGCTAGTTTTAATTGAAACGTAATGGTAACTTTTAACTTAGGAGTACACATATTTAAGTGCACATGCGACTTATTATCTTTTTAAGTATAGTAGTTCTAAAAAAATGGTAGGTCTCTTATAGAATTGATTTCTTATAAGAAACTGAGTTGACCAAGTCAACTGTTTTTTGTTTGTTACACTTTTCAAAATAATGTTTTAAATTATGTTGACGTACACTTTTTGGTAATATTATATAGACGTGTACTTTTCAGTAATATTATGTTGCACTTTTCAATTATAATAACTTACATTTTTCATTAAATATTGTGTTGCATTTTTCAGTTATACTGACTTGCACTTTTTAATAATATTGTGTTGCACTTTTTAGTTATACTGACTTGCACCCTTTAGTTATAATGTCTTTCACTTTTCATTAAAAACTGTGTTGTTCCTGTTGCACTTTCAATTTTTAATAAAAAAATGTGTTACACTTTTTAGTAATATTGTGTTGCACTTTTTAGTTATAATGACTTACACTTTTTAACATACACATTTTCGGGAAAAAATTATCAAAAATAAAAAATGGAAAGCTGACTTAGTCAAGACTAATCCCTAAAAAAAATAGTATTGCGCGTTATTTTAGTAAATATATCACCCTTAAATACTATACGGAGTTTAGAATGATAATATGTAACTTCTAGTTTATGATTTATAAATTTATATTGTGTCTCGTTATATTGAGTTTGAAGAATTTTAATATTTTGAGATGTTAGGCTTTTTGGAAATTAATTTTAGGATTCTACTTTGAAAAGTCGCAGTGTTTTTTTGGTAAAAAATCTAAAATTGTTTGATCACGCTTTTTGTATAAGACTTATTTCAGCGGTCTAGTTTCTATTACAACCAAACACATCTATTCACGACCCAATTTAAGCCAACGACTCGAACTGGCATATCTTTGTCATTGTATCTCTTCACGTTCAAGATTCTAAGTACTAAATTTGATTGCGGGTTCAGCCTCACTGATCGTCTCCTCATCCTCTTGGGCTGGGTTGGACCCATTGAGCTTCTTGTTTCTTTCGGGTCCAGACCGATGTCATCGGGCCTGAAAATCTGCGGCTCAGTCTGGCTCGGGAAAGAACTCTAGGGATATTTTTAAAAAAAAAATATTATAAGAATATTTCGGTAATATTTTTTTTAACAAAGTAAATATTTTATCCAGTGACAAAGTGCGGTCGTTTTTATCAAAATTAGATGACGTGTCAATTTTTCATTGAACGATTATTGTAAAACAGGGCGAAACTAACATCTTAAAAACATTAATCCTTATTTAGTTACAACCAAAGAAACGTGAAGAGTCCATAAAAAGGTTCCACTAAAACAGAGACTATCACAAAGCAATTTTTACACACACAATTCTTGATATTTCTACTAATCTTATTGTACAACATTGTATAAAAATGTGTGTTTATATTATACAATTTGCCAAGTCTTATAGGCACTTGATGCCTCTGTGCACTCACTTCATATATGAATTATTTATACGTTTCAACTATGTTAATTTTACACGTTTCAACTGATGGTAATATAATAATATTACATTTCAATATACACAACTAATATACTCCCTCCGTCCCTGAAAAGTGTTCATTTGATGGAACAAAGTTTAAGAAAAAAGTATAATAATTAGAGTCTTAAAAGACAATTTTGTAAAATTATATATATAAAAAGTAAATAAAATAGTTTAATTAAGTGATGATAGACCCTAAAAAAATATTATATAAAGAGTAAATACATGTATATTATGAGAGTGACTATGCAAACTTTTTCAGAAATGAAGATAGTACTTTTTAAGTGAATAAAATAAATTGTTAAAGTTAATATCACATTTTAATCGATTAGAGCTGATGTCACATTTTCATCTTATGTCCAATTAAATTGTACAACTAGTGCACATGAAACTTACTCTATACAATTTATTTGTTGTGACATGCTGAATATTTTTCCATGAAAATAAATTAAGCAACACAAACACCTACAAAGTTCTCTCTGAAACTTATTGATATCTATTGATATATATATCCAGATATTGGTCTAAGAGCTGAACAAATTAATACTTTCAAGCCCCAGTTGTACTTTGCAATAAAAGCATAAAACTAAAATATACAATGAAAAATATTAGCTACTATTTTTAATATACAAGTAATATTTGTATGTAGAACAGTAGTAATACATTTTTAATATACAACTAATATTTTTTCATCATTTGAGCTGATGTTTTTCATCATATGAACTATTTTCATCATTTGAGCTGATGTTTTTCATCATATGAACTACTACCGTACGTCCCGGAGATATTTGCATCCATACGAGTGTATAAATTTTAAAATAATGGTAAAAAAATGTGTAATGAGTAGAGTTTTGAAGGGTAATTTTAATTTATATATTTTTATAAATAAATTAAAGAAAAATGTAGATTGAGTTTATGTGTGAATTCCAAAAGTAATGACATATAGATAAATATGTATATATTTTGAAGATGGAGGTTATGAACATGTTTCATTTTTGAAGTATGCGAATTAATATGATTACGTTTTAATATGACAAATGTATAAATTTTTGCCAGACGAAGGAGGGAGTAATACATTTTTATACCATTTTTTTTATGATTCAAAAAATAATGCAACTTGATTTAGTTTTTCTTAATTATAATTATGTCAAACTACATAAAAAAATGCATGTGTGTACTGTACAATTGTTGTGTCCAAGTGTTACTAGATGTATATATATTTAACGAGAATCAGTTTTAGCATCTTCGTGTACATATCAACCTATTGACACGATGAAACAAGAATTACATAAACAATTAAGATGAAATTAGAAGATTAAAGAATTGAAAAATCATAATTCTCTAAGCGAACTTCCACACAGAATTAGCTGACCAAAACGATTTAATTATATTATTAATTTCAGCATGCATATAATATAATGAATCAAACTTCAAACTTAGACAGAAAATCCCCATAATAATTCTCCTTCACAAACGTGTAGCACTATAGAACCACTAGTACATAATATGTCATGAAAGGGTTTAATTATTTATATTTATATTTAAACATAAAAAATTACTAGTCCAAATATACGGCCCTGTTGGTAAGTACGTGACCTAATTTTGGCAAGGGCTAAAAAATTGTAGTGACACGTGGGCCCTCAAATTCTAAAAATTTCATTCTGACCTAAGTTGTTGAGCCTAAGTTATCCATTTTCTTGCATGCTTACGTGGCCTATATATTTTTCTATAATTTAATTAAAATTGGTAAAAAGAATTATTGTGTATAAATATGGCAACATGCATATGATAATTTAGTTAGTTGTGAACTGATAAACAGCCTTGAAGTTCTATTACAACATAGTCATATCCACCTTCATCTAATTCTCCTTAATTATATATACCCCTCCTTAATCACCAATCATAAACACGAGAGATTAATTTAATTAAAAATTATGGAATCTGTAATTGCAGAGCTTGAAGGGACTCTATTGAAGGACCCTGATGTGTTCTCCTACTTCATGTTGATTGCATTCGAGGCGTCGGGTCTTATCCGGTTCGCTCTGTTACTGGCCTTATGGCCGGTGATTCGGCTCCTGGAGGCGGTCGGGAGAGGGGATGAGGGGCTTAAGTTGATGATATTTGTTGCCACGGCTGGGGTTCGTTTCTCAGAGATTGAAGCGGTGGCTAGGGCGGTTTTGCCCAAGTTTATGTTGGATGATGTTGATATGGAGGCTTGGAGAGTGTTTCGGGAGGGGCGTAGACGGGTCGTGGTGACGAAGATGCCGAGGGTTATGGTGGAGATGTTTGTGAAGGAACATTTGGGAGCTGATGATGTTGTTGGGGCTGAACTTTGTATGGTTAATGGATTTGCTACTGGTTTTGTTAAGGGTGGTTCAATGGTACCTCATTTGTTTGAAGGAGATCAACAACCTTGCTTAGGGTTAGGAAGGCCTAGTTCATCCTGTGCTTCATCGTTCCTTCCATTGTGTAAGGTACGGTATACTGAAAATACTATTTCGTATTGTATATATAATAGACATGTGCAAAATCGAAATCGGAACTAGAAGATCTGATCGGTTTCGAACCATTGGTTTCGGTTTAAAAATCAAACCGTAACCTTAAAATTAAGGTTCGATTTCAGTTACGGAAATTTAAAATCGAAATTAGCGGTTTGAGGTTCAACCGACGGTTTTGTCTTTAGTAGTTCATTTTCTAAAATGAGGAAAAAAACCGGCTGTTCAAAATCAAAACCATAATCATAACCGATTTGATTTCGATTTGTAAAATTGAAACAAAGCGACATGAATAAAATAGTGTTTTATCACATGCTTATATCACGTATATCGGTCAAATAAGCCACTATTCAAACACTATATTATTACGTTCGATCGAAGTGATAGTATAATAAGCATTTTGTTCGAACGTGTATATATTTAAAGAATTATAATTTTTGGTTAAAACAGGAACAATTGCACCCGCCATACGACAACCCCAGAAAATACGACGACCACCACATCCAGCCATTACCGGTGATCTTCCACGACGGCCGCCTCGCCAAGCGTCCGACGCCGGCCACCGCCCTTCTAATCCTCCTATGGATCCCCATCGGAATCATACTAGTCATCATCCGAATCAGCGTCGGATTAATGGTACCCATGTGGACCATACGCTACATCGCCCCACTCCTCGGCGGAAAAATCGTCGTCAAAGGCACACCTCCGCCGCCCGCCTCCTCCACCACCTCCGGTGTCCTCTTCGTCTGCACACACCGAACACTCATGGATCCAGTCATTCTCTCCGCCGTCCTCCGCCGCCGCATCCCCGCCGTGACCTACTCCCTCTCCCGCCTCTCCGAAATCCTCTCCCCCATCCCCACCGTCCGATTAACCCGGATCCGAGACGTCGACGCGCAGAAAATCAAACGAGAACTCGAGAAAGGGGATCTGGTAGTTTGCCCTGAAGGCACAACCTGCAGAGAGCCATTTTTGTTGAGATTCAGCGCGCTTTTCGCGGAATTGACAGATCAGATCGTGCCGGTGGCGATGAATTACAGAGTGGGATTCTTCCACGCAACCACCGCGCGGGGGTGGAAAGCCATGGATCCGATCTTCTATTTCATGAATCCGCGGCCGGTTTACGAGGTC
This sequence comes from Galeopsis tetrahit, assembly GCA_963675135.1. Taxonomy (NCBI): domain Eukaryota; kingdom Viridiplantae; phylum Streptophyta; class Magnoliopsida; order Lamiales; family Lamiaceae; genus Galeopsis; species Galeopsis tetrahit. The sequence goes on from OY776133.1 coordinate 67,007,783, forward strand.
ACGTTTCTGAACCAGTTGCCCGTTGAAGCCACGTGCTCCGCCGGAAAAAGCCCTCACGATGTGGCTAATTATGTTCAGAGGATTTTGGCGGCGGCGCTAGGGTTTGAATGCACCAATTTTACGAGAAAGGATAAGTACAGAGTTTTGGCTGGAAATGATGGAATTGTGTCGCAGGGTTCAAACAGAGCCGTTCGATTTGTTGGGACTTTGAAGAAAATGGTGGGCAGTTCTATGATGAAATTTTAGTTTAATTTGTAAAATTGATTAATAATTCTTTTTGTTTTTGTTATTATGGTTTTTTTATAATGATTTTGGGCTGGATTTGTTTTTTTTTTATCCTGCATGTGTTGAATAATGAATTGTTAATTTGGTATGTACTGTTGATGGAATTGATTTCCTTTGTAAAGATCATGATTTTTTAAATTAATTTTCCATTGGCGTAGGAACTTTATTTATTATCCCACAATTTTGCACTCTAGTCTTTTCTTATTCGTTATTTGTACTTGGAGTGCACAAAAAAAGATCGGAACTGAACAGACCGATTAGTTTCCGATAAGATCTCCGATCCTTCAAATTTAGAATTTCAGTTTTTCGGTCCAGTCTGATTTGGACCGAAATTTTATTTATTTTTATATTTTTTTACTAATGTACTCCCACTTATTTTACAAAATCAAGTAATTGGTGATAATGTGAGGTAAAATTGCTGAGATCTATTACATTTTTTTTTATAATATACTCCCACCGTCCAATTTCATTATTCTCACTTTCCTTTTTTGGTTGTCCAATTTTATTATGCCCATACCCTTTTTAGAAATAATACTATTCATACTACATTATCTCCACCCTCCTACCATCACTTATTGACCCACTTTGTCATTCACTTTATTCATAAACAATCATTTATTTACAAATGGACCCCACAATACCCATCATACCCTTAACTTATCTACTTTATGAATAAACTAATCAATATTCATTAAAATCCGTGCCCGGAGAAGTGGGCATAATAAAATTGGACGGAGAGAGTATAATTTAACAAACACATTTAATTTACTTTTAGGTCAAAAGATCATTAATAATAATGTAAATAAAATTCACATTGGCATAAATTGATTTCAAATTAAGAGTCAACACTTTAATTTTCATACACAAATTAATCAATCTTGTTCTTACTTTCATAAATTTGAAAAAATACTTAAAAAAAAAAAAAAATCGGACCAAACCCGGACCGGTGCACAGCCCTAGTTTGCACATCTCAAAAATGGAAATTTTTTCATATACCTCACCCTCACAATATTCACATATTTACACAAAATATCATTATTTTTACCTTCAATCCAATCATTACTTTTGTGATCAGGATTTTACGACAAAAAACCGCTGTAAATTGTGTTTGCGACGAAATTTGCGATCAGGATTTTGCAACAAAAAACCTTTGTAAATCGTGTTTGTGATGTGGAATGATGAAGGATTCCTCAAATTATGTTTTTCATTCATTTATTTTGTCAAAGTCTAATTTCAATGTTTCCAATTAATCCCTTTACATTCAAAGAGCTTTGACTCTTATATTAAAAACTCCTTTAAAAAGGAGAATGTATGCACCATTTTGACATTCAGAAATTATATGAAAATCCTTAAGGTTTTAATCTTAATCGTAGTTGTGTTTATTCCAGATATTACGTTATCGAAATCAATGGTTCTCACTTCATTTTATCCTTATTTGATATTGTGTTTGTCCGCATATTTCTTTAAGAAATCAACAGAGATCTCACTTCAATTGAAACGCTTACCTGCATCATTTGGTTATCAGAGATCAGGTACGATTCTTGACGATGATTTCAATTTTTTAGGAATATTTTGATGAAGATTGTGGTTATGATGGAACGCCAATTTTCGATGAATATTTTGATGAAGATTGTGGTTATGATGGACCACCATTTTTTTTATGAACATTCTAATGACATTTGTGGTTATGATGTACCACCAAGTTTCAATGAGTTTGTCAATATTCTGGTTGATGATGTTGACGTTGGCTATTATAGTGACCCCCAATTTTTGACGAGGAGAATGAAAGTATTTTTTTTAGTTGAGGATGTTCACCCCAATTCCATTGACTCAACGATGGAGATTGAGAAAAATTATTTTGTGTGTTTTACGAATGATGATGGAATATCTTGTTATTATTTTGTGGTCAAAAGAATACAAAGACGTTGCATCTCGTCTTCGTACCTTCACGATGAGGATGAAGCTAGTAGCGATTCGAGGTCGAATCATTTTCAACCGGGAGAGAATGATGAAGAATTCCTCAAATTATGTTTTTCATTCATTTATTCCGTCAAAGTCTAACTCCAATGTATCCAATTAATCCCTTTAATTATTGCATTCAAAGAGCTTTGACTCTTATGTTAAAAACTCCTTTAAAAAGGAGAATGTATGCACCATTTTAGACATTCAGAAATTATATGAAAATCCTTAAGGTTTTGTCCTTAATCGTAGTTGTGTTTATTCCGAATATTTCGTTATCGAAATCAACGGTTCTCACTTCATTTTATCCTTAATTGATATTGTGTTTGTTTAGATATTTCTTTAAAAAATCAACAGAGTTTTCACTTCAATTGAGACGCTTACTTGCATCAACTGATATTTTTTCCTTAGCAATTTTGGGACTGATTTTAATTTTTAAAATTTTCATTGTGAATTATCAGTATATTGAAGAGTATTAATCAATTTGGGACTGATTTCAATTTTTAAAATTTGCGCACATAGTAAGATAGTTCAAGTGGTTAGAGCACAACTACCTACACATTAGATCCTATTACACTTTTTAGTACACGAAAATTAGGGTAAAGAGTTAGAGAATTAGGATAAAGAGTTAGAGAAAATTGACTTAATTAGAAATTTAAGTTTTTTAAATTTTTTTTTGTTTAAATATATATATTACGCCTAGAATTAATTCCCCCGTTACAAAGGCTCAATTATAAATATGAATAATTGAGGCCCGAATCACTACCCTTCTCTCTGATGGCCTGGAGGCTATTCATAACTAATTAAATCTTAGTTGGAACAACAAAATAATGGTAAAGTCGAGTATGCACTCGAGTGCATGTTGTGCACCCTATTCTAAAGAAAAATGTATGTTATTAAACTGAAAAGTACAACACAATATTACTAAAAAGTGGAAGTCACTATGACTAAAAATATTATTATACAGTTTAATAATTGAAAAGTGCAACACCATTTACCAAAAAGTGTAAGTCAGTAAAACTGAAAAGTGCAACATGGACTAGGGTGCACAACATGCACTCGAGTCCATAGCAGACCAACCCCAAAATAATGAGTAGTTTATGTATAGATTTCAATAAATTTCTTTCGAAAAATGAGAGGGTGATTTCATTATATGAGGACCCATGTATTTTGAAAATGATCATTTCTTTATTAGCATACGCAGAAATGAACATAATAAATTTAAACGAAAAGAATACATTAATATACTTATTTAATGTGGGAATTGAAATGTGCTTAAATAAACTTTAAATGGACATTGAATTAGATTCATTTATAAAAATACTGAAACTTGTACCTAATAAAAAAATCTTACTGCTAATATTTGGATTTGGAGGTTAAAAAATATTTTATTTATATATAGCTTAAAAATAGAAAAATTAGCAAGAGTAGTGATATATATTTTTATCTTATAAGATGTAAAGAGCTTATTTAAAATCATATAATTTTTTTTTTAATGAAGACTTTAGAGAAATTATATATTTTCAAACATCATATAACAAGTTCATTCTCGGCGATTTATATAATGTTACACAAAATGTCATTACATTTGAATTTAAATATAAATACAAGTTAACTCAGTTATTTGTTTTATACGTAAAATCAAATTACCTTTCATGATTCATTTGAAATAGACAATAGTTGCTCCTTCTAAAAATAAACTAATCAGGTGTGTTTTTAAATTCTAAAAATTTCTTCCCTTTTTTTTTTCCTGAAGAAAGTTGAGAGACAGCTATTTCATATAATTTCAAAAAACAACGCTTTAATTATTCGATAGTATATTATATAATTAGGATATAAATTTTATAAATATGCATTTTTGATATAGGAGAAAAAAAAGTCAAATACAAGTAATGATCGAAATAATTTATCTTTATATATGTCTTAATTAATTTTGCAGACTGATAAAAGCTTCAATGTTGAATGAAATAATAGAATACCTTAAAAAACTTAAAGATCAAAACCGTAAAATGAGAACGAAAATGTCATCCATGATGCCATTGACGCATCAACAACTTCAGATGTATATGATGGGAGCCATATATATGAATATCATCAATACTCCTGTTGTGTCACCAGTCATTCATCCGACCTCCGCCTTCATGTCTGTCTCATGGGTAATGCAGACGACTATTTGCCAATGCCACCGACCAGTTCGGTAATGCCTAACCCTTCAGACACACTTCTTGTGTGTCAATCCGAAGTGAGTTTGATTTTAAATTAAGGGTTGGTCTGCTATGGACTCGAGTGCATGTTGTGCACCCTAGTCCATGTTGCACTTTTCAGTTTTACTGACTTACACTTTTTGGTAAATGGTGTTGCATTTTTCAATTATTAAACTGTATAATAATATTTTTAGTTATAGTGACTTACACTTTTTAGTAATATTGTGTTGTACTTTTCAGTTTAATAACTTACACTTTTCTTTAGACTAGGGTGCACAACATGCACTCGAGTGCATATTAGACTTTACCTAAAATTAAATTTGACTTAATTCAATTACATGTGTATGTAATTAACATCAACACAAGAGTGTTTGTGTTGAAGTATAAGTATATGATATTAATTTGAATTTTGAATGCAGTCTATGACCACAAATGAGTTTAACATGCTAGCAGCTATGTGTCAGCAAAGGCAACAACCCCAACTTCAAAACTTTAATTATAGAAATTTGGTAAGTTTTATATAAATAAAATTCAGTTTATTTATTTAAAGTGAATCCAATTATATGTTAGGTAACATGCGCAAAAGTACTTGTGTTTAAGTAGATGTGTGTGACAATAATTTAAATTTTGAATGCAACTCATGCAACAGATGTTTATAGCAGACTAGCGGCTATGTATCAACAAATGCAACACCCCCATCCCCGACTTCAAAATCTTAATTATAGAAAGTTAATAAATTTCAGTTTTAGTTTGAAGAACCATGTAAGGATATCATTTAGATTCTGCATGAACTTATTTTCGAGTCAGTATATTATTTTAATTTATTCTATATGTTTTATTACATAGTCTAAAAAAACTATTCATCGTTTTTTAATTGTCTTCAAATGGCAGCCAATTTTTCATGAGTCATGTTGTCTTATAATTTGTATTGGCGAAGTATACATATTACTTGATCCTATTATCCTTTTTCTCTATATATATATATATTAAAATTTCCAAAATTGAAGTACACATACAGTATTATTTGTTCCTAACACACCACCACTTTGGGGCTGAAAGGAAAGGATTCAGATGATTGGAAAGGGCGCAGTTACACACACCAACCTATTGAGGACACCCACCATAACTTTTTTTCATCATAAGTAGTATGTAAAATGTCTTTTTTACTCTTCATGGAAAATTAAAAAAAAAAACGGAAATGAGTACACCCGCTCATTCCATTTCTCCATAATCATCCCCACCATCAACATCTTAAATTTTAAAAAATTCAACAAAAAAAAAAAATGGGAATTTTTTTCGGACAATGTTAATTTGTCCGAAAAAAAGACTTGTTCGAAAATTTTACATGAACAAGGTTAAGATGTTCGAAATTTTTTCATGAACAAACTCAATATGTTCGAAAAAAATACATGAACAACTTTCATTTGTCCAAAAAATAAAATCGAACACAATATTTCGAGAAAAAAAATCGAATAAAGTAAGGGGATTCGACAAAAAATTTCGAACAAATACAAAAAATTAACAAAAATTCAAAACCCCAATTTTTTTTTTTTTTTTGGATCTGTAACAAAAAATCCCAAACCAACTTACCTTTTCGTATGACGACGAGAAGAGGGGGAGGGGTGCGGCCGCAAAGGGCATCGGGGTCACGAACCGTCGGCGAGGAGAGTGGAGAGGGGAGGGGGTGCGACCGGCGTCACTATTGCGCGACTAGGGAGGGAGGCAGCCGACGTGGCTGGAGAGGGAGGTGGCCGACGCGGCTAGGGACGTGGACGAATCTTCGACGTGGGCTGGGCAGCGACGGAGGAAGAGGGGACGGGAGAGTGTGAGAGAGGGAGGGTGGTGGGTGTACTGAGAATATGGAATGACTTTTAGGGTTTTAAGAAGAAGAAGAGTATTTTGAGGTTTTCAGGGTGGGTGTCCTCATCTCAGAGTGTGTACACTCAGCGTCTCAGCCAGTGAGTGTCCTCTATAGGTTGGTGTGTATAACCGCGCCCGATTGGAAATTGATTCCAACCTCTACAATTCTTCCAAAATTTTCTATTTTAATAGATGGGAACCACGCAACCCAAGCGTAGTGAGCCTAATCCACAAGTAAGTCTAGATACTTAGACAACTTTTTTTTTTTCCGAATACTTACACAATTTGAAATATACAATTGTTGTTGTTGGGATATGAATCCTAGACAAGTCCTAAGTGATGAAAGATAAGATGAAGTTTTGATAAGCCAAAAGTGGATTGAATATTTTCTAAGTACTGACTGATCTAGTCTAGTTGAGTTGAGTCATCTTGTGCAAAGACCAGTAGAGTTCACATGAGTTCACATAAGTTCATATTAAAAGATAAGTACGTTTTTATAAGTACTTCATATTTGTTTAAGTCTGTTACTGAGCTATTTGAAAGGTGTATAGAAGCTCATGACTTTATATGTAATAGATTAGATTGATTGTATAGTTTATAAGTTGACTAAGCTTGTATTATGAAAGCTTAAAGTAATGTAATAGTCTTGATAAGTTTAGTATAGTCTATCGTTTGAAGAAGGAAGACAAGTCAAGAAGATTGAAGTCTACTATTCAGGATAAGGAGGACTACAAGACAAGACAAGTGCATACAAGTCTACTCAAGACAAGTCAACAAAAGTTACTTAAAGTCAAAGTTTAAATCGAAGTGAAGCGCGTATAAAGATAAAGTTAGAAGTTAGTTATGGAATAACTAATTCATAACAGAAACGCGTATATGGATAAGAAGATTCAGTTGAAGGTAGTTATCAAGAAAAGTTGGTTACAACTAACTAAGTTCTTGAATGTTATAAATACTTCATGATAATGATCATTTGAAGACTACTGCAACTACGTATACTGAAGCTACATACTGAAGATATATTGAAGATTACTTTCAGAGTTCATTAAAAGTTCAGAAAGCAAGTTAGAAGTGAAGTGAAGAAATCCAGAAGACTGCTACTGAAGATCAGAGAAGTTTTTAGTTTTTGTTGTTTTTATCAAGTTGCTAGATACTTGTTAAATTTCTAGTTAGATCGTAGACATATCTGGAGGTATAGTCTGTTGAAGATCTAAGTCTTCTTCTTGGGACTCAAAAGACAGGAATTATACACTTGTACTCGATTGGAAGAGTTTAGTGGAAACATCACAACTGGGTTTGTGAGAGTGGATGTAGACAAGTTGTCGAACCACTATAAATCTTTGTGTGTTGTTTACTTTACTGTTTTAATTGTTTAATTGCTTAACTGTTTTAACTACTACTAAACTAGACAAGTTGAGTATAGAACAGAGTTCTCGAATATAGAAGTTGAGTATAAACTTGAATTGGGCTCATTGTTAATTTCGTATTCCGCATACTGTATTCTGATATTTCGATAGAATTTTGAAAAGTCTATTCACCCCCCTCTAGACATTTTCACTAGCTTACTCGTTATTAACTCAACTTTGGGGACCTACAAGTGGTATCAGAGCAGTGGTTTACGAACTGCTGTTTCTTGATAACCGACTTAGACTTAGGGTGAAGTCTTGTTCCTTGATTATAGTTGCTTACGTGTTCTTGATCAAAGATTTTTGTTATATCTGTTTCGTGCTCCCTGTTCTTGACCTATTTGCTTCTTGATCATAATTTTCTTTAGCGCTGATCTGCTTACAAAATCATGTCATTGGAAATTAGTGCTAACAAGTTACCCAAGTTCCAGGTTCAGGACTATGACTACTGGAAGCTGCGAATGGAAGCCATTTTCAGTTCCACGCATGACCTAATGATCTCTGTTATCACAGAAGGACCTATTGTTACTATGGTTCCTAATACTGCTGTTCTTGACCCAAGCAAACCAATTGGTACTCTCGTCAAGAAACCCAGGTCAGATCTAACCTCAGAAGAAATGCGTCAAAATAATTTGGATAGTTTGGCAAAGAATTACATTTTACACACCCTTCCTAACGAGTATCTGGGAAAAGTGTTAAAATGTAAGACTGCCAAAGAGATGTGGGACAGACTAGCTATTCTTTGTGAAGGGACTTCCCTAATCAAAGAGAGCAAACTCTCCACAGCTGTCCAAAGATTTGAATCATTTCAGATGAAAGCTGGCGAAACTATCGACCAGCTGGATACTCGTTTTACTAAGATCATGAATGATTTGGAAGTACTTGGTAAATCTTATACTGCTCGTGAGATCAATCTTAGGATTTTGAAGAGTCTTGATAGTCGTTGGAAAATGGTAAAAATGCTTGTTAAGAACACTCAAGACATTGATACGTGGACTGCTGAAACCATGTTTCAAACCCTTAAAGCCCATGAGTTTGATTTAGACGAAGATGAACCACTAGCCAGTAGTGATAGAGAACATGCTGTATCTAAGAACGTTGCCTTTAAGTCTAGCTCTTCTAAGTCTTCTAAGGTAGACAGGTCCAAGTCTAGAACTAAGTCTGCCTCTGTGAAAGATGAGTTAGATACTGATCTTAGTCTGAAGGATCAGATGAGTCTCATGGTTAGAAAGTTTGATAGGCTCAACAAACGCTTCGGAAGATACAAGAAGTTCTATAGGGATCATAGAGCATCTACTTCTAAGAACTCGTCTGAGACCAGACGAGACCGAAACTCGTCCGAAAGGAGAGACGAAGTCTCGAAAAGTAACAGACGAGATAGAGAGTCTGACGATAGGAAGATTCAACGTTCTGATAGACGTGATAAACGTAGGGACAAATCTCCTATTAAAAAGGCTACTAATGATCTCTTGTGCTATAATTGTGAAAAGCCAGGTCATTACATTTATGAATGTCCAGACCTGAGCACTGACGATCGAGAAGAACGTAAAGCTCGAAGAGAAAGAAGATATAACCGTGGCAAAAAGGCTATGATGGCCAATGATGACTCTGATTCGGATTCAGACGAGTTGCCATCGTCCGTATCTAGCCACTCAACTGATCAAGATCACAACGAAGCATTCATAGTAGATGATGGCCTATGCTGCATGGCTAAAATCGACCAAGAGGTATCATCTGCTACATCTTTTCAATCTTGTAATGATTCAGAAACTGATGAAAGTGACACTGCTAGTAGTGAAGTAGGAAGTAGTCTTCAGCACTCGTCTAGTGCAGTCGAAGACGACCTTCTACTTGCTAACCAAGCATTCATTGAAGTCAGTGATGAAAACATTGCATTAAAGCAAGAAATCATTGATCTTAAGGAAGCTCAGTCAAAAGTAGATCCTAATATAACAGTCCTAAATAAACGCTTGACTGAAGAGTTAAGTAAACTCAAAGAAAAGTGTGCGTTGACAGACAGGTTATATCAAGACCTACTTAAGATACATGCAACTGAGAGAAATGAATTCAATGTTTTAAAGAACAAGTGCAACAGACTTGAAGAACGTAATAAGTTCTTAGAGACCGAGGTAGTTACACTTGATCTCAAACTTACTGACCTGGTTAACTCTTCAAAGATTAACCTTGAACTGTCAGATAGGTATAGAGATCCAGGTGACAAGACTGGTATAGGTGCTGAGTCATCTAGCTCGTCTACTCGAGTCATTAAGAACCCTACTACTATTAAAGCAAGACTTTTGCCAAATGATAAAGGAAAAGGACCAATGTTATACGATATTGGAACTCCTTCTAATGGTACTATACCTAAACAAGCTCGAGTTAATATTCCGATTACCAAGGGAGGTAAAAAGAATGGTAACAGCAAGCCTGTTCCATCTAGAACTAATCTTCAAAGGACCACTAATCGTGGACGACCCAACCAGGTCAGATACGAGGACTGGTATCCTGAGGAGACGAGTACTAGACAGGTACAGACTAGACGACAAGAGTCTAGACCTCCATTTATAAGGCAGTCTCAACTCTACGCGTCTAGACCTAGACAGGTAGCTCCAAAATATCGTACACAAGCTGTCCTATATCCTCCACCTCTATCATACGATATTGTAAGTGAGGTAAGACCCAAACGTGTCTATAAACCGTATGGACCTAATGCTTTCAAACCCTACTCTAACTATCTTAGACAAGTGCCTGCTCAAGTAGAGATTAAGTCGAAAGGCTATCTCCAAAGAGTAGACCCGAACTCGACTGATAGGCCAGAGAAGGACAACAAGGTCTTATTTTGCAACAAATATGGGCGAAAGCTTAAAAGATCGAACTTGTTCAAGACTCCAATGTATATCTGGATTCCTCTGAACATGACTAACCCACAAGGACCCCAATAAACAAATGGGTACCTAAATTATTGAATATCATCTATTGCAGGGTCGACTTGACTTGTATAAGAAGGGTGGCTCAGTAGGAGAAACCTGGTACATAGACAGTGGTTGTTCGCACCACATGACTGGTACCAAAGCTCTCTTGTCTAGCTACCATGAGCAAGAAGGACCAAAAGTAATATTTGGTGATAGCTCCACTGCTGTCACTAAAGGATTTGGTTACATCCGAAATGGAGACGTTGAGATCCAAGATGTGTCATATGTTGAAGGTTTGAAATATAACTTACTCTCTGTTTCACAGTTTTGTGATCGTGGATACAAAGTGCAGTTCAAGAGCCGCAAATGCGAAATCATTGACAAAAGGACGCACACAGTCCTACTAGTCGGCGTAAGACAAGGAAGTGTGTACATAGTGAACTGGAACAGTTGTCCGAGGGACACCTGCCTACTTACTAAGAATCCTAAAGAACTTGGCTGGCTCTGGCATAGACGCCTCTGTCATCTAAACTTTAAGGTACTTAATAAGATAGCCAGAGATTACCTTGTAGAAGGTATTCCCAATGAAGTTTACTACAAGTCACATGTATGCACGGCCTGTCAACAGGGTAAACAGGTTAAAGGTTCTTTTAAGTCAATTCCTACTCTCTCAACTAGTAGAGTCCTAGAACTCCTACATATGGATCTTCATGGTCCAATAACTCCTCCAACCTTGAATGGTAGAAGGTACACACTTGTTGTAGTAGACGACTATTCTAAGTTCACTTGGGTAGTCTTTCTACACAAAAAGAGTGATACACAAACACTTCTGCCTGAACTGTTGAAGAAGTTACAAGTTGAGAAGAACCAGTCTATTGTCAAAATTCGAAGTGACAAGGGAACTGAGTTCATTAATTGCTATATCAAAGAATTTTGTACTAAACGTGGTATCCAGCACCTTACTAGTGCAGCTAGGACACCACAACAGAACGGTGTAGCAAAAAGAAGGAATCGAACTCTTAAAGAAGCCTGTAGGACCATGTTAGCTGAGTTCAACACACCTCAAAAGTTTTGGGCTGAAGCTATCAACACTGCATGCCACTCACAAAACAGAAGCGCGATCAATAAAGCTCTAGGCAAGACACCTTATGAGGTTTGGAAAGGTAGAAAACCCAGAGTTTCATATTTCCATATATTTGGCTGTAAGTGTTTCATTCACAACAATGGAAAGAGCAAGTTGAATGCTTTCGATGCTAAAGCAGACGAGGGGATATTTTTAGGATACTCCTCGACTAGCAAAGCATTTAGGGTATTCAACTACTCAACTCTTTGTGTGGAAGAAACACCACATGTGGTTTTCGATGAATCTCAACAGGACTCGTCTGCCGACAAGATCAGTAAGAAGGTAACTGATCTATCGATCGAATCTGACAAAGATTCAGAGATATATGAATCCGTTCAAGCCTACAACCCATTCCTAAAAGCTCTCGACTCTGATGATAAGGAGAAGGTAAGTGCTCAAGGTAAGTCTTCTAGACCAGTAGACATGCCTGCTCTAGTTGACTCTACTACTCCTGGTAAATCTGTTGATGATACAAATGATGTTGATATGCATGATGCTGTACATGATATAGATGATGATAGTATTCCTGTTAAGAATAGGAAAACATGGAAATCCGCGCATGACACTGAAAATATCATTGGTGACTCTACTATTGGTGTAAAGACTAGACGACAACTCTTTGAGTCGCAAGAACAGCCGAGTCCAACTATGTTTTGCTGGTGTTGTTTCCTCTCTGCTATTGAGCCTACCACTGTTAAAGAGGCATTGACTGATAGTAATTGGATCATCGCTATGCAAGACGAGTTGAACCAGTTTGTTCGAAACGACGTCTGGGAACTTGTCGATAGGACGAAACATCATAATGTAGTTGGCACTCGATGGATCTTCAAGAATAAGAAAGATGAGAATGATTTAGTCGTTAGAAATAAGGCTAGATTAGTCGCCCAAGGCTACTCACAAGCTGAAGGCATAGACTATGATGAAACTTATGCTCCTGTTGCTAGACTAGAAGCCATTCGATTGTTCCTTGCATATGCTGCTCACATGAAGTTTACTGTATATCAAATGGATGTTAAAAGTGCATTTCTTAACGGTATTCTTGCGGAAGAAGTGTATGTTGAACAACCTCCAGGTTTCGAAGTCAAAGGCAACCAGGTGTACAGATTAAAGAAGGCCTTATATGGACTAAAGCAAGCTCCAAGAGCATGGTATGACACTCTATCTCTCTTTCTATTGGAAAATGGTTTTACTAAGGGCAAGGTCGATCGAACCTTGTTCAGAAGACAAGAAGGGAAGGACATTTTACTCGTCCAAATTTACGTAGATGACATCATTTTTGGGTCACCTAACAAAAAGCTGAGTGAAAGTTTTTCAACACTCATGCAAAGTAAATTTGAGATGTCTATGATGGGTGAAATGAACTACTTTCTTGGACTTCAAGTAAAACAAACTCCGGAAGGTATTTTCATAAATCAGGCGAAGTACACTAGAAATCTTCTAGACAAGTATGGGATCAAAACTTGTAAGTCCACTGGTGTTCCAATGCAACCAACTTACAGAATGGATCCAGATGAGAACGGTAAATGTGCTGACCAATCTTATTATCGTGGCTTAATTGGTTCTTTACTGTATCTAACTGCTAGTAGACCTGACATTGCATTCTCTGTTGGTGTTTGTGCTCGATTCCAAGCCAATCCAAAAGAAAGTCACATGGAAACTACCAAAAGGATCTTGAAATATTTGAAAGGGACCATCAATCGTGGTATATGGTATCCTTCAAATGATGATCTATCCTTAAGTGGGTATTCAGACTCAGACTTTGGAGGCTGTAGAATAGATAGGAAATCTACTTCTGGTTCTTGTCAATTTCTAGGCACAAAACTCATATCTTGGTTTTCTAAAAAGCAGACTAGTGTAGCAACTTCAACTACCGAAGCCGAGTACATGGCTACTGGTAGCTGTTGTAGTCAACTACTCTGGCTCATGCAACAGCTTCGTGATTACAATATACATGAATCAAATGTTCCTATTTTCTGTGATAGTAATAGTGCAATTGCCATTACACAAAATCCTGTTCTGCACACACGATGTAAGCATGTTGATGTGAAGCATCATTTCATACGTGATCATGTAGAAAAGAAGGATATTCGCATGGAAAAGATACATACTGATTTTCAAAGAGCTGACATTTTTACAAAACCATTAGCTGAGGCACAATTTCGTGAGTTATGCATTAGTCTAGGACTAATTGATTTAGACCCTACTTGCCTATAGCTATGTACTAACAAGACAGGTACATCAATAAAAGGAGACAAGATCACTAGACCAGAGCACTCGACTACTCACGCAATTGACAGGTATACAAGGCTAGACTAGATGACCAAACAACCCGATGAGGAAGCTGGTAAAGCTGAGGGTAATACTAAGGGAATAAAACGTTTAAGGGGGAATCTGTGATTCCTTAAATATCCTTACGTTGACTCTTATGTGTGTTATACAGTCATCCTGTTCGAAACCTTGATCATTGCTCTCGATTGATATTCATCTTATTTATGTTATTTTACCTGTACCTACGATTATGCATTGCAAATGATAAAGATAGGTACATGAAGACGTTCGATGATTGAGATAGACAAGCACAGTCGAAGGGGGAACTCGACTGGTGTTCTTAAGGCTACTCGTCTTGTGAAGCTTAAAGGCTACTCGTCTGTTCTGGATAGACTCGAACAGACAAGCTAAGTGTTTCTAGTGATTGATATATGTTAAGTGTTTTGACAAATCGAATCAAGGGCATTTTTGTAATTAGATAATGCTAGAATTTGAAAACCCTAGAATTGGATTTATACACTCCCATTTAATGAGGTGTATACACCCAGTTCGAACACGACTACTTTAGGTCAGATGAGTTCACTCCCCTGTCCTAAGTAAGTAGAGCCGGATTTCAAATTTTACAATATCAAATCACATTATATTCTCGATTCCGTAACTGAATCCCAAAGGTCTCGACCGTTGGATCTAATCCTTCAATCGTGGCCGTTGGATCAACTTACAGTTTTAACAAAATCCATCTTCCACACTCAATAGCTTTACTGTTTCATTACTCTCACACGACTTACCCCACTTTGTTCTTAACTCTTCTACTTTGAAGCATTTGATTTCGTGCTATTCTTCAAGATAACTGCAACTTCTCGTAATATACAATGTCTACTCGTTCGATTTTCGATATTAGAACAAACATGCAGGTCACATTTGACCTAGGCCGGTACATTGCCGACAACAAGGTGAATGTAGAACCTTCTGTGTTCTTTAAAGGGCAACACACAGCTGATAATGAAGAGATTCTGACCAAATGCACAAGATGTGGTCTGAAGCCCTACTTAGAAGCCTTCCCTCAAGTTGTTTTGGAGGAAGAAGTGCTCGAGTTCTATGCCAATGTCACCAGACGAGGTGACATTCTCGAATCGTTTATTGGAGAAGATCGAGTGCAAATCACTCGAGAGGCGTTGTTCAAATATCTGAAGCTGCCCACTGGATCGATTGATATAGAGAATTATGCTCTAGGGCAAGAAGTTCGTTATTTGAGTATCTTCTGTGGAAGGAGGCTGAAACCAAAGCAAGATGGAAAATATGCTGCAGTCAAGAAGGGTGATCTTCTTGACAAGTATCGCACATTGTTGGATATTGCCAGCAAAATTCTACTCAGCTCCACTGGTTCGCATGACTCGGTGACTTTTGCCAAGACAAGGGTCATGGCTGCAATCTACGATGGTATAACTGAAGGAGATTGGTTCAGGTTAATTGCAGATCGAATCATGTATTTCGAGAAGAGCGTTCGAGTAGATGACCACACTCACAATTGGGTGGTGTCTACGGCTGTTGGATATGGTAACATGCTCAGTATTCTACTTCCTCGTCTACTGCCGAACAAGTCGAGTTGGAGTAAAGGAAAACCATTCCATCCGCTGAAATTTTATTTGAAGAAAGAGGTTGTAAGGAAGCAGGCTGCTACAAGGCCAGCTGCCCCTAGACGTGTCCAGATTGAGGACGCTGACGTCTTGCCTTATGGCAACTCATCTAGTTCTTCAGAAGATGAGTCCGAGGATGAAGAGACGAAGGCTCCTGCAAAAGCTGAGTCGAGTGGAGATGATTCTGAACAGACTCACTCAGACAAGGAAGCTGATGTTATGAAGAAGGATGATGAAGAGAAGGAGACCCAAGTTCTTCGTCTTGTAAGGATTGGTACTCCACCTCCACCAGAAGAGATGACTTACCAGGTTGGTTCTTCATCTAAATCTTTGTCAATTCCCTCTCTCTCTCTCTCCCCTCTGTTCGAACCAAGGCTAGATCACACCGATCTAGGCCTCGTCCTTTACCCTTAACCTCTCAGGCATTGCCAGCATATCCGCTGAGGGCAAGCCTACCCCAAATCACTCCCAAAAAGGACACAACTGATACTCAGACAGTTGTCACACTTGACCAAACCACATCAAAGCCCATTGAAACCATTGCTTTCACTCCCTCTCCCTCACCAGAATATGGTGAACCCTCTATCCCATCTACTTCAGACAAATCACCAGTTGCCACTGCAACAACTGAGGTAGAGACCCCATCTACTCAGGACCCGTCTGAGGTTAGATTTGAATCCCTTGTATACTATCCTATGTGTCTTCGAGAGAAGAGGGTCCGTGCCAGAGTTTCAAGAAATCTGAAAAAGCAGCTCTCGACTCTTGACATCGACACGGCTTCTGAACAGTTTGAGAAGCTTGTAAGAGTCTGCACGTGGTTCGCTTTGAAGAAGTCGTCTACGGATGATCTGTTTGAAGTTATTCAAGGCAAAGGCGGCATCTCCAATTTCATGGATTGGGAGATGGAACAGAAAGAGAATAGTGGAGTTAAGGATCATTCCGAACTATTTCCCCGCAAGGCCCTGGTTAACTTAGTCAAGAAGCTACTGAACATTCCTGATGGTGTTCTTGAAGATGAATTCTCGTTTGATGTCGGAACCCAGACTGATCTGGTGGAAGACAAGATCAAGCCTGAAGAAGCCGAGTTGAAAGTACAGACTTCAGAACCTATCTTGGAAATAGAGGATGGTTCAGAAGACGAAGCTGAATGTTCTGAAAGTTCAAACTCTTTTCAGTTTGGTAAAGAGGATGATGACTTTATGGATGCCGAGATGTTTAATGAAGATGAGCTCGTTGAGAAAGTGCAAGAGACTCAGTCATCTATTCAAGTTGTTTCAGAAAGATTTTTGGATGAATTGAAGATCGATCTGAAAGGTACTGTTCAAACTGCCATAGACGAGTTTCTACACTCGAAGATGAAGGATATGTTAGTTGACCAGAATCAGTTCATTGTTGACAATACCAGAGATTTGATGGTTGGTGAAGTCAGCAAGTTGGACTCAACTTTTCGAGAGAAGATGAGTGCTGAAGTTGAAAATTTTCTGATGAAACAAGTTGATATTTCAGAAAAGAGATCGATTGAGTTTGCTAGAGCTTTGGCTGAAGAATCAAGCAAAATAGAGAGACTCTACAGTGTTAAGGTTGCCATTGCTGATGATCAAAGAAGAGAAGCACAAGATCAGTTGGTGCGTTCTCAAGCTATTCTTACCGAGTTAACTTCTCAGAACACTCTTCTTCGACAGACGGCTACTCATTTGGAAAATGAACTGGTTTCATGTACAAGGAAGTTGGAATTGGCTACTGATCGTCTTGACAAGCTGAGTCATGAGAAGACGCATCAGAGGCAGATTGAGTTAGCTGCTGAAGCCATGAAGGAAGCTGTTAAGGAAGAAATGACTCGCTTTACTAGTCTTTTCACTCTTAAGGCAGATGAAGCCAAAAAGGGGGAAGATTCAAGTATTGTAGAGAAGTCAGCTGAACCGGAAGCTAAGGAGGCAGCTGAAACTATTCAAGAGCTCAAAAGACCTAAGAGAGGTAAGCTGGTCAAGACTGCTGATTTAGAGAAGCTGAGATCAGAAGAGCAGAAATTGATCAAAGGCAAAGAAGAAGCTGCGTCTCCAGAAGCTGAAATTCAGACCAGACGAACTAAAAGAAAACTGAATGTTGAAGAAGCTACTGCTACTACAATTGTTGAAAAGAAACAAAGGATTAATGATGATGAAATTCATTATGCTAGCAAGAAGAAGATTGTCAAGCATATTGAAAGACTGCAGAAATTGAAAGCTGATGAAGATCAGATGGAAGACAAGTTCATTGATCACTTCATAGATAATGAGCATAGAGCTGAATGGATTGAAGTGAAGAATCAATGGGAACTTGATCATTGGATAATTAGGAAGTTTGGTGATGCTGAAAATCAAGATGAACTTTATCAACTGTTTGACAGGTTCATGGAAGGTCAACACAGGAAGTTATGGCATCTTATTCTAAGGATATCGGCTGGAGCTAACTTCAATATCCTTGTTCCTGAATTTCCTAACTGGAAATGTCCCATGACAAGTTCAGGTAAAAGGATTGATATGAGCAAGATAAAGAAGTTTGAAGAAGATCTATTAGACACAGAGAAGATCGTAGATGATGGTCATATTAGTCTGATTCATAGAAGGATCCTCGATGCGTTTCATGTTCCAAACCCAGAAGGAGGTAATCTTTCAGACTAGTTGACTTTGTTTTTTTTAAGTTTTTTTGCTCTGATACTTAGTTTTTTTAAGTATGTGTAATATCTACTGATCTATTTTGAATGAATGAAAGATAAGAAATATTTGATGTTAAAAGACAAGATAACTACTTAACTAGTCTACTTATGAGAAAAGATTCAAGTAGTTTTGGCTTCATCAAAAAGGGGGAAATTGTTGGGATATGAATCCTAGACAAGTCCTAAGTGATGAAAGATAAGATGAAGTTTTGATAAGCCAAAAGTGGATTGAATATTTTCTAAGTACTGACTGATCTAGTCTAGTTGAGTTGAGTCATCTTGTGCAAAGACCAGTAGAGTTCACATGAGTTCACATAAGTTCATATTAAAAGATAAGTACGTTTTTATAAGTACTTCATATTTGTTTAAGTCTGTTACTGAGCTATTTGAAAGGTGTATAGAAGCTCATGACTTTATATGTAATAGATTAGATTGATTGTATAGTTTATAAGTTGACTAAGCTTGTATTATGAAAGCTTAAAGTAATGTAATAGTCTTGATAAGTTTAGTATAGTCTATCGTTTGAAGAAGGAAGACAAGTCAAGAAGATTGAAGTCTACTACTCAGGATAAGGAGGACTACAAGACAAGACAAGTGCATACAAGTCTACTCAAGACAAGTCAACAAAAGTTACTTAAAGTCAAAGTTTAAATCGAAGTGAAGCGCGTATAAAGATAAAGTTAGAAGTTAGTTATGGAATAACTAATTCATAACAGAAACGCGTATATGGATAAGAAGATTCAGTTGAAGGTAGTTATCAAGAAAAGTTGGTTACAACTAACTAAGTTCTTGAATGTTATAAATACTTCATGATAATGATCATTTGAAGACTACTGCAACTACGTATACTGAAGCTACATACTGAAGATATATTGAAGATTACTTTCAGAGTTCATTAAAAGTTCAGAAAGCAAGTTAGAAGTGAAGTGAAGAAATCCAGAAGACTGCTACTGAAGATCAGAGAAGTTTTTAGTTTTTGTTGTTTTTATCAAGTTGCTAGATACTTGTTAAATTTCTAGTTAGATCGTAGACATATCTGGAGGTATAGTCTGTTGAAGATCTAAGTCTTCTTCTTGGGACTCAAAAGATAGGAATTATACACTTGTACTCGATTGGAAGAGTTTAGTGGAAACATCACAACTGGGTTTGTGAGAGTGGATGTAGACAAGTTGTCGAACCACTATAAATCTTTGTGTGTTGTTTACTTTACTGTTTTAATTGTTTAATTGCTTAACTGTTTTAACTACTACTAAACTAGACAAGTTGAGTATAGAACAGAGTTCTCGAATATAGAAGTTGAGTATAAACTTGAATTGGGCTCATTGTTAATTTCGTATTCCGCATACTGTATTCTGATATTTCGATAGAATTTTGAAAAGTCTATTCACCCCCCTCTAGACATTTTCACTAGCTTACTCGTTATTAACTCAACTTTGGGGACCTACAGTTGTTCCTTCTAAAAATAAACTAATCAGTGTGTTTTTAAATTCTAAAAACTTTTTAATGTTCTTTTTCTAATGAAAGTTAAGAGACAAGTTAAAAAAAAAAAAAAAAGAGATTTTGGATTATTTCATAGAATTTTAAAAAACATCTCCTTAATTTAGACGTATAAATTTTGCGGTTAAAACTTAAATCCGTCAGACTGCTATAATCATTCGTTGTCATGGACTGCATTCAATATTTAAATTACATAAATGGCATATACTTAAATACAACATAAAAACTTATATGCCATATTACATACATGCAATATTGATCAATTAAGGTAAATTAGATCAAAATTCGTGGGTCAAACGCGGGTCAACCTTAATTAAAATGTTTATTTTCGCTCTAAAATATTATATTACTACATGACCAAAACTATGTTACTACAAGACCTGAATTTTGTCACTATAAGACCAAAAGTGCATTACTACAAGTCCAAAAATATTCTGGACAATTATTTTTTTTTTGACAAAATTACTAAAATAATTATGACTTATTCAGATACTACATGACTAAAACCATGTTACTACAAGACCAAAATTTAATCACTACAAGGTCAAAAGTGTATTACTATATGTCCAAAAATATTCTGGACACTTAATTTTTTGGGTGAATTTATCAGAATGTTTTGATATGTAGTATTAAATTGTTGGCCTTGAAGTGGTAATATTTTGACCTTAGTAACAATATTTTGGTCATGTAATAAACCACATGTTTGCGACCCGCAAATTTTCTGGGCACCCATAAATATTTTAAGATTATCTTAATTTGACTTTTGAAGTAAATGGATTTAAGATTTTGACTTGATCAAACTGGGATGAAAGACATGTATACAACATTTTACATAAGACTAGCTCTAAATACAAATACTATGAAAGACATGTATACCCATAAGACTAGCTCTAAATACAAATACTATTGTGTCAATGTTATATACACATATAATTGAATTCATTTTACATAAATGATTTTTTTTTTTTTTGTATTCGACTAGTTTGAGTTAAATATAAGTTACATATTTAATTGTTATACTAATGTTCAACTCATAACAAACTTGGATCTTTTTAATTATTTTTAAATTAAGAATTAATCTGAAACTTCTTGCTGCTGAAGCACCAGACAATACCAAACTGGCCAATGGCGTTGACAAATAGTCGTCTGGATTACATCACGGTAGTCATAAAGGCGGAGGTCAGAAGAATGATTGGTGACACAATAGGACGATTGATGGTATCATGTGTATAACTCCCATCATATACATCTGAAGTTGTTGTTGCGTGAATGCCAACATCATGGATGACATGTCATGCTCATTTTGTGGTTTTGATCTTCAAATTATTGAAGCTATGCACGGGCACGTTTCAAAATTTGCAATGCTTAAAAAGAAAATGGTATACAGAAATACTCATTCATACAAAAATTAGAGGATCGATAGAATGCAGTTAGAAAATTGACTAAATTAGAATTAGGATAAAGAGTTAGAGAAATTGACATTAGATAAATTACGACGAATTGAAGTTAATGGTTAAAACGAATAAGAATGCTTAGTTCGATGGTTTATAACTATTGTATAAAATTATTCAGACTCTTTTTTAAATTCATTTCTCCATTTATAATTATTCGAGCATGATCATCTTGTGGTGAAGATTATTGTAAAGAATTCTCTAAAATTATCAATTCATATCAAGAATATTTCAAAAACTTATTTTCATTCTTTCTTTTCTATTCTAGATTTTTTTTTTCTATTAAGATCATTATTGCTTGTAGATTTCTTGAAACGTTAGTCAAACAATCACCATTATTAGTATTTATAAAAAAAGTAAATTTATGTTTGCAATCTCTTTTATAGTAGGATATATAGAAACATGAACTACAGTATTGTAGTTGAATTTTGAACAAATTATCCTCTAATGCTATATTATAGTATTGGTGAAACACAAAATTTCAATGTGTCATGTTTTTTTTATTTCCACACTTTTAAGGCATCAATTAATTTTTACAACTGATGTTAATTGACAAGCTATATTAAGACATGAATTAAAAAAATCAAATATAGGCTGCAATATGAAAACCTAGTATAAATAAAAGGTAGGGGAAAAAATGCATGGTCTCATTTCTTCATTTTTTGTCACGAATTTAAGAAAGCCATACTTATTCCAATGACCTTCACGGCTTTTCTCCAATGAGAGTGAGCAATTTTAAGGTAGAAGTTTGCCACATAGGTGACACTTCAAAAAATTTAAACTCCTAACTCAAAAATATTATTCTCTCCCAATGCTTTCTACCTTCAAAGTAAATATTATGGGTCCCACTATTAAATTTGAATGACAGAATTTAAACGCCTACACCCGCATGTGTAGTCCACCTGCTAGCCATATGTCCCTTTTTTTTCCTAGTTTGGATTGCACGCTCCTTCTCCCCCACTCTCCATTTTTCTCTTCTTTTTACTTCTGCCCGGTAGGAATACTTCTACCCAAATTGTTCTTCCCATGCCACATCACCTACCACACAATCACTCCTTCCTTCATTTTGGGTGAGGGGTAGAAATCCACATAGGATTCCTCACTCCCACTGGAGATGCCCTAAGGCCACGTATAAAGGAGTATAACTAATACACTCTTAGGGTTACACACACATTTTCAGTTCACCCTTTTAATAGGGTAGTTAGTGAGTTGGTTAGTTAGTTAGATTAGCTTAATTACAATGTATATATACCCCTTTCAGTTTCTTCAATGAATTATCGAATCATACTTTGTAAAATCAGATTTGGTCATCTTCTTCAATACACAATTTGTGTTCTTGATGCATTCCTTTTCAATTTGATGATTTGTGATTAAATCATCAACATGGTATCAGTTTCCAAATAGGTTTTCGATTCTTGTTATTTGAGGAATTCTTCGTCTCCCTCTTTTCTAGGGCTTCGTCTCCTTCCTCCCATCGTTTTTTTTTTTTCAATTCCGACGAATCTTCCATCCACACATGGCGGATGAGAATCCCAGCAACAACTCCGCCCCTGGCACTTCAACGGCGCCGGCGAACACCTCCTCTCTTGACCCAGCCATTAATCCCCTTTCTCCGTTGGCGCTACACCAGAACGCCAACCCTGCGGTGGCGATTGTTCTTGAGCCCCTGGACGGAACCAACTATGTCTCCTGGAGCCACGCCATCAAAAGAGGCCTCAGCGTGAAGAACAAAGCCCGTCTCATCGACGGCTCCCTCCCTATTCCAGATGAGATTCAAGAACCGGCCATCTACGCCGCTTGGGTAAGAGCTAATGACCTTGTTCTTATGTGGATTCTTAACTCGATTATCCCTGATATTAAGAGAACCTTGGATTATTTTTCTATTGCTAAGGATGTTTGGGATGAGTTAAAACTTAGATATGCCCTGTCTGATGGCACTAGAGTCTACCATCTTGAAAAATCACTTAGCTCCATTACTCAGGGTTCTCAATCTCTTGTCTGCTATTATAATCAGTTTAAGGTCTTGTGGGATGAATATCTTAGTTTTAGGCCTCTCCTTAAATGCTCTTGTGGTGCTATGGATTCCTGCAGCTGTGATCTGTCCAAACTAATGACTAAAACTCAGGAACAAGATTCCGTAATGAAATTCTTAGTAGGCCTGAATGATTCATACTCAACTATTAGGAGCCAATTTCTGTTGCATTCTCCTTTTCCCCCTTTGTCCAAAATTTATGGCTTACTGCTTCAAGAGGAATCCCAAAGAAATCTTAATCTCACCCCTGAGCCTACTCATCTTGATTCCATTGCCATGACTGCAAAGAATCCTAGATTCTATAGAGACAGAAGAAAACCTCTTAAGTGTGGGCATTGTGATGGATTGGGGCACACTATTGATAGATGCTTCCATATCATTGGTTTTCCCCCTGGTTGGAAAGGGCCTAGAGGGCTTCCTAGTAAGGATTCTAACAAAACAGCCAGCAACTCCCTTAGGTCCCTTCCTGGGAATGACCCCTCCAATCCCCTTATCAATCCTGATTATTACAACAGTTTTGTGAGCTCCTCTAAGGTGCAGCACCCTGGTAACACCAAGGACCCTACTCATTCTGCAGCAGGGGCCTCAACTGTTCTGATTGAAGATCCTCTCCCCACCACTACATCTGGTATGATTTCTACTTCTTCATGTAATTCTTCTTGCACATGGATCTTGGACACTGGAGCTACAGATCACATGGTGCATGATATCTCCATGTTTTCTACTCCTCCCAGTGTGGCCAACATCCATATTTCTCTCCCAAATAAGGCCATCTCCATAGCTACACACATGGGCAACATCACTTTAAATGAGCACCTCACATTGTATAATGTTCTATATGTTCCAGATTTTACTTTCAATCTCTTGTCCATTAGCCATATGACTAGGTACTCTAATTGTACTGCTAGTTTCTTGTCCTCACATTGTATTTTGCAGGACACATTGAGCAAGAGGGTGATTGGTACTGCTGAGCAAGTGAGAGGACTATATCTTCTGCATACTTCTCCCTCAACACATTGTACTTTACAACATTCTGTTACTGCTATTTCTGGTACTGCTTCTAATGATCAATGTATGTTTGACTTGTGGCATAGGAGATTAGGCCATACCTCAAGAAAATGTATGCTGCATATTCCTGATTTGAATGTAACTCCCTCTAGTAAACATAATGATTGTTTGATCTGTCCCTTGGCTAAGCAAAAGAAAAGACCATTTCCTTTAAGCACTTCTACTTCCTCTCATGCTTGTCAATTGATACATTGTGATGTTTGGGGGCCATTTGCTTTATGTTCTGTCACTGGTCATAGATACTTTCTCACTATTGTGGATGACTTCAGTAGATGTACTTGGATTTACCTTTTAAGGGCCAAGAGTGATGTTAAATATTGCTTAGAAAACTTCTACAATATGGTCCTCACTCAATTTCACACTAAAATACAAACTTTAAGAAGTGATAATGGGACTGAGTTTATACTTTCTGACTTCTTTCACAAGTTGGGAATCATTCACCAAACTTCTTGTGTTGAAACCCCCCAACAAAATGGTATTGTAGAAAGAAAACACCAACATCTCCTTCAGGTTTCTAGGGCTCTCATGTTTCAATCCTCTCTTCCCTTAAAATATTGGAGTGAGAGCATTAAAACTGCTGCTTTCATTATCAATAGAATCCCTACTTACACATTGAATCATAGATCCCCCTTTGAAATGTTATATGGCTCAAAACCTGACTATTCTTTTCTTAAAATCTTTGGATGTTTATGCTTTGCTAACACATTGGTTTCCAATAGACATAAATTTGATCCTAGGGCCACCAAATGTGTCTTTATTGGCTATCCCTTTGGCACAAAGGGCTATAAACTGTTGGAAATTGAAACTGGTAAAGTCTTTATTTCCAGAAATGTCAAGTTTTTTGAGCACATCTTCCCTTTTTCTAACACAAGCAATCTCACTCAGCCCACTCCTCCCTTGAATTGTGTTGATATTGATGATGAAGATGATGATGGCACTAATTCTCACATTCACACAGATTTGCTTCATGAGTTCACTACACATACCACTCACACTCTTGAGCATAATGTGCACAATACCACTGATAATGATGTCCACAGGCCTGCTTCTAATACAAGGCCTCATAGAACCAAAACTCAACCTGCCTATCTACAGGTCTATGAAACAAATCTTCCAGCCTCTATTGATCATTCCAAAACCAACTTTTCCCTCTCTGATAAACACTATCCCATTCATCATTTTCTCTCTACTAATAGGTTGTCTAATTCTTATAAACTATTCACAGCCTCTATTTCCCAACAATAAGAGCCCAAAAGCTATAAACAAGCCTCTCTTGACCAAAATTGGGTCAATGCTATGAAAAATGAGATTGCTGCCCTTGAAAAGAATAATACTTGGTCTCTTGTTGATCTGCCTCTTGGGAAGAACTGTATAGGCTGTAGATGGATTTATAAGATTAAGTACAACTCTGATGGTTCTATAGAAAGGTATAAGGCTAGACTTGTTGCTAAAGGGTATACACAACAAGAAGGCATTGATTACTTTGATACTTTTTCCCCTGTAGCCAAAATTACCACTGTTAGAATCTTACTTGTTGTTGCAACATCTAAAAATTGGCATGTGCATCAATTAGATGTCAATAATGCTTTCTTACATGGTGATTTGAATGAAGAAATATATATGTTGCCACCTCCTGGTTATTGTTCACAGGTTGAGAAAAGGGTGTGTAAGTTAAACAAAAGTCTTTATGGGTTAAAACAGGCTTCCAAACAATGGTTTAATAAATTGACTGCTTGTTTACTATCCTTGGGCTTTAGTCAATCAAAGGCTGATACATCTCTTTTCACTAGACAAAATGATGCTCACTTCACTGCTATACTCTGTTATGTGGATGATCTTATTATAACAGGTACCAACATCCACATCATTCACACCATTAAACTGCATTTGCATGAGCAATTCACTATTAAGGACCTTGGGCCCTTGAGATATATTCTGGGTATTGAAATTGCTAGAAACAACAAAGGCATGTCTTTGTGTCAAAGGAAATATGCTCTTGACTTACTACATGATTCTGGATATTTGGGCTGTAAACCATCTTCTACACCTATGGATCCCAAAGTATCTTTTGATACTGCCTCTCCACCCCTTGATAATCCTGCCTATTACAGGAAAATAGTTGGTAAGCTTCTTTACCTCACCATTACAAGGCCTGACATTTCTTATGCAGTACAAACATTAAGCCAGTTCATGCAGCTTCCCACCCAAGCTCATCTGACTGCAATGCACAGAGTTTTGAGGTACATCAAAGGATCACCTGGTACAGGGGTGTTCTATCCCAAACTTAATACTTTTAAATTGCATGCTTTCTCTGATTCTGACTGGGCTAGATGTTTACAAACAAGAAAGAGTATTACAGGCTTTAGTATTTACTTTGGTGACTCTCTAATCTCTTGGAAATCCAAGAAACAAGCTACTGTAAGCAGGTCATCAGCTGAGGCAGAGTATAGGGCACTAGCTACTACAAGCTGTGAACTTCAGTGGATCCATTTCATCCTTGCTGACCTGAAGATCCACCATTCCATCCCTTCCAACATGTACACTGACAGCAAAAGTGCATTTTCCATTGCACACAATCCATGCCTTCATCAAAGAACAAAGCACATTGCCTTGGACTACCACTTTACAAGGGAGAAGATTCAAGAAGGACTTCTTAAGCTTGTTCACATCCCAACTGATCAGAATTTGGCTGACATGCTCACCAAGCCATTGCCTCCTTCTCTTTTTAGCTTACATATGTCCAAAATGGGCTTGATAAACATACATTCCCATTTTGAGGGAGGGGTATAAAGGAGTATAACTAATACACTCTTAGGGTTACACACACATTTTCAGTTCACCCTTTTAATAGGGTAGTTAGTGAGTTGGTTAGTTAGTTAGATTAGCTTAATTACATTGTATATATACCCCTTTCAGTTTCTTCAATGAATTATCGAATCATACTTTGTAAAATCAGATTTGGTCATCTTCTTCAATACACAATTTGTGTTCTTGATGCATTCCTTTTCAATTTGATGATTTGTGATTAAATCATCAACACCACGGGTATACACACAGGCTTATTGAGGACACCCACCGGCTAAACAAACACACCCTGGGATGAGGACACCCACATAGAAAGTTCTAAAATACCCCTCCCTTTTAAATCCTAATTAAAACTCTCTCCCTCTTTCTCTCCCACTTTCCACGCACACCCACCCACTTCTCCCTCTCACTCTCCCATCGCCGCCCAGCCCCTCCTCCTCCCAACGACCACCGCTCACCCATCCTCCATCTCAGTCGCCGCCCATCCCCACGTTCGTCGATGGTGTCGCTGAAGAAGGCGATCGACGAATCTTCCTCCCTTGGAGGGCCACGGCCACTGGAGTAGGGTTCACGACGACGCCGCCACCGCTTGAGAAGGATTAATTCGCGATCGACCTGCCGCCGCTGGAGTAGGGTTCGCGATCGACGTCACGGGAGGAGTGCGCGACCGCCGCCGTCACTGGAGAAGTTCGCGGCCGACCCTCTTCTCCCCTGGCCGCTCCGATCCTTCCCTTCCCAGCCATAAGGCTGCCACTCTTACAGGTTCCATGAACATTAAAAAAAATTGCACGTATTAGAGTTTTTAGGATTTTTACTGATTCAAGTGTAATAGGGTTTTTTGAGTTTGTTCATTGATTTTTTTCGGACAATTGGAAGTTGTTCATGAATTATTTTCTAACAATTTGTGTTTGTTCGAAAAAAAAATTCGAGTAACTTGAATTTGTACATAAATTATTTTTGGACAGATTTTTGAGATGATTATATTTGGAATGATTTTTGAAATGTTGTTTTGCATTTGGAATTTTTTTTTTGTTTATGCTTGTTTTTTTAATAACATTATCATGGTGATGGTGGGAGAAGGATTCTGCCGTGTTATGGAATTGCAATTTTTTTTATGTGGGTGTCCTCAATAAATGTGTGCGTATAACCCCTTCACTAAATATTAACGCAAAATGGGCTGCCACCATCTTTCATTCGTGGGCCTGCATTTCTTGAATTGAAATTGACTGTCTCATTCGAACTCAATTTTTTTCTTCAATTTTTTTTTTTTGACAGAATTTATTTCTTCGTTAACTTCACTTGAAATTAGATATATATTTTTATTTCAAATTATTCATTTTTTCTATAAAATGCACAAAACATTGTTTTTCTCTATATTAAATGCAAGAAATTAAAATTAAACAATAAAAACATGAAATTATAAACAAGTTAAACTCAAAATGTGTAATAAATGCCTACCGTTGACCGTTGTTACCCGAATAATTCTTACTTAAAATTAGTTTGATGTTACGATTAAAAATAATGTTACTTATTCAATCCACTTTTAATATGTTACGATTATAAATAATATTATTTATGCGTGAAGAAGTGGACTACACTTAGAATCTTATACAAGTTCAATCACATGCATAGTAGATGAGTTCATTTGTCTTTTGCAAAAAAATTATCTATATGGCGTTTATCAATTTAGGGTCTACATTTTTTAAAAAATATATTAAGTCAATATTTTAAAGATAGGAAACTATACCAGGATAAAAAAGATAGAAACTATCAATAAAATATTAAATCACGTATTTCAAGATTATGTTTTACATCTTATAATTGTTAGGTTATCTATAATTTTTTTAAATCACAATTTAAAAATAAAATGTATAGTATATATTAATTTACGCGAGTTATATAAAATAAAATATCAATAAAAACAATTATGTATATACACAAATAAGATTATAAGGGTATAGACTATCAAACATTATCTTAATATTTTTAAGTAATAATTTATATATTTCAAATTTCGGATTGATAGTTTTTTATGTTTTACATCTTGAATCAATAAAAAATTTAAGGCCGTAGATTAATAGTTTCACTATCTCTCAATTAATATTATTCTTTAAATGTATTATTTCTTAACATTACTCTCAATGTCTTAAGAATAATCTCTCTAGATAAAGGATTACATTACATTTTAAACTCTATCAAATACATACTCCGTATTTTAATTTCTCTAACAATCATATAGGCCGTGCAAAAAGAACTAAACATGTTGGGGATGTAGCTCAGATGGTAGAGCGCTCGCTTAGCATGCGAGAGGTACGGGGATCGATACCCCGCATCTCCAAAGTTTTTAATTCTTTTGAAAAAGTAGATTTTTAATGTATATTCATATTTCTACTGTTCTACATTGCTTTTTTTTTTTTTTACTATGCATTTTTTTAATAATTATTTTTACTATGCATTTTCAAGTTGAGAAAATAATTTTGGGTCTGAATTTTTATGTATTTCGTTCATGACCGTATGTAATAAAATAAAAGAAATCAAATTAATTATAATCCTAAAATATCATTTGAATTTCTTGTATGATTTAATCGTATAATAAATTAATACTCGACGGATATATGTTTATCATGTAAAATTATTCAATCCATTTTTAAAAGCACTATTTATTTTATATGGGAAAATCTTAAATGCACAAGGTGCACCTAACAAAGTTCTGTGCACACGGTTTTTACCCGTTTACACACATGACTTGGTCCAGCCCATATAATTATATTCGGGTCAGTATATAACCCTCGTCTCCAAATGCCGTAATTCAAATGCTCCCAAAATCATCCCACAGTCACAGTCGACTTTCCGTAGAATTTCCATACGCCTCGATAACTCCATCGGCGACGTCTCCTGGCTCCTCCGTGTCTACGCCATAGTCGACGCTAACGAACACGGGTCTCTCGGTCTTGGCGGCCTTCCCCCCTTCTTCTCTCTTCTCCTCCGCAACCGCAGATCTGGTGGTGGTGCTTTCATTGCTGCGATTGCCGCTCCTTCCGCCGCCGCTCCTACTGCCGTCGCACCGGAGAGCGTCGCCGAAGCATCGAAGGAGGTGAGTGCTCCTTCCGCCGCCGCTCCTACTGCCGTCGCACCGGAGAGCGTCGCCGAAGCATCGATGGAGGTGAGTGCTCCTTCCGCCGCCGCTCCTACTGCCGTCGCACCGGAGAGCGTCGCCGAAGCATCGAAGGAGGTGAGTGCTCCTTCCGCCGCGTGTCGCGGATTTCGGCGGTGGTGGAGAGGAGAGTGCCGGCGAAGATGGTGGCGGAGATGAGGGCCATGAAGAGGGAGTGCGCGGCAGGGAGTGGGCCCATGGGGACGGCTTGGCGGCGGCGGAAGATGAGGAGGAGGAGGTGGAGGAAGACGGCGGCGGAGATGTAGAGTGAGATTGATGTGAAGAGGAATGACCAGGTGGAGCCCCATGACTGGGCGTGGCTCCAGAGGAAACCGACGATGGAGGGGTGCTCGGAGAGGTAATATCTTAGTGTGTGGAACGACGTCATTTGTCTCGCGGACGGCGGCGCGATGTTCGTGACCGGTAAACGGTGGACCTTGCTCTCTCTCTCTCTCTCTCTTGTCTTTTTTGTAATTCTGTGAAGTTATTATTGGAATTTATTATTGAAAAGTGGAAATTTTATTATTGAAAAGTGGTGGATATTTTAACTGAAAAGTGTAATTTTTATTATTGAAAAGTGGTGGATATTTTAACTGAAAAGTGTAATTTTTATTATTGAAAAGTGGTGGATATTTTAACTGAAAAGTGTAATTTTTATTATTGAAAAGTAGTATTTTAATTAAAAAAGAAGATCACAAAATTAAAGACAAATTTTTTTGGTAAAACAATTAAGGACAAAACAGCCTTCAAATTCCCATTCTGTCCTTAATTCCATATAATTCGAAAAGTCACCGTTGTTCAAGGATATCCCAAGATCTCGCCTAAATTTCCATATTTGAATTCAATCAATTTGAATTCAAATGAATTCAAATCGAATTGTCTCCTCTCTCATACAGTCAAAGAGTTTCCAAAAATTTGATCAACATGAATTTCTAAATTTCCAAAATTACAACAAAAAACTTTCTGCGAATGAATTTCTATTTATGTATAAAATATTATTCCTCATTTGTATCCATTATCTCATGAATATTTAGAGTCATACAAGTCTAAGACCCACTAAATAATAAATATGAAAATAGTTAAATATTGTTTAAAAAGTTTAAATGATCAAATAAATTATGTGTATCACATCCAAGGTGGGTATCATACTGTTCGGTCCATCAGACCTTAAAAAACAATCATTTTTTTGCCAAGCATATGTATGTGATGCATATCCGTGTAACACACCCGTATCAGATCGAATACATCGTTATTTTCATGTATGGATCTAAAATTTGTAAAACACTTTAAATGATCGGGTTTATATTTTGAATCTAATGGCCCAGAACAACAAGGTGTTTAAGAGAAATCATATATGCACGAATATTATGTTGTCTGCAACGCATATATGTCATGCATACACGGAATGACATTGCATATTTCAGATAACAATGCATATCCATTGATATTAATGCATTAACTGATTGTATTACGTTTGTATCAGGGAATTCTTTAGTGCGTTTAAACAATAACAATATATATTTATGCGGCTAGGCACTTCAATTTTCAATCTATTGTTTTTAATCAACACCAAACATTTTCAGAAAGCAATCAACATCGCTAATACGCGTTCCACATTTCGATTTCTTTATGAATATGCAAAACCCTAACAAAATATCTACAGTACTACTCATACCAAAACAGAGCATTTTCAACAACAAAATTCATTTAATCAAATCCCAATATCTCTAACAAACCTATAATCATCATAAAAACAACTGTAAATCGAAAAAAAACATGAAACACATATATTTAAAACATTTAGAAAACATATACACTATGAGATTTCATTTTTTTATATCATTGATCATCAAATAACACACATGCAGTAAAAATAACCTGGAATAAAAATGGTAACGAAAGCGATTTCGAGTTTCAACCCTTCGAAGCTTCGAACTAATCTCTGAAGATCAGGCCACCGCGTGAATATGCAATCGAGTTAAGCTGAGAGAAATTTGGTAATATCTTTCTGGAATAAAAACAGCGCGAGATTCTAGGGAATATAATTAATAGCTTAATTGAATTTTAAATTGGTTGACTTTCCTAATTTTGCTTAACTTAATTAAGTGAATTCGAAAATACAACTTAATTTGAAATCAGGGGCATAGTGGTCTCAAGCTAATTAATTTTGTCCTTGATTGTTTTAGTATAAATTTTTGTCTTTCTTTGTTTAAGACACTTAGATATTGTCCTACCTTGTTAATAAACTCAAAAGAAGATCACAAAATTATTTTAATTCAGGACACAGGTTTTGAACCTGTGACCTTATATCCGTTTCCAAGTATCGTAACCACCAGTCCAGCGGTTACTTTATTGTTGTAAATTCGCATTTTTGTGTCTTATAGTTGGTCACTGGTCGCATAGGGTGCACGTGCACCCTATGCACAGGAGACCAACTCTTTATATGGGAAAATCTTAAATGCACAGGGTGCACCTAACAAAGTTCTGTGCACACGGTTTTTACCCGTTTACACACATGACCTGGTCCAGCCCATATAATTATATTCGGGTCAGTATATAACCCTCGTCTCCAAATGTCGTAATTCAAATGCTCCCAAAATCATCCCACAGCCACAATCGACTTTCCGTAGAATTTCCATACACCTCGATAACTCCATCGACGACGTCTCCTGGCTCCTCCGTGTCTACGCCATAGTCGACGCTAACGAACACCGGTCTCTCGGTCTAGGCGGCCTTCCCCCCTTCTTCTCTCTTCTCCTCCGCAACCGCAGATCTGGTGGTGGTGCTTTCATTGCTGCGATTGCCGCTCCTTCCGCCGCCGCTCCTTCCGCCGCCGCTCCTACTGCCGTCGCATCGGAGAGCGTCGCTGAAGCATCGAAGGAGGTGAGTGCTCCTTCCGCCGCCGCTCCTACTGCCGTCGCACCGGAGAGCGTCGCCGAAGCATCGAAGGAGGTGAGTGCTCCTTCCGCCGCGTGTCGCGGATTTCGGCGGTGGTGGAGAGGAGAGTGCCGGCGAAGATGGTGGCGGAGATGAGGGCCATGAAGAGGGAGTGCGCGGCAGGGAGTGGGCCCATGGGGACGGCTTGGCGGCGGCGGAAGATGAGGAGGAGGAGGTGGAGGAAGACGGCGGCGGAGATGTAGAGTGAGATTGATGTGAAGAGGAATGACCAGGTGGAGCCCCATGACTGGGCGTGACTCCAACGGAAACCGACGATGGAGGGGTGCTCGGAGAGGTAATATCTTAGTGTGTGGAACGACGTCATTTGTCTCGCGGACGGCGGCGCGATGTTCGTGACCGGTAAACGGTGGACCTTGCTCTCTCTCTCTCTCTCTTGTCTTTTTTGTAATTCTGTGAAGTTATTATTGGAATTTATTATTGAAAAGTGGAAATTTTATTATTGAAAAGTGGTGGATATTTTAACTGAAAAGTGTAATTTTTATTATTGAAAAGTGGTGGATATTTTAACTGAAAAGTGTAATTTTTATTATTGAAAAGTGGTGGATAATTAAAAAAGAAGATCACAAAATTATTTTAATTAAAAAAAAATATTTCAGGACACAATTTATTGAAAAGTGGTGGATATTTTAACTGAAAAGTGTAATTTTTATTATTGAAAAGAGGACACATGTTTTGAACCCTGTGACCTTATATCCGTTTCCAAGTATCGTAACCACCAGTCCAACGGTTACTTTGTTGTTGAAAAATCGCATTTTTGTGTCTTATAGTTGGTCACTGGTCGCATAGGGTGCACGTGCACCCTATGCACAGGAGACCAACTCATTTTATATGGTTTCTTTAGTTGTTGATGGACGAGATAGTTGATTTCGATTAGAACCTTATACAATTCAATCTTCTTTTTTTTTTTTTTTTTTTGACAGCTTATACAATTCAATACAAAATATAGTCTATGAGTTCATTTGTCTCTTGCAATAATTTATACTATAAATTTACAGATATTATTCAAGAAAGTTAACTTGCAAAATGGATTACTAAAATAGTAAAACTTAGGCTTAACGCATTGTAATGTTTATTAAACAAAAAAAAGGGCTCGAATTCTCATCTTAGATCCTGTTTAGTGGACTGTGTGGACTCCCAGTTTCTAATCACTTACTTTAACATTTCACGAAAAAAATTGTCTAATAGTATTATATACTACGTACGTACTTGTTTTTGTAATCAGCCATTTTTGCTTATCTTTATATTAATAGTATTAATTTGTTTACAATTTTTAATTACAAAATCGACAATTGTTTTGTCACAGTCAAATTATATACAAAAATAAAAAGAAGTTAAATACCCTCTTTTCTTTCCATGTTGAAATCATAAATGCAAACCCCAAACGGATTAAGTCAATTTATAATTAACACTACTATTTTACACAAAATCAATAACAAAAAAAAAACTGCATATTAAAATAATTTGAACTCATTTACCTAGCTAATCGTATCCAAAGGGCTCTATAATTTTAATTTTTCATATTAATTATTAAAATTTAATACTATATAGTGCTATTATTATTAATATATGTATAATTAATTAGTACTCCATTAACACTAAACTAATTAAATAAGAACGTGCATTAATTTGATCCACTTTTTCCACCAAAAGTTGTAAACCGCCTCCTCCCACTACACACTACACTTCTTCCTCCAAAACAAAATGCATAAATCACACATCATTTCTAACTTCTTTTTCATCTCTTTACAACTTTTGTTACCTCAAATCAAACTCAAAATGTCCTCTAATTTCTTGCTTTTTTTCATCCTCATTTCTTCCGTCACGCTCACCTACTCCTCCACCGGTATGTTTAAATTTATTTTTTTATCTAAATTAAATTAAAATTCAATGAATTAATTATTTCAATCACGTTAATTAATTTGATTAATTGCAGATGGAACCCAACTCATCATAGAAAACAACTGCAACGACACCGTTTGGCCGGCCATCCTCGCCACGGCCGGCCACGAAACCCTCTCCGAAGGGGGCTTCTCCCTCACCCACGGCCAACAGGTCGTGATAGAAGCCCCCAAGTGGTGGTCGGGCCGTATATGGGCCCGACACGGCTGCTGCTTCGACGAATCCGGTCTCGGCTCATGCGAGACCGGAGACTGCAGCGGCCAGCTCCACTGTCGTGGGACCGGGGGCGAGCCCCCGGCCACGGTAGTGGAGATGACGTTCGGGACCGACACGAATCCCATGCATTACTACGACGTGAGCTTGGTGGACGGTTTCAACCTTCCGGTGGCGATGATTCCGGTGGGGGCGGGGGCCGGGTGCGGCGTGGCGGCGTGCGAGGCGGACGTGAACTTGGCTTGTCCGGGGAATCTGGCGGTGGTGAAGGGGGGGAGGGTGGTGGGGTGTAAGAGCGCGTGTTTGGCGAATAAGGGAGATGAGGATTGTTGTAAAGGGGAGTTTGGGAGTGCGGTGACGTGTAAACCTACGGTGTATGGGAAGTTGTTTAAGGAAATGTGTCCGAGGGCTTATAGTTACGCTTTTGATGAAGCTAGTGGGCTTAAGCTTTGTAGGGCTGATAGGTATTTGATTACCTTTTGTCCTCCTAATTAACTTAATTTGATTATGGGAGCTACTATTTTGTTTTCATTTTTTATTATTTCAATTATTGTTTGATTAGATTTTGAATGAGTTTATTTCATTTTGGCGATGTAAGTTTGTTGAGTCGAGAGATTTATTAATGTAATGATTTTTTTTCTATTAGTTGTGTTACATTCTACACTTTTTTTTTTTTTTTTTGCTAGTAACTAGTAGTAATTGCATATTGTAAAGGTTCATATATTGATTCAACTTTTATTGGTTCTTGGCTCAAGCTAATATTTGGGCAGACCGAATAATGAGAAAATAATAATAAATGCAAAATGAGCTATGATCATTTTTCATAAATTTATGGTACTGGAAATTTTTAATACAAAACGTCAAAATTTCCTTATTTTTTCCCATCCCTAATCTTTATATATGAACGTGGGAGGGAAGTGGGGGGTTGATAATAGGAGCATTTACATACGTGCTGCGTTTATTAATTATATAGACATAACTCCACTACATTTTTTTTCTTTCTTTTATTTTAAATACAACAATGTTTTATTATTCTCATTCTTTCTTCTTATTATTATTGTTATTTGCATTATATATCCAAATAACGATTCGTTATTTGTGCATTGCATATTAAATTTTATCTATACATTTAAATGATACAAAGTGTGTTTTTTAGTTCATTAAAACAGTTGATAATAAGAAACAAAGGGAGGAGAACAATTTATCTTTCTTTGTATGTGCCCTATTTCTTCCTTCCTTCAAAACTAAAAAGTGTATTTCCGAAAGAGAATAAATAGATCATCACAACTCATTTTTTTCAACTCGTTTTACAGAAATTCTTTTAACTGTTATAATAATACAGAATTACAGATACATGACACAAATATTATCCAAAAACAATCAACGGCCTGTATTTATCAGGTATAGCCATTGCCAGGTGTGTTAAATAATATCCTGATGAAATGAAAAGTCAAGATTCTATGATTTTTTCTGCCTTAACAAACAAGAAAGAATTAAATATTTTTATATAGAACAACATGATGCTATTATCCTCAAATGTATGTATATATTTCTGCAGAATTCATTCATCTCACATTCTAATCTCAATCAAACAACAAAAATGAATTTGATCACCACATCTCATTACTACACGATCTAACATATCATAACAACGTTGCAGTATCACAAGCATATTCAAACGTCAAAATTTCACCAATTGGTACACGACTAAAAGCAGTTCAATAGAATCTTCACATAACATTTATCGACATCTCACCCTTACAATACAAATCAATGTGCATTCACCCTCTACCAACAACAAACAGAGCAGTAAATCCATTCATCTCACACTAAGACCAGTCTATGCATTCTAATCTCTCAATCAAACAGCCAAAACAAATTTGATCACCACATCTCATTACTACACAATCTAACAACATTGCAGTATCACAAGCATATCCAAACATCAGTAATGTATGTAGAAACCAACTGGTACAGGACTAAAAGCAATCCAACAAAATCTTCACCATCTCACCCTTACAATACAAATCAATGCGCATTCATTCCACTCATTACCAACATCAAGCAGAGCACTAAATCCATTTAAATAAACTGATAGAAAATATATTTCTTCATAAGGGAGGGCACAAGGCTCAAGAGATCCTTTTTCACTCAACATCTGTTATATAACACGTATTTGACACATTTTGTTCTATAAAATAAAGTAAAAGTACCACTTAAAATCACATAATAATAATACCCAAATGTCAACTAATGAAGATTACAACAACATAATAATATAAACATGAAATAAACTCAAAAGTTGTGAAGCTAACACACAAAAACATCAAATGTAGCAAAGGCAGCAATTAATCTAGTCTAGTTCTCATTCTCATCATAACTAAAAATCGCAGCAACAGATATAAGATTCTAAAAGAAGAAGAAAATGGAGAGAAAAGAACCTAGTGTATAGGGACAGCAGTGTTGTTACACGGTTTCTTCTGTCTTTACCAATTTTTTCTTAAACCCTAGACCTAAATTCAACA